>CAOKZL010000987.1:0-600000 GCA_948472985.1 Iguana delicatissima | reverse complement strand
TCTGATGAAGTCAACTCAGTTTTATAGGCAACAAATAAAACCAACCCACAAGCCACATCAAGCTTTTTTGGCATATTGACATTCCACTCCACTTGGGGGCAGTAAATCTCCCTGATGCTTCAGTTTTGTGAGTGTCCTGCACCACTCAGGATAGCATTCTGCTACCCAAGCATCTTTGTACTCTATTTTTTTTCAGAAGTCCACCTGCTTATGCACAATAGCTCCAATAGTATGTGCATGGATAATACATTTCCGTATGCATAGCGAATAGTCATTTCCATTGATAAGGCAAAAAGAAAGGGGGGTCACTAAATATGATGATTTGGACTCTGCATTTGTATCCCTTCAAGTTCTGCCAGTGAGACCCATCTGGAGACCTAAAGTAGGGTTGGGTGATACAAAATTCATGAATTATATGTTGCTTCCCAAGCTACCTCCTCCAAAACTCCTCTAAATATCCAGCACTTTCACTAAATGGCCACCATGCTGCTGTCAGAAGTCTCACATTTTTCTTCCATATCAGGGCACATACTACCTGTGCCCTTTTTTAGGCCACCATCCCCACCATGCTGCCAACATTCAGTAGCATGATGAACTTCTGGGGATGGCATATGGACCTATCAACTCTGGGATTTCTAGTCTTGGCTGTTAATCAGACCTAGTCCAATGCTATATTGAGGCCAGTCACCCTCTTCAGAAATCAGATAGAGGGAGGGTAATAGTAAGGGAATCAAAAACATACTTCTTAGGTCCATTCTGATTCAAATCCTACACCTACACAATTATGTTTTTAGAGTACATGTTCCAATTATTTTTTATTTCTCATACATTTGATCTATTAAGATTTTGTGTGATCAGGGGATAGTATGTCTCAATAATGGTTTATGTAACAGTTACAATTTTTTTAAAGTGTATCTTTAAATGCAAGAATATTCAATTTCTTTTCAGACTGAGGAAGAACAGTCTGTTGCAGAGTAAGCATATCATAGTCAGGGTGCTATAATGAACATCCAGGAAAATGTTTTCCTTTGTTGAAGGTCAAAAAATAAAAGTTCTGCTCACAAGGTATCTTGATGGATATGAATGTCTGTGTACTACACAGAGCAGGGCATTCTGCAGACAATGTCCTCTGAAGAGTTGTACAGAAGCACAACTGTACATACACTCTGAAGTTCTTCCACTGGAGGGGACGGGGAAAAGAGAAAGACAGAGACAGAGAGACAGAAAGAGGGAATCCTGAGTTCTCTTCACAAATTGCTCGTGATGCAGGCATACCTACAAATAAGTCAAATCTTGGTCAAATCTTACTCTGAATGTATAGAGTTTGCAAATAGACTATCAGGCACAATCCAAATCTCTGCTATCCAGGAAATGTGTTTCTCAGAACCTTTCTATCAAATAACAGTGACTGGTCCAAAAGCAGGGAATTTCCAGATCAAAGGGCAAGAGTTCTGTGTGGCTATCTCTCTTTTTCTCTCTCCATGTATATGCAGTTACATGAGCAGAGACTTCATTTAAAAAGAAAGAAAGAAAGAAAGAAAGAAAGAAAGAAAGAAAGAAAGAAAGAAAGAAAGAGGGAGGAGGAAGAAGGGGACCCAGCAACAATGGCAGGCTTTTTAAATTAAATTATATACAAAGATGACTTAGGTTTTAATTTGAAATGTATCTCATGTTGTTGGCATGGAATTAATTTTCAAGCATAAAGAAAGGGGGGAAAAAAACCTAATTAACTTAAATTTCTTTCTTTCTCTGTCCCCCCCACCCCCCGCCACAAGGCTTTGTCACAAAGAACAGGATAATGCAGAACACAAGCAAGGAAAAAAAAACAAGGGAGAATGTAAAAAGAGGATTCAAGTAATCTATACCAGAAGTAAAATAAAATTCATAATATATATCAGGAGGCATAACAGCAAAGTATATTGAAAGTTTCAAATGATTCAAGTTTTCTGTTGCTGTTTAAACACACTTAGTTTCAGCTGGTTGAATAAATACGAATATAAAAAAGAAAAATTCTTCCATTGATTTGCACACAAAATACTTACCTTTTTTTAAAAAAAACCTGACCACTAACATTTAATTGCAGTCATCAGCAAAAACAACTGCTTTTATTCATTATTTCAATCAACTACTAGTCTGGAAACTTTAAAATATGCTCTTGGAGCCATCTAATAATGTTAACCCCTCACTGTTGGCATAAAAATATAAATTTCCTGTGGTTAGAAATATGATACCCATCATTAAAAGATCTAAAGAAAGCATGATATTAGGGGAATGAATGTGACACTTCATCTTTTTTTATTCTCCTTTTTCTATTAAGGATCGAATAGCTCCAAAGAAGCAGCGAAAGATCTGTCAAACACTTAAGGAGCATTTAGAGAATCCTTATGCATGAATCACTAGCAGTAGCATTACCATGTTTATGTACTATAATACAGAGAGAACTGGGCCTATTTTGATCACATTTGAATTTATAGCCTTCAAAGATTTTTTTTTTAACCCAAACCTATTTTATAAAATAAAACCCTGTTTACTGGTTAAAGTTGAACAGCAAGTAATAAATATAAAACATAGTATCTTTCTCATTTTTGGATTTTTTTCAGGGTTAAAGCAATTATCTGACAGAGAAACACTATGGATGCTAAAATCATGAATGTTTTTTTTTTAAACGTATAAAGTGAGAATGATGTGTTTGGTTTTGCAGATGAATATTCTGTATAAGCAACGGATACAAAAACATTGTTGCTAGATCTGGGAAACGGGAACTGGGACAAGGAAAATGCTAATTTAATTGCACTAATTAATTTCACTGGGATAAGAAAGAATGACTCAAATCTGTATGATGTTTTCTTGCTCTTTATCCCTGTGAGTTGTGAACAAGATGCACAAACTGCACAACAATGATTCTTACCCTCTTTTAGAAAGTTGTATATTAGTAATTACAATTGAACAGCAGTAGTGCTTCAATGTGTTGGGAAAGGGACTGTTTGACTTGCTTCCCCTTATGCCCATTAATGTTTGAAAATTTGGCTGCTCATACACATGCTCTATATACTGTTTCTAGGCAAGATTTCAGAAGGATAGGCATAGGGGCTAGGAAATTAAGATGCATGAAAAACAGTGTAAGGTTCCCCCACCACCACCTTTTGCTTTCTAATAAGCACAAAAACAATGGATAGTACAATAAGAGAAAGGTAGATGAAAGATGTGGATCATACAGTGGCAGAAGCATAAGAATGTGAATACGCAACATTTTCCAAACAAGAACACAATGCCATAACCCTCTAAGATGCCACGGATTCCAGAAAAACTCTTAACATTCCTAATCTTGGGAGACAGAACTACCAAAGAGTAATGAATACTGGAACAGTTCTCATATGCATTATTTCAACAACTCTCCTCCAAAGTACTGTGACTGAAAAATCCCTGGTAAAACTATCTATTGTGATTTGAAGATGGAGCTTTCAACCACAAAACTACACCCACAGTTTTCCTTGTATAGAGTGCTTGTTTCATATTTTGAAGAAACACTCTCTGTGTCGTGTGTTACCTTTAAATCCACAAGCTGTGAAATCTTTGGGAGTCTAAGAATTTGAAAGAGCCCTACTTTGATTTGGACATCTCCTGAACCAGTTTTGTATCAGTGCGATTTAGCTTGGCTTGCACAAGAAATCTGAATTTTAAAAGCATCCCATATATTTTACTAAGCACTGTGTTTTACCATTCAGAATAAGTAAAGCAGGTGTAGTCAGCATGTGAGCCATAGGATGCATACACACACACAACCTTTGGTCCATTTTGAAAGAGAGTCACATCAGTTTAGACACCTCCAAAATCCATCTGAATTACCCCAATACATTCCTGGATTTGGGATTTGCCTGAGTGCAGAACACATCCTAGTAACTACTGATTTGTTGTTTTCTTTATATGCAGAAAGGAAAGAGGCCTTTCTCAATTCTCATTTTCATGTAAAAAATACTGTAAATTTTAAAATATAAACTTGACATCAGTGAAAACTTATCATTAAAAAATGATCTTCTACTATTTTCTTTCATTCACTAATTGTGGAGATTAGATAAACAGGCACTGGAACTTTTTAAAACTTTGAAGCATAAAAAGGAGGGAGGGAGGAGAAAGAAATGTGGCAGTACCTTTAAGACTAACTAGCTTTGATTTTTGCAAAAGCTTTTGTGGATGCGCCTTGAGGTGCAATACCAAGTGGTATTAGCATCTCAGGCATTAAGCATATTTATAGAATTGTAGGAGTGGGCTAGAATGTTACAGGATCCAGAAAGGTGCAAATCATGACCCTTGCCCTCAATTTTCAAAGGTCTGGGTGAGGTGATACAGGTCTTTCAGATCTTTACAGTGGTCGGTGAGTGTTAATGTGTGAAAGCAACAACCCTGCTGACCAAAAGTCAGTTTCTCAGAGTTCAAAATCCTCTCTGAGAAGACTGTTACCCCAAAACTTAGGGGCCAGAAGGGCCACCCTGTGATGCCAGTGCCTCCTTGCAAAAGTGGGGAGTGAATTAGCTCAAAGAGGAGGCTTGTGAGAGGGGGCAACTTAATGAGACCTTGCTACCAGTGTTTATGGGCACATGCAGGAAAAGAACCAGCCAGAGATTCAAAAGTAAGCTAAAAATTTATTGAGGAGAATTCGCTCATGCGTGGACATGAGATACACACAATCACACATCCACACAAGAGCTAACTGAAGGAAAAGGGAGGAAAGCAGATAGAGACTGTTAAGGGTACAGGTGATATTTACCAGATCTGATAAGAAGCAGAGAAGTGGGACGAAATGGCTCAGGTACTGGACCCAAGAGCAGTTCTCAGTTCAAGAATCAAACGAACAGAGTGATGCTCAGAAACACAAGATACTGCACTGGGCCTCCTGAAATCAGGGATATTTGTACCCTGAAAATAGCCTGTGGCAGTGAAGTTTCCAGATGCAAGACAATGGGAATCTGTTGTGGATAATGGGTCTTTCGCCCGTTGATGGGCTTAGTGCTTGATTGACAAAGACTTGATGGGTCTTGTAATAGCTGTCTATTGTCAGTGCTGTGAGGAAAGAGGAAGGAGTCCAGGTGTACAAGGAATGGATATCTGTCAGTCAGTTGTTACCCTGATTTCTGGGGTCCCATGAGGGACACCTCAATGTGCTCCAAATACAGAAGAATGGGAATTAGCAAGAGCACAAGCTAAGCAATGCAAGAGGCAGGGCAACCTAGCGAGATCTTGAACCCAATGTCTACGAGGTCAGGCCAAGTCAATGAGCAACCAGAAGTAAAATTAAATTGTTTTCCTTTATTGTGATAAACACAGTCAAAACGTATGTATGCGACACACTCACACAGACCGATTGAAAGAAAGGTAGGAGTTGGATAGAGGGTTTTAAGAGGAGGTTTTGCATGGGAAATACTCACCGGTCCTGAAGCCCGGAAAGTCCGAAGAAAAGTCCATAGAAGTGGAGATTCTCAGCACATGGAGCTAAGGGGAAGGCTAGTCGAACGGAGTGATAGCAAGGTGGGATGGGAGGCAGAGCGATCCAAGGAGGCACTCAAAATCAGGGGATCTTATAGGGGAAAATGTGCCTGTAGGCTAGTCCGTTCCTGGGGAATACAATGGGTTTCGGGCTGGAGACAAAGCCTCCAAAAGGTCAGTATTTTGCATGATTGCGTTATGACAGTGCTGTCAATAGAGTGGCTGACATGCAAATGCGGAGTGCTTGAGAGTTGAGTATTTGGCTCATCAATGCTCGGGGCAGGGGATCTATTGTAAACAGCATGCATACATAATGTGATCTTAAGAAGGTACTTGCCTGGATGTCTCCTGAAGCTGCAGTCCAGCAAATACTGGCCTGCCTGGATTGGTTTTAAATGGTTCAGCTATTTTCGGCCGTGCCCGTGTGCGTGCTTGTTTGGGGGCCTCGCAAGCACATGGAGAGGAATAGGTAGTGAAGGCTAAATTATTGATATCAAATGATATCTAATATACCACAGGCCCGGGATAGAAACTACAGTAACACAGTGTCCTAGTGGACTCCTTGCAGTTGGGTTCCCTGGAAAATTCTAGCTTCTATTTAAGCCTATTATCCACAGGAATGGTGTGTATTTGCCTGACAAATGACTCAGTCTTTCCTGGAGGAAGTTTTGAGTTGATCTATCCTTTTCACATTTACAGTCAAATTCCTTCCCTCACTCGGTTTGACCTCTCCGTCACCTTTCAAGTCTGATTTTGATATCAGAGTCAATTAATACAGTTGTCAATCCAATAAGGTGCCAATTAGGTATGGTGCTCATCCAAGCCATACTGGTGTTGGGGACCCCCAAAGTGAGGCCTTACAAGATTCCTTGTAGCAAGGACTCTAATATATATGTAGATGCAATGAAGCCATTGTTTTTGCTCACATCTCTGCTAACAGACTGGAATTTGTGCATATAATTCAGTTAATCAGTGGGGCCTCTTTGTAGCAAGGAGTCTAATATATGTAGATGCAATGAAGCCATTGTTTTTGTTCATATCTCTGCTAACAGACTGGAATTTGTGGACGTAATTCAGTTCAACAGTTTCTAGCCAACCTTTTGTAAATTCCTTGGTCAAAAAGTGGAACCAGTAAATCACTTGCTGCGTGTTCAGGAAAGTTGAAATGGGTATTGCCATTTCTACTATCAGATTTGTGTCTATCAGTTCTCTTGCACAGAAACTGCCTTGTTTGCCTAACATACAGTGTAGAACAACATTTTTGGACTAGGATGGCCTAGATCACTTTGATTGAAGAACAAGTAAACGTGCCTCTGATGATGTCAGTGATGGGAAAAGGCCCAGCTTGAGTTTCTAACTCTGGTTAAAGTTTGCCATCTTGTGGCCGCAAAGAAAAAAAAGTTTTAATGTCTTGAACATTTGAGAGTGATGGTGCTCTCAAGCTCATTATGTATCATTTCCACACTACAGTGTTATAGTGCTATTATTCCACTTTCAACATCCTATGGAATCCTGAGGTTTGCAGTTTAGGGAGGAGCCTTTAGAATTCTCAGCCAGAGAGCTCTTGGGTCTCGGTAAACTACAGAATTTCACATGATGTTGAAAGTGGAATAATAGCACTATAACACTGTAGTGCAGAAATGGCCATTGTCTCCATGTTTGCTGTAGATTAATATGATCTCTGTAAGGAATGAAAATACCCATTCCTATGTCCACTTGGTTTGAAATAAATCTTGTTTTAATGCCAATATAAGATCATAAATCTTACTGAGCAGCTGTGCAAGAACAATTTGCTTTTCTTCACATCACATCACCCCATGCATCTGTTTCTCAGTGTTTCTAGTACCTCAAGGGGGTGCAGTTAGACAATTTTAGATGTAGTATATAATAGTCTTATGGGGGTGGTGATTCTCTTCAGATGGTACTACTCTGAACACAAGTGCTCTTGCCTTATTTTAGAAGCTAAGAAGGGTTTGGCCTGCTAGTATTTGCAGGGAAGGCCATCAGGAAATACAAGGCATCTTCCGATAGGAGTAGAAATCCATTACTTCCAGTCAGAGCTAACAGTCCTGGTTTATATAGGACAATAATCTGACACAATGAGGCAACTCTTTTTATTCATTCACTGCTATTTTCTATTATTCTAAAATGTAAGCTGAACTGCTTCTCATTCTAGTGAATGGTACCTTTTATATCTGTCCTGAGACCTGTCCCAAATGCATTGGGAGATGCAAGCAGCATGAGGATAACACTCAGAATTCTCTTTGAACATGGCCTGGAAGACATAAGCTTATTATACTACTGCAGTACTTAGATCATACCTTAAATGCCATGGCTGTATTCTACAAAATTCTGGACTTTGTAGTTTAGTGAGCCAGGAGAGTTAGCAGAGAATTCTAAATAGCTCAGAAAACTACAAATCTCAAGATTTTACAGAATGGACTCATGGCAGTTAAAATGGTATCAAAGTACTGAGGTATGAAAGTGTCTTAAGCCATAGGTTACTTTCTTTTCTGCATAAGTCTGTCTTTTGCCAAGAAAGGTGGTATTTTTGTAGAGAACGATGGCTTGAAAGAAGGATTGCTGATCATAAGGCATGCCCTCATCCCACTTCTACCTCAGATACATAACATTGGCCATTTCCACACTACACTGTTATAGTGCTATTATTCCAATTTCAACAGCCAATGGAACCCTGAGATTTGCAGTTTAGGGAAGGGCATTTAGAATTCTCAGTCAGAGAGCTCTTTGACCTCAGTAAACTACAAACTCCAGAATTCCACAGGAGGTTGAAAGTGGAATAATAGCACTATAACAGTATAGTGCAGAAATGGCCTTTGTGTTCCTTTGTATTTTAAACAAAACCCTGAAGAATCTGTGTAGAAAAAGCAACACTTGAGCAAAGGAAATATAGAACATATACAAAAGAGATATTTCCATGTAGCAAAGGAAGCAAAACCTCTCTCAGATTGCTTTCCCTTTAAAATGATTATCAGCTTCATTCACAATGGGAAATCTAAGGTGGGGGGAGGAGGATTCTGAGACTTCAGATAAAAACACTGGCAAATCCTTCTGACTCAAGTTCATTAATATGCTTACAACACAGACAGAGATTTCACCTTCTCAGCCCTGCCCCCACCAACCCATCTTAAAACAATTAGAACAAGAACAATATGGAGATGGCAGAGGTTTTCATTCCAGAGTCAGAGCTGTGCAGTCTCTCATATCAGTCCTTGGTTTCTGGCATGCAGTGTGTCATAATAATCTTTTGCAATACTTTGTCAACAACATCTGTATAAACCAAGAAAACCGTGGCCATAAATGGATTTCTAAGATATTGGCAAGATTTGTCAAATAGAAGAGTGAAGACTGTTGACCTTTAAGAAAAATGCTATTGCTTGAGCCATATTTCAGCTTTTCAATGGAACATGTCAATAATCCAAAATATACCACAGCCAGGAGTCAGGCTGTTAGATAAATCCTTCCATCTTTTTTTTTCTTTTCATATGTGGAGAGAAGATATAAGTCACATGTTTATTATACAGAATTTGTCTATCACTTGATCTGAGGGGCAAGAAGGTTCTTTGAGATGTCAAGAATGTAGAAATCACCCCTCTTAAATCCTAGCTAGCCATGATTTATAGCTATCTCTCCCAATAGCTATCAATCATAAATTGATAAAACTTCAGTGACAAGTGACTCTCAAGGCACTAAAAGCTAATTTGAATAGTAACTATATTTTCAGGGCATCCTGATTATATACAGATGCCAGCTTTTGGCAAGCGTGAATGGATATCCCATGGCTGAAGAGAGAACACTGTGAACACTGTTCTACAGAAAGACTAAGGCCATTTCCACACTACACTGTCATAGTGCTATTATTCCACTTTCAACATCCTGTGGAATTCTGGAGTTTGTAGTTTACTGAAGCCAAAGAGCTCCCTGGCTGAGAATTCTAAATACCTCTCCCTAAACTGCCAACCCCAGGATTCCATAGGACGTTTAAAGTGGAATAATAGCACTATAACAGTGCAGTGCAGACATGGCCATAGATGGCCATAGATGGAGATTCTATTTAAGACTATGCTATCACAACCCCAGTGGGTGAACTTTGGTGCATCATACACTTTCAGCCCTAGAAAACCCCATGATAGGTCACCATAACTCAGGCCTTTTACGCATGGCAGTGTACAAGTGAAAGGGCCCCTTGAGCGTCACATAAATGTCAGAAATGGTCTGCATGACGCACTCCCATTTCCGCCACGCTCAAGGCCCACAAGCACAGCAAATACACATTTTCTTATTTTTGGCTTTTAGCTGAAAATAAGCCATGCTTGTGCAAGGCTCACGGGCCTGGGCTGCACTCATCTGCAGTGCGGAGCCTCTGGAGCTGAGCTTGTTGCACGTCCTCTCCTCAGTGCAGCCTACAACTCCCAGACTGCACTGTGGAAGGAAGGAAGGGGTGCGGGCAGGGCTCTCACACGAGCAGGAAGGAGCTGCGGAGCCCGGGCAGCAGGGAAGCAGGAGGCTTGCGAGAGCCTGCCCGCCTAGGCTTTTCATGCAAGGCCCACACTCCAGCAGTGTGAGAAGGTAAGCTGCAGAAAGGACCTCAGAAACAACTTGAAGACACACAAAAACAATGCTATAACAATAGAATATAGCAGTGAAGGTATGGTTGGCTCAGGCCATTTAATTCATCATTAAGTTACAGTGATAGGAACTAACAAAATAAAACCAAAAAAAAAAATAAAATTTTCTAACATAAAAGAGAAAATTAAATTTAACATAATATTAAGATGGATTTTTACCATTAATTTAATTCCACAATTAAGCTATTAGATAAGTTATTAATTAGGTAAATGAGAGACCATGCTAAAGACCCAACAAGTTTCACATTTCCCAGCTGACTTATCTAAAGCCCAAATTCTCTTGGAGTTTTGAAAACTGCCCCTCTAAATGGTAATAGAAAATTACAGTGTTTAGGTCACAATATTCAAATCCCTACATATGCAAATGGTTGGAGAAATCTCTGTTAGACTATGAGCCTTTCTACCCTACACTGTTATAGTTCTATTATTCTACTTTTCAACATCCTATGGAATTCTGGGGTTTGTAGTTTACTGAGGCCACCAAACTGCTCTCTGGTTGAAAATTCTAAAGGCCTTGGGATTCCATAGGATGTTGAAAGTGGAATAACACTATAACAGTGTAGTAAGAAAATGCCCTATAATAGATTATCTAACTTCAAAATTAAAATATTTTAAAACATTAAGTAGACAAGACAGCTATAAAGAAGGGTGCAAGAAAGAAAGCCATCTTTGCATCTAGGTGCTCCTCCAATTTTTACATTGGATATTCGATAAAAGCCACTTTATCTGTCCCACAAAACAGAATTTTGAGCTCTTAATCCTGGATTTTTACTGGGATCCATGTAGGACTCAACAAGCTGAAGGCGGCAGAGATAAGATTGGAAAGGATGCAGAAAGGGAAAACAAGAAAAGAGGGTTAGATGGTTGATGTGAAACAAACTTTTCAATACAAAAAGGCATGCAGCTGTTTCCTTCTCAGACATGCTCAAGATAACCCTGGTGGCACAGTGGTTAAATGCCAGTACTACAGCCACAAGGTTTTGAGTTCGATCCTGCTAGGCTCCAGGTTGACTCAGGCCCTTTCTACACCTTACCTTTTTTTGGCGCTGGGGTGCAGGCATCGCGCGAGCAGCCTCCAGCAAGTGGCTCTCAGTCCCCACTGCTTCAGCTCCACACAAGCTGCCTACTCCTGAGCAGGTAGCATGAGAGCCCCGCCTCTTCCTTCTGCAGTGCATCCTGGGAGTTTTCCAGGCTGCACTGGGGCAGGAAGCGTGACTGCCGCAGCTCCGGAGACTCCACATACATGGCAAGTGCACGTGGAGCCCTGGAGCAATGCGCAATCATGCACCATTTTCGGCTGAAAGCTGAAAATGAAAAAGTGTGCAAGCAGTGCCTGCCAGGCCCTGGAGCGTCACATGACTGTGAGTGCATCATGTGGATCGCTCCTCACAATCATGCAACGCTCCCGGCGCCCTTTCGCATGGCAAATACAGTATGAAAAGAGCCTCAGTCTTCCATCCTTCCACCAGTAGGTAAAATGAGTACCCAGCTTGTTGGAGACAATTAGCTAAACACATTGTAAACCACTTAGAGAGCATTTAGCTGATAAGCAGTAAGGAAAAAGGGAAGTGGGAAGTAAAATCAGTTTTGTTGTTATTGTGTGCCTTAAAGTCATTTCCAACTCATGGCATCCCTAAAGCAAACCTATCATAGGGATTTCTGTGGCTGAAAATGTTTATGTGCCCAACTTTACCCAGTGGATTTCCATGACTGACCAGGGAATCAAACTCTGGTCACCAGAGTCATAGTTCAATATTCAAACCACTACTCCATGCTGGGTATCTAAAAAATCAGTTTTAGTTAAGTTTTTTAACTTGAACATAAATAACAGTTTAACATAAATGTAATAGCTAGGTTTTCTCTTCATAACATAAATGCAACTGAATTTGATTCTTTAGTTTATTAAGGATTAACTAAACCCACTAATCTTTTCCCACTAAAGTTTCTATCTCTGAGAAACAAGCAGTGGCTTGATGTGAGCCTAGAAAACAATAGAGAATCACAGCAAATCCCAGTGTGGCATTTCTGTTGAAACAATGCGGTTTCTCTCCATGTTATGTTTGTTTCTGAGATCCAAACACTTTTTTTCGTCACAGAACATACCAAGGAGTAGCCACATCTTTTCTTTCCCACTCATTGCAAGGGGTTGGCTTTCTATTCCAAAGTGTCCTGGAACAAGTTGGGGAACAGCTGTCATATGCATGTGTGTTTCTTTGGTACATGGAGGTAGTAAAGCTCACCCACTGCTACTGACAAATCCTGTCCTATAATGGGTTACTAAGGCCCTTTCCGCAACTCACTGTCAAGGTCAGAGACCTGGGCAGTGAGCCAGCCCGGAGAAGGGAGTGAGAGAGATAATAGAGTCAAGCCAGAACATGACAAAGCAGAGATTTAACCAAAGAAAGTCCGTTTACCAAAGCCAGAATGACAAGCAAAGCTTGCAGTCAGAGTCCAAAATCCAGGGATCAGGAACCGAGAGTTCAATCCAAGATATCAGGAGCCGGGTACTGGAAGCAAGGAGAGGGCTTGTAGAAAGTTTGCCACAAGCAAAGGAAAGCTTCCAAGCAGGCAGGTAATATAGCCCAAGGCACAGGTGTGGCCAGTCACTGCGTCTTAAACTTAATCAAAGAAGCTTCCCTTTGCTTAGCTCTCTTAAGTCTCTGCCTTGATTGTGGGCTGATTGGAGGAGGCTCAAAAGTATCTTCGGAATCACTGTCGGATCCCTGTTCCTCTAAAGGAGCCATCAGAGGAACATCCGAGCCTGCTTAGTCCACAGCAGAAGGGGGAGCTCTTGAGCTGCAGGACTCATCTCCAGCCTGACCAACAGCTGTTGCTCAGCAGCAGCAGCTTCAGCAGCAGCTTCGCCAGGAGCTTCAACGATCACACTCACCTTTTCTCAGCGTTGGGGTGCGGTACTCGCATGAGCATCCTCCGGAGAGAGGTTCCTACGTCCAGGGTCCTTCGACCCCGCATGAGCTGCTTGCTCACGCAAGAGCCCTGCCTCTCCTTTTTGCAGTGCAGCCTGGGACCTTCCCAGGCTACCGAGACAGGAAGCGTGACCGGTCTGGCTCCCGAGGCTCCGTACACATGACAAGTGCGCTCAGGGCCCTGAAGCAATGTGTGACCACACACCATTTTCAGCTTAAAGCCAAAAATGACAAAGTATGTGAGCAGTGTCTGCCAGGCCCTGGAGTGTCTCACAAATGTGAGTGTGTCATGTGGACCACTCCTCATATTTGTGCGACGCTCGAGGGGCCCTTTTGCATGGAAAATGCCATGCAAAAAGGGCCCGCGTTAACATCCTGTGTGGATTGGAGGCAGCAGAATGTTCTGCTTTAACCAGCAATGTGAAAGAAGTGGGAGAGGATGGTTTGACTGGATGTGGAGAAACTACTATTAAGGACCACCCGTGTATATAGGTATGTTTGTCCTGGCACTTTCCACAAGACTTGAAAGTCTGTATCCATAGTATTAACAAAAAGCACTCTTAGTAGTCCACATCATCCACTTCAAACACTGACTGCAGTACTTTACACTAGCTGAAGCTTCCTATTCATTGTTAAGGGCTGTCCTATGAACCACACCTATAACAGCCCAGTTTGCAGGTTATCAAAGGATACAAGCTCACCACATCTTTATCTGTCCTTTGGCTTTCTTTCTTCTTGTTGTTGTTGTCATTGTTGTTCTTGCTGTGTTCCTTCCAATCATTTCCAGCTTATAGAGACCCTAAGGCTAACCTATCATGGGGTTTTCTGAGGCTGAGAGTATGTGATATTCCTGTGGGTTTCCATGGCTGAGCAGGAAATCAAAACCTGGTCTCCAGGGATGCGGTTCAACTTTCAGACCGTTACACCATGCAGTCTGACTGAATGGGACAATTTTTAAAAACAAGAAATTTTAAATATATTTATTTTATTTTATACTGTACTGTTTAGATGTACTATGTCTTAATACAAAATGCATCCTTTGCAGATGCTTAGTCAAATATTTGACTGTTAATAGAAACTACATTGACTTGCTGGCACCAATAGGTTCAGAACATCATGAAGGTGGTGTCTTCAAAGGTTTGACTCTCTTCTCGGTGACTCTTATTTGATCCCTTCTCAGGGAGTTCATTCTCTGGCATCATTTCACCATCTGGAACAGGGAAGGGATAGATTAGATAGCTTTATGGTTAGCCAATTTCACACTATTTGGGCAAATCTATGCCAAGTTTGCTCCATTTCAGACCTTTGGATTCCAAGAAAGGAGAAAGAGCTTAGGAAATTGTGTGGGGAAAGTAACTTGTTCATAACTTTGAGTGTAAAATTGTTTATCCCTATTCATTTAAGATTATATAATAACATTTACTAACTGCAAACATATTGTGGATGTCATATTTTTAACTTTTCAAAGTCAATTAAAATTACAAAAATTGGCACACACATTAAAGTGTGTCAATTAAAGTAATACAGAATATTAACCTATTAACATTGTTGAAATCAAAATGATTAAATCAATGACTTAAAAATAGTTGTAACAAATTATGCATAATAAAGTTTAATAAACTAATTCCAAGCTCTAAAAATTAAGTGATTAAAGAGGAACAACAGAAAAAGGCAAAGAAGAAAGAGAAAGTAGAGAAAGAATTTTAAGCTTCATGACCAATTTTAAATTTACTTTTCCACCACCTGTCTTTAAAGCTTGTAAATAACATCACACACTGGAGACTAATTTGTCCCTCTTTACCTGTTTCAAGTAGACAAATATAAGAATCATGGTCAGAACGCTCAGTTAAGTTCTATACATCCTGCTGTCTTTGTTGCAACTCTTCTCTGTTTATTTCTACTGTTCAGTTCTCTTTTTCCTTCTTCTTACTAGTTGGCTGTCTCTGGGTTGTCTCCTTATGCTGCGCTACTTTCCCTGCCACTATAACACTTCATCACAACCTGTGGCTGCTTCCATCCTTCACTATCCCCGACCTCCACTTTCATACTCTATGCTTTCTGCTGTCATGTGCTCCTTATATCTCCTTTTTGGTCTTCTTTCCACTCCCAGGTCCTAGACTCTCTGCCTCCCAATCCCTCTCCCACTCTCAGTTTATTGTTCCCATTAAACTTTTTTTCCAATCAGTCATATTTTGGTTCTCTGTCAACAGGTTAGCTCATAGCTTATTGGCCTCAGTGGTTGCCAGAGCTCAGGACCACTCTCGGGCCCTTTCTGCATGGCATTTGCCATGCAAAAGGGCACTTGGAGCATCGCGCGATTGTGAGGAGTGATCTGCATGACGCACTCACAATCATGTGATGCTCCAGGGGCCGGCAGGCACCGATCATGCACCTTTTCATTTTCGGCTGGAAGCTGAAAATGGTGCACAATTGCGCATTGCTCCCGGGCCCAGCGTGCACTTACCTGGTGTGGGGAGCCTCCAGAGCCATGCCAGTCGCGCTTTCTGCCCCAGCGCAGCCTGGGAAACTCCCAGGCTGTACTGCAGAAGGAAGAGACAGGGCTCTTGCACGAGCAGGCAGCTCATGTGGAGCTGAAGCAGCAGGGACATGAAAGCCTCTCGCTGGAGGCTGCTCATGCGATCCCTGCACCCCAGCGCCTGAAAAAGGTAAGGTGCGGAAAGGGCCTTGGTTGCGAGGGAAAAGGCAGCCATACCAACTCCAGTACATCCTAAACTTGTTCTTGATTTTATTTTTGTTCATAATCCCCCCTTTCCTATGTGAATTTAAGATCTTTGTTCTGCATGCCTGAGGAGTTCTCCCCTCATCTTTAGTTCTTTCATATAACAATACTGGAGTTTCTTCTTCGAATGCAACCATTTCTTCCAAATTTCAACAATCTCTTACAATCCTTGTGGCTTATTATATCAGTAATTTTGACAAAGACAAGAAATTCTTTGGAGTATGGAGACAATGAACACACCAACAGACAGAAGGCAAGATGTCTATATGTTACAGGTGCAGTTCCTATACCTATAGCAACCAAGTCCTACAGAACAAATACACTTCTCTGTTCTGCCGTTGGGCAGCTGAGACACTCCAGTCCAGTCATGAACATCTTAAAGCCTTCCCATTCTGCACTAAGCTTACTTATCTTCAGGGCTTTTTATACAAGAAAGTCCTCTGGTCTCTTTTCCTCTGATCTATCACACCTGCTCTCAGTTTGATGTACCTCTCCAATTACTCACTCCCATTTTTAGTTAATAACTTCTAACAAGCTAATTAAATGTAGCTACCGCAATCAACAAAACTCTATGTTTACATTTAACTGGGCAAGGATGAATCACAGCAAATAATTGTTACTGACACTTGTCATTTGAATCCTTCTTGTACCAAGTTCTTCCAGTATATTTCCCCTACAGTTGTTGAACTGTGAGATTGGCACCATTTTGAGATTAGGGAGAACTATCTCTCTCACTCTGGTTGCTGTTGTTGTGTGCCTTCAAGTTGTTTTTGACTTATGGCAACCCTAAGGCAAAAATATCATGTGGTTTTCTGGTGCTGAGAATGTGTGACACACCCAAGGTCACCCAGTTGATTTCCATGGCTGAGTGGGAAATTGAACCCTGGTCTCTAAGGTTGTAGTCCAACACTTAAACCCTACTGGCTGTCCCCTGACCCTTATTCTACCAAAAATAGTGTAGGCTGTCTTATAGGAAAGGGCTTCCTTGGAGGTTCCTGAAAGAGAGACACCTGATAGTAGGGAACAAGGAAGTTTCAAGCAGATGTGCATTTCTCCCTCTCTTCCTTAGCAAGTACTAGGAACAGGAGACACTTCTGTCTATCTAGATACCACACAAAACGGACTATTAGGAAATAATTTGCAAATCCACTTTTTAAAAATGAATCCTAATTCGCTCTGCTTATTTTAACTAGATGTCTGTGGTAATGTTTGTTTGGACAGTCTACATACCATTTGGTTATTATATTTCATAATTCCACAATCTGTGTACAGTTTTTGATACTATTTTTATTCTTGTGACATTGTTCAGTATAGCATAGGTTCTTCAGTCCATGGTTAAAATCCTTGCTTTGCAGGAACAAATTCCCAGGTTCTGCCCTGACATCTCCATTTAAATGATGTCACACGATACGGACATGCAGCCTGAAGAGTCACTAGCAGTTTTGATAGACAGTAACAGACTAGAAATTTCAAATACTCATTTTCTTTGTAGCTAATTGGTAGAGCCCATTGTTTTGAATGAAGAAGGTCAATCCCTGGCATCTCAAGGTGGAACTGAAAAAATTCCTGCTTGAAATACCAGAAGCTGCTTCTAGTCAGTGAATGTGAGTCAGAATAAGGTAAGGAAGTAATTCTTTGTTAAGTTTCTTCTGAAAGGAAGCAGCAAGTAATTTCAGCAATTTTCTTCCCACTGGAAAAAAGTCTTCAAAGCAAAATTCACATCTGGGTGATTTGTACAGAAAATTCTATTTTTTATTTTATTTTATTCTATTCTATTTTATTTTTGCAGGAAGCAAAATAAATAACATTTCTATATAGAAATACCACTTTCTTCACAGAACTTGCAATTTTCTGTGTAGAGAATGCTGTTTTCTGCCCAAAACAGCTACGTGCAAATTTTGAACAAAATAAGTTCTGAATGTTGAAGTCTTTTATCAATCGAGAATTGTTATCATCAGGGTTTCTCAGAACTCAAAAAGTCTTTTTTAAATTTGTTTTTTTTTTAAAATATTTTCAAATATGCTTTCCATCACAGTATAAGGCCAATTCCTATGTTCCCAAAAAGATTACCATGTTACTTATATTCTTTGCTAAGTCACCTGAAGTCAACTTAGAAATTCACTGTGAAAGCAGAGTGAGGGAAGGGGGAGAGAAGGAGGATGAGGGAATTATTTGTGGCATTTTTAGTTGGTTTTCCCCAAAAAGAGATGTTAGTAACCAGTCTAAGCTTGTACATTCTGGACTTTGTGGGGGGGGGGGAATCAAAAAGACTAGACGCAAGAAGACTTATTTTCCTTTGTGGCTCCTTCTGGAAGCAACATGTTAACATGCTAACAAATTTTAAAACCTGGGATTGTTCAAATGAATATATGGAGGTTTGCTTTTTGATGCTTACAAGGAACTAGAAAGCCTCTATCTGCAGTAAAATTTCCCTAGCCAATGCCTTAATTATTGCTAAGTAAGCACTCTTAAATGTTTCTCATTAAGGCACATAGAATGATATTTATAGTAAAACTACAGTTGCTGGTGGCCCAGGAGATACGTGTCTTCCTTCCCCAATAAAGATCCTAAAAATAAACCTATGTTTCCTTTCTGCCATAACAAAGATGGTTTGCAGATGTTGCCAAAATGTGAACTCAGTTATGGTCAAAGCTGTCAATGTTGCTTCCAAGGGTTACAGCACCTACTAGCATTATTATGGATGCCATGTTCTAGTTTTAGAATCTAGCAAATGATATACTTGCATATTAAGTGTCCAGTCCAGCTCTGAGAATATGTAGTTAACAAGGGTGGTTCTCCAAATCATTCTAGAAACAAGAGAAGCTGACTTGGCTTTTCTGGGAGCAGGAAATATCACTGTAAGGGAACTTCTTTGAGTAGCTTGATTCTTTTCCCTAATATGTTCACAGTGCATATACATGCATTCAGATGTTTGTGAGAATCTCTATACCTGTGTTCATTGCTGAGCAGTACTAGATTGCAACTGTATTAAATGTAACATTGAAAGAGGTTCACATCCTTAGCTTATGCAACTTCAAGACCCACTGTAGCTTGAGTCCCTGAAGACAATTTTACCATGTGTTTTTTTGTAGGATGGCTCAAAACAACATGTTAGATTACAGTGTGGGCTTCCTGCTCATCGCACATTCCCCTTTTCCTGTGGAAATTTCTTTCAGCTTTGGAAAAAACAGCTTTACTAGCTTCATGATACTTGTTTCTTAAAGCCACTAAAATAGTCCCATGTATACTGCTGCCCTCAAATAAGAGCTTGCAGAGAGTAAAGCCATGAAAAGTACTGCCAGTTGGTGAGATATTGGTTAAAACTGTGGCCATTTCTGCACTACACTGTTATAGTGCTATTATTCCACTTTCAACATCCTATGGAATTCTGGGGTTTGTAGTTTATTGAGACCACAAAGCTCTCTGGCTGAGAATTCTAAATGCCCTTCCCTAAACTGCAAACCCTAGGATTCCATAGGATGTTGAAAGTGGAATAACAGCGTAGTGCAGAAATGATCAGTCTGAAGAGGATCCTTCAAGCCCAGTGAAAGTTCTCTCCATCAGTGTGAGAGGCACTTTATTCCATCATTTTTGTTTCAATTTCTGCCCAAATGTCTTTGCAGAAAACTACCACTTTTTCCCTTTGTCTGGCATAGACACAGTGACCCGGCCTGGTTGATCATAATGAAATAATCCCTCCAATGCTATTAATGTTTAATAATCCAAGCAGCAACTCAATTTATGCTGTGTTTTCTGTTCAGGAATCCTGCTGCATGTTGTGGAGAGGATTTTGGGAAATACTGTAGGACAGGTTGATGCGCATTGGCTTCTGAAGTCCCTCAGGATCCCATTTTGCACTCCATGCTATTTCATATTCACATGAAACCACTAGGAGAGGTTGACTTAAGGCTTGGGATCTGGTACCATCAGTATAAACATAGCACCCACCACTGGCCCTTTCCTCGCCTTACCTTCTTCCGGCGCTGGGATGCAGGGATTGCGCGAGCAGCCTTCGGCAAGAGGCTCTCGCATCTGAGGTCCTTCGGCTCTGCAAGAGCCCTACCTCTTCCTTCTGCAGCACAGCCTGGGAGTTTCCCAGGCTGCGCTGGGGCAGGAAGCATGACTGCCACAGCTCCAGAAGCTCTGCATGCCAGGTAAGTGCACGCGGGGCCCGGGAGCAATGCGCAATCGCGCACCGTTTTCTGCTTCTAGCCAAAAATGAAAAGGTGCGTGATCGGTACCTGCCAGCCCCTAGAGCATCACACGACTGTGAGTGCATCATGCAGTTCACTCCTCACAATCGAGCGATGCTCCAGACGCCCTTTCACATGGAAAATACTGTGTGGAAAAACTGTTAGTTATTCCTTTCCACCTCAATCCAAGGAAACTTTCTCAGTCCTCAACTGGTGCCTGTTATCTGTAATGGACTGGATAAGTGTGAACAAATTGAAACTTTATCCAGATGAGGCAGAGATACTTCTGGTTAGTTGAAAGGGAGAATGGGGAACAGGGTTTCAGGCCTGGTGGGTGGGTTACACTTCCTCTGAGGATGGAGGTTCACAAGTGGATTGTACTCCTGAATTCAGCCTTGATGCTGGAAGCTCAGTGGTGGACAGGAATGCTTTTGCACAGTTAAGGCTCATGTGCCAGCTTTCAGATCTCACCATGGTGACACATGCCTTAGTTACATTCTGATTGGATTATTCTGGCACTCTCTAAGTTCAGCTGTTCCAAGGAGTTGAAGGGAGGTTGTTAAATGGGGCTGTTTACAGTGAGCCCACATTTCCCTTGTTACAACAGCTTCGCTAGCTGCCAGTTCTTTTCTGAACACCATTCAAAGTGCTGGTTATGACCCCTTAAGCCCTGTTCAGTTCAGGTCCAGATTATCTGAAGTACAGTATCTCCCCATGATGATGTTTTGTGTTCTTTTGGGGAAGCCCTTGTGTCTGTTCCAGCAGCCTCACAGACACATCTGGTGGGAACACAGGAGAGGGCCCCCTCAGTGGCTGCCCCCCATCTCTGAAACTCTCTTCCTAGACAGGTTAGACTAGCAGCCTCCTTGCGGTTTTTCCAAAGTGAAGAGAAGACCTTTTCATTCGAGCAGGCCTTTTAAGACTGACTGCTCAAAGAGAACAGGACTTGCACAATGTGCTATACAACCTATTTGTTGTTTTCTTTGCTGTTTTTATGCTATGTTTTTAGCTTTTTTTATTGATCATTTAATTAATTTTTAAAGTTTTCTATGAGGTAATATTTTAGCTGCTTAACTGCTGTACGCTGCCTTGAGTCCTGCGCTGACCAAAAAAAAAGGCAGATCTAAATTAATAAGTTTGCTTTCACCTCTTTCTGGCTCTATGTGAACTGAAAGGGCAGCTTAGAGAGAGAACCTAGTACTCCTCTATAGCAGAGCACTGCAGTGGAAGATCAATAAAAGGAAATAAAGTACCTTTCTAAGACGCTTGACCATAACTATTCATCTTCCTGTTGAGGAATTCCCTAACACTTCTTAGAAACTTTGGGACCAATGCCAGGAGAAAGGCGGGCTATAAAACAAGCAAGCAAACCTTGGACTTCTCTCAAATACAGAGCAGGTATTTTCCCTATCTTTTAGAAGAAGAAGGGTTTGCTTTGGGTACAGTCCCTGTTGTGCTTTCTAAAGATGTCTCATTTCATTTCATACTTATCCTTTCCTTTGATTAAAGTACTACTCTCTTTTATCTGCCTTTGTCTTTGACGTAAGACATTAATTAATCAGTAGTTAGGTGAATGTCCTCTAAAATGTTCAAAACATCAAACTTCAAAACAAAGAATATTTCATAAAGTTAGCAATATATAATACTTAAGGTATTATACTGAGAAAGCAGGGGAGAAGTCCTTCTAGACTAGGATTTCACAGAAGCAGTCAGAAAGATTGCCTTTGTTTGCTTCTAGGATGAAAATCACATATATTACAATAAAAACAAAATGGAAGAAAATTGCATCCAAGTCTCTACATTATTGCAGCATTAGGTATATACAAACAATTTAAGATAGCCTCCACCAGTGACTACTTAAAAAGTTTTACAGAAGGGAATTCCACAGCTCTCTAGAGTATTCCACTCCTATGTCCACAGGCATTCAAAAAGTCAAAACTATCTTCTAAAATGTTGAACCCATTAGTCCTTGGCCTTCCTTTGTAAGTAAGGTAAAATAACCGCATAAGTTCTTTAGTGTGGCATGGATTTCATATATATGTAGAAAGAGAGAAGGGGGGGGGAGAGAAAGAGAGAGAGAAAAGAAAGCAGATTTTGAGTCTAGGATTATGAAGCTTGAATTTCCTGACAGAAATTACAAGCAGGGATTCCTCACTCAAACATCAGATTAAAGTTCTCCATTCTTTCACTACTTTATTGCGCACATACAAATTGCAATATATGTAGATTGTGAAAGTGCATTTAAGAAAGTGTAATACAGTCATAACATCATGTGCTCTTTTCTGATTGGCTATTATCATTTATCTGATTGAATTTTGGATACAGAAATGAAACAAGTGAGAAAGGACTGGTGAACAAAGACATGGTTGTTTCATCAAACAGACCTAGCTGGCTTAATCAGTCACAACATGTACACTATGTAGTTTGAAAAACAGTTACCCAAGGATTAGAAACTTTAGGATCTCTACATGTGTGTGAGTTTTGAAAACAGGACTTCTACACTTTGTTCATGCACGAAAATAGTTCAACCAATGAAGAACAGCACATATGGAAAAATGACAGACTGTAGATGCTTCATCATGCAGGCTGTATAAACAGAGAACACAGATATCAACTCATAATCACGATATGCATACGAACTGCTAAAGCTGATTAGCTGCAGAGGCTCAGGACACATATAGGCATTAAAAATTTAATTACAGGTCTTAACTTCAATCATAAATTACTCATACATCAAAAAGAACTTGCATTGAAGAGGCATGGCCCTTTTTGCATGGCATTTTCCATGTGAAAGGGTGCATGGAGCGTCGTGCGATTGTGAGGAGCAATCTGCACAACACACTCACAATCACGAGATGCTCCAGGGGCCGGTAGGCGCAAATAACGCACCTTTTCATTTTTGGCTGGAAGCCGAAAATGGTGTATGATCGTGCATTGCTCCTGGGCCCCACGCACACTTACCTGGCATGTGGAGCCTCTGGAGCCACGCCAGTCACGGTTCCTGCCCCAGCACAGCCTGGGAAATTCCCAGGCTGCACTGTGGAAGGAAGAGGCGGGGCTCTTGCGTGAGCAGGCAGCTCATGAGGAGCCAAAGGACCCTGGATGCGAGAGCCTCTTGCCAGAGGCTGCTTGTGCAATCCCTGCATCCCATCGCCAGAGGAAGATAAGGTACAGAAAGGCCCCAATAATGTCAAGTGCCTGGTATAATGCAGTGCCTAGTTTCAAAATGTTCCTTTGGAAATGACTGTATTCATTTTGACACTTGAAGATGCAGGTCATATCAGGTCATCAGGCCTTCTAGTGTTCTGCTGTCAGCAGTACTCTAGTGATCTAATATGTTGTCAAAAAACCCAAAAAAACTTGATGGTAAAGGGAAGGGTCAAAGGATGTTTTAAAGGTATGGAATCAATACAGGGGTTGCCAAACAGCACTTATCTATGATGGTGTGATGGTCAGAGCTTTGCCCCACTGTACGTTGGCCCCAAATATGTGCAGCTTTTGTCCCCTTGAAGTTACCAGACATGTTGGTCTTGAGAAATGACATGTTTGACATCAATGCAAAGACCGGAAAAGCTCTGAAATCATGTTCTAGCCATGCATAAGCATATCTCCTTATGCAGGTTGTGACATTTAAATTGATCCCAAGGGGACCAATCAGTGGAAATGTTAAATCTGAAGAATTAAATAGCTACAGCTTGCCACCTTGCTCTCCTTGAATATAAACACTCCCAGATCTCTGCTTCATTTCATTTTATCCCTTTAAAATGCTGGTCTGGATGTGCTCCTAGAAACTCTTTTTCATGTTAACATACCAGGGGTAACCATGTTGGCCATGAAGCAAAATACAAACAAAATTCAAAATCCACTTAACAGTGATACCTATCTTGGGCCAATTAAATGCACAAAATATATCATGCAAGCTTTCAAAGCTTCACTAACTTCTGTGTCAGTTGCGTTAAAAATCATGCTGGATAAGAAAAGTGACAAGCTGTTGGACCTAGATTTTGGTGCAGATGCTACTTCTGTTGTCAGTTAAGATGGTCTACAAGGGTATCAATGTAGGTAGAGGCCACCACCACCCTTCTTGGCCTTGTGGGGACCAGAGACAAGGGGCAATAAAACACATGCAATAAAATTTAGATCCAGCAGCAGCAGCAGCAAATTAACTTCCATTGACAGCCAAGCAAACTCTGTTCACACTGGGGCTCAGCTTGCCACTGATTTTCATCCTATGTAAAATATGAGGCAAATTTAAAAGTTTCTGTTTATTGGAAGCATCTGCATGAATGTTGATGGAACTTGTGATCATTTCAGTAAGATCTGTAAAATTCTCAGAATTGACGGGGCAACATCTGTATATGGTTTTTATGTATACTCTATGTAGTATTTCATTGCCATCTAGTGGCTATAGTAACTCTTTTCACTGACTCTGTTAGAGTGTTCCTCATGGTTAGTTACATGGTTCTTCATGTTCAGGATTCCATTTTTTCCCTCACCCCTCAGGAGGAGGAAAAAGAGGCTCAAATTGAAAAATAATCTAGTTATCTTGTGCACAAATAGGCATCCATTTTCCGCATATTGGCAAAGCATCAAACATACGAGAAACATGAGCTCTTTCTCACTCACTCTCTGGCTAATGTTCCAATTTTTCCTACTCTAATAATGTGCTTATGTATGATGCATGTACATTTAGCCAACTGCTTTTCTCTCTATTTCAGTCTGCAAGATTTCTAGTTTAGTCTGACATCCCATCAGTTTTTAAAATATGGTCTTTATTATCTTTTCCCAAGATGTTCATATACGTTAATAGTACCATAGAGTATGTCTTACAGCTTTCTTCAAAGTATACCACATGGCATTCCTATCATATATAATTCACAAGTGCAGCTGTCCACCAAAGGATTTCAAATTAGCTTTCCATTGCAGGCCACAGTACTGTTTCTAATCACATTTCATTCTGTCAGATCTGTCTTTTGTCTTATATCAATTTTTGTTAAGGAATCTTATTTTCTTTCACTGAGAAGAATTTATTCTGAGTTGGCTGGAGAACCTCTACAACCCTCAAAAATTCAGTTCCCCCCTAGAATGTCTGATAAATTGCATTAAAGTCTATTTCTATTCTAGATGATGTTCTCTGTGCTCTGCTCCAGTTTTGTATTTTTCTAAAAAAAAAAAGAAAGAAAGAAAGAAAGAAAGAAAGAAAGAAAGAAAGAAAGCTCTTTAAAAACACCATTAAATGTATATTTTGTCTTTAACATATGTGATTAAACATTGCTTTTTCTCAGATTAATATTATACTTTGATATGTTTGAACTGCTCAGGACTAGAGATGGAAAGAATATTCATAAATATTTAATCCTAATGAGAAGAATGGATGACAATTTTTGTGCAGAAAACAGAATTTTATGCACAGAAATAACCATGTTATTTTTCAGGCACAAATATCCTGCTTTCTGCATTAAAAAAAAAAAACAACCTTCAGAGTGGATTTTTCAAAGAATAAATCCCAAGCTGTGAATATACCTCAAAAACTGCAAAATGTTTAGGGACTTTCTTGCAATGAGTTATAAATGGTTAAATTATTCATTCTTACTAGTACGAACAAAATTTACATCCCTATTCAGAAATGTGTTGCAGTATTCAGAGAAATACCCAATGTAGCTATAGACAGCTTCCATTCCACAGATGCACTTTACTGCAATTGATGACAGTCAGATTGTTTCGTACAAGAACTGTCAAAAACTGATTTGTGAATCCTGGGAATTATAGTCCAACAAGATAACTATTCAGAGCTCTATGCAGGACTAGTGACATCACAAGTCCAACTCTTCTGTCCAAATGAGTTTTAAAATGTTTTTTTTTTAATAAAAGAGATGGAGAAGGAAAGAAAAGCTATAAATGTACGTTTAACTGAACTAATGTACCCTAGTGGTTTTGTTTTTGCTCTCATGCTATCATGCAGTTCAACTTACATACTTAACTGCTGGGACATGTTGTACAGATTTCTAGGCTGCAGTGCCACCAGCATACTAAATTTCTCCTTTCCATCAAGTTCCAAGGAAGTTGTGTCAGTTCTAAACTGGCGTGTGTCATCAATAACAGGTTGAATGAAGATGAACAACTTGAAACTTAATCCAGATAAGACAGAAGTGCTCCTAGTTAGTCAAAAAGCAGATCAGGGAACAGGAATCCTACATATGCTGGATGGTTTTATATCCTCTGAAGACAGGGGCCATTTTTGCATGACACAGTTATAGTGTTATCATTCTACTTTCAACATCCTATGGAATCCTGAAGTTTGCAGTTTAGGGAAGAGCATTTAGTATTCTCAACCAGAGAGCTCTTTAGCTTCAGTAAACTACAAACCCCAGAATTTCATGGGATGTTGAAAGTGGAGTAATAGCACAATAACAGGGTAGAGTGGAAATGGCCTAGGTTCACAAAGTAGATTCACCGTTTTCCTGTACTCATGGATTTATCCCTCCTGGGCACCCAGTCTTCTGTGACCATGAGTCACATAGTTAAATCTAATACATAAGTGATGCCTGTTTCTGGAGACGTCTGGTCTGACCACAGTGATGCATACCTTAGTTACATTCCTTTTAGTTCACTAAAATGACTCTGGAAGATGTTTCAAAACTTTAGCAGGCCCAAATTATTGACTGAGGCACCTACTAGGAATCTTCCAAGTTCCTTTTTATGCCAACTTCAAAGGCTACTATTTCATTTCTGGGCACAATTCAAAGTGCTGGTAATACTATGAAGACCTATATGATTTGGATTTAAATAGAGGGGAGAGGTGTGGATGTCTTGTGACCTCCACAATGGAAATTCCCAAGCCTCCCAAGGGCCTCAGAAAGTCCCAAATATTTTCAACATATTTTTGAAAAACAGTAGATGCTTCTAGTGGGTCAACATCCAGTTAACTTCCTCCTAAAACTAAAAATGTTGGATACAATATACAAATGGTATAATGGGAAAGAATGTGGTTGAGAGGGCTAATTATGTTAAGATTATGTTATACTCTGAAAGAGAATTTCCACAAAATGCTGTACTGCTGCTATATGTTGCCTGTGAAATAGTCTAGAATGTACAAAGGTACTCCAAGCTTATCTTGGAAATGTGAGCTACAAGAAAGGACATTTTGCCATATGTGGTGGACATGTGAGAAAGCTAAAAAGTACTTGTTGAAAATAGGTATTTGATGCAGAGGAAAGATTGATATACAATTAAAACCTGGATTGTTTCTTTGGGAATTGTTGGGTGAACCATGTTATGGAAAAACATTTCAATATATAGGTACAGTAGCAAGACTATTATGTGCTCTGAGATGGAAGAATAATATACTACCTACCAAGAAAGAATGACTTTTAACAGTGATTGAGTTAGCAGAAATGGATAAATTATCTACTTTGATTAGAGCAAAATAATTAGCAACATTTTGGAAAGTTTGGAAACCTTTCATAGATTGGAAAAAAAAATAAGGTGAACTGACAAGTTGAAATTTAATATGAGCTGGCCCCTCCTGAAACTGCAAACCCCAAGATTCCATAGGATCTTGAAAGTGGAATAATAGCGCTATGGCAATCTAGTGCAAAAATGGTTTAAAACTCTTCATGTTGTTCTTCTACCAGCAACCCAAATCCATTTTATTCACATAGGCTTTGGGCAACTGACTGGCTGCTGATAAAGGTACTTTAATGGGGCCTCCTTCATTTTTGCTTTTTTCCTGGTGTGTCTTTAAAATTGTTTTTTGTTGGGTTGTTTGTTTTAATGTGATAACGTGTTTAATTATCTTCCCGTGTACTTTTCTTAAGATTATGTTGTGGCCCAGCTTTGGCCACAATATTTGAAAAGGGCAGGATACAAAATTTATTAAAGGAGAGAGCATATTTGAAGCACAAGCATAACGTAAGCCAGACTATTGATTCTTCATACTGTCAGCTAGTATGCATGCCTCCCATCACAGTCAGTCCTAATTTTTGTATATATCTTTGTATATATTCTTACTGAATATTAAGAAATGTGTGAACCCTTGGGAAATTTGATATGTTTTTGATTTCTCTCAGAATTCTTCAGATGTTGCATCTAAGGAAATTGGTTGAAAATTTTGCTAGAGGACCCATTTCAGAGGAAATTATAATTTAAACATGCATATGAAACAACGTTCAGTTTTCTGTGATGTACATTTTTTCATATTCTCCTTGCATATTACTGCCGCATTTGAAAAGGTAAGAATATGTATGTGTCACTCCTTTCAATCAGTTTATGGATATTCAGTAATAAGGGTCAAATTTTCCTCTAGAGCATTTTGGAGAATTTGGCTGTAAAAAGAAGAAAATAGGCCAATGATGTCCTTTTCCCCAAGTTCCTGGAGCACAAAAGGCTGATGTGCTTTGCTTAAAATAGATGGCCTTAGATTTAGCCCTCAAGTTTCAGTAAGATCAAACGGATGGAAATTGATTTTCATAGAAGACATTTCAAACTTGTAAGAAAAAAGCATTCATGCTTTTAAAATCCCCAAGAAAGAAACCAGCATCATACCTGAATTATTATCAGAAATCCATTTCGGTAATCAAACTTTATGACTAAGAACAAGGCTCCATCCCTACCAGAGATTAGTTAGGCATCTGTTAGATTTGCTGCCATGGAATTATGCAGCTTGTCCTGTCTCCTCCATCTTCCAGCTGTCTTCCTCTCCATTTTCCCTTTTAATTTCAGCTGCTTTATTAATTTCATTTTAACCATGCTGCCTGTTCTTATTGGCTGGTCTACCAGCTTTAGTGTTAACATGTCTCCTCTACTCTTTTTTGGTTTTATCACAAATAAAGATACATACAGGCATGATTATGCACACTATGCTAATTAAGCAAATAAATGCAATTGTGATACAGTTTGCAGCAAGAATAATGGATTTCTGCAATTTGCATTGGGCTGCAAACAAGCTTTTTCTTTTCAAGTTTATCTCCCTAGCTTTAAAAATTAGGAAGCTACTCAGGGAATTTCCCCTGTCCCAGTTTGACTCTAGCTCACAGTCCTACCAGATCTCCTTTGCTATAGGTTCTTCTCAAAATACAATATCAAGCATACAATGTGTCTGCTTTTTCTATTTGTTGGGAGAAAGGAAGGGAGATGATCTAGTACCATGGACAGTACCACAACTGAACATGAAGAAAGACAGTCAAATGCACTGTCACTACTATAACAGTTAGGACTTGAAATATGCTCTAAGAATGGAAGCTCTGTCATTGATTTCAGTGAGAAGTAGAATGCATGCTTCCGGGTACTTCAAGATGTCTGCTATCTGCAGAAGTCATTAAGCATCTATGGCAGATCAGCACACTAATGAGCTGGATATTCACCAGTCAAACTTCACTATGTCAGTGCAGATATCTCTGGATCACAGTAGAAAGCTTATGCAAAATCACTTTAGTGTGCTGCAGTATTGAAAAAGTCAAAATCACTGAAAAGGAATTATACATGTATTACAGTGCTATTATTTAAATCTATGGTATAGCCACATCTAGAAAGTTGCATATATTTCTGGATGATCCATCAGAAGAAGAACAGCATAGAATTGGGGAGAATGGGTTTATAAACAAACAACTAAAAGGATAAAAGTGTTGAATAATGTTTCTTGTAAGGAATAAAAACTAGAGCTGATGTGCTTTTTAGTTTAGCCAAAGAGAGGTGGAAACAGATTACAAACTGTTTGCAGAAAATCAATATAGGATGTTTTGTCCTTTGCAAAAACTTTAGAAGTCATCGCTATTTGGTGAAATATCAGCAGTTAATTCAGAACAGAATACACAAAAGGAAGGGCTCCAATGCTTGAGACAGATTGTTGTACCAAAGTGACCTTGATCTAATACAATAAGAGGGCTGTCTTATCTCCCTTTGAGGTCAGAGTCAGAATTTCAATCCCACATCCTCCCCTTTCTTGACTCCCCCCAGCCAGGGCAGAGGTAACCATGACAGGTTCTTCTGGAAGATTGAAATTTTTACCCCAAGAGGTGAAAAGCAGTGGGCAGTAATTGTGGTTGTCAGCTTGGAAGAGGAAGATGTGGATTCAGTAGACCCATAGGACTCCCAGACAACAACAGTGTAGCAATGGGAGTTTAATTTAGCTCTCAGAGAGGACATTCTATTTCTCCAGAGTAATGTTTTATTATAGAATTCATGGGAGAAAAGTAGACCTAGAAGTTGGCATTTTATGACATTGACACAAGAAGGGTTGTAAACAATGTCTCTACATTTCAGCTATGAATCATTTACAGGTGTTTGATGTTATTGCTTTTACAACCAAATATGTCTCACTTAAAAAAATTATTCTACTAATTGTTGCATTTAAATTGTTTTATGGTGGGGTTGGGTGGAATGTAGGTTTGACAGTTCTAACTCATGTGGAATAAATGGATATTCCACTGCATGTATACTGACACTTAGTGTTTGGAGTTTGTGGAAGATCCTCAGTTCTACAATCAGAAACAGTCTTGTAGATGTGAAGCATTTTTAACACCCCACCATAGGTTGGAATTCTCATTGGGTTGGAAAATACCCCAGGTTAAGATGCTGCCTGTATGAAGGTTTTGTTTTTTTTAAGAAAGATAGATAGATAACAAAAATAGACAGAAAAACCTGACAGAAGGGAAGAGGGAAGTTGAGAACTTGAACCATGAATGCTTGTATCCTGTAAACAAGAACCCAGGAAGCCCTGGGATGAACTGAAGTACTGGACTGTTCCATCCTTTGGATGCTCTCTTAGTGTCTTCTTGAATTGCTCTAATAACAGTGTTCTGTGGCCAAAATACACAAAATACAAATAATTTAAGTAAAATAAAATGGAATTGGTGAACTCTGCAATGCACTTTGTCTGAACTACCACCGTTTATCGCTAAACTTGTTCATAACATCAGACTAATCTTAAAACACACTAAAATGGCCGTGGGCATAGTCAAGACTATAGCATCATCAGAACTATTGGCTCTAAGGAGGGATTATCAAAGGTGTTATAAGCATGTGTAATGTTCACATGTAGAGTTAGAACATGTCTTTTGGAAGGTCTTTTAAAAATTATGGTGTGGCGCATAGAATATCTCTAAAAAGCAATAACCATTTTTAAGACACATATAGTAACAGGAAGCTCTTCATCCCACTGTGTCTCCTTCTTACCAGCACAGACTATAGAATCACCCCTGGTGTCTTTGGAGTCTGTCAGTTAGCCTGTTACACCCCCTTTTTATTCCTCGCAAGTCCGGTGCTAGCTCCAGGAGAGCTGCACCCTGTCAGGTTTGGCCTTGGGGACATCTTCTTTGGGACCCTTGATATGGTCTCTCACCCAATTTGAACCTCCAGTTAGGGCAGGCAGTTCAGTAATTTAGGATTTGATGTCCAGAGGCCCACTCTAGGTGGGGAACAAACTGTTGCTTTAGGTGAACATCTTTCATCAGCCACCACTGAGAAAGTATTGCAGAGAGATTACATGGATGTTTTCTCCCTGCTCTATTATGAGCTGAACAAGAAGGAAAAGGAAGATTTGGATGAGACAGAGAAAAAAAGGTCAAAAAGTATAGGGTGGATAGGAACTGGCTGAATTGGCTGTCCAGTTTTTTCATTTATGCAGGAGTCTTGGTGAAATTGCAGCCAACACAGGGCATATTAATTGATTAAATATATCAATATAACCTATAGGGCTTACTTTGATTTTTCAGGGTCTGCCTGGCTTCTGTATGACAAATCCTTCTGGATGAAGGCTGCAAAGTTTCCCACCATGAGATAGGATCTTTGCCACTCTCACTCACGGATGCAGGTCACAATACCTGAAAGACCGTCTCCAGGGGAAAGGGCTGACAGAAGTCACCTTATTCAGAACAATAAGTTGACCACCACATTATGTTCACAGGGTAGCTCATGACAGCCGCAGAAGCTGCTCTGCTGGAAGTTTGGGGGTCCAGGGTGCAAGCATATGCAGCACCTATAACTGCAGGCATGAATGTTCTATATGTGGAGTTCCTCACTCCTTTTGAAACTGCCCCAAGAATAAAGGACAGGCAGGAACCAATCAGGAACAACTAGGGAGCAAGCAGGGAGCAAGTAATGCCCCACCATCAACAGAAGGGGCCAGTCTGATTAAACTTCAGAAGCTTCTAGTGTGGTTGCTTTTATATCTTGACTAGGCAACAGCTCACTGTCTGAGATAAGGGTTTCAATTTGGTTTTAGGATACCATTTCAGGTAGTTGTTACCCCTATATGGCTAAGAACTTAAAGCAGTGTTAGGTTTAGAGCATATTGTTAGGAAAAAGATTGGGAAGGAGGTAGCCAAGGGGAGAGAAATTGAACCTTACCCCTCACCTCCTGTCCCTACTGTGAGAGTCTCCCCAGTAAGCATAGTACCTAAAAAGGCCCTTGCTGAGTATAGAATAATTAACCAATTTCCTTATTCCAAAGAGGAGTCTGTTAATTACACCATTTCATCAGAACTGTGCACCATTCATGTGGCAGTTAAAGATGTTAGGAGACACAGGATGGTCACTGAACTGCCTCTCTATTTTCTTTGAGACCTTTCACGGTAGTGAGCCAGTGGTGCATTCAAAGGGTGATAAGTTGGCAGGGCAATGGAGTTTTGGTATCTCACTTTGACTGCTGAGCCCATGTTGCTGAAAATACACAATTCTTAAATGGATTAAAAGCAGGTGGGCTCTTTTGTGATTAGGCATTGTGCATAGTGCAGGCTCTGTGGTATTATGTACACCTGGGGAGTGCATCAAGTCCCTTATTTTGTTATGCTGACTTTTCACCCCTAAGTACCAGTTTTGGTTGGTCACCTAAAGGGACCTTGGCTTGTTGGGTTTAAAAGAGATGAAATTTGGGACCCATTCATTTTGAACTGGGGCAATGTCAACTGAATCCATTGTACATGGGCCCTAATCTTATTTATAAAATAGAACACTAGCAATCTGTGACTTTGTAGAGGTACGTTAGGCCTTTGAAGCACTAACATGTTGTCTTTCATGTTTTTCAGATTCTAGGTTATGGCCAGTGAGCCACCATGTCCTGATCTGCAACCTTAGTTTTGTTTACTGGGCAGTACACCAGGCTTGGAATGGCCATTTTGGATCCCAGCTGGGATTAGTCAATCTGGCTGTAGTTGAGTGGTTGGGCAAGAGGGATCTGTAGTGGCATGGCCTGCTGCCAATGTTGTTTGGGGAGCACTGTACACCACTGCCACACATCCTGGTCATTTCCCTGGGTGGTAATGACCTAGGTTTGTAAAAGAGTAATTTCTTTGGATGGTAATGACCTAGGTTTGATCAGAGAGGCACTACATGACATGCAGATCATACAGTCATTATGGCTCAGGGGCAGCATTATGTGGTCAGCCATATTGTTTAGGCAAGTACGGCCAGGTGAAGAAGATCCTAGATGTATGGATGTGGCCAGGAGGTGGATCAATTGGGATATCTAGAATGCTTAGGCCAAAGGTTTAGGACTTTTTTTTTACCGCTAGTGGTGCAGTGGTTAAATGCCGATACTGCAGCCACAAGGTTGTGAGTTTGATCTTGCCGGGCTCCAGGTTGACTCAGCCTTCCATCCTTCTGCAGGTTGGTAAAATGAGTACCCAGCTTGTTGGGGACAATTATCTAACACATTGTAAACCACTTAGAGAGCACTTAGCTGATAAGCAGTATAGAAATGCACATGCTATTGCTATTGCTATATTCCAAAGACCCAAGCTCTACAGGGCTGATGGGATCCACTTATCAGAAAAAGGGAACCAGTTATTCCTTGAGATTTGCAACAGGATGTGAAAGCCCTTTTTGGCCAGTCTAGTGGGGGATAAAGGCTAAGCTGACACTTGTCCTTATTTGTGGCAGGCAGTGTGGGGAGAAAGTAGGAGTCCAGTGAACACCTATGACACACCATTTGGTTAAGATTATGTCTCCAGAGCGGTCCCTACATGTCATGTGATCCAGAGAGTGGGGAAGGAGGCCTTCCTTGAGGCTGGCCAGAGAGTTTAGCCCTCATTTTAAGTCCAGTGATTTGAGAGTTGGATTCGTGGCTTGGCCTTCCACTAGCTGGCTGGCCAGGGAGCAATGCAGCATTTGGGGTCTCCTTGGGGTCGGGTGTCTGTCCAGGGGAAGCTAGGGAGGAGGTCTGGGAAAGACCACCTGTCTCAGCACTAGGTTGCTCTCCCCATCCCTTTGCACATCTCAATAAATAATCCTAAGTAGGGATAGTCTGAATAAAGTGGCCCATATTTCAATCTAAACTCTTGTGTGTGGTCTCATTATTTCATGGGTTGTTCAGCAAATATTCATAATTACTCATGGACTGAGTAACTCATATTCCTATATACTCTCTAAAATTCTCTAAAATAGGGAGTGGAGAGCACAATTTCCATAATCTCTAACTACAGACCATGTTTCATGGGACTCCTGGAAATTGGAATCCAACAATAATTGCCTAACTCCAGCTTCTCTGCTTTTGTTCTAAAAGGAAACCTTTTCAGGGTTAGAGTGAAGAGTGGCACCAATTTTAAAGGCATGCTGCAGTTATCAGAACCAGTAGCAACAATGACCTTTAATGTATTTGGATTAAGAGCTTCCATTTGATTGTTCCTACTGCAAACAAAAAGTATAACACCATTGACAACACAGTCAACTCCAGTATTGACAGTAATGAAAACAACAGAGAGCTTAATGTTGGATGACTTACAGTTATACTTATTCTTGATTTCTATGGGCTAAGACAATATCAATTGAGTTAGCCTTCTGGAAAAGATGGTACATTGAATCTTATAAATATTAGGTTGACAGGACTCTCTGTGATGTAGTTCCTATTGATTTTTCTTTAATACAAAGATATCAGGGTCTAGGAGGAGATGAACCAATGGGCACATCAATCTTTTGGGGAATACAGACACTTCAGCATCAATGTCTCAAACTATTTTCCTAAAATTTGCAGGGAAAAAACTCTATGTCAGTGCTAGTCAGGCCAATTGAGGAAGAAATTTCATACATAGATATTAGTAACTTGAAAAGTGAAAAAATACACCCAATTATATATGAATTTTTTTACAGCTCAAGTTAAGTACGGGGTCTACAGCAATATTTCAAACTTCTGGCAAGAAAGAAAGAAAAGGAGCACCACGGTAATGTACCATTACAGATGGACACTTAACCTGAGAAGTGAGAAGCATCTGCTTAAAATGGCAAGAAATAGGAGAGCTTCAATGAGAGAAAAATAAAGATAAGAAATTTAAGGCAGACAAATTTGTGAACTGACTTAATATATTATGCTCCAGCCACAACTTTAGTGTCTATGACAGAGAATCCTATCTAACAATTTGCATAAGGTGTTGATCATTGATGGTTAGTAAGTACATGAACCAGTTAGGGGGATGTGAACTGATCCATTAATTCCCCTTGGCATTATTTTAGGGCTGATTCAGTATACTCTGATGGAGAGGACTAAAGGAACTAACCTCCTTACTTCATTGTGCATGAAGAGGCATCACAGAAAGCAGTGCAGGACTGGAGCTTCAGCCTTGCCACCTCCACCGTAGTGCAGTTCACACCCACTACTGACGCCCATGAGTTAAGCATGAACATCTGCAGAAAAAAAATTATGAGATTTCTGTGTGGATTAGATGATGATGATGGCCATGACAATTCATAACAGTCCCTCCATCCCAGGAACCTAAGGAGCACACATTCAAAATCACAAATTTAAAATCATAAATATCCAAATGAATACCTTTTAACTGTGAACTGAACATAAGGAACAGTTAAATCTCTGTCAGATGAAATTTCACAACCTAGCTGTCACCATCAAGGTCTTGATTCATGTGACCTTTTCTGGAACATTGCACGGTTAGCTTTCTCCAGGTATACATTTTTGGAGCATGTCAAGAGAGACTCTAAACACACATCAACATAACTTGCAAGAGCTTCTCTGTGTGAAGATAGATTTTGATTGCACTTGTTGCCAATGGAACCAGTCACTGCTGTGAACCTTTAGCTACATTCTTTCAATGTATATGGGAGTTCTCTAACCCTCTCCTCCTCTCACTTAGTTGTCACTGCCATAGTTCATAGTTTATTAAGGACAGCAGAATCATTTGAGGTCCTGCATAAATGTTGTAGGTTAGTGCTGTTTACTGAGGCCACAGCCCCCCATACTATTCGGAGCTGACATGGATACTAGAGGGGAAAAAATTGAATTACACTTTCTTATTCAAATGTCCTTGCTTTTTCATAGTATCTCAGATTTCAATCTAAGGCCTTCTAGCCACCAGATTTATTCTGCAAAGGGCCAGAGTTCAGTTTGTAGCAATGGCAACTAAGTCCATTTCCATACTACACTGTTATAGAGCTATTACTCCACTGTCAACATCCTATGGAATCCTACGGTTTGATGCTTAGGGAGGGGCCTTTAGAATTCTCAGCCAGAGAGTTCTTTGGCCTCAGTAAACTACAAACCCCAGAATTCCATAGGATTTTGAAAAGGGAATAACAGCACTCTAACAGTGGAGGGTGGAGATGGACTAAGTCTGAACATTGCTCAGAGTCTTTTACTCCACTCTAGTATTTAAACCTTGTGCTCGCTGAAAGATACCAGAAACAACTACTGAATCTTTGGCAGACTATCGACCTAGCAATGTGTCAATCAAGCCAGTCATAAAAATACAAATAAGAATTCAGAGGATTTCAGGAGATCTATCTACCTAGCAAAATGATATTGCAGAATCAGTTGTTCTCTCCAACTTTAATTAGAAGACAGAGTACCTTTAAGCCATTAATCTGGAAGCTCAATAAGTCTTTGGCAATATCATTTGGAGGTCATTACTGCTGCTGATTTCTGGGCAATTATCCTCCTTTCAACTGTAAAAGATTAGTGCGCCAAGACAATACAAGAGTTTGTCACCTTCCACATGGCTTAGGAAGTTTTTCTCAGACATATTTACACATTATTTGCTCTTGGCCACTACCATAAGAAGAGGAAGGAATGAAACAACCATGATGCATAGTTTCAGCCTTGAATTCAGAGGAAATATGGCATATAAATCAAATTGTGCTATTAGTACCCCAAAGTACTATGGCATATACTCAGAAAATGCTGAACAGAAGCTTGGCACCACAAGAGAAATCAAGGCAGAAGCCAATTTGTGCCAGTTTTAAGATACAAAGGGCAAACAAGTCTTATTTATAAGTGACTTTCAGATATATTATTTATAAATGATGTTCACCATTTATACCCACCTCTAACAATTCACAAAGGTTCAATTTTTCTTATCTCTTGTGAAAAGTCTCTTGTCTGAGGAAGGAGAGAAGATTTATATGTGCTTTGCCTCGGTATAAGGTGTTTGTAATTTTTATTAAAAATGTACTTTCTCCAGCTCACTTTAAGCTAGGCAGTTTGGCATTTTTGAATCGCAAAGTATGTTCTGAATTTGGGGAATGAATGTGGATAGTTAGCAGAGATAAAGCAGAAAAATATGTAGAGTAGGCCCAATAATACTCTGCCTTGAATATGGAAGATTTTAGAAGAAATCTGAAACTGACTCCATTCCATATGAGGAGAAATGTTGAAAATGAAGGACAATATTAAACTTGAGTGGTTCAGTTCATTTATACAGCTTTACTTTTTCCTCACAAATAAGCTGCCTTGAGTCCCAGGTTTGTACAAAAGCTGTTGATGGCAATTATAACAATAATAATTTTAATTCTTCTTCAATGAAATAACTGCTATTCTCGTTTTTGAAAGAAGTTCGGAAGTGCACCGTTTTTCAAACAGAACCTGCATTAGTACATTATGAACATGTAGCTCCTGTAGGAACTAACATCATGAAACCTCCAGGGTCTCTGCCTATATTTAAGTTGAGGAAAGCTGAATTATAAAACTTCAGTGTCTTGAAGAAATTTAACAAGATCCAAAGAGGGATTCGATAACTGGTTTTTTTTCTATATTATTGTGTTTCCAAAAGGGTTCTTAAAATTAATTTTGTTTTACTATTTGAACTTGGTTTGGTTAAAATTTTATTAATAATTCAATCTTACTATGAATTATTTGGGGGAGAAACAATGGAATGAATATGGAAAAATAAATAAACAAATATAAAATCTTGATAGTAATTCCCAGCTGATAACACCAAACTCTGCCTCCATCTGCCATTCTTGTGTGATGGGTTGCTTCACTGGCACTACCATGGGCCTTAAGTAATTTTTAGTTCTCCCAACAGAGGCCTTGAGATTAGAAAATTAGAGAATGGCTGAATTATAATTGTTGTTGTGTGTCTTCAAGTCTATGGTGAACCTATCATTCAGTTTCCTGGGGCTGTGAGTATGTGATGTTGCCAAGTTCACCCAGTGGATTTCCATGGCTTAGTGGGGAATCAAACTCTGGACTCCAGAGTCATAGTCCAATGTTCAAACCACTGACTACATCGTGCTGGCACTCTGGATCATAATACAGTGCTAATAAGGTTGGGTTTTTTAAAAAAGCAAACAAACTGCTTTTTCTTCATTCCTTCCTCCCCTAACCAGTCCTTCAAACTGCAATCTTTCCTCTCACTCTGTCCAACCATTCTAGATGCATATCAACTGAGATATTTTTTATTAGCAGAAGTGAGTGATCCTGAGAATGAGTGGAGTGTTCTTCCAGACAGAAGATCCTGCAAAGTTTTGAGTCCCATCACATCTTACATTTCATTAGATTCTTTGGCAACTGGCACACATGCCCCACTCAAAGAAGAAAAGAAAGTTTCATCCCCCTCTAAACAGAAAGCTCATCACCTCTACAACACCTTTTTCCTGCCTCTGGTGCTCATATTTGGATTCTGGATGCATTTTCAGATTGAGATACTGTCTGAATTGGAAGCAAGAGGAGTTTCTTCCATCCCTGCCATTTTATGTACATGATAGTGATTACCAGTTGGGTATTTCTAAGATAGAATGATAGCCTCTGTTGCATATAAGTCATATATCTATTCCAGTGGACAAAAATATCTGGAGTGTAGATCCACCACTCTCCCACTGAAAGCCATCCAGTTCTAAGGCAGCAGCAAAGCTAGAATTAACTCCAGCAGAGAATATAACACACTATTGCCTAATTAACATATCTTTTGAAGATAAGCTTTTAACTTCTGCAATCTCTTGGTATTTCTGGGGCTTACATGAACATAAGACAACATGGTTAAACTGAAAAGGTTAATCGAGTAGAATAATACAATTGCATCTCATCAAGTTTTCCCTTAAAAAAACAACAACAGAGAAATGCCACAGAATTTCACATCAGTCTGTCAAATGCAGTATATAAAATTATTTTATAAAGGTAGTAGCTGTCATGCCCACCCCAGTTGTGAATTTCATGTTACTTCTAAAAAAGAAACACCTCTGAATGGAAACTACTCTCTATATCCAATGACATTTACATGAGAGTGCAAGAATTCCAGCTTTAATAGGTAGTGTATATAATATGGATGGAAAAAGTATTTGAATAAATTCCCTCCAAATGATTGAACAACATATTTCTTGAGTATTGGTTAACCCTGATAAGATGAATTCTGCACTGAGAAGAAACTTGACTGTTACCAGCTCATGCCGCACAATATTCATATGTGGGGGGTTTTTTTGGACAGGCAGCAATATTTTCTGCACAAAAGATCAGTCATGCAGTGATGGGGGGGCAATAGGGCAATGGAAGTGGTGTGCCCCTGGCAGCAATTTTTTGGGGGTGCCGCCGCTCCTTGCCTGTCATCCCTCATGGGCCATAGCCCTGCCCCTGTGTGACATAGCCCCATCCCCATGCAATGTAGTCCCATCCCCTACACAATGTAGCCCTGCTCCTGGTCCTCCTCTGTGCACTACAAGGTACACCACCGCAAAAGATACGTTTAGTATTTCTGAATATAAGGAATTATTTTATGAACAGAAAATGCTGTTAACTGTGCAGAAAAGGCTGCTTTCTGCACAAAAATGCTCATCAATTTTGTCCAAAATAAGTCTTGAAATCTGAATAGTCTTCAAAAACCTCACAGCTTTCAAAGAATCTCTCCAAACAAAATTAGTAATGAATTAAATTATTAGAAAAGTAGTCCTCATTCCTATGTTTTTGTAAGAGGCTACACAAGTGGAAGACTCTCTTATGATTTAATTTCACTTTTTTGCATACAGTCCTCTAAAATAAGGGTTAAAACTTGTGAGGGATATATTTTAATCCTGTCTATTACATTGGCTGCAATTTTCATAGGCTTCTTTTTGTTTTATTTTTTAAACTTTGTGAGAGTGTTTATTTGTATTGCAGGGATATATTCATGCCTATAACTGTTGTCAATATCAACAATGAATCATCCCCTAAAAGGTCAACTGAAACTGAAATACCAAATGCTCCCCTTGGAGGAAAGAAGAGAAGAAAGGTTTAGAACTTTGACATTTTGCTGGTTTTCTAAAACTTCAAAAACAGACAGGCTTTATAAGACTACTCACCTGGGTACATGATCACCTGTCAAATGTGGTCTGTTTATTTGCCAGAAATGCATGGTTTTGGAAGGTGATACGCAATCTATTTTCTCATGTCACAAGCTATCTGTCCAAGTTGTCTTACATGGAAAAAAAAAAGGTTGTGCACAAGGTAATTAAGGAAAGATAGTTAAGACAGTTAAAAGATTTTTTGTCTTCAGTGGTTGCTCTTTTAATTCTAAAGAAAGGTGCTAAATGTGTTGACTCCCATTAAAAACACTGGGGGGAGGAGGGGAATAAATGCCTTTCCAGACCACACCACACTGCTACTGCTGCTATTATTTCTCTTTTTTACTAACTCAGTCTCAAAGTGACTTAAAATTTAAAAGAAGCACAGCACAGTTGAACAATACAGAAGATCAATGTTAAAATAGAATTAAACTAACTCTAAAGTTAAGATCAGAAAAAAAGTACTGATATAATTAAAATGTAAAAAGGAAGAGTTAAAAATCAATACAATTATAGTACAGCACAGTCTTTAAAACCCTTCTTTGAAAAACCTTCAGTTTTCAAAAACTTGTTGGAATAAAAAAGCTTTTCTCTATAGATGGAAGGATCATTCAAGGAAGTGGACATTCAAGCTTCTGAGGAAGGGAATTCCGGAACTGAGACTAATCCCTGAGAAGGCCCTATCATGAGTCTGCACTAATACTGACTGTGAAGGTGGTAGGAATGAAAGAAGGGCCTCTTTTGAGGATCTCAGTCTAAGCAGGCTCAGATGAGGAGACACAGGCCATTTCCTTATGACAACGCTCTTCTGAGTTGTTGCACTGCAATTCAGGTCCGGAAGGGAGTGTGTCAGCAATGCTCCCCTGAGCACCTGCTCGCTCCCTGCAGAAGGAAGCAGCATGACTCCACCTCTTCCTTCTGCAGCACAGCTGGGCACTTGCCATTGCTGCACTGGGGCAGGAAGTGTTGCAATTGCACTTCCACAGCTTCCACACAATGGTAAGTACAGGAGCACTGACGATTGAAGATGTAAAATGGATTTTTTTCCATTTTGCAAATACTGCATGAGTACAATGCTTTGCAACGGGATGGCAATAGGACAGTGACGACGTCATGCAGAACCATGATTTGCCAACCACTGCCATTCCATCCCAGAAGCAGCACAGCGATGTTGTGTGGAAAGGGCCACAGTCTGCCAGATAGGTTTGACCTAAGCCATTGCTTGTTAAATATCCTGTTCCCAATGCTGAGAAATTAGATGTATCTGAATACTCAAAGGTGAGTATTCCCACCATCTCATCTTATTGTTTAACTCCAGCATTTGTCAGTAAACAACATACAACCAGTGAACATCGAACCTCCACAAGAGATGTTAAGAGATGTAGTAGCAGCTGATGGCTTCCATGTCAGTGGGGTACTGAAACACTTCCAGGTTTTAGTCAAAACTTTAAGGAAGCTATCCAAAGTGCTGAATCTATGATGGGCATGGGTTTCAGTATCTTGGATGTCTCCTTTGAAATTTGGGCTAAAACCCAGAGCAGATTAACCAACTCATTGACTATTGAAACTACCAGCCACCACTGGATAAACTTCATATTTCCTAAAGCACCAGCACTAAAATGGGGAAATGCAATGCCTCAGGCAAACTGCATTACAATTTAGGGACTCTGGCCATGATGGCTGATTGTTAACAGCACAATTTGTATGCTGCTCCAGCTTTGCAAGATTTATTATTATCTTTATATGTATAAAGACATGGAAGATTCCACAATTATAATTTCACTCTCCTGAACAACTCTTGACTTGGGGGTATGGGGTGGGAATCCAACTGAGATGTGTGCCTGGATTTTACAGCATTCTCTTTTGAAAAGCTTTAGAATCTGAGGAGATTAAATTAAGTTGGCTAGAAAGAAGCTTCTCAAGATGAAGATTTACAATATGACTAATGGGACCTTTGATACCCCATTTTGAACTGTGAAGAAGAACCCCTCTCAGCTCAGCTAGGGATTCACAACATTTGTGAGCATACAAACAATTTGCATTGTAAATATTTGAGGTCTGCTCTCTATTAATTAACAACTTGCAGCAGAATCTCTGCAAACCAAAACTACATTATGAAATGGACAGTAAACAGCTTGAGAATTTGTAATAAAGTGTTAATTTGGATTTGAAATAAGAAATAGGTTTAGCATCTCTAAGACTTAAATATTTGGAAGAGATATTAAATATATTACATACATGGAAGTTACATATTAAAATAAAAAAGCAAACAAGTATTGTTACTGATAACAGAGCTTAAGCAGAAAATGTTTTATAACATGTCATAAAAGACATCATAAAAATGGGTACTAAAAACACATGAAAAACACACATGAAATTTCTGATAATTAGAAGGACATTCCTACTTTAAGGCAGGATGTTGAAAAATCTAAGATAGCATTATTATGATTGATCTAAGAACAAGGCAGACACAAATTAGATGAAGATTTGTGACAGATGAGCTAGACGATTTTAAGCAGACTGTCTGAAAAGGAAATTGAAGCACTATATAGGCAAAATTCTCCCTATGCACAGAGGAAGAAAATTTCCAAGAGATGTAATAGTTCAATTTACACAGAACAATTTCAGAGACGAAATATTGAGAGCCCACTTTAAGGAAAGACTTAAAATAAATTACAATGAAATAATTATATTTAAAGAAATTCCAAATAGGATGTTGAAAAAATGTAGAGAATAGAAGTTCTTGGTGGAGCTGCTTAGAAAAAAATATATTGACTTTCACTGGATAGCTCCAGAGAGTTTGAGATCCTCCTATGCAAGCAATAAATACACAATAAACTCTCTGGAGAGAGTGAGAGATCTATTTTTAAAAGTTGAAGAAAGAGACCCTAGAGGGTGGAACCCAAAAGACTGAAGGCGGGAAAGTCAAATACAGTAAGAATTTGAATAAAATAATTAAAATGAATTTGAACATCATCTCTTGAAATTTGAATGGATTCAATTTATCTCTGAAGTGGAAAAATCAGCTTTTTTTAAAAAAAAAATCAAATTATTGTTTTGATATTGGAATAGAAAAATGAAAAAAGATAACAAAGTTTCTACAAAATAAAAGTATGGCCTTTGAATTTGTCTTTGCAAATAAGAGTAAAGGAAATGGCGGGGTTTTCTATATAAATTCAACAATATGACCTAAATTGATTTATAATGATATGGAAGGCAGATGTCTAATTATCCAAATCAGCTGGCATGGCTATGAGAAATCACTATTTTATGAAATGTAATCAAAGAAGATATCAGAACTGGATTTATACAATTTGATCTCCATGGGGGACAGGAATGGAGTTGGTGATCCTTATAGCAATAAATGTTCCAGTTAAGGAATTAAAGAAGACCAAGGGAAAGTACCCAAAACATTCTTTAAATACCTAGAATTTTGGAGGTTTATAGATGGTTGAAGATATTTGCAGCTAAATTCTAGACACTATACCATTTTTTTCCAAACCATCATTCTTTTTCTACAATAGATATGTTCTGGATTTCTAAGAATATGGCCAATTTAACAAAGAAGATAAATATTATGAAAAAAAAAAACTTTCTCAGATCATAATACCACCATGATGTCCCCAGAAACAGAACAAGTACAGTTTAGATGGAAAATTAATGAATACCTCTTTTGAAGCTGGAAATATTACAGGAATGCAAACAGCAAGTGAAGAAATTCTTCAAGATGAATGTAAGCAAAAATACAGATCTTACAGTAGTTTGGATGCAAGTAAAGCTTATATGAGAGGACAGTTTATAAAATATGGTTCCAGACTGAAAAAAGACAGGGTTGCGATAAATACAAAATCTGGAGGGAAAATTTTGATAAAGAGATTCAACAAACAATTAAGTTACTTCAACTTACAGTTCTCATTTTTTTATAGTCCAAGAAATGAATGCCAGTATTATATCTTAAACAAAAGAACTTTGAATTTGCAAATAAATCTGGGAAGTGGCTTTCTTATAACACATGAAAGGAAAGGATAAAGAAATCTGTCACAAATGCTAAGAAGGGAGATTGGTATGTAACAGATAATTTGAAAATATGAAAAACCTTTGAGGAATTCTACAGAGATTTACATGTGAGAGGCAATAAAGAAACTTCAGATGTGAAAGTCTATTTATATAAATTTCATTTGAACAAATTACATCTGGAACATAAGCAAAGTTTGAGGGGGTCTGTGGCAACAAATGGAACTTATTGAAGCAATTAAGAAGCTCAAATCAGGGAAAACATCAGCCCTAGACTCACTATCTGAAGCATACCGCAAGAAATTTGAAGATGAACTATTCTGAGAAATAAATATGTTGAGTAATGAAATATTAGGAAAGTGTCAGATGCCAGGCTCACGGAGAAGTGCCTATATCATAGTGATTCGCAAAGAAGACACAGATGAGAATTTCACAAAGAACTAAAGACCAACCTCATTATTAAATAATGACTATAAGCTGTTTACTGCTACTTTTCCTAATAGACAGTGGAAACAAACTGCTCAATATGTTCATGAGGATCAGAGGAGATTTTTGCCAAAAAGACAATTAAGGAACAAGATAAGAAATATTCTTAATATGATTGAATATTTAAAATATCATGATAAAAATGCACCTCTGATTTTCTTAGATGCAGAGAAAGCATTAGACAATATTTATTAGAATTTCTTATTTCAAGTATTGGAGAGAATGAACTGTAGTGAAAATTTTATTTGGACAATAAAGACAGTATATTATATATATTTGTTGTATATACAGTATATACTATATACCCAGACTTTGGTAACTTGCAATTCAGTAACACCAGTTGTGATACAAAAGGGTACCATGCAAAGTTGTTCCCTCTTACCTTTGTTTATATTTTCAGTGGAGACTTTATAGACAAATATTAGACAAGATGATCGAATATATGGAATGAAGGTTTTTTAAAAAGATCAGTATAAACTAAGTGCTCATTTGATCTTTTGATAATGATTCAAAATCTACTGGACTCACTGATAGTTCTTTTGGGGAAAAAATAAGATATTTTGATCATTTTCTGGATTTAAAGTGAATTGTGATAAAACAGAACTGCTGACTAAAAACATGTCTTTGGAGGAAGAAAATGGATTAATTCTCCTTTCCCATTTTAAAATGGGAAAAGAGAGATTAAATATCTGGGAGTTACAGTTACAAAGAACGTCAGCTGTTTCAAAATAACTACAAATGATGACTAAGTCTGGAAAGAAATTAAAAGGGATTTAGAAGAATGAAGAAAATTAAATGTATCTTTTTAGGGTATAATTGAAATAATAAAAGTAAACGTGTTCCCAAGATTTTTATTTTACTTTCAAATGATCCCTGTAATAAGAAATGGAACATCCTTTGTTAAATGGCACAGAAAAACATCCAGATTTGATTGGCAGGCAAGAAAACTCAGAATAAAACTTAAAACATTGTACAATGCTAAAGAAAGATATGGTTCGAGAATGCTTAATATTAATTTGCATAATGAGGCCTGTTGTTTTGTATGGTTAAAGAAATGGATAATACTTAGAGATGAGAGACTCTTGGACCTTTAATGTCACGATTTAAGATTTGGATGGCATGACTAACTCTTAGGCCATTTCCGCACTAGATGTTATAGCACTATCATTCCACTTTCAACATCCTATGGAATCTGAGTTTGCAGTTTAGAGAGGGGCCACCTGGTCCTCTTAAACTGCAAACCCCAAGATTCCATAGGATGTTGTAAGTGGAATAATAGTGCTATAACAGTCTAGTGCGGAAATGGCCTTTATCAAGGCACATGCTGATTTTAAAAATCACTGTATCAGAAAGGCTCTTCTCTCTGTGTGGAATAAATATAAACAGAGATTTTCTAAGATAATATTAACTATCTCACCATGGGAAGCTTTCTTCCCATGGTGAGGAAAGAATGGGTTAAAAATTGGAGATGATAGTGCTATGAAGACTTCTTGTATTTTGAGCAAGATAACTGGCAGTTTAAAATAAGGGAGATGCTTTTTAAGGACAGCAAAGAACTTTGGTTTTCAATGTTCTCCAGCCTACAAGATTCAGAAGAACACTATCAGATAGGCAGGAGTCCCTGGCCTGTTTTCTCTGGTCATTCTCTTTCTCTAGTGGCTGATTGTACATGTTCCTCTTGCTCTCATCTCCTAATCAGACACTGAGAAGAGTAATAAGTAGAAACAAAAAGCTCACAAAGAAATTGGTAAGAATTACATCTGGCCTTGCCAACTTCAGTTTGGTCCTGCTTCCATGTCCTTCAACCCACTGCTGCTGGAATTGTTGTTGTTGTTGTTGTTGTGTGCCGTCAATTCATTTCTGACTTATGGCAGTCCTAAGACAAACCAATTATGGGGTTTTCTGGGGCTGAGAATGTGTGACATGCCCAGGATCACCAAGTGGGTTTCCATAGCTGAGCAAAAGAATACAAAAGACTTCATCCAGTTGTAGTCCCAAGTATTCTGGCACCAAAGCACCACAGATGTCCCTTGTTGTACCAAAAGATATGGCTGAAATGTATTTTGCAAGGCAGATGACAAAGTGTACATGAGTGTGCAAACACATCAACAAAACATACGCTTTATAGATCAAACACACTGAAGTTTGTGTGGGGATAACAACTATTCTGCAGGTTAAGAAAAAAAGAGGGAGATGTAATGTCTTTAAAATTCACTGTTTACTGTGAATTTCACATTGTACAGTTATAGTGCTATGATTTCACTTTGACTTCTGAGGCTTCATCATATAGCATCCAGGGGATTTATAGTTTGGTGAGGCACTGGAGCTCTCTGGCAAGGTATTCCAAATGCCATTCCCTAAATTGCAAATCCCAGGATTCCATAGGACATACCCAAGGCAACTAAGATGGAATTATAGCACTGTAACTGTGTAGTGTGACAAGGTCCTTTTAAGTATTCTGCAACATGTAGAGGAACAGTACCTTGCTTTTCAAGTGTAATATTTCCAAAATCCTCAAGGAACAAACATGTGTAAGAGAAAAAAAAATAATTGGCAAAATAATTAGTCTGACACCACCCAGTAGAATGCTTTATTTCTATTCTGAATACAACACGCACGTGCATGCATGCATGCACACACACACATATACACAATATACACGTATCCATGAAAAAGTCTATATTTAATGACAAATCCAAAAGCAAACATTTTCACTGATGAGTAACATTGGATGAATTTAATCACAGTAGTTAATCAACTACAAAGATGCAAGCAAGTTTCTCAGTAGGTGAAATGTTTGTTTCAATGTCTTTTTTTTTTCAAATGGAATTTAATTACCCAGCGGTCAGAACTAATTAAAATATTTTATTCTGTAATACACCAGAAAACAAAGCAGATGCTTTTATGTGTTATCTAATTTCCTATATCCCAAGTGTATTGTATTGTACATTATATTATATTACATTATATTATCATATGCCTTGAACACCACTAGTTCCTTTGAACACCACTAGCACCTCTGTCTGTATCTTAGTTAGGTCCTTGTTCACCTCATGATGTGCTCCATAAAGAGTCTTCTTCACCTTGCAATGTGTTCCTCTGAGGGATGTAAAAACAGGTAACTTGCATCCTGCAGGCTCAAAGGAAAGGATGAATCCTCTTCATATGTAAGCAATGCTTCAGCTGTTTGTTCTTCTCCACCGTTGCCAATATATTCCATTAACACAATCATAAAAACTTCTGTGTTAAAGTCCTTGATTAAATGTAATCATACAAATATCCATTTTGTTGTGTGGGGGCTGAATATTGGTGGGGTGGGGACTGGTGGGGGCTGAATATATAAAGAAAGACCATGTAGAAATTTTTCCACGCATGAGTAGGTATAAAGTGGAAGGGGACATTGGTGTGAGCAAAATCCTTATCCCACCCCAGATCCCACAACAAGTCAAAACCCATCTCATATATATATGCTATTTACTTAGCATATATTTATCACCTCTCCTTTTACATATCTTAAGGAGAAATAAGCAAAACAGTAAGAAAAGAGTACTGATGCCATTAGGGGTGTCACAGCATAGACTACATAGTAGTCGGTGTAGAATTCATACACTGAAGACCAATGCTATTTACAACATTGACTACTAAATGCACATTAAGATAAAATCTTTACAATCATCAAGGTATTAAGGAACAGCCCTAGACCCCAATGCCACCACCCCCAATTCCATTGGGAAAGGGATGAAGTTCAAATTTATACCTTTTATGTGCTTCATCTGATTATCAGGTCACATAATACATGCATTTCAAACATGAAATATAGCCACAGTTCTAGTAAAGGTTTCCATATGCCTCTTGAGGCAAATAATTCAAAGCAAAAGCCCCATTTTACTTTCTCTGTTTGACATAAATGTGTAGAAATATGGTTTAAATAGAAGTCCTTCCCATCTGTGGCCAAAATACATGGTATAATACGAGCCACATATGTTATATTTATTTCTGAGATGATTTCTCAAAGGGCTGATGAAGTTGAATTAAATTTGATCTCAGCCTGTTAGGGAGGAGAGCAGGAAACAGCAGCTAGGTAATGTAAGAGGCCAGCACCAATAGAACTACCAAATTGAGACAGCAATGATACTTGAAAACCCAGAGCTGTGCAAGCTAGGAATGTGCAACAAGCTCAGGAAACATGGAAGGTGACCTTGAATTTCCACAGAGATTTTATCTTTTTCCTCAGTGTTTTCAGATATCTACAAGAACTTGATGGAGTGTCCCAAGGGTAAGCAAAATTAGATACTGGTGCCTTTGTTTTTTTTTTTTTTTTAATAAAATCTAATTTTCATTGGTACCACAGTGCACAAGGATGAAATATTTTACCTTTGCCTCCCCAGTCAAGCTCTTGATAAAGTCACATGCACACATGCATACCCATACACACTAACACACACAATACCACTAATGGGAACTTCCTCTGAGGAATTATGGTCCAAACCTTGATATGTGGCAAATTGTCATCCAGATGTGGGCATTGCCCAGGAGTATCAATTAGTTTCAATGGGCTGTACATCTTAATCTGTACATCCTCAGTGGAAGAAGACACCCAGGGATGCTGGGATGCTCTTCTCCCACTCAGATAACATTTGTGCTTGAGTCAGAAAGGTTATTTTTATTTCTATAATGGTGGCATTTACAGGTCATAGCTGTTGTGACCCCTGCATATGGACCAGGTATACAGAGATTCACAGATCGCTTGCATCAGCCTGGCCTAACAAATACTGATGGAATTGCATGGAGGTCTGAATTCATTGATTTGCCCTGTCTTTGAAAGTGCATAAGAACCATTGTTTCTTAGCTATCCTCATGTGATTCCTGTGAGATACAATGAACCAGATATGATATAAAAGAACTCAAGTATCCATGGTTGTCACAAACACTGCAACTGATTGGTTTTCCCTCTGTGATGCATCAAGTGAGGATGCATATTTCTTTCACATGACATATTTAAAATCTATTTATTCATCTGCCATAGGGGAGATGGGTAAGGATTCCTTTTTCACATGACAGATACAAATGAGACACATTTTTTTGTTTGTTTAGAACCAGAGTCTGGAAAAAGTTTCTTTGGTGAGGGGGTTAAACTCCCAGAATCTTCTTCCATGATGGGAGATTCTGAGAGTTTGTTTTTAATTACATTAATATATATGCCACCTTTCCCCCTGCACAGGATCCAAGGGGGCCTGTGCAAGTACTTTTTCCAAGCTCTGCTAATAGTACCTGAAGCCACTGTGCAAAGACTTCAGAGTCAAAGAAGGTCCTCTCCATGTTTCACTAGTAGTTCCACAACAAATAATCTTTGACATGTTTAGCCATATTAAAATTTATTTGCTTCTGACCTTAATCCTTCCCTGTTGAATGGCTGAGCTATATGGGAACGATTGCTGCCACCAGTACAACTGCTAGCAAGTAATTAAGTGCTTAAGGCTATGACAACTTTTCTTATTTCAAAAGTGAAAAAGGTATGTTGTCTGCTGTCAGCTTTTATAGTTGCACCAGATATGGAATGAGATGTTTTTGTGTCGCTTCATTCAGTACAGTTAATATTATGGAAGCATAACTTCTTCTCTCTAAATAGACAATCCACAATTATTTTGTCTCTCCTCCTCCACATACTCTTATCAAGGGTAGTCAACCATAGCATAAATCATATACCCACAATATCCAATCCAAAACAATTTCTTCTTGCTTCAATAAACCGTCCATACTACAGCCAGACTGAAAATCTCACTCTCCTCCTGCAACACTGTTCATAGGCCTTTTTATAGGCAATGACTTGAGAGAAGAGATAATTATGACATTTTGAGGATGGATGAAACAATATCCCTTTCTCCTGTTTCTTTTTTAACAAAAAGGTTTGCTGACATTTTAAGCAATGTGGAAACTGTGGCCAGCACTCCATCAGCATCCATATTTCCATGGCCTGGTCTGAATGTTTCTACCTTTGTCAGTCAGACATATTTTCTCCGCAGCATGATGTAGCATCAGGGGTAGTTGGTAGTTTCCATCCCACTGGGGTAGTGAATTTACACTGAGTTTTCATTCACACTTTAAAGGAGATATCTGAGATGAGGAATCCTTTCCCTTAAAGGGTCTCAGCTTTATGAATAGCTCCCTGATACGCCCACTGATATGCCCACAGGCTTTTATAAATCAACTGGGGTTGGGGTTTAATGCTATGCAGTGCTGTTTTTAAGGTTTGGATATAGTCTTTTAATGTATTTTAACATTTTTAATGTCTAATGCTTTAACTTGACAAATTGTTTAACTGCTTTTTAAATCTTATACTTTTATTAATGTTTTTGTACAGCTGTCATTTGTATTGTTTTAAATATTTTGTTAGCTGCCTTAATTCTTATTATTGGAAAAAAGGCAGGATATAAATGAATTCGATGATGATGATGATGATGATGATGATGATGATGATGATGATGAAGAAGAAGATAATGATGATTGGCGGTGACAATGGTCATCAGATGTCACTGTGTAACATTTTTCCCACTGAGTCATTTAGTGAGAAAATATTCTAGTCCTTTTGCTGCTTAAATCAGCAGGGTGGCTTTTTATTAGAGATTTAAAAAGATCAGATGGGAATGGTGGTACTGCCTGTTCTCATCTTGGCAGGCCTCCCAATCAGATCTCTCTCGCTTTCCCTCCCTCCCTTCCAGACACATGCACGCACACACACACACACACACACACACACGTACACACATGTGCACAAAAAAATTCCTTTTTCTGCCCCCCCCCTTTAAATCTTCCCTTGACCAGGTCTTTGACTTAGCCCTAAGGTCATTCAAGCAGACATACTGAAAAAGAAGATTGAGGACACAGGGCTGTTCATGAAATATATAGCAACAATCATAGGGCTGTACACTCACTGAGCAGTTGCAAGAAATATCCAGTTACTATTTCTCTGATGGGACAATACCTAGACCAGTGGTGGAAAACCTCTGGCTTGGAAGGTGGATGAGGCCACAGGAGTTCCCACCTGTTGTTATCATCTGTTCTAAAAGGACATTTCAAGGGTGAGTACGTGGCTAGAAGGCTATTGAGAAAGAGCAAAGGATTAGTATAAGTAGCACTGTGGCTAATGACACAACCAGATTCAAGCAGAAAGGATTTCAACTGCTGTTAGATGTGAAAGGAAAGTGCAAAGCTATACAACACTTGTAATTCTGTTGCTGCCATTAACAGTGAGGCATGATGTAGCAAAAGTAGTCAGGGAATAAAATGCAAATCTGATTGAATAATATTGATAAGAGTACATGGAAAACCTACCAATAGTTTATGCTCCAACTACAAAGATAGAAGGGGAAGAACTCAAAACATTCTATGCCAGCATCCATGAAGAAACTGATCACTTACCAAAACAATCCATATTGATAATCATAGAGGAGCAGAATGCAAAAGTAGCAAACGGAAGAGAACAAAATATTATTAGAGAATTTGCCTTATGATCAACAAATGAAGCAGCAGTGTGACTTAATGAATGTTGTGAGGCCAACAGCTTCTTTGTTACAACCATATTGTTTAAGTAACTGAACAGTATATGTGGGCATCACCAGACAGCCAATATAGAAATCAAGCAGAGTATAGAACTGTAAGCAGAAGATGGATAATCTCCATTGTCTCTGCAAAAACAATACCAGAAGCTAAAGCAGAATATTAACTGATTCACAATGCCAAAATACAATCCCTGAAAATTTAAAGACCATGTAAAGAATGTGAGGTACCATAGGTTATATTTCAGAGGAAGAAACTAGCAAAAGCACCCCTCAGTATTCCTTGTCTAAGAAACTCATGGGGTCATCATAAGTTGACATGCAACTTGAAGGCACATATGCATATGTAAAGAATAAATTTGCACTACTAAATGTAATTGGAAATGAATGAGAACTGTGGGGCAAAACCAGAGACATTATCAGAGAAGAATAGAAAAAGACTGTACCAGTAGCCCAAAAGAAAGAACAGACTTATTGGACAATTGATGAAACTCCTTAAACTAATAAGAACAAATGAGAAATAAAAGTAAAAGGTGACAGAAATAGGGTCAGCAACTTGAATGCAACTGTTCAGCAACTTATATATAGGGACAAAGAGAACTCTTGTAATTAGCAGTGCAAAGAAATGAAAGAAGACAACAAAAGAACAAGAGATCTCTTCCACAGGATCTGAGAAATCCAATGGAAATTTTGAACAAGAAAAGGATGATAAATGATCAATAAGGGAACACATTAAGGGGTTGAGACAAAATAAAAAGATGATATAAGCAATACACTGAACAATAATGCAAAAAAAATGATAGATTTCTCCAAAGTAGAATCTTTTAGACAAATAATTTCTACAGTTTTACAAAATAAAGTAGCAGATGTTCTCAGAGCACATAGAAGTACAAATGAATATTAAAGAAGAAGAAAAATGATTATGGAAGATTTACAAGAAATCCGAACAGTTAAAGATTTTCTTAGTCAATCACAATGGAGACTGCAATAAAGAGATCAAGAGATAAGAAAAAGACAAGACTTCAAATCATGCCTGCAGACTCCCCATGAAGGGATATGTCATTTAAGGTATATTAAACTGGGGATAATTCATGCCACACTACTTCCAATTTCTATGCAAGGATATGAAAGTTAGGTAATGAAGAAAGATGACAGAGGAAAATCAGCTAATTTGAATTGTGGAGGTAGAGGAGAGTTCTAGAGATATCACAGTCTACTAAAATGAGCATAAATTTGTCTGAGAACAAATCAAGCTTGAACTCTCATTAGAAGTCCAAGTGACTTATCTGAGGCTATCATACTTCAAAGATGTAATAAGAAAACATGAAGGCATAAATGTACAGTTGAATGCAGTAAGAAAAGAGGAAGGCTGCATTACAAGTGGATTGATTCAGTCAAGGAAGCCATTGTATGAGTTTGCAGGACCTGAGCTAGGCCTCATGGGAGTCTCTTATTCATAAGATAATGTCATTATGGCTGATTTGGTGGTCGTAATAACAATTGTTCCATTGAACTAAGCTGTTTTTGAAGCCTAAGAAGTGACCGTAGGAGCTTGAGCTCCACTTAGCAGCCTAAGAAATTATTGAATAAGACTGAGAACTACTAAGCTGGGAAGCTGTTGGATGGAATTTAACTCCTTCCTTTACAGGCAGGTAAATTGTTGCATGGAATTAAATTGTACTTTGCAGGCCTGGAAACAGTTATACTGAAAGCATATTACATACCACATTGACTTAATTGAGAGGACAACCCAGAATTCATTATAATATATAGCTTAAAATTATATAGGTCACTTTAAGGGCTCAAGCAATTCTTATACATTCTTCAGTAAATTATACTGTATGGCAGCATGTTAGGGATGACCCATATTATAAATAGGGTGTGTGGGGTGGCTTAAACATAGGAAGCTGCCACTGATGAGGTTAGGCTGCTTTGCCTATATCTCCCAGAGCTGTTTGCTCTGCTTGACACTGAGGCCATTTCTACCCTACACTACTATAGTGCTATTATTCCATTTTCAATGTCCTGTGGAATTCCAGAGTTTATAGTTTACTGAGGCGAAGGAGTTCTCTGGCTGAGAATTCTAAAGGCCCCTCCCTAAACTGCACACCCAATGATCCCATGGGATGTTGAAAGTGGAATAATAGCACTATAACAATGTAGTATAGAAAGGCCCCAAGAGAATGTCAGCTCAGCTCCCCTAAAACTTCCTACTGAATTATGACCTAGTATGATTTGATCCAAGGACTTCATGGCCTACAGCTTACATTCAAGCAGAAATATAACTCTTTTTCCACTATATTGACTAAAAATAGTTCTCAACTTTAACAAAAAAAGGAAAAAAAAGGCTGGTCTCACTACACCAAACTGTTATTCCTTATTAGTTTGGAGGGCAACTTGATTAAAAATGTTGCAATCTGAGAATTTCGGGACAAACAGCTTTGAATTATCTATATTGACAAGGCACTAGAGAGCGACATGTCAGGATTGCATCGCCATTCAATAAAATCCTCACTGACGTCATTGCCCTGTCTGCCAACAGCACATCCGAAGCCCTTGACAGCAGGATGATATCAGAACTCAGAATAAAAAGCAATTCTGTGGGCAGACTGTAGCTTCCAGCAATGTACATAGTTTGACACACTCATTAGTTTTTATGCAGTTGGAGAGCAAATGTTTTACTAGGAACCCAATTTACTTCTGTCAGAAGAGACTATTAAGCAATCCAAGCATGAACAGTGTCAGAATGCTCCCTCAGAATAAAACCTGCTGTTGACAGAAGGTCCCTCACAGTCAAATCTATCTAGAGCTTTCTTGTTTTAGCTTTTATTGTGTGACATTTAAAGGGTTATCCAGTTAATCTCTCATGTGAAGCACCTGTCTAGTCATGAATTGGTGGGGTTCAGGAAGTTCACAACTCAGGCAATAGGTCAACATGATCATTCAGCACATCTGTGGTGTAGCAAAATCACTGTCCTGACACACAGGCTGTGAAATAAGAACAAGAGAGACTGATAAGGCACACACTGAAAGAGGATAAGCAAGGTTAGAAGCAACGAACTGCAACTGAAGAGCCCACTGGGAGCTTGGAAATCTCCCCTTAGGACTTGACACTCTGGTGTACTTGTCTGAGTTCTAAGTTTTGAAAGGCATGCTGTCTTGTACAGTGGCAGAGAGAGGGAATCTCAGCAGGCTATGCCTCTAGGCTGCTGCTCTTGCTGACCACCACAAACTATTTTTACAAAACTCTGCAGAAGTTGGCATAAGGCACTGTGGCAAAGCCAAAGGACTCAAAGAAACATGGAAACCTATACAACAGTACAAAAATGCCCTTCTTTATCGTGTTGGATTTAGAGAACAGAAAATGGTAGTTTTGACTATGATCAGATCTATTTCTTTACAAGTTGGATCCAGCTGTGTCATGCTGCTGCTAGAACTGCTGAATGGAACTGTGATTGCTTTTCCTCATGCACTGCCCTGAAAATCTGCTCTGGAGGGCTGGTTTTCAAGCACCAGGGAAGGCTGGTGCCAAAGAGAAGAAAATGAGACAGTCTATTTTTTTCTGGGAGGCTTCCAGTTGTACAATATAGGATTTGATCCTGGAGAAAGCAGGAGTCTATTCATCTCCCTTCTCATTAGACCAGTAAGTTTTACTAATGCAAAATACATGTTATACACTATAAGGTCTCTGATCCACCTTCTTTCATTGATTTCCTGTTATGCAGGCAGGGAAATGCACAGCACGGTGATGTCACATCACACAATTTGTATTACTAAATCTGAGAAGAGAAAGAAGGTGAGGAGACAAGCTGTGTAGCTATTATGGCAAGTGCTCATTGAAAACCCTTTCTTCCATTAGTTAGTTGAATGGGACTGCAAGGGCATTCCTGAAAGATGGCCATCCAGCCTCTGTTTAAAGACCTCCAATGAAAGAGAGTCTATCATTCTCTGAAACTTATCTATTTCACTGCTGAACATCTCTAACCATCAAGAAGTTCTTTCCAATGTTTAGGTGGATTTCCTTCCTTGCAATTTGAATCCGTTTGTTCATGTTCTAGTCTCTGGTGCAGCAGAAAACAAGCACACTCTCTTCCTGAAGGGAAGGCAAATCCATTCTACAGCTACAGTTTTACAGCTATTCTTTGCACACCTGCTCTCCTAGATCTGAACCTCTCTTAGGAATAGGGTCTAGCATCTAGATGGCTCTTGTACAACTTGGAGCCAGGACTGATGATGGGATGGATTCAGGACAAATTGCCAAGGCCCAGTAGTCCAGATGTTGGCCTGATGACCATCTCACATATGTTTTTGTCTTTCTCAGTGGTCTCATTATTTTTTGATCAATTTTGACATCCGTTGTAAAATCAATAAATTTTAAAGAAAATAACAATGGCATACAAATATAAAGAAGATTTTTAGCCAGCTTTCCAGAGGCTTAAAAATGCCATTGAGTGGGCCAGGAACAAGGTCACTCCACAGTCTTCAAGCAAAGTGGTCTGACTGTGGGAGCAAGGGAGCAAAGGAGTAAAGTCCTCATGCCTCCAGTAAAGCCAGGCTTCAGACTGCTCCAAGTGCAAGAAACCTGCTATGTTTCCCCCATCTGAAACACCAAATGGCCGCCTTTCCCACTCCATTTGCCCACTTGCTTGCCTTCAGTCACCCACTGGTGGTTCCTGCACCTTGCAGAGATCTGCTGGTGGTGAACAGCTGGAGGGCCTGGGAAAAAAATTCCCTGGGGCCCAAACTGGTCTTGGCAATCCTGCTCAGAAGAGCAGTAAAACTGAGACTGCACTCACCATCACTTGTGGCAGCAGTTCCACTGGCCACCTCTTTCTACCAGCTTGGCAGTACCTGCAAAAACATAGACTTCATTTGTTCAGCCTTGAAAAACCCAGGATCACCTCTATGCCAGAATGATGTAGCAGAGGTTCTACAGAAGTCTAACAAGACGTGAGTTATTTATAGCTGCATAATCCTAAACAGACTGTGTACCTCATTTCTCCAGGACATGATTTTAATTTGAGATTCCTTTTCCCACCTTCTGGAGCTAACTGTAAAGATTAGAAAAAATGTGATTATATAAATGGCAAAAAAAAAAAAAGGCAAAAAAAAAAGGCCACACACAATGTGAGATACTGCCTAACCAGTGAAGGAAGCATTTGCTAAGCAAAGTTATTATACAATCTGACACATATATGATTAATCTCTATTTTTAAATAGACACATGACACTCTGGGTAATAATACAGTAATTATATGATTATGCAACATAAGAGAGGAAGGAATGTAAAATACAGAATAAGAGCACAATTTTATTCCCAGTTAGTTTTTTAACAAAAGGCTTTAGTGTTTAGTTAAAAGGGAGGCTTGAAAATATGAAAAGAAGGCTGTCAAAAATTAAGCATAGATTTTAAGAAAGCTCTTAAAGAACTCAGAGCTTCCCATTATCTACTGTGTCTTAAAAGCTATAATTAGCCATGAGAGGACTGCATCCCATTTTCATAGTAGCATTCATAAAAAGATGATTTTAAAACCTTAACTAGCTGTACAGACTTGAATGGGAAACTGGCAAATACAACTCAGCTATTCTATAAAACAGGCAGGATGACATTGACCTGTGTTGGATTATATGCAGCAGGGATTTCAGACTTTCTTCCTTCTCAGACCTTTTCAACATCAGCTTATCTGCCGATGGCATTAGGATCCTGTTAACATTGAATGTAGAATTACCAAAGCTCAGAACGTCTCACTATAGATAATTCCAACAGCTATCTTGAGCTTCTTCCCTGTCTCCAATAGGCTGTTGCCTCCACAGAGTATTAATCTTGTGCGCATAAGAACACGATGGAAGAATCTTGCTAGACTAGACCAAAGAGCCATCCAGTCCACTACCTACAAAGGCCAACCAGATGACTGTATGAAGTTCACAAAGAGGACATGAGTGTCTTGGCATTTTCTTTACCATATCTAATCTGCTTCAGTACTGCTGCTTGATTCTTTCTATACTTTCAACCCTGTGCTGTATATGGAGAAGGCAGAGCTTCCTGCTCTGAAGAAGACAGGTGGACATCTTTGTCCTATATGCCTATCATGCTTCTCTAGGGGAGATTGGAGGAAACATGCTGTGGACAATGGTTCTGAACTGGGACATGTGAGGAATAAAATCTCATTCTGAAGTTCAGATGGCTTATTTTGGCCTGAATGTCTTAAACTAGGCTAGAGGCAATTTCTGTTTATATTGATGGGCAACTGCAAACACATCTGGAAAACATAAGCACATTTCAAAAGTGCACAGACTCTGTTAAAACATGCTTAAGGAATGCGTGCAGTTTTTTTTAAAAAAAATGCATGTAGTTTGGGGAATTGTGAAAAAAAAAAAAAAAGATGAATTTTACCCTGTAAAAGACAAAACGAACAAAAGAAAAGTCCTAATGAAATTGGGCATGGACCAGATTAAGTTATGAGAAGAGGGGCAGCGTTCACTGATGCCAGCTTTATAAATCATTATAATTATAAAATGCCAAGACACTCATGTCCTCTTTCATCCCTATCTCTGAGGGTTTCTAAAGAAAAGAGGAACTCCCTTTTCATCTCCCCAAACTAGATGTTATGAGCAGTGATATAGATATGAAAATAAACAAATGAGATAGAAAATATTTGTCCATGTTGAACCTATCACAACTCAGATGCGGCACTCCAGGAGAAAAGGTAATCTGATTATTAAGAAGCAAGGCTTCAGGAAGCAAAAGTAGCAGTGGTAGGGAGGGTTGGTACTTGTTTGTCTTTACTGCTAAGCATTTCATTGAGAATTCCACGTTAAGAATAGGTGAGTGTGCAAGGATTAATGGCTGTTCTGAACTTATTATGTTGCAACAACACCTACATGCAATGAAATCAGGCCATATAAGTAAAAAATCAGAAAGAGCAACTCCTTCATCAAAGTACCAAAAAGAACATCTTGTTCCACAATAGTCCCTATATTCTGCTGTTAACATGTATCCCATTTTCCAATCGTATAATAACTCATCATTCAGCAACTGTCTCTTATATTATTGATGAGAAGTGATGAGAAATGTTATGACAAGTAACTTCATTTTAGATGCCTGGTGTTTAAAAAGACTGATATTCACAAAAACATTCTAGGTACATCCTGGAGGACTGGCTTATTTGGCATAGACTTGTTGGAAGTCTGAAGATGATGGATGATATTAATATTATGAATCAATCAATATTATGAATCAATCTGCAGATCACTGCTTGAGTTGCAAAACATAGAAGAAAGGAGCCCTTTCTTAGAATGCTTTGAATAAGGGCCAAACCAGACATTCTCAAAATCCATTTTTAATTATGATAAAAACAGATAGAAATGAAATAAATTATATTTATTAAAGAAAAATACAAGAACCACATTAGAAATATGGGAAGAGAACTTCTGCATTGGAATCGTGTCATGTAGCCTGGTCTTTTAGATAGCTCTACTAAGGGAAGAGGCACTGGATGTGGTAGGGGCCAGTCTGTTGCACCGGAAACCAGCTATAATTGTGTCTCCGCCATGGGAGACTCAGAGGATTGCCCACATGGTGCGGATTCCCAATCCTGGGACGTAGGTGACATAGAAGGTGTCCAGGGAAGTGCAAGTGGATTGGAAGACACCGGGAAGACACAAAAAAAGCCCACAACATACCAGTAGCCACTTTTTGATATCAGCAATAAAAAATTAACTTTCTTAACCTTCAAGTAACTCAAGATTCTACATTTAAGGAAGTCCTTGTCAAGGATTTCAGGCAGGGAACCCTGGGAAAATGATCAGCCCACTGCAAAGATGTTGCAATTACCCAGCTGTGGGTAATTGCAAGGTTGCATAAGAGACTGGGGTCGTGTGCAGAAGGTAGAAGGTGATGTATATAAGAAAGCAATCCCCTGTCTGTAATGTCTGTTGACCAAACCCGGTGCCTGGTGCAAGCCCTTGTCCGTCTGTCTTGTGTTTTGTATATACCAGAACTTTGCTGCAAGATAAAGTGCCTCCTGTTTTGGAAGAAAACTCCTCCGTGTGTGAGTATCCTTATAGGGGAACAAGGATGTTGGCTAGCTGTGCTCTGGCTCCTTCTGCTTCATTTCTGTGGGGCTGAAACTCCTATCATCTCCCAACAGTCCTCCAGTTGATGGGAACAATTAACTTCATCACTAAAACTTCTGAAACCTTTGTACAAGTGAAAACATCTAATTTAAACTTTTTAATGAACAATGAGAACAGCATGGTAGAACTTAGTTAAAAATAAAGCTCCAAGAAGCCTTAAATGAGCTGGTAACCTTAGAGACTTTAACTCTCTTCATTTCTACTGACAGACTCTTTGTAACTTAAAAGGTTTAATGACTTAACATTTTTAATAATATTTAACCATGGGAAGAAAAAGCATGTTTTCCTTATACAAAGAAGTTTAAAGGATAGTGTTGTGGCATGGAAAAGGTGGTTTGAACTCAGGATGACTTAAGTTTCATTCTCCTGAATAGTAAGCACTGAAGTGCAGCTAGCAAGAATTCTATAGAAAGATGTACTGACCTATAGAGGAGGAGTGAGTAACTGTAACAGAAAATATATATGTGTGTGTGTGTATGTGTGTGTGTGTGTGTATAAACATACACATACATACATACATACACACACACATATATATATTTATTTATTTATGTATATTAATGTAAAGAGTTTGACAGCTCTCAAAAGAGCTTCAGGGCTGAGATCTAAGCAGACACAAGCAGCAAATGTGCAAAGACCAAGAAGAGCATCAGTTGAACTACCTAAGGATATTGATTGAAATCAAATTATTTTGGCAGAGATTAAAGAAATGAGAGTAGATGTGAATAAGATAAGGGGGAAAAAATTACCGTATTTCCCTGTGTATAAGATACACTTTTTTCCCTAAAAAATACCTTCTGAAAATGGGGTGTGTCTTATATGTCGGCACGTCTTATACACTGGCAAACATGGGTAACTCCTGCTGGGCCTAAATAAGGGGGTCAAAAGGAGTGCTCATGCTCATCCTCATGCTCCTTTCACCGCCTCCTTCTTGTCATTTTGCTTGGGTGAGAACTCCCCGCCAAGGCAAAATGCATAGGAAAGGCATGAGGTAAAAGGAGCATTAGCACAAGCACTCCTTTCATCCCTCCTTCCTGTCATTTTGCCTGGGTGGGAATTGAACATAACACAGAGACCCAGCCAGCCAGTTTGCCATGGTTCCTGTCAGGTGGTCACTCTGCTGTCAGTCGGCTGCTCAACTCACCTCCTCTCCACAGTGCAACAGCATGTAACAGGAGCCAAGGCATTGGCTGGAAAAGCCTTCACATTGCTATTCTAGCTGTTCCAGCCACAAATTGAAAGGGGGAAGCAGGAGAAAAGTCTTCCTTCTCCCTCCAGTGTCTCTGATGCTGGAGCAGATGGAATGACAACTCACAGGCCTAGCTAGCCAGAGTTTGCCCCTCTCTCCCCCTCTTCTCTCTCCACTTGTCTTCTTTTTGAGCTAGGAGAAGTCCAGTCTCCTATAGGAAATGCTTCAAACCCCTTTTTGCCTTCCTCATTAGGAGGGTAGGAGAGCAATCTGAGAGAAGGAAAGAGGAAGATTAGTTGGCAATAGTGCTAAGAAAGCTGACCAACCTTTTGCTTGCTAGTATTTCTGCTCTTTCTTCCCCTCTCTTTGACCCATCTTGGTCACTTCCCCTCCTAATTAGGAAGGCAAACATGGGGGATGAAATATTTCTTCTGATAGCAGACACACTGCAACCAGCATGAGTGAAGGGGGGAAGAATGTACACAATTTTGAGAGTCACTGAATAGCTACATGTGGGAGAGGAACAAAAGGAAAGTTTGTCTAGCTGGATATGGCACCAGAGATATTTTTATAAAAAATAATACATTTCCAGGAGTCTCTGGCAGGAACGCCACTTCCATCTCCTTCCTTCATCTCTCTTCCCTTGCTTTCATCTGGCCCCAGTGTGGTGGGAGTGGTGACAGAGACTGCTGCAAAGATGAGCAGCCACAGTTGAATTCTCCCTGACCTGCTTTTCCTCCAAGCCAGGGCTGTGTCACCAATCCACTTTCTGGAGTAGATTAAGGCAAAGGGAGGAAGGGGGTGAAAGAAAGAGGGACTTGAGCAAAGGAAGATCAAGTTACCACCAGACCTTTTCTGTGCCCCCTCCCACTGAAAGCTAGGGCATGGATCTGTCCCTGCCTATGGTCTCCATTCCTAGGTTCTTCTTGGTTGGCAACTAAAGCTATTGTTACCAAGCTGTATACCCCGACTCCATGATAACATTATTTAATTGGAATAAAATACAAATCTTACACTGTTGTGGCTGAAAAGCCACGCTGACAAAGAGTACTGGCTGTACACATACCGAAGTAGGTCAGATAGGACCACAGGGCATGGTCAGGTCATATCAGCTGGGACACTCTGGTGTTAATGAGCTTGCAAATATCCCCTCAGTGACTCAATCTTCCAACACAATAGTGCACAAAGTAGTCTCAATAGAGCAATGATTGTCATCAGCCTGTTTCCTCTTCTCACTGAAGCTCTCCTTTGTTTCCTCACCTGCCCAGACATTAAGAAACTATCACAATTCCAATCAGTATTTTATCACTTAATGCTAAAGCCATTAGACCCTTCCATACTCCATTGTTTACTCTGCCAGAGAGCCATTAACACATTTCCATTTAGGGTAGAATCAGAGTATTTAAACCCTGGTTCTGCGCCAGACAACTCATAGTACACTGGACTCAGGTCATCAATCCACTGCTCAGATTCCCATTCTTGTACTACCTTCAGACCCTGAGTCTGAGCCACATTGCTTCATCTCTTCTCTGCAAGATAGCTAAATATCACCCACTTTGCCCCAACTTCTCACTTTCCAATTTTCCTTTCCTTCAGTTAGTCTTGTGTGGTTGTGAGACTGCTTGAATCTTGGGTGTGTTTGCGATTTCCCCCCAATAAAACATACTTTTAATTTCCAACTGGTGTCCCTTCACCCAATATACATAGGTGAAAAGATCCTGTAAGGTTACCTTCCTCTTGCAGGCCTCTCTTTGAGCTAATAATTCCCACCATTCCATGGAGGCACCATGGATGGACTGCTGAGTCACATACACCCCGTTTGAAGTAACACCATAGTACACACAGATTGGACGTTTTTCACAAAACATCGGGGCTACTCTGGCATGTCAGAATTTGCCCCCATTGGTGAACAGTAGTAACACAAAGAGATCACCCTCTCATCCAATTCACATGAACTTTAACATTGAATTTCCACCCAGGAAGGACCAGAGAATGGAGACAACAGGGATGGAGAGAGATTTGTGCCTGAGCTTGCAGCACAAGGGAGCACAGAAAAGGTCTGCCAATGACTCACCCTTCCTTTGTAGTCCTGGCTTGAGGAGGAAAGTAGGCCAAGGAGAAACCGAGAGAATGAGATGGGGGAGGGAAGGAGGAAGGTGTAACCCTGACTTCTGGGGGTCCTGTGGGGGACACCTTGATTTGCTCCAAGTTATAAAAGTTGGGGAAATTAGCAGAGCACTGGCAATAGCAAAATGAGGGGCAGGGTAACCCAGCAGGATCTTTTACCCAACTTTATGGGGTCAGGCCAAGCCAAGAAGCCAGACAAACATATCGAATAAATGGATTTTATTGAACGAAAATCTTCTCACACACCAACACACTCACTCACACACACACACAGTCTATTGAGAAGGAAAAGAGGTGAAAAATGGATAGAGGATATAGCAAAGGGATAGTAGAGGCAGTGATACTGCATCTATCCTGAAGTCTTCGATCTGGAAAGCGGCAAGATGAATGCAGCTCAGCAAAGAGATGGCTGAGTGGATCACTCAACTAACAGAGTGCTGGTCTGCTAGCATGGTGGGGAGTTCTCTGGAAAAAAAACCTCAAAAATAGGACTACCTATAGGGCAGAATGTACCTCAAGGGCAGGCCCTCTACAGGGAGAACAATGGTCACAGCTAAGGAAGGAATGCCAAACAATGGCAACTTGGTTTGCATAATGGATTTATGCTGTGTTGTAAATGTTCAGGGTTTCAGTTGCAAAAGGGTTGTGATGTAAGTTTATGTAGATGGACCTTGTCTTGTAGGATTTTTCCAGAATCACAGTTGCTCCACTTGGGGAAAACACGCTAGCCCCCTCAAGTTGGCTACTCTTGGCTGAGGACCCTTTCATGGATTTGCACAGCTTGAGGTCTCCTTGGGCTACATGACTGGGGATTTTTCTGGTCTTGACGTATTTTCAGTTGTTCAACCTCTTTGCCTACCTCTCTGGCATGGTGGGCATATCTGATATCAAATTTATAGTCCCCAGGATAGGGTATGCCAGTGGGGTAACAAAGGGAGAGGAGGAAGAAAAGCTGAGTAGCCTTCTACCCTTTGCAGACCACCTGTGAAGACATCAGCCCCCAACATATATACACCCCAGGTTAAGGACCACTGGCTTGGATAGCTGTTCTGTGTCTTTTTTTAATTTTATTTTTAAAATTAGCTTATGCATTATTTTATGTATCTATATTTTGTGTTTAATAAAAAGATTTTTCAAAAAAAAAAATACTGGAAGCAAAGTAAAACAATTCCACTCCATTGTTCTCATAAACAACATTGAGCACATCAATGTCAACAGAAGACAATCACCCTTTGACAGATTTTAATGTTCCTTCTAGTCCAAAAGAAGAAAAAACACAGAACAGTCAGCTCTCCACATTTGCCAAGTCAGGAGTGCAAAATCCCTGCAAAAGTGAAAAAAATCACAAATATTAAATTGTATATGTGTCTATAGAAAGCAGGCTGAGGCATGGTGGGGTGAACAGGCAGCCCGGGTCCAAACCAGGTCAAAGAAAGGAGAAGGAAAGGCAGTGGGTTACCACAGTGACCCTATACTTCCTCTCTCCCTCTTTCTCTCTCTCTGTCTCTTTCTGAGCCATCCCCTTCCCTGTGTATGGAGAGCGCTGAGAGAGGACTTACAGTACTGAGAAATTTGTCCATGAGCCATTCTTAGATGGCTCACCAGTGACTGGTAGAGGCGGAGTAGGAAGACCAGAGTGGATTTTTAAAGGCATGTGTGGCTTGATCGGAGCTACCATGAGAGAAGGTTTCCCCTCAAAATAAGTACCTGAGGTGGAGGAATCAAAGCTTGGAAAATTTGCAAGTAATCAAACCTATGAAAGTTAAAACCTCAAATGTGGAGAGTGGACTGTATTTCACTGGCTATGCTGGATGGAATTTTGGGGAATTGCAGTCCAACAACATCTGAGGACTGCAGAATTCTCATCCCCACTCTATTCAGTTCGTTGTAATATAGATACTATGTTGTTATTGCTTTTGGATTTTTCAGTTCTAATGGGTCAACACTACTCCTTGTGATTTTATCTGCCATTAGCGATATGTTCACCTTCACTTTCCTTCAAGAAACAGTTTCCCTTTTCCATTTGGAAGACTTTTATTCTGTAATTAACATATTAGTCATAGTTTCTCTATTTTCCTATCTTGCAGCTTTTTCTGATATAACCCAGCAGGGCAATCAAAGGATTATGTTGAGGGGGGCTTGTCTCATTATTTTCTCAATTACAGTTATTATTTTCTTTCCTAAAAGAAAGAAAAATTGAATATGTCTTCTGAATATGAAAAGCATCCACTTGCTGTTGTTTCTGCGATCATATTTTGTTGAATGTGCCTATCTCAAATAAATGTTTTTAGCCATCAGAACATAACCTAAATATGATTTCCTCTTACAGAGGTTGATATATATAATATTTTATTTCTTAAATAAATACATTTGTCCCACACATCACCAATACTGCATTTGAAATACTGAAAAAATTGCAGTAAGTCTTTTCCTGGTCTGCGTCTGTTCAACAGGAACCCCCAGGAGTATTGCTATGGAGGGGAGGCAAAATGAGAACATTGCTCCCCAAATAAGAATTCTACCACCAATGAATTTTTCCTTCAGTTTCCAAACTTCTAGTATGGTAGTAATTTAAAACTTACATTGAGCATTTAGAAACAGAGTTTATGCATCCAAGGAAAAGAGACAAGCAAAGTTACCAAGGGAATGGGAACATGGCAAATACGAGATCTAGGTGCATGTAAGAATTATTTTTTTAATGTTTCACTCTCTGCAATGCTAGAAATGTGGAGGCTGAAGGAAAATTTAATTAGATGTGCAGAATTCTTAACTGGGAAGAACAAGACCTTATTTTTCCCTCCCTTCACTAAAGGTACATTACTAGGAACCTCTGGGCACATCTAAACTGAAAAGCTCCAGATTTTGTTCCTGTTCTTTCTGATATTACACTTGGTTAAAATAAACCAAACTGGCAAGCTGGTATAAAAGTATCTGATTGTACTGGAAGCTGACAGAAAATATTCTAAGGTAAACAAAAGATGTATGGATCTCCAAAATAAAACTGGAAGAAACAGGAGCATAAATCTGGGACTTTATGGTCTTTTTCATCCGTCTGGATGTGCCTTCAGTCAAACAAATATATCCTTCCTACCTCCAAATACTAAAACTTGTAAATGTTCTTCCTACCTGAGTTTTTCTGTCTTAAAGACTTGTTGGACTTTTAATTATAAAGTTAATAATAAATTCAGAAAATAGCATAAGAGAACCACTGTTAAGTATCAGCAGAATTACTAGACAGCAGTTCTTCATCTCCCAGTTCTGCAAGGCAGTGTGGAAGGACAGGCAACAAAGGTTGTTGTGAAGCTACTGATGACACAGTTTGTGAGAAGTGTTGGCATATTTTATCTACTAAAAGAGGAGAGATGGTGATATTTGCATGATCCAGAAATTTTAGCAACTTGTCATCCAACTCTGTTTTGTGTTATGGGAACTGAAAACATATCTGGTATGTGCTAATGGCACACAAGTTGCTGCGATGTTTGTGTGAAAAGCTTGAAGGATTATGCAGTGATTAATCAAAGATGAGTAAGTATCAACATCAACAATGTTCATTTTTGTTTCTAACCATATTTTGTCTTGTTTTACTACTTGGCTGGTGTTACAAAAAGAAGAATACCTTCTGACCATTGAAATGTGCTTGTGTAGCCCTCAAAGCTGACCACACAACCAATGTTTTGACATCCAAGGTCAAATAGGGTGCCACAATTAGGACCTAGTGGTTTTAAGAGGAGTATTAACTCATCCTATACTAAATGAATTCCTATCCATCCATAGGTTCTATCAATAGTCTTTTTTCTAGATTAGAGTTCAGTTGGTTTGGCCAGCATCCAGTCCTCTTCTTCTTCCATGCAAAGTTTTTTCATCACTTTTTTCCTCTAAAAAACTAATGATATAGGATGTGATGTCACATCTCAATATATTTATGGATAATATATTATCAGAATAAAAACAAGGATAACTTTGAATTTGTTTAAGTATATGATACATGATTCACTTTATTGTCCCCCCCAAGATATTTCAGTCCAACTGCTTTTACTTATTGCAAAGAGAAAAACAAAAACAAAAATACCCACAAATGTTTCAAATATTTATATAGTGTATACATTTGTTTTTAGTTTTATTTATTTAAAAACATTGGCAAGCTTCTACAAAACTAGGATCTTCTTGTGTTTCCTTCCACACCTCATACTTTTACTACCAAAAAGGAAGGCTGCTTTTCCATTTTAGTCTTGATATTTAAACATATTAGTGAGTTGCCCCTTCAGCATAAGATAAAAAAGATAAACAAACTTCTACCCCTTCAGCATTTTCCTCTATTTTTTGTGTAATCTTTGAAGACACTTGAAGCAATGGTAGTTCCTGGACATCAGCTTAGCTGATTGACACCTTTCTTGAAAGTTAATTCTCATTCAGATGTTACATTCCTTACTTCTTTATTCATATGGCACTCAGCAACTCACATTTCTTAGTGTCCAGAGTTCTGTCACACTGATACAAGGAAAGATATAACTTTCTCCTACCATCTAAATTTAACATCTAAGTATTACATTCCTCGGCAGGTCAGGAGTCCATATTCTTGTGTCTCTAGGGGTTAATCACCTCCGTTTAGCTCTGTTGCCCACCCAGATGGCAACCAGGCCAAACAGAAGCAGCAGGGAAATTATCTATATGGAAGGCATAAATACCTGATTTCTAAGTCCATATGGAAACTCTGTTTAATTGCAAACCACAGCATGCTCCAAAGAGGCAGAGAAATGTTTTGTGCTGATCCCTTTTTCTATGTGTTAACCCTTTTCCTGCCTAAAGTGAAGGAGAATACCTAGTTTTTATACATTAACTGTTTTATATACATTATCCTGCTACTTCTGGTAAATGCTGTCTAAGTAGAATAGCACACCCTTCAATCGATTTGGCAGGGATAAACCTGGTTAATCCTCTGCCATCCCACTTCTTCTGCTGCTTTTACTATGTCCCAATTTCTCGCTCCTCCTCCCACTTTTCCTCTTTGTTCTCATAGTGCTTCAGTTGCTGCAAAATGCATTCAAAATACCAAAACAGTCTACAGTCAACTAAGTAGGAGGTAAGAGGATGAGGAGGCAAAATCTTGCCCTTCCCAATAGACTCAGGCAAAAGCAAACCGCAGCATCCTATCCTAGCTTGTGTGTTCTTCCTTATTAGTAACGTTTGTCATCTTGACCACACTCTGGCCCTTTCCGCACGAGGACAGGGAATTGCTCCATGCCGTTACCTACCGCTTCTTCTGGGGTCCAAATCAATGCAGACTGTCCCTGAAGCTCTTCTGCAGGACTCCTTCTTGGTCCAGGGCAAATCGGAGCAGTGAGAGGTCTGTAGATCCCCACTGTTCCGGCTTCCAAAATGGCGGCTTCCAGCTTCCAAAATGGTGGCTTCTGGCTTCCAAAATGGTGGCTTCCGGTTGGTCGTGGGTCCCAACCAACTGCTGAAGCTCGCCACGCCTAAAGCCCGCCCTTCACAGATCTCAGGCTCACATTGATGCGAGCCTGCGAATCTGCACAAGGGAGCAGGAACGCAATGGCGCGTTCCAGGAAAATAAAGACCTGTTTTTTGTGGTCTTTAGAAAACATGCTGGAGGACCACTTGGCATCATTTTGGAGCAGACTGAGGTGTGGGCCACCAGTAAGTAGTCCGCTCCTAGTCCGCTCCTATTCCACTCCAAGATGCAGATGACCTCCGTGAGAGGACGCACTGCCCCATTCTAATTGCCTGGTGCAGAAAGGGCCTCTGATGTTATTCGGCCAGATGTATCGTAGTTTTCACCTGTGAAATGCTGGCAGGCATAGAACAGTGTATGTCTTCTGATAATATACCCATGGAAACCAAAGTGTAGTGTATGTGTCTAAGGACAACAAGGTTGCTCAGGGAAGATTTGAACCAGGAATGTGTTGATCCACCAAAATGATCAGCTGGCCTCAAGAACTGTGCCTTTATCCACTGATAATATTTATTTCTATCTTTGTACTAGTCTTAACTCCTGATTTCTACACATCAGCCTCTAGTAAATACAAGGAGAATGCTACACTACTTTTTTCCATAGATAATCGGCAACTCATTTTCAAAATAGCCACAGATCAGAATGAGGGCACATGTGTTGCAGAGCAAAGATTCCTGGTCTAGTATTGGAAAATCCCTGTTCTTAGCTCCACAGTATAGTACAATTTCTGATATTCTACGTAATCCGCATTGCATTCCAGAAACTGTATGGCCTTTTAAATAATAGAGTAGTGTAGTGCAAAATATGAAGGGTCATGGGATAAAAAAATAGTCTTCCAAAGGACTGCTGCAATTCTTACTCAGAGCAACGGAGAAAAGGTAGGAAAGGAGAAAACCAACCTCTGATCATCTCCTTTTCCGTTGCTGCTGTTACTCCCACCACTGGAAATAAAAGAAATGAAGATTTGTCTATATTTTGTTGTAACTGGCTCAGAGGGCTTTGAAGCACAGTGTGCCCATTCACCTCACACAATTATAGCACTATATTCTAATTTTAACTGCAGTGGTAACATGCAATGAAACACTGGTGTTCAAAAGAGGACTAGCTGGTTAAATTACTAGACTTAGCTGACATGGACAAATTAACTATATTGATAAGAGAGAAAAGAGTGGAGACTTTTGTGGAAGATTGGGATTCGTTAATACATTTCTTGCAAGAAAAAAAGCATAATATGTGGATTGTAGGATTCAGTAATTTTTGGAAATGGCTAGCAGTGGAAGTACTAGACTGACATTTCTAATTAGAGATATTTTTCTTTATATAGATGATACAAAGTCTGCATTGAGGAAGCTAGAAACCATGCTTTTAAATGTTGTTAATGTTTCTTCATTTTTTTCTTTTTCAAAATACATATTGATCATGCATATTATAATAAATATATATTAGTGTTGTGTATTTTTGGTATACTTGTTATTGGAAACTTAAAGGATGTTGTAATTTGATGTTTCTTTCTGATTAGTGTTACCCTGAATTCTGAGGTCCCTTGGGGACACCTCAATGTGCTCCACATGATGGGGAACGGAAACTAGTCAGAACACGAGCAATTGCAATGCAAGATGCAGGGTAACCTAGCAGGGTCTTTTTACCCAGTTTTTATGCGGTCAGGCCAAGCCAAAAACCAAACAAGAATGTCCAATAAATGATTTTATTGAATGAAAGTCTCACGCACCAATGCAATCACTCACACACTCACTCAAGACCTATTAAGAAACAAAAGAGAGGAAACTGGATAGGGGAATATTGAAGGGGTTGTAGCTGGGGTAATACTGCACCTTTTCCTGAAGTCCTTGGTCTGGGAAAAACAGCGGAGAAGTGGGGCTCAGCACGGAGAGGCCTGAGGGGATTACTGAACAGATGGAGAAATGGTCTGCTGGGATGACCGGGAGTGATCCAAAGAACCACTCAAAACTGGGACTATTTGTAGGGGAAAAGTACCTGGAGGGCTAATCCTTTCCTGAGGAGAACAGTGGGTGTTGCAAGCAGAAAGAAGATCCACAATGGTAACTTCCTTTGCATGATTGGATTACAAGGTGTTGCCAAAGTCCCAGGATCTTCGGCTGCATTTGGTTGTGGTGTGACTTGTGGTGTGGTCATTGCCTGATTGGATTTTATTGCTATCGGTGCTCAACTTGGAGCAAACAAGCTAATCCCTTCAGGTTGTGGGTTTATTGTGGGTTTGCCCAGCTTGAGGTCTCCTAAGGTTACGTGACGGGGGATTTTACTGGCCTGACATGGTTTTCGATCGTTCAACCATTGCTGCCTACATGCACATCTGGGCGACCTCTCAGGCACATGGAATCATATTTAATATCAAAATTGTAGACCCCGGAATAGGGTTTTTCCAGTGGAGTAACATTAGTTTTGTTGTTAGTTTATGTTATAATTTTAATAAAGTATACATAAACAAATAAAAAAAATCCTTGTGGATGGAATTGATGGAAAAATAGGGACCTAAATGTTCACTTATTTCATCCTTGCAGATTTAAAAAAAAAAAAAGAATGGTTTTCTTACACTGTGTAGGAATATAAGGGATTCTGTGCAGTTCTCAGTGGCTACTCATGCTAAAGAATGTCTTTAGATATAAATCTTTTGAATCTTTTCTGTCGATTTTCTGTGCAGGGTCCAATGTTATTTGTGCAAACGTATATTCCAATGCAAATGAATTAACCCTAAACTGCATCCTAAACTGCAAAGCACTTTGTCCTAAACTTTGTGGCAGTTCTGCATTTTAAACAGTGGGGTTTCCAGAGCGTAAAAAGTAACAAATATGTTTTATACCCTTAGCAAAAATGTATTCATGCATTCTCACTGTCTTCTTTTTATACTATGATGTGATTAATTCACAACCATACTGGAGGATATAACATTTTTTTGTTAATCTTTGTTTTTTAAAAAATACCCCAAATTGAAAACACAGCAAAAAGTGCATAGTTAGCCAGGATTTATCCTGGAAATCAAAACTGCAGAAATATTATGTATCATATAAAATAAGATCAGATAATCTGTAATCCCTGTATTCAGTTAAAAAAAACCCTTGGATTTACAGAGTTTGCATTTTCTGTTTAACTGCTGGGATTTCTTTTCTTTTAAAAACAAAAACTAATTGAGATCACTTGAATATCAGACTCCTCCGCATTTACTTCAATTACGTTATACAGCCCTACAGTTAACAGCTTTATTTGGCACTCCAAGAGATTTCCCCACACCATTAACTCTCCTAAAAAATGACAAACACAGTTGTTGTGGCCTGCAAAAACAGTGTCCAAAATAACATATTTCATAGCAGAGGCATGGCTAATGCTTGTGTTTTACATGGTAGTTCTAGGAAAAAGGAACTGTTGTTCTGTAAAAGCCAGTGTCCAAAAGTGGCCTCAGCACCTGCCTGAGGCATGTGGCTTAGTGGTAAAATTGGTCTGAACTGGGGCAGATGAAATAGTTTTATAGGTTATAGCTATTAATGGAAAATATGATGTCAGAGAAATCTTTGATTTTGCAATAATGGAGTCTGTAGCCATCCTTATACCTGTTAACATGGGATATGACCTTTCTTTGTATTCTTCTTGAAGAAGACTTTAGGCAGTCATAGCAAAATGAAAAGAATGTATGGTCATGTCCAGAAGTTACAGAAGGACGTGAAGGAAATGATCCTTGCAGATATTGATAAACTATTCTTCCCATCACATATTACCACTTACCATGTTGGCATAACAGGAACTGGGGTTTAAGACCATCTGCAAGGTTGGTGCAAATGGCATAGCTTGACAAAGTCACTTCTTGACTGCAATACCCAGAATTCCCACAGTCAGCATGGCTGGTGGCCATTCTGGCCATCAGATTCTGGGACTTGTAGTAAAAGTGACTTTACCAAGCTCTGGTATGAAATACAAATATAAAGGAGTATGACATCAAGGTATATAGACTGCATATCCTAATTTACTGATAAAAAGCCTTCAGAACAATTTAAGCATGAATTCTTGAAGACTTTCATCTTAATTGCTTCATTATCTTTTGTGTGATGATTAAATGATACATTAATTTCCCCTCTGGCTTCTTTTCAAAGATTTTTAGCATTGAGGAGGTAAGGGCTGAAACATGTTTACAGACTATTTTGATGCACATATTAACACCATGACAAGAAAACAGACAATTAGAGAGCTTTCAGCAGGTGCCCCTCTTCCAATTATAGCTGCTTCATTCCAGTAGAAAGCAATCAAAAAGATTGTGGAACCCACTGGAATTAAAAGCAAAGGGCAGTTACTAGCCAGAGTTGTGTTGGTGATTTACTCTGCTGTAGCCTCTGATTATGCCAGCATAAGTACTTTTTGATCCATTATGTGAGAAGGAATAGTCCATCTCCTTGCTCAAGGTTTTGCCCCAACTATGTGATAGTGTGGGGAAAGCTCCTTTCAGCAGCTCAATCCATCAGCCATCTGTCTGACATTATGCAGCTTTTGCCTTTGTCCAGGGGGTGGTTACCCCAAAACCTGAGTGACTGAGGTGTCCATCCGAGATGCTAGTGAAATAGGATCTTTCCCACTATTTCTACATTATTTGGAGATCACAAAGAATCACCTCTCTTCCTCAACCATATTTTGACCCAGTCTTATTTTTCTTCAGAGTAATATATTTCTAGCCAATTTACTACACACTAAGGGCTACAAGTGATAAACAGTTACATTGGCTTATGGAAATCCACCCAGTTTTAAAATAAGAGCAAGTAATTCTACACACTTAACAACACACACAAAAACAAATGCTCTAAAATATTCTACTTTGTTTGTGTGTTTGTTTTTAAAAAAATATTTTCCCACGCGTGTTTCGTTTACAGTTTGAAACCCATCTGTTGCAAGTCAAGGCTCCCCTTTGCCTGATTCCACCCAATTTCTTTTTGGGGTTTACAGTAATCTAAAATGTCACTCCAGTGACCATGGAATGGCATAAAGCAAATGGAAGCATTTTTTAAAAGGAAGAGAAACAAGCAAATGCACAATCTGTAAATTAAAGTCATCTTATTTTGTGCAGGGGAGGAAGGGAAGAGGAAAAAGAATAGAGGCTTTTGTTTATTTTACCTTTTTTCCCCCTGCTTCTTCTAACATTACACTACATGTACATCACAATAAAGCAAACCACTGGCAGGCTTCTCACTACTACAGGACTCTACACATACAGCAACACTCAGCTCCACCAATGCAATATAATTTTAAGCTTGTCATAATGTAACAGACACATCATTAGATGTGATCCAGTGACGGCAAGGAGCAATTTGAAACTTCAAAGACTGTCCCAAACTCATCAACAACTTTAAAGTGGACACCCCGGTCCAGGGGAGGAAACACAAGCAGCTGTATGCCATGCTCTCAACAGTTATATTGATAGTTCAGGGCTGAGGAGCCAGCCTTCCAAAAGTCCCCTTGCCCATGGTACAACCCCCAAATCACCAAGATTAGTGAAGCCACAGAAACTCTACACCCCAACCCCATGGCTCCAGAAATAAATAAGACCTCCACCCTCCACCTTAAGCTTGTCAAAACAGCAATTAAGGTATATGTCCTGAACTGTAAACACTGCTCTGTTTTACATGTTTTTTGTACTGCTATGCACTTTATTAATGTCATGGGAAAATGAGGGCATTAAACCCTTACCTACATTCAGTGATCTATTAGATTTAGAGAGAGAATGCACAATAAATAAATGAAGAGCAGGGGAATAGGTGGGGATGGGATTTCGCTCTGTCTCTCATTTCTTGTCTTTCCAGCTTTGGGGTTCCTGCAGGCAGCTCATCCAGCAGGGTTCTTCTTCTGTTTGTATGTTCTCCCTTTCCATTCCATTCCATTCCACTCCACAAATTCACACTTATTCATCTGAGCTTCCCACCTCAATGCCCCCCCCCCACACACACACACACACATAGGAGAAGCCTTGGGGCTTGCTTGCTTACTTAGTCATACCTTGTAAAAATGCATTTAAACCAAACAGAAAATACATCATGAGGAGAAGCGATAAATTTGCACTGAATATTTGAGGATGAAATGGCGATACCTGGTTCAGCCCCCACTACAGCTTTCACCTCTGCCTGCTGTGAGCTTTGATGTGCATTTCATTTCACTCTCAGCCTTCTGTAATCCTTTGATTGTTTTTCTTTTTTAAAAAAAGTTATCACTTTAAGTGTGTATGTGTGTGCGCTTGGTGTGTGAATTAAAAGGGAAAGGGAAGGGAGGGCATATTTATCTTACATAGCAACATTCAGACAAAGTTTGCTTGGTAATCTTGTTACCACCGTGTACTGGCCTGGCCTTTGGTGAACCAAAGATATCATTTTGATATCACAATTCAGCCCTACTCTGCCATCAGCCAAGTGTTTGTGAGGCCACCGAACAACCGCAGCGCTAGGCATGGCTACTATTTGCTGCTCACACCAAACCAAGCCAGAGATTGCCAGATCTGCTTTAGGGGACCTCCCGAAACAAACACCCTCATTCGATAAACAAAGAGACCCTCTGCCCTGAGAGGGCACCCTGGCGAGCTGAGTGCTTAACTGCCGAGCTAGCCGCATTTACATACCGGCCATACCATTGTCAATTCGGAACGTAACTTAATCATGTAAATTTTGACCTTTCGGAGGCATTGTCTCCAACCCAAAATTTATTGTTTTCGTCTAAGACCAGACTAGCCTAGGTCATTCTTTCCCTGATAAATACCCCCATTTCTGAGAGCTCTTTGGAACTCTCACTGGATCGCTTTGGAATTCTACACTGCCTTGCTGCCGCTCGGTTCAGCGAATTCTCCTCGGCCGCCACGCCAGGTTTCCTCTTCTACAATCAGCTTCCCCAGGACTGCAGGAAAGGTGGCATATCACCCATTCCCCTTGAACTCTGTTTTCCTTTTCTAGTTAGGAGTGTGATTGTGTTGTTCTTGATATTGTTAAATAAATCTTATTGCTATTTTGAACTGCCCGTCTGCTCACTGACCTGACACTGTAGACATAGGGTAAAAGATCCTCACTAAGTTACCCTGCCTCTCGTTAGCCAAGAGAGTGCTCCAGCTAATTTCCCCATCTTTGCTTGGTTTGTTTTGTTGTTTGGGCGCCCCTCCCGGGACCCCCAATTCACAGGGTAACAATCTGCACAGTAGAAAAATCTGTCTTCTCTAGAGGAGACTTTTAAAAAAATCAATCAAGGAAGTGATTGCATGGAATATCAGAGGCTTGCTCAAGGTTTGAGGGAGAATTTGTCACAGTGGCCCTCAGTGGGCACCCTCCTACCTGCGTTGACATTCCCATGAGTATTTGGCAGCTTAGGTCCACCATTTTAATTTCTCCTAACATTTTGAAAAGACTTTGTGTTGAGGTATTCCAGACAGAACAATATAAGGAACTGAAATGGTGACTTCGATGGGTCTACCAGTCATCTGAAGGTAGGAAATGATAGCCAAGGGTAGACAGTCAGTGTTGGACCCTTTAGCAACATTGGAATCCTGGCAGTTAATTCCTGATAACTACTCAGACAACAATAGGTAAGCTCTTTCCCAGACCTGAGATTTCAGCCTCAAAATCTGAGACATAGGGACAACCCTTTGTGATGTCATAGGCCATTTCCACACTACACTGTTATAGTGTTATTATTCCACTTTCAACATCCCATGGAATCCTGCGGTTTGCAGTCTAGGGAGTCCATTTGCAGTCCATTTAGAATTCTCAGCCAGAGAGCTCTTTGGCCTCAGTAAACTACAAACCCCAGAATCCCACAGGATGTTGAAAGTAGAATAAGAGCACTATAATAGTGTAGGGAGGAAATGGCCATAGAGGCAGAATGCCGTAATGCTATTAAGCACAGTACGCTAAGTATCAACCACAGCAGCACAGAGGAGGCTATTCAAACAAAAAAACCCAAGCCTATTAGGAAAATATATGTATATATGTGCAGACTTTTCAAGGTACTGCTCTGACCCTGTGATTCTTCTCCCTCACCCAGACGCAGGGTTGCCAAATCTCACAGCTTGGCCCTGAGCTCCCAGATTCCATTGGTATCTCCAGGTGGGAAACAAGCATGCTAATTTTCCAGTTTTTTTGGGCTCAGCTTTAGGAGGGATAAAAAGGCTATGTGCAAATCTCCAGCTCAGATAGAAGAGCAATAGATTGCTACAGTCTGCAAATTCGTAACCGATTTGTTGATGCAACTTGCAAAAACTCCTGAGGGGGAGCCTAAGTATCGTCCTTTCCTTCCTGTCAATGGGGCACCAGGGCTCACCCGCTGTGCTCTGCATCTACATTTTGGCTAAAAGCAAATAGCCTAGATTCAGTATTCTTTATCTTGTCTGTCTAAACGAGAAGGAACAATCCCTTCACCTAGGAACAGCCCCTTTAACTGAGATTTTTTTCTTAATTTCAAAACAGAAAAATATGGTGTGGGTGTGCGTGTGGGTGTGTGTTTGAATGGCAAGCTGTGACCAACTTTAGTTTGTACTTATTGCATAATCCTTACTGACATTACTAGGGTCTCAAATTTTGGCCTGGACCCTCAGAGCCTGGGATGATCTTGAACTGGCAACCCTATAACATGGAGAGCATAGAAATTAGGCCCTGAAATTAAGGGCCAGGGCTGGTGATCTGGGAACTCTACAGATATCACACAAGCAGAGATCATGTACTTGACCTCTGATATATATGCTTTTTATATCAAATTTCTAAGGCCATTCACAATGCTCAGAGCTATAAAATGAGCAAGGTCACTGGGGAGCTACTAGGTCATGGCTCACAGAAGGTACGCTATAATCACTTTGGGGAGAAGATCTGTCACCACCTTTATAGTTCTCCCTCTGGCTTCATAAGCAACTACAAGGTTTCTCTGAAAATGGGAAACATTACAGAGCAACCTGATGTGTTACGATTTGGAAGGTTTGGAGACACATCTTTGTGAAATCCCTCCAAGCTGATTTTGAATAGCTTTCTCCTGAAGTAGACCATATAAATATTTCTTGGTTGAAACTTATTGGGAAAATGTCTAGAATAAAACTTTTTTGATACACATCCTGAGCCTTAGTCTCTCCTTCACATCAACTTTTTATTGGATGTTTCCTTTTTGCTTCTGCTAAAGTACCTACTGTGTCAAAGACACATGTTTCAACATCAAAAATCGAAAGCCATCACTTCTCTTCAGCTCTAGGCCTAACCAACACAGAGAGTCACATTTCTTCAGCAAGCTGCTCCAAGACTCCAGAAGCCTGAGAAATGCTATGCGGGATAAAGCCCTGCGGGACTCTCGTGCTCTGACAAAGCTCATCTGAACGAAAGGCTGACAGCCTTAATGAAGCAAAAGCTAGAAAACAAGAATCTCTTGCACATCTTTCGAAATCAGTCATTCAGCTTTGATTTAGGACATTCTCTTGTGAGGCACTTGTCAAAATCCAGCAAACCTGGTGACTCTAGGGCTTAATGATCAATAAAGCAGATTAAGGTGAAGGCAATTTTGATCGGGTTCCTTCAAGGTAATATGCTATTATCTGACAGAAGGTGTAATGGCTGAGAAGTGTCATATAGTTTTAGCAAGCCTAGGAGAAAAATCCATCTACTGGAGTATTTTTTTTTAATGGATAGGACATTGCAGCATGCATTTCATCAGTTAAGACTGAAGAGCAAATCATAATGTCAATAATAAAATCCTTCTTGGCAGGCATAAACAAATTAATAGGGCTTTTCTTGATTGCAAAATAGCTACTACAATGCATTTCCTTAAACCATCCCTGCACTGATGGGGCCATATTGCCTGCTGATTCTGGAGGGTCAAGAGAAGCATCAGAGCCACTGCCCTCATGAAATGTACACGTGACTCATCAAATCTTCAGGATTCACACATGCAAAATTCAGCATGTGTGTCTAAATTTTCTCTGAATCAGAGCTGAGTTGGAAGAATGCTCAATGACTTTGCAAAAATCTGGCTTTTTTTTTTTTTTTTTTAAGTGGATTGACTGAATTGACACTTTTCATACTAAAGCGTTCATCAGGAGTCAATTACCTTTAGCCTGTCTCTGAATTTTGTGATGCAGTTCTTAGCTCAACAAGACGCACTTGAGGATAAATGCATGTAAAAAATGTAGGTTTTAAAGCAAAACATAAAATAATGCACATTTAAGGGAGATGTGCTCAATTAAAAAGTGAAATTTCACAGTCTTTTAAATGTGCAGACTGACATAGAACCAGAATGAAACAAAATTAGGACTGAACACATTTGAAACTGACCCTGTCCTGAAATAAACAGATGCGTCAGTTGGACTTGGAGTGAGCTGAGCCCATAGTCTTTTTCTTTCACTTTAAAAGAAAAAGAAAGAAAGAAAGAAAGAAAGAAAGAAAGAAAGAAAGAAAGAAAGAAAGAAAGAAAATTAAAAAGAAAAATAACCTACTTACTTCTTCCCAATTCTGTGTCCTAGCCATCCGAATGTCCTTTTAAAGTTAACAGCAGTGGAAGACAACTCTTCTCATTTTTTAAAAAAATGTTATCTTCATGCTTTGTCAATATAGTAAGGTGGGAAGGTGGGTGTAGGAAGATGAAGAACACTTCATCAAACGCTATCAGAACTCCTTCTTCCATTCTTCCTCCAACAATCTGAGAAGACGCAGAAAAACATCTGATAGTGAAAGTGTCTAATCTGCAGAACACTATGGGGGGAAAGAAGCAGATCCACTCAAAATAATACATTTCATCAGTTTCTTCACATCACAGAACTGTAAGTTCTGCATCAATCATAAGTTGCATATATATAGACTATATCGGCAACTTCCTGGACATGTGTGATGCTCATAACCTGGTATCATGCTTCAGAAAGAGTTGGATGAGTAGGGTTTCTAAGAAACCTTGTATTTTGCCTCACAAAATACAACAATTTCCCTCCATTTTCCCTCCAAAAAGACGACAAGAAGTCATGCAATATCACTTCCCTTCGCCCTGTTGGAAGAAAAATGGAAGCATTTTGGTGGGAAAATGGAAGCATTCTGGCAAATTGTGGGTAGTGTAGTGTAGCTGCCCACTTCTGTTATATAGCATCGGGAGAGTGCCATCTTGTCCTGTGCTTCAGGCAGCAAGATCTCTTGGGAAAAACGTTAAGCACCATGCTTGCAGTCTGGAGGGGTTGCATCCAAACACAGATTTACTATGTCTGATAATTAAGCACAAATAAACATCTTTATTTGACCTGAAATACAATGAAACAAAATGTTCATGAATTAATTGAGTTTTAGATTTCTGACATTTCCATTTGATAGATATACAGTGATATATAACATTGGACTCCTTGGTAGGCATGGAAAAGTTCAGTTTCTCCAGGGCTCCTTAAGACAAGGGAAATGTCTCAGGAAATTCATTCCACAATTCGAGAGAGGGCTGGGGGTTAAATACCTGGGAAATGGGAAGAAGGAAAGAAGATTTAGAAAACAGAAGGAGAAAGAAAAGAAAGAGGATGAATGAGGGGGTGATTGTGACAGTGAAAGATGGAGGAGCAGAAGACAGGACAGACAAGACAGAAGAAGTTCAAGGTGGCATGAAGGATAGAAGAGGAAGTGGGTGGGAGAAAGAGGTACAAAGAATGAAGAGAAACTGAGTGGTCAGAGGCAGCAAAGGAAGTAGGTTGGGTGAAAGGTCAAAGGAAGAGAAGAAGGGCAAAGCCAGAAAACTGGAGAAAGAGTAATGACCTAGAACAAGAAGAAAGGAGAAAGCAGTTCCCAGAAGGAGAAAGCAAAGAGGGAGAAAGCATGAAATAAGAGCTTCTGTCATCCTCAAGATTCTCTCCTTGCTTTTACTTGTGGAGTAAGAGTTGGGCTGCCAGAGAGTATGGAGCACTCATTGTGGAAGGGCAAAGCAGACATTGTCACAGTAAGCTACAGGCAAACTGGGATATTTCAGAAAGTGACAACATGCATGAATAAGCAGGAAACAATCAAACCAAAATGACTCAGAAATCCCTGAGACTGAAGTTCTGGTATCCAACCATGTCAATGGTGGATGCAATCTAGTTAGGTCCACTAGATCACACTCCCCAGAAGTGTTGTGCCTGACTGGTGGGGGGTCCCCTGTCAAGCTAGTGGACACCTCAATACACATCAAGTCCCATCAAGTCCCAACTCTGTTGATCCAGGATTGGAACCAGCAAATTGTCTGCTTGGAATCAGAGCAGCCATCGTGGGTCCAGAGGCTCTGGAAGAACTGCACAGTTTGGTGGAGCCAGGGCGTGAGGGCTTCCCCACCCCCATACGGACATTACATTCACTGCATCTTGTAAAGTATATAGATTGATTTTCTTCATATTTGCTCATAGAAGACAAGAAGGCCTTTGCTTGTAGCAGCCATTAACTTTCTTATCATTTTAGAACCTTCTTGCATTTAAAGTGATAGTTCTTCTTTTCGGGATTGCTATCAAAGCTATCACCTACGTTTAAGTACTCATTCCATTTTTTCTTTATCCTTTTTATTTGCTACTGTTCTGGGATCCTATTATTTTAACATTTATATTATTGGATTTGGATGCTGCACTCTTTTCTTTTCTTGACTTTGAAAGGACTGATTGCCTTTCTTCTGATGTTTGACTGTCTGTGCTGTTTGGCTATTAATTGAACTCTTTGTGCCTTGGATTTGGATCGTATTTGTACTTGATTTATACTAATAGTAGAATAAGACTCTGTTTTCACTATGAAGACAATCTTGCTGGATACTATGAAGATGGAATTTGTTAAACTCTTTGCCCAGTCTGTTTGATATGCAGTGCTACACTAATTTTAGTACCTCTGGGAAAGTTTACATGAGAACTCCTGTTGTCTAATGTTTTGAGAACACAGCCTAATTGTTGAATAATACATGAAACCTTGGTTAGAATTTATAATGGCTTCAACTATGGATAGTGACACTCAAATTAAAAATGACCTAGGAAGGTCTGAGGATATAGATGAATTTTTTTTAAGTTTGGCTGAATTTAGAATAAGTTTGAAGTGCTTACAGAACAACTGTCACAGTTGTCACAAAAGCTTGAAAACACATATGATGAGGATTTTAAAATACAACAAATGACTGAAATGAAATATTGGCAACTAGTGGGAAAAAAAAGATATGACATAACTTTTGCAAGATTTGATCTGTGACTTGGGAATCATGTCTATACAGAATGAGACAAACATTCAGCAAGAGATGGAGAAAGTCAATAGCTGACTTTGGAAAGATGAAGAATATAAGGGATATCACAAACTGAATTGCAGCTGTGAAGTTGAATGGTAACTTAGGGCTTTTTCACACTTTGGGGGAAAACGGAGCATTCTGATACTTACCGGGCTGGCGCGCTCCCTCTGCTGATCCAAGCTGATCCGAAGCAGTGCATGGCCACGCTACACACTGCTTCGGGGATGAAAATGGCGCTTTCTGGTTGGTGGAGGCTCTCCACCAACCGGAGAAGCTCGCCAGCCTAAAACCTGCCCCCGGAAGATTTGCAGCCTCGCGCTGGTGTGAGCCTGCAAATCTACACATTAGTGCAGCCACAGAGTGGGGCGTGCTGTGCTATTGAAAGATCTCTTTTAAGCGGTCTTTCAATAGCACAGCGAACCACCAGTTCTGGTCGTTCTGGAGCAGGCTGAAGTCCAGACATACATAAAGTAGTCCGGACCCAGTCCACCCCTAAGTGCAAACGTCCTCGCCAGAGGACGCTCTGCCCCATCGCTAAATCAAAGTGCAGAAAAGGCCTTAGACTGTGGACTACTTTGGAGAATGTATGACAGTCAGCTTGTGAGTCTACAAGAATTCCTTTCTGTAAAAAAAGGAGAATAACAATTCATTGATGGGCTTACTGAAGGACAGATTTCCTACAGAAAAATGTTTGTTTTAGCTGAGATTGACTTGAGGAATTGATTTTTACGTATAAAGATGAAAGACACAGATTATACATGGTTTGTATTGATAAAAGGCCTTTTAGGAGTACTCAAACATAATCCAGCTCTTGGGAGGGGGGAACAGAAGGAAGAAAAGAGGAAGAAAGTGTCTGATGAAAATGGCTTCTAGCTTATTAGAGAAAAAAAGTTATGAAGGGACTGAAGATACTTGACAATGATAAAGATAACTTTTTTCTCTTCTCTCTTAAAGTGCTAATTCTAAATTTATTATTTTTATTATCACAGGAAAAGTAATTGAATAATAGCTTTACTTTGTTACTTTTAAAATATACTTACCATATAGAGAACTATTATTTTAAGAAGTATTAATTTTAATATAGAATAGAATAAGATACTGATGACTAAAATTATAAAAGAATTACAAAGTTTTTTAAATGCTATTCAACAAGTGAGTTAGAATTATTATTAATAATTTACGTAGAATTAGTTACTATTAACTAGTTTTGTAATTTTAGAATTACTTAAAAATAAACAATAGGTCACAAGTATTTAATTTTATTTTACCATCTAATGGTTAGTTGTTACTGCTGGTTTACTATTTGCTGTTTGCAGCAGGGGCGGAAATCAGTTTTTAGATATGTGTAGTGATGTAGCTGTTTTGTAAGCTAGTTTAGTTTGATATTTGTAGTTTTGCTTTTTTTTCTTTGCTAGTGTATTGTGTAGTTTATTTATATAGTTTATTTTCTTCTTTATTAGTATGCTCTTTGTACGGTTATTGTGGTTTTTTTTCTGTTTTTCTCTGTTTCTTTTTATTATTCGATTAAAAAAAATTCACAAGAGCATTGTCTTCTCTAGAGGAGTTGTCAAAGTATTTGACAGTGAAATATGACATAACAAGAATTGGTGGCCATAGAATGTCACCTCCATTAAAGTTGCAGGTATATTTGAATATGCTTCCACAAACATCTGGTTAATTATAAAATCATAGAATTGGAAGAGACCACAGGGGCCATCAAGTCAAACCCCGTGCCATGCAGGGACACACATCAAAGCATTCCTAACAGATCCAGCCTCTGCTTAAAAACCTCCAAAGAAGGAGACTCCACCACCCTCTAAGGCAGCATGTTCCACTGCCGGACAGCTCTGACCATCAGGAAGTTCTTCCTGAGATTCAGGTGGAATCTCCTTTCCTGCAGCTCAAATCCATTGCTCCTTGTCCTGGTCTCTGGAGCAGTGGAAAACAAGACTGCTCCCTCCTCGACATGACATCCTTTCAAATGTTTAAACATGGCATCATGTCCCCTCTTAACCTTTTCTTCTGCAGGTTAAACATACCCAGCTCCCTAAGCCATTCCTCATAGGGCATGGCTTCCAGACCCTTCACCATTTTGGTCACCCTTCTCTGGACACATTCCAGCTTGTCGATATCCTTCTTGAATTGAGGTGCCCAGAACTGGACACAGTATTCCAAATGAGGTCTAACCAATGCAGAACAGAGCGGTACCATTACCTCCCTCGATCTAGACACCATACTCCTATTGATGCAACCAAGAATCATGTTGGCTTTCTTGGCTGCCGCATCACACTGCTGACTCATGTTCAGCTTGTGGTCTATTAAGACTCCTAGATCCCTTTCACACATACTGCTATCCACCCACGCGTCCCCCATCCTATATTTGTGCATTCCATAATTGTGCATAATTTTGAGAAAGGTTGAAGGAACCCTGCTATCCCCTTCTGGCGTTCTTTTAATAACCATTTAGTCCACCCCCAACCCTGCAGAGGACAATATAACATTATAACAGGATATACAGCACATTCTTATACATAGCCCATTGTATTTGGTCACTGGGTTTCAGTTATGTCAGTGGCATTTATGGTCTAATAAATATGTTTTGGACTGTAGACTTACTTTACTTATACTGTAAATATATCAGAACAGAAGAACACTGAACCAGTGGCTCAAAGATTTTTAAGCATACCAACACAAATTTCTCTACAGCTTTCAAATTTCCCTAGGTGAATACAGTTGTAAGAGTTCATCTTTAGACTGCATAGAATTTCAGAGAGTTGAAACGTATTTATAAATTAATTCCTGTAGAAAATTTGTCTTGCTTTTCCACTCCTCATCTCACTTTCAAGCAAGAACTTAGGTTGAGATTGTCACACTCATGAGCCAGTGTAAATATTTTAATGCATACCATAACTGCCATAATTTCAGCCTGACTTCCTAGCTTCCAAAAGAAGAATAAAAGGATGTAACAGTATTTAGCAGCTCTACCATCACTACCTGTTGTCTCCTGACAAAGATAAAACATCCCCGAGGCTGTTCTGCTGCTGACAATGTGGGCTCAATCAAGTATTCATAATTTTAAACTTTTCCAAACTTTCACCATTGTGTCTGTGACAGAAGAGTCAGGGTCTTGAAGTATGGGTGCTTAAAGAAAAAAAAATTTCCCCTTGCTGTTTTTTGTCTCCTTCTCAAACCATGAAGAACAGGGCCTCCCCTTCCCTCTCTTAGATAATGAGAACAATGTAGCAAACTCCCCAACATTTTCCGGAGAAAAGACAAGAATTTATTTTTTGACATCTTTCAAGACACTCCTCCCACCCTAACTACTGCTGGATTTATTTATTTCTAAAAGAAGTAGCACCCACACAGTATGCATCCTCAATGTGCCAAGGCTTATTATCATACCCGGGATGCAAGAGACAATTCTCCCATAGGAGCTCAGTAATTTTACTTTGTATTCTGCAAACAACCTTGTTGGGGCAGCTATTTACATATCATCAAAAATTGGGGGAGGGGAGAGAAAAAGGGAATATACTAGCCAAAGAAGGACAAAAGAGGACAAATACAGACATATATGCTAGTATGTGTAAAGATGTAAATTTGTAGGGATGGGACGAATCCAGAATTTTCTGAATCTGGATCTGAATCCCTGGAAGGCTCTGGGAATCCACGAATCTCACGAATCTTGAATCTTTCAAATGCTTTTTTAAAAAAGGGTTTAAAAAACAAGGGAAAGAAGGATAATCTTGGGCAAGACACACTCTCTCAGCCTTAGCAAAAGCCTAGGCAAACACAAACCTCCCTCTGAAGAAATCTGGCCAGGACAATTGTCATAGTTTTGCCTCAGGATCTCCCAGATTGAAAATGATATAAAGGCCCTTTCTACACAGGCAGGAAAATGTGGATTAATCCCACATTTTCCTGCCTATGTAAACAGGACCACATATTACAGCACAGAGATAATCCTGGTCAAAGCTAGCTTTTCTTTGCATAGCTCCTTCAGGCATCCCGGGGTTTGTAGTTTGATGATGCGCCAGCACACCTTGGCAGAGAAGGCTATGACACCTTGTAAAACTACAAACCCCAGAATTGTGTCTGAAAGAGCTTTGCAAGGGAGCAGTGCAAAGAAATGTTCAGTTGTCCTTGAAATCTCAAGAAGACTGTACCTTCCTGTCAAGTCTCAAGTCCTGCAACAAAGAAAGCACTTAAACACACACACACACACACACACACACACACACAAGCCTGTAGTCCAGTCAATTCTCTACCCTCAAGTCCTGCAAGGGACACTCAAGTCAAATCTTTAGCCCTGTCTCAACAATTCCCAATCCCTACCCTGCAGTCTCAAATCAAAAACTAATACAGATGAATGCATGCTCAATAAACAATTCTGGAGGCAGCTACTGTTCACCTTGTTTGTTGTAGGCAACACAGTCTCCTCCTATAGAATCAGCTAGAGTAGAATCCCATTCTTTCCCAGCTCAAGTTTTTTGGCATTTATTGCTTACCACAGACATGCTGCTGAAACACAAGACCAAAAGTCTGTGTTTCTCCAGCTCTCCTTTGCAACCTTTCCAATGGCAATGCTGCTTATAAACTTGCAGCTAGACAGAGGAAAAAGAGGACAAGGGGTTGAAAAGCATAAAAAGACTTTCTAAAAGGGAGCTTCAAAATGGGTTAACTGAAGTATTCATCTATTCAAAACACAGAAACTAAGAGAGGAAGTGGCATCATGACAATCTTAGTCCCAGAATTGACCAAAGAAAGCTGGTGAAGGGGAAAGTATGGCTGGCATGGCTTGCATAGAACCTCTGAACCCCTTTCTGCAGTCTTTGGAACCCCCTGGGACATTCCCACAAGCTCCTAGATCCCCACACAAACTCAGTTTTGCTCCTCTGTCTCTCACCTCCCAATCCCTATCCCAAAATTACCTTCAGAGGGAGGCAGCAACAGGGAGAGGCAGCACTAGGGGCACAGGCAGCAGGAGGGAGAAATGGCAGGCTCCAGGGCGTGCAAAGCTTTATGCCGGTCTGTTGGCCAATCACCTGTGCCCACATTGGGTGGGGAAACATGTGAGGAGCAGGATCCCATCCTGGTCCTGAGTTTTCAGGCATCCCGATCTCCCAAGTTTTCAGGTATCCTGGTCTCTCAGATTTTCAGGCATCCCAGTCTCCCACATTTTCAGGCATCCCGGTGTCCAACAAACTGTTTGGTGGATTCGAAAGATTCCGTTTGCCTATTTTGGCACAGGGATTCAGATTCCCAATTCGAATCCCTGCCAAAGATTTCAGGATTCAAGGATTCAATTGGCCCATCCCTACAAATTTGGAAATAATTAATTTAAGAAGAAACACACCGTGTAGAGATGAGGAGACAAGCTGACTTGTGTGTCTGCTCAGTGTTCCTTTTTGATAATCAATTTCAAGGAGCCCTGTTCTCCTGTCTTTTTGGCTGTCTTTAAATAGAGGCCATCTTTAAAGAGAGAACTGTCTTCTGATAGACCTTTAAACAGATGACTATTTTCTCTGAGGCCAAACCAGAAGTGCATGTATTTTCCTTAAGGCAAGTGACAAATCTGAGTAAAAGATAGATTTGTTATTTTCCAAAACTGGAGTTCAGCTTCTTCATCCCAGAACTCCAGTTGCAGTCAGAAATGTAGAACATGTAGAGACAAAATCATTCAGCCTGCAATCCTGAGATTAGATCTGAAAGCAGATCTAACAATAGGAGAGTGGTTCGTGGCCCCTAGAGCCCCAGAGAGGAAAGCACCCCTCTAATGTTTTAAGCTGGGAAAACACTCCCCATCCCTGCTATATGGCTACAACTCAGCCTAATTTTTGGACTTTTGTTTATCTTTTTTTTCCCCATTCCCCCTTTTTATTGATTCTATCCAGCATAATAAGTTGTTCAGTATTTTGATCAGTTCAAAGGTATTACTTAGAGTTTGATTTTGGAGGGTTTTCTTTTCTTTTTTTCCCTTATGGACCAAGTAGAATATGGCAATCTGTAAAACCTAGAGTCATCCAGGTTTTTCAGTTTCCACCCTGAAGCTTGTCCCTTCCTGTTAGTACAAGCTTGTTTCTCTCTCTCTCCCTCTCTCTCTGTGCGTGTGTGTATAAAGAAATCTGGAGCTTGGAGCTATGTGTTTCTATTTTTGTGTGCACTTTTCTAATGTGTACATTCTTGTGCACAAGTGCCTACTGAGTATTTCGTATTGGGGAACACTGATAGTACATCCAGAAGAAAGGTAAGACCTAGAAAGGTAGTTGTGAACGAACTAGACGATATCCTTAAATGTAAAGATACATCACTGAGTACCAAAATCACAGAAAACTATGGAATAAACTAGATAAAAGCTTCAACTATAAAGACCAAATAGCAAAGTCAAAATCTCTTGTGACATACTGTTTCATATTTCTATGGATGGTTGTAAAAGAGAGCCCTGGTGATGCAGTGGTTAAATGCTGGTACTGCAGCCACAACGTTGTGAGTCTGATCCTGCAGTGCTCTGGGTTGACTCAGCCTTCCATTCTTCCATAGTCAATAAAATGAGTACCCAGCTTGTTGGGGGCAATGAGTTAAACACATTGTAAACCACTTAGGGAGTGCTTTGCACGGATAAGCATAAAAATGTATAGAAATGTAACTGCTACTGCTATAAATGATAAAAAGTGAAGAAAGCTGATAGGGAAAAAAAATCAATTTATTTGAAACGTCTCTTCTGTTACTATCATGCCACTCATCTATCCTTTGTCTATTTTTTTAAAAAAAAACTTACTCATTTTCTTTTAGTGGTTGGGTGGGTGAGAAATTGAATTTTTAAAAACTCATCCCATTTTTCCTTCTCTCTCAAGCTGAAAATAGGGAGGGGGAGTAAGAGGAGTAAAATAAAGTTGTTGTTTTTTCATTCATTCTTGCAAGGTTTTCAGTGTAGTAAACTCATGTAATTGTAAACATCAACTTTAATTAAGTATAATAAAAAAAAATTTTATTAAGCACAAAAACTTTTTTGACATAATCATATTTTTTAAAAAAGCAAATGTTAGCACTGAGTAGGAAATAAAGTGAGTAGAGGGCAAAGACAGAGCCCAAAAAAAGGCAGATACCCTTTCTCTTCTCTACCATACCATTCTCTCTGTTTCTGTGCTTATGATGTGAAAAATCTCTCCGTTTCAAACTTTTGGGAAATTTCTCCACATCCAACCTGCGTTTTATGTTCTGCATTTGTTTCACACCAGTTTACGACAAGGTGGCTCTTTTCCCTGCGTTTTATGCATTTTTTTCAAATATATGCATTTATTTACACACTAGCTGAAGTACCCACTATTGTTCAGGAGAATCATTAACCACTAACTCAACTGCTCTGGAGGGTGACTGCCTGTATCTCTTAAAGCTCATAGCTGTTGAGTCCTCATGTTTCACATCAATGTCAGTGGTCGTTGGGAGAACATGCCCTTTCCAATTGGCTGTCAAGCACAGTAGAGTATCTGCATGAAAAAATTAATGAGAATGCCTCTCAGTTTCCCCTCAAATAAATTACATGTAGGCAACATAGCCTACATGTTAAATCAGACCAAAATTTAGCAAAATTTAGTAAAAGTACATTGAGCCATTTACCTGTGATGTTGTAACAAACAGGCACACAGACTGTTTATAAAACAAGCATCAATCATTTATATTTTGAACCCGCCTTGTTGAAATCTTTTAAAAGATGTGACACATACGCTGTGTGAATGAAAGAAGAATTGACGCATCTCCAGGGAATCCAACATTAATTTCATATAGGGAACGTAGCCAATATTTTATGTCAGACCATCCAAAACATACAGTAGGCCTTCCTCTCACATGACCTCTGCATGCACAAATGCCCAATGACTGTAATGGGATATAACGTTTCTAATGTTTTTGTTTCATGTGGAGGTTTCTGGAATGGAACCCCCACATACACAAGCGGGCACACTGTACTTGCCAAATTTAGTGAAAAGCTGTCAGGCTGTTTTTACAAGAAGTGACAACAAACTGTGTCTTGGGTATTGGATATATTATGTATTTTATGTTGTTTTTCCTTTTTTTCTTTGCATCTTTTTTAATATTGAATAAAAATGAATTAAAAAAAAGAACTCATAGAAAAAAAGAAGTGTCAACAAGCAGATAGAAACTTAATTTGCACATTGCTCCCTGTTGACTAAAGCATGCTTGTGTGGATTTTTTTTTATTGTCCACACTTCATTGACTTGTATTTGTAATTATGAATCATGTATGAATTCTCAAGGTGAGGTATATTTCCTTTCACAAGTCTCAGGAGGTACAAAAGTGCTGCTTTCCTCAGCTCTGTCAAATACAACATTCTTTCCTATCCCTACTCTCATCCCACTGAGTGCCAGGAAAGGAAGTAAAGGAAAAGATTTTCTTATCAGAAGTCTGAACTCAGCACTGCAGAGAGCTTTGGAAATTAGGCCAACAGCTGGATGTAAGCTGCTGCTGCAGAATGCTCTAGCCAGTATACTTACTGTCACATATGTATCTCATCCTTTCTTCCAGAAGTGCTGAACCTCCCTCTAAGTCTATTCCTCGCAGAAATATTATAAAGCTGTTCTGTTTGCCCTTGGTTCTGTTTGCTGTTAAGAGATTATCTTTCAACTGGCATCTCTATGGAAGGCCTAGAAAGAGTTTTGGTTTGAAATCCAAAGTGTTGCTGTAAACAATACTGATCTAGAAGGGGTAATGGTTTGATTTAGTATATGGCAGCTCCATATTATGTAGGAAAATGGAATATTCCAGTTTGGGAGCCCTTTCACACTGCACACTGCACATTATAGCACTATGATTCTACTTTATTTTTTTTATTTTTTTTATACTTTATTTTTACATATACAAATATATAATAAAACCATAACATACACATTATTCTATCAAAGTTATATTACAAATATCATTTTTATATCTATTTACATTTCCATGGAAATGTATTTTAAGTAATTTGTACTACATTAATATCATTATTATCAAGTTATCTTCACACATTTCCTGACTTCCATGTCTACTCGACCGGAATCAATTACTGACTAAAATATCTTCTTGAAGCTCCCTAAATACCTACTACAATTATCCAAAAACTTAAGTTACTATGATTCTACTTTAAACTGGCATTGCAACATGGTATGGAGTCCTGGGGTTTTTGTTTAAAGAGGAGCATTTTGAATTCTTAGCCAGAGAGCTCCTAGAGTGCATCGTCAGACTGCAAATCAATAGGATGCACCATGGCAGTTTAAATGAAATCATAGCACTATAACTGTAGTGTGAAAAAGGCCCAGGTGTGAATAACCTGCAGTGAACAACCCTGCATCAACTCTCATCAGGCCCAGCCAGGAATCATGGTAGCTGGATTCCAACAACAGTTCAAGTTTGAAAATTTCTCTTTCTTCTTTAGGCTAGCTATATCCTAAAACTGGCTAAGATCAGCATATGTGAAATTCCGTCAAGGTTTTCATAGCACTAGCAATATTTGTGGAAATCTTAGGTATTTCCAAAGGTGTCATAACAATATCCTTACAATACAGCCAAACAGCAAGAAGCAGTGATTTAGTGATTCTGCTTGATGTCTTGAGTGATATTCGTAGTTAAGCATGACTTTTTAACTGCCCAAAGGAGTACAACGAGAAGCTAAGGGAAAGTTAAGAAAGGTGCCACATTCTGATATGCCTGTCTCATTTTGTGGCAAAAGGAACTTGGGCTAGGAGCAAGGTTCTAGATGAGATAATGAGACCCTAAATGAGCTGCATATCTGCATGTCAGAGAAACAGGAGCAACACATAAAACTTCCTTATGCTGCATTAGACTGCTGGTCCACCTAAGCACAATTTTATCTTCACTGGCAGAATTTCTCCAAAGTCTAAAGCCAAATTCTTTCCTGCTGACTGAGATTCTTGCCAAGGATGGAACTTGGGATCTCATGCATGCAAAACACGTGTTTTCTACTACTGAACTATGTTCTTTCCCCATGGGACTGACTTCAAGAACAGCAAATGACTTTTTACCAACAGTTTTGTATCTGCAGCATGCTCAGTGTTAATTTGACAGGGTAAAACCAGGGTGAAAGCCAAAGTGTGAATCCAAAAGCATAGAGTGAGCAACAGTTGACTGCCGCATACTGAGAATGATAACAAAAGAAGGATTGCTGTATACTAATCACCTAGTCATTGATGTTCTAATTCTTCCAGTGAGATGATCTCTAACTTTCTGAAAATACATGCTTAGTTTCCCAAATACATCCTAGTCTATGGAAGATGAGAAATGGAAATGCATAATGTAGTTTAGTTCATCTGCATTTCTCCCCAGACTCTGAGGTTCTGAATTACTTCATCTCATTTCTAGAACAGCTTCAATGTACTCTTTTTTTTAATTTCCAAACCTACAGATGCAAATCGTCAGTTTTCATCTTTTTTTTCCTCATAACAATTAAGGTCCTGTATATTTATGAAATCACAATCTCCAAAGAAACCTTGATATAATCACAAGATAGCACAAATATTAATGCACATTCATATATTCAATGTGCATATGGTCCATAAAGAGTTTGTGAGATTAAAAAGATGCAAACTGAAAACTATGGTCTACATGTGGTATTTCTAAAATAAAGTTATGAAATTCTTCAGTTCCTCAGAAGACAGATAGTAAACATACAATAAAAAAATGATTTTGAAGAATTTCACTTGTCAAATAATTGAAATGAAGTTTTCTTTCCACTCTAGCCAGTGCTGGCCCAAGAAATTTTGCTCCCTAACTGAAATAGAACAGCGTCTCTTCTTATCAAAGGTACATAAGATCTAAACCCAGCCAAATCGTTTGGCACATGAGGTGGAAAATCCTGTAAGCAACATCCCTTATTTCTAGCAGTAAAGATACCATAGCGATGAATAACTTCCCTTTTATGATATCCCAGGTCTTCTTCCTGAGTTGGCTGTCTCCCTCTGCCTAATGGTAGGGGTGGCCCAAGAGTGACTTCAGATTAACTTCTATTGCCCAGAATTTATATATGAAAAATCCATCTCATCCAATCCTTTCTGTAACAACATTATTTTACCACCTGTGGCCAGCACTGCTTCTTCAAACACTACAGCCTGTTTCACACAATTTTCTTGCAATTATGCTTTTAACTGAGAGTGAAATTGTTTCAGCTTTTGCTGTCATCTTAATTTTTCCAACTAATTCTGTCTCAATTTATCTTATCTCAAGAAAGCAAGCACCTATTTTTTTAACAATATTTCTTGTTTTTTTGTAGCCCTTTTTCAAATGTGCACTGCTTGGGAATGAACACACATCTGCAGCCATTCTAGCTTCTGGTATGTCCAGCTCCAGCTTTCCAATAGTCCCTAGAAAAGGAAGTAGCAAAAAAGCTGCTGCTAGGCAAGTCAACTACTCCGGTGCAAAAGGGCTTAATTCTGTGTCACCTTCAGTACAGCTCAGAAACATCACTTTTCTTTTGACTACAGTTCCCTGAAACCCCAGCTGCTGGTTTGGCTAGCTGGCTGATAATGGGATTTATAATGCAAAAGAATTTTTTCCAAGCAATGACCTTGAGAAGTCTTTTCTTTGGCACTTCTAGACTTCTGTCTATTCTGAATGTGATCTGCTTTGTTTGTATCATTCTCAGCTGTTTTTGTAGGTTATTCCTGTTCTGGTCCAAACTTCATTTTTCAGCAGTATCTACCATTTCCTTGCTGTATTGCCACTTATATCTTGATTCCTCCCCAAGATTGGCTCATGATATTTTATTGTGTGAAATGAAATATAACTCCACCACCATCTATTCCCATTTTATGTACAAAAGCCAACTGGACTAACAGAAGACTCTTACTTCAGATTGACAATATGCCACTCTTCTCCCCAACTTTTGAAAGTATCAGCTTGCCTGAGGGCAGGAGCACATGACACATGCAGTCTTTCTTGCAACAACACACCACCATTTCTTGTCCTCCTCCTCAAGCTTCTACCATGATACAGTCGCCTTAACAGCCAAAGGCCCTTTCCTTCCTTTCTCAGCAATTGAGAATCATGTGTTCATTGTTAAGAGATTATATTCATCAGGCTTTGCATTCAGGAGAAGAGTATAGGGTTTTCCTCACAAATATAAAGCCTACAAAAAATGTATGGTGTTAGTAGAAGGTAATAGCACCTGCAGGGATACACCTCGAGGTGACTGCACAACTTGAAGGAAAACTGTCTGGAAGATTAATATAGGAGGATATAGAATCAGCCCAAAGGCAAACAGAAGGAAACACGAGTGATGCAGATGAGGGAGCTTAAACAGATGAGTCCTCTGAGTCTCTTAATGTTGAAGATTAATTTAACTTCACATAAAGTATTAGACTATATATTATATTTCTAAACTATTATATCATATTATTGCCATCTTATAGGAACCTCATAAACTGCTGAGCATATCATGATGAACAAGAATGAAACTAGATAGTAGACTTCAGATTCCAGCACCAGCAGCCTGACTAAAAGTGCATTCTCTCTAAGGGTGGACACTTTGAGGGAGAGTCTACCATATGTCATGATAATTTCATTGACATTCAGAATCAACGCTGCTGCTTGTATCATGGCCTTATCTAAACTGAATTCTCAATCCTTTCTATTTTAATTTTCCCAGTCTTGGTTAAGGAAATGTATCCACAATCTGAATATTAGGCCATTTCTGCACTACACTGGTATGGTGCTATTATTCCACTTTCAACATCCCATGGATCCTGGGGTTTGCAGTTTAGGGAGGGGCTTTAGAATTCTTAGCCAGAGAACTCTTTGGCTTCAGTAAATTACAAACCCCAGAATTCCAGAGGATGTTGAAAGTGGAATAATAGCATTATAACAGTGTAATGTGGAAATGACCTCAGTGGGGTAGAGTTTTTGTCCATCCCATCTCATGAGTCTCAGTTGAAGTTGACATTAGACCACACCATTAGATTGATCCTATTAACTGCATCACTTGAAGCTGCAGGATGTTGTAGGTCTTAAACAGCATGGGACACTGCAAGATCTTTGCCTTTCTTGCTTTAACTGACTAAAAAGTGGCTGTGATGACATTACTACTGCACATTTCTGGCTGATGTTCTTCACAATTAACAAGTATGTGGAGAATCTGCCTCAAATAGACTGCTCATTCTTATATATTGTATTATGTGAACTTATAAAGAGATCCAAAAATGAAAATACTTTCAGGGTAGTTTAGCAATGAAAAATTAAATTACAGTGTATTTAGAGTAAAGGAAGAAGAAAGTGGAAAAGGGCATCACCTATTTATCATATGGATGGCTTCCTTGATAATCTGATGGATGGAAAAAGCAAACAAAAGAAAGTAAAAAAACATTGAAAACAGTCAAATTCATTCTTTCACAGAGAGAAAAAGAGATAAGATACAAGTATCAGGAGTTTGTGGCCCTCCAGACATTGTAAGACTGCAGCTCACATCATTCTTAGCAAGTATAGCCAACAATGAGGGATAATGGGTTTTGAAATCCAACAACCTCTGACGAAATGGCTTGTCCTACTCCTGACCCATAAAATCTGGTGCAATGCAATAAAAGATAATAAAAATTGGTGCTGCTGCATACATTTACCTCTGAAGAAGCCTCAATGAACCAATCCTTCTGAATAAACAAGTATAAGACTGGGCTATAAAAGGTGCTTTTTTGTAATCTTCTAATGGAAATTCTTTCAATCTTTTTGTACCAAACACATGATAGTTTGGGGTTATGTGCAGACTGCAGCCAAAAGAGTCTGAGAAGATGACAGATTTGGCATTTAATAATGTGAGCACTTAAACAGCTGAAATTTAATCTGATTAACATGCTTATTAATATTTAACATGAAAATGTGTTGAAAAAATGAAAAAGTCAAGTGCCCACCGTCCCGCTATCTCTCCACTGGCCGGCCAATGAGCAGATTAATTTCTTAGGGAGCAACTGGATGAAATTTCCCTGCTTGCTTTATATTACATCTTAGCAGAGCAAGAGGTTTCCTTTTTCAACAAATTAATTGGAAGACACATATTAGGAAGGGGCATTGAATATCCCTGAAAAAATCTGGTCTTATCAGATGTTCCTGTGAGAATGAGCCTGTCTGTGTTGGGAACTTACATTACAATAATTTCCTGTATTCACTGTATATTTTTTTATGTTTCACCATTTGAGATACCTAAATAACATTCATGTGTATGCCTTGACCCTCAGGCATACAAATAAACTTGCAAAATTTAGTTTTTGTCCACTGAAAAGAAATCAGTAAAGATTGCTGGTATTTCATTTAAAATAAAAACAAAGCTTGGAAAAATCACTTTTTCCACCACAACTCCCAGACTGTCCCAGGCAGCATGGTTACTGTCATACTGATTGGGGATTCTGAGTGTTGTAGTCCAAAAAGGTAATTTTTCCAAGCTGTGTAAAGGGTAGTTTTCAGTTCCTAGCTTTTTCACTAACTAACTCTCCTGGCTGGGGGTGGGGCTGGGCTCTTGGGGTTGTGGTTAAAACAGTATTTGCTCTGAGCTCTTCTTCTTCTTTAAATCAAATACTGAAAAAAATTGAAAAATTGAATCTGTTTGTCTACAGTGGTCATGCAAATGGACACTGCTTCTTTCAAGATTACAAGCAGGGATATACATTGTGTCCTGGTTCATTTATTGATGCTGAATGAAAAAAACCACACACACTCAGACTCAGACAAAAAAAAATGCATCAAGAAATAGCAAGGATTTTTTTTTTTTTTACAGTGCGAGGGATAACTTGCATGATTGTGAGACTGACTGTTGTACAGCCCTCCCCCTTTTTTTGCTTGTTGTTTGTGTGTGTTGGGGTGGACAGTGGAAAAGGGGATATAAGACATTTTTTGTGCAAATTGGACAAAGCAAAAATGCTAGCTGCCTTACTCTTGTGACAGAGACAAGACCTCTCGCAAGAGCTGGAGAGTCCTAGACAGGGTGTCTCGCTGTTGTCAAATCAGGCAGTCTCACTGATAAACAACACATCTGAAGTTAATGGGCACCCCATGACTGTAATGCACGAGAGGAATAGCAATGTTTTAGGAAGAATTTGACAGACAGAGAGAGAAGCCTAAGGGCCAGTGTGAAAATAACAAACTAACATTTGTTGTTGTGTGACTTCAAAACTAACATTACCAAACACTTAAAACAGTGCTACCTCAGGACAGGTGGTGTGTGAAGATATACAAAAGCACAATTTTGAGATGGCAATATGTGGGAGATTTCCTCAAAATTAAGGCACGGTGGTTTCAATAGAAATATTAGATACATTTTCAAAATATCTATAAATTAGTGGGACTTAGGTATTCTCCATCTTAATGGTTCTTCATCTGGGATTATGTCCAGCATCCCGAGGAGACTTAAAAGCGGAGGTGGGAATGCATGGCCATCCAGATGTTGCAGTAATCCAGCTCCCATTACCCCTCACTACTAGATTTGCTGGTTACAACTGATGAGAGATGAAGTCTAGCAATACTGTGAAAACCATTCATTTCCCATTGCTCCTTGGAAGAAAGCAAAAGAAGACAATGTTCTCTGGGCATTCCTCAGCTGTCCTAAAATAGTATAATATCCTATGAATTAAAAGTATTTCATTGCCAGAAGGTGGTGCTGCTGTATCTTTCTGTCCTGAGGAGATGGTCCTGATGCCATCAGCTGAGTGGAAGGAAACTTTGCAGCAGGCACGGGAGAAATCATACCTGTGCCTTTGGTGTTGCCACTTCCATCAGGGCATGACCACTCAAAGATTGATTGATCTGACAATGTTTTGAAGCATGTGTTTCTGAAGAATACACTGAGAAGCACAGCATGGCAGCTTTGCAGTGTTTATATGGATGCCTCTATGAGCCACCTAGGACATAATTCTCCCAATTTGAAGGACTGTGAATGTGTCATAGGTTCAGACACTCCCATGGCTGATTTTAAAGGATGTATGTCAAGGAGATGTTCTCTAGGTATTGCTCAAATCTCCTGTCACTACACTTGATTGCCATGCAGTTGCCATTCACTACAGATATCAAATATGGATGCCACTCAATACAAATATCTTACTACAACTGAAAAATGTATTGACCTTCTTCTTATATCAGAGACAAACAGCCTTAAAATTCATCTAGAGTAGAGGTAGTCAGGAGCTGCAGCAGCTAACAGGTGGGTTGAGGGGAGTTGGGTGGTTGCGTGGTCAGTGGGGGATTCCAGCCACCACAATAGCCACAAAAGGGGTTACATAGAAGCAAGTTGGACTTAAAATCTGTGTAACTCACTAACACGATGCCAGCCAACAGTTATCTAGATTTAAAAAAATATATTTATAGAATATATGTGCAAATTAATTATTTGTGCATGTTTTAAAATAGAAAAGGAAGATGAAGTCACTAGTCAGGCTTTTAAAATATATATACATATTTCAGTATAACAAATACATGTTATATATATATATATATACATGTTTCAGTATAACAAAAATATACTATTTACAGGCATATTCCCTGAAATTTTTATCATCAGAAAAGCATTGTATAAATAATTTTAGAACAAGTTATGGCAATAAGAAAGCCATTTGCTGTTTTGCAGTTTTATTTGATGTAGACCTTAACATTCAATCATATTTTCCTTGGAAATCAGTTATTTATATTTAAGAGAGAGAGAGAGTTTATAGAACCTAGATTTAGGGGTTACCAGGCAGGGTTTCTCCTTTATTTATTTATTTTTTTCATTTCTGTAGCATTGTACTTGTTTTTCCTTCTTCTATCCGGCCATTAAATACATGGGAAGCCCATTCTTTGTCTTTGCTCACCATATTTCCATGGAAGACTGCATCTTTAACACCATTGCAATATCCCCAATTCCCCAGTGAATCCTTACACAATTCTTCCTAAGCCAAAATTTGCCCATTTGGTGGAAACTAGTTCCAATGTTTTATGGATTTGCCACCAAAGTCTCATGTAAGCGATAAAAATAAAACAATTTGACAGTTCTTTCTCAAGTGCAGTACCAGAAAAGTTTCAAAGAGGACTTTCTACAAGAAAAGTAAGGAAAAATCCCTTACTTAGTTAGTTCATCTGTGGAGGAGTATAAGATTATAACCTTAAATCATCTTGTTTCAGCTCAGGTGCTGTTTTACTGGAACCTTCCTAGATTGTCACCCTGACCAGCATATTGAAATGTTTGTGTCTGTGTGATTCAGATTGCACACAAAGAAACAGTGAGGCCACCACTCCTGGTTCCACTACTGCTGTTGTGTTCCCTCTTAGCTGATTACACATTGGGATTAATTCTGAAAAGGAAAAATTTGCAGAACATGCACATGACAAATATCAAGCAAAAACACAACATACAGTCATTTATCATATAAAATCAGGAATGAAATACCCCCACAAAATGGTACACAGTAACATTCGTGTGTCTTCACAATGTTTACTTCCAAATTGCTTTAATATTTCACTTCTGAAAAAAAATGTGGGCATCATTCCATGTCTCAAGGTCTTACAACATGAAATGTGTGGGTGGTTCATTTTAAAATGAGATTTAACAGTGAGCTTATCCAGCAAAATCCATTCCATTTATTGAGCAGTCAAGTAAAGATCAGTGCACAGAGCTTTCAAGAAGTCTAGTTCTTTTATAGTTATTTATTGCTAAGACATTTTTAAAGTGTTATAAACATGGGGGGAGGAAGCCTTTAGGCTGGAAGAAATGTTTTGTAGAAAACAAGGTCTTCTAAAAATGATTCTGCAACTGTCTTTGGAGAAAGTTATGCTTTACCCTTAAGCTCAGCATCAGATTGTAAGCTTTGGTAGCAGCATTCTTTAAAATATTCAAACACACAATAAAATAATTACTTCAGTCAAGACCTTCAGATTTTTTTAGAAAAAATGGTTCAATTATCTTTTTGTTCAGTTTGGTTCTGAAAAACAGAATTGGGAAGTTAATAACCAGTTAATATTGCATATTCATATGTAAGCTTAACAGATGCAAAAACCATAAATGAACCCCAAGTCAATTATTTACAAAGAATTAGGCACAAAGTAAGGCAACAATAATTGAGAAATAATGCAATCTCCCCAGAAATATGCTAAATGATAGAGTAGCACTGCTAGAGTTGCTCACCAATGGGGTGAATTGTTTCAATGGCACAAGTTTACTCAGGTAACAAATCTGTCAGTGGCAGAAGGATCTGAATCCTGTTTCTGTGGCGGCTTGGCTCAAATTAATACGGACCTGGAAAGAAGAGAGGCAGTTTGGGAAAATTGTTGGGAAAATCAGACTGAAACTGTCAGGAATTCAGCCTTCATTTAGCAGAGTCACACAGAGAAGCGGTTAGAAGTTTTTATCTAATGACTTGTGGCTTCAGATTGGCACTTGGAATAAACACAGACACAGGTAGCTTTGAATAAAAGACTAAATACTTTACTAATGACTCTTCATTTACATCTGTATTGAGAGTCTGCTACCTGTCTAACTAATGAATAGGAGAATCTTTGATTTAACTCACCATCTTACTCAATGGGGACTCGAAGCATGCGAAGAGTTCAGGGAAAGCAGCCATTGAGAACAAAGAGAGAGAGAGGAGGGAAGGAAAAGAATCAGAGAGGAGGGGTCTTAACTTTTATAAGACCGATGACCCAAGCAACTGTCCTGGGTCACATGATCTGAGCACCAATGGTATTTATGATCATGCAATAAAAGACAGAAAGGCAAATGGAGAAGATCTGGCATGCAGGAGAGAAAGGAAGCCCTATCTGGCCATTCCCATTTGTTCTAATAACAAGATGGGGAGGGGGAGAGAATGCTGAGATTTCCAACAGTAAAATGAAGTTGACTGGAGGTAAATTTTGAAGAAAAGGAAAATAAGCGGCAGTCCAGGAAGGCAGGATGACTGAAGAAAAAGACATAGCAAGTAGAAGAATTAACAAGGAACCCAAAAGAGTTGCAGAAATTGTTTCAGCTGTTGGTATCTTCAGGTAGGTATCCTCCCTGAAACCATTGACAGCATCTGCCAGTCACTGCAGATGGTTACTGATAAAGAGGCATCGTGCTCCAACTCTGAAAATGTTTACATCCTATATTCAAATCTTCCTAATGACTGAGGAGTCAAAGGGAGAGTAAGGCTTGCTTTTTATTTGAGAGTTGCATTAAAGGGAATATTCTATGAGTTCTCTCTTTTCCCATAAATGCAGCATTCTGGCTGAGGAATGTTAAGTACTCGAGAGCACCAAAGTGGTAGGGCAGTACACCAATGGAAGGTGGAATGCAATCCATGGCATGTATTGATTCAATTACCCAGCCAATTGTTTGGCCACGGACTTGGGTACAAAATATTTTCCCTAGGTAACAAACAGGCAAAAGCCCATAAAAGTCTGCGGGGTGGCAGTATATTCTCAGAAAGCTGTCCTAAATATAAACAGATTGATTCATGTTAGTACCAACAGTCCTTTGCAGATGGTACAAGTGTGTGGTCTATTGGGGCAGTGTCAACTGAACATCTGGTAGTGCTCCCCTTGGTCTCATATTGGATGCATATCTGCTTTTGCAAGGAGTTTGGTGGTGAATAAACTTCTACTATTGACTTATTGAAGAGGGAAGTCAATTAGGGAAACAGACACCCATTAACAAATCAATAAAATAATAGTATTTCATGTTCTAAATAGTGTTCTAAATACCATAAATGTCTAGGGAGGTGTTGTCAGGGAAGTTGTCGCTATCCCCACTAGGTCTGGCTACTTATATTGGGATCCAACACACAATTCCCTGACATTGTTACATTACAGTAGGGGTGGATTAGCTTTTGCCATCCAGACATTATTGGACCATGACTTCACTATTGGCTATCCTGTGAGTATAGCTTCCTGGACAAGAAAACTGATGATATTTGGAGTACGACATGATTCCCACTCCTGCATTCCAGAATGTAACAATCTCTAAAGACAGAGGTAGTCTCATAATTGAGTCACATAATTGCTCCTTCTGTTGGAAGGATGTAGCAAGAAAGGCATATATCAGCAGTTGGATACCACTGCTAAAAAAATGGTCAGAGGATATTCCAGTAGAAGTGACCAACCTGCCACTCAGGTGGACAGCTCTTTTCCATAAGTAGGAAGCAGCTCTGTTCAAATGCCCAAAGGAAACCTGAACTTAAAAGCCTAGGGAAGTTCTGGCATTTAAACTGGAGGTTTTCTAGCTGTAGTTCTAGGTTAATATTCATAAGTCCCAGGTGCACAGGATATGACTGGAATGTACAGTTTGCACAAGTGATTCACAGACAGCCTAGCTACCATTAAGAGAGATCTCATGAGAAATCTGCTATATTTTCATGACCAGAAATCTATTTTTCCAGTCCCAAACAATCTCTCTAATCTATGGAATTTGATATCAATCCAGGCCCACATATTCTAATGATGGATTTTTCTTTGTTCATTTCAAGTGAAAGAAGCAAGGCAGCTTGGTGTTTAAGTGTTTGAAATATAGAGTAATGCAGTGGCATTGCAATCACGACAAATTTATGCCATTACCAGTCTTTTAGAGTGAGAGTACAGAAATGGATGCTGAATATAATGACTGTATTTAGAAATGCTTTTTATTGAGAACAATTGCTATTAAACTTGGGTAGTCTTAGACAAACCCTGCTTCTATCCGAAGTTCACTTATTGTAAGATTCCATTTTTACTTGAAAAGATGCAGAAGTTCTTTTTCAGCTATCTCCCAAAAGTTTAAATGAAAAGTAAAAGGGACTTCTTTTACTATTTAAAGCTGAAGACATGACAACATTTTTAAAATTCTGTACTTTGAATTGTAGTAGGGATGTGATCAGCAAAAGTTAGTTGTCAAGTTATTGCCAGTTTCCAAATTGAACCTCATTACTATTTGTTCAGATTAAAATGGATTATTTCCTTGTATGTGCATTTTTGGTGCATATTTTTTGGGGAAAAATTATTTATTCTACCCTTTACAAAAGCATTCCATGTGCATTTTCCAGACATACTGGAAAATGTATGTGTACTCATAACTGGATGAAAATTTTATTCCAGTTCATATTCTATTCTGGGAAGTGTGAATTCAATAGATCTTAGTTTTATTTTTAAAAAAAATTGAAATGCATTTCTTGCCCATGCCAAAATTTAAGCTTTTTTACTTCAAATACAGGTATCTAATTTCATTGGGCTTTACACTGTAGATATGAGGAAGATTTTGATTCTGTCCTAATGAGCAAAAATTATTATTGGCAGACTTTAGTAAGCGGGGTCTTTTGAAACCCATATTGGACTCACTGTAGATGCTGATGAAATCCAGAGATATGCTCTTTCAAATGTGTTGGAAGGATGAGCAAATACAGAATCTACCACTGAAATCTAGATATTTCTAGTATTTCAATGATAAATATGCTTTAAGTTTACATTTTGGCAAATATTTTTTGAATTCTTCTGCTTCACTATTCAGATAAAATTTGGAGTTTGACACAATTTGTGTCTGCTTCAACCCTTTCAAAATATGAACTGGAAAATGCCCAGCATGAGAAAAATCAAGGCAGTGATCACACTGACAAATCCTTCTATGTGATACTGTATTCAAGTACTGGACTGTGTATAGAAAGGCTCATGTGAAAGGCATTTTGTATTTAAGGATCCATTAGTCTTTTTCACTAAGAATGTGAGAACATAAGAAGAGGCATGCTGAATCAGATGGAAGACCTATCAACTCCAACATACTGTTTCTATGCTAGGTCTGGTAAACACAACATCATGATATGAGGGTAGCAGTATTTTCTAATTGTTCCTCCCCAGCAACTAGTTGTCATGTCTGTGGCAGTGCAGGCAGTTGCAAATAGCACAGCTCCTACACACAAGGTAAGAGCCAGAGAATGTCCAAACAGAAAGGCAGCTGAGAGCTAACAAATCCAAAGGGGCAAATCCAAACCATAGTCCAAATAGGCAGAGCTCCAAGACAACCAGATCCAAGAGCACAGGGTTTCAGAGCCAAAGAGACCAGTTGTTGACCCTGGAAGGAAAGGCCAGCTGAAGCTCTCTTTTATCTATGGCTGCTGTCACCATAGGTGTTCCCTCATTAGGGCTCGCTTGCTACTTAAACAGGCTGAGCGATGCAAGCCCTCCCTTCCCAGCATCTCTGCTGCGAGGTAGACGTGTCAGCTATGTCTTCCTCTATTTGTTTCCCTGGTTCAGACCCTTGTTATTGTTGTATATTAACTCCTTCTGGACCAGTTTCTGGGGACACTTCAACCTGTGGGGAAGCCTCTGCCTCAGAGTCAGAATCCTCCTCTTCGCTGCCACAGTCTCCAAGGCAGGGCTTGACACCAGTAACTTATGCTTCCACAGACTAGTCAAAATTCCTGCCTTTGGCTGGAATTATAGATGCGCTTGTTTTCCAATATAAGTTTGACATTCTTTCTGTCCTAGTATTTTTAGTGTGTGTGTGAGAGAGAGACAGGGAGGGAAGGAGGGAGGGACAGACGGAGGGAGGGAGGGAGGCTATTTCTGCACTACACCGTTAGAGAGCTATTATTCCATTTTTAACATACAAATCCTTGGGTTTGCAGTTTAGGGAGGGACAATTAGAATTCTCAGCCAGAGAGCTCTTTGGCCTTCATAAACTACAAACCTCAGAATTCCAAAGGATGTTGAAAGTGGAATAATAGCACTATAACAGTGTACAGTGGAAATGGAGGCGGGAAGGGAGAGAGAAAGAATTTCTGGCACTAATGGCAACTTTTTATTCCCAGTGCAGCGTATTTCTTTTCTGTCTCAGTAGTTTCCAACATACCATATTTGCCAGCGTATAAGATACACCTGCATATAAGACACACCCCATTTATATGTCAGCAAATATTATTTGCTGATGAATAAGACACGCTGTCATATAAGACACACCCTACTCTCAAACAGTATTTTTTGGGGGGAAAGTGTCTTATACTCCAGCAAATAGAGTATATATAAATATCACACAGATGTGTCCCTTATCTCAGTTCCTACTGTTGTGGTTTTGTGGGAGCCCACTGATGACATTTTGAATGAGGCTGTGTGATCTGTCCCACTGAGGTTTTCTGCTGATCTTCATTACCTCATTACATTTCCAGCTACCAGAGAGAACATCTGTATTTTTCATCATTTTCTCCTAAGAGTTATATATAACTTTAGCATAATGGCTATACAAAAAAAAAATACTAACAAGAAGGGAAGGGAAGGGAAGGGAAGGGAAGGGAAGGGAATTAGCCAGGAAAAAGGGCATAGGAATACTGGAGGAGGAGCATGGGGGACAGGCGTTGAGTTCATGCAGGAGATGGTGGGGATTTTGGTAAATCTTATCTACACAACAGCAAAACTGCACCTCTTGGGAGAGCAAAGAGTGTTTGAAAAGAAGTACCTTTCACAAGCCAGGGCCAACATCCCAACACATTTCAGGGATGACTGGATGTAGGAGTGTAGACAACAACTATAAGGCATGAAATCTAAAAAAAATATCCTTTGTCATTTCCTATAATTACTGGACAATCTGGAGGAGCCCTCTGATCTTGAAAGTAGCATGTTGCCATCATGACTAAGGCCACTTCCGCACTAGACTGTTATAGTACCATGATTCCACTTTCAAAAACCTATAGAATCCTGGAATTTGAGGCCCCTCCCTAAACTGCAAACCCCAGGATTCCATAGGATGTTGAAAGTGGAATCAGAGCACTATAACAGTCTAGTGCAGAAATGGCCTAAGAGTCACCAAGAACCCTCTCCTGCATATTATTGCTGTTTAACATGTCCCTAGAGATGACTGGCTACACATACATCCTGCATTTATCATCTCTCTTTACATATGTCTAAACTTGTAGACAAATTTGGCAGCAGGAATGAGACCTAGTATCCCCCTATTATAGCGCAGAAACAGCACCTCTGTGAATGCAGCAGAGGAACCCTAAGGATGGTCTAAATTTAATCATGGAATTACTGTTGAACCAAAAGATAAGAATCTGCCAACTTTGATGTGCTCATTTCCCTGAGCTCTAAGATAACAGAATTAAGAAGCTTTTTCCATTCAACAGACCAAGATGATAGAATAGATAGCTTTGGTCTTTAAGATCTCTCTGGTCCATTATAATAGCTTATATTTGATGTATGTTGCTTAGGAAGCCTGTTTGCTTGCAGTACAGTTTTATTCTTTCCACTTTAATATGCCCTGGTGTGTGATAATGAATAACATGCTTTTTTGTATTGGATGAAAGAAGAGTGTACATTATGAACCAGATTGTGTAATTGTGGTCATTTTCCACACAGCAGGAATCAAAACAATCTTTTGTTTTACAGCCAAAACATAAGCTATTTCTACTAGTTTCAATTAAAGCTATCTAAAAGTGCTGTTCAGAGACCTCTTCAGATTATTTTAATGGTGGCAGATGTTTCTTCAGCACCCATAAACAGGCCTCTTGAAAACCAAGCAATATACTCCCAATATACTTTCAATATTTGAAAAAGAAAACATGAATTTGTGTATTCTGGGGCCACCGTTTCAACTAAAATTCTAACTGCATCCAATGTTCTCCTGACTACTCTGCATAACACCAAGGTGATACTGTTTAAAGGAAAACACAAGTAGCCTATGTTATTAAATATAAGCCAGCAGTGGAACTTTTTATTAGCAGGGATCTGTTATATCAGGTAATACAGGGCTAGTTTTCAGCATGGTGATAAATCTATTGTTGTTGTCAATTGTCATTAAGTCAGCTTTGACTGATAGCAACCCTAAAAATGAAAGACTACCAAATCATATTGTTATCCACAGCCCGCTCAGGTCTTGCAAACTGAGGGCTGTGGCTTCCTTGATCACATTTATCCACCTATAATCTTCCTCTTTTCCTACTTCCTTCCTTTTTGCTAAGCATTAATGAGTCATACCTTCTCATGATCTGTCCGAAGTACTATAGTCTCAATACAATCATTTTGGCTTCTAGGCAGAGTTCAGGTTCGATTTGCTCTAGGACCCATTTATTTGTCTTTTTAGCAGTCCAAGGTATCCACAGAACTCTCCTCTAGCATCACATTTTGAATGAGCTGATTCTCTTCCTATCAGCTTTCTTCCCTGCCCAAACTGCACAACCATACATGGGAATTAATTGCTTCACAGTGGTGTAGTTTAGTAATTTTTGACACATAGGGACCCTCAGGGCTTAATACTTATATGGGGAGGAGTTCTTTATTTGGCAATATGTATTAGTTTACTTACTTCAAATGGTCTTATGGGACATACTTCTTTGATTAGAGTGGGTATTGCTTCAGAGTGCAGCAAACTAATCCTGCTATGTTTGAGGGCCTTCCTGTTCATTTTGTTAACTGAGATCCTAGACTTCTGCCCTCAAGGCTTTCTCTGAGTCAGCCTCTTGCTCTTTGTACAGCCAGTGGGATCTGACATGCCTGAATTCTCTCCCCCAAAAATATATTATTGCTAATAGAAACCTTGGTAAGAATGCTGCTATCAAACCTTTATGAGCTGAAGCAAAAAATGAAGGAGGGGCTTGGGAGGAGGATATGTTTCCTTCCCCATTTCCAAGCATTTCTTACATTACTAATTCCAATCCTGTTGGTTGTAAGCAATGCCATACCTTAGGTAAATATGCTTCTGTAGCACAGGTCCTTCACACACTGTAGAAGGAACATGAGAACCTGCACCACATGAGAGAAATACATTCAATTAATTCCTTTCACAACGCCAGCACTGATACACTAAAAAAAATTGGAGCAAAGCTGCCATAGATAAGCACTCCAGAAGAAACTCCTACCACCTAATCCATGATTTTCACATTTTCCAACCAACAATTTGGAAAGGAGCTTCTCTGCAGTGAATCTCACACCATAAACATAAGAGGAAGGTCTAAGGCTAGATTCCTGTACCTATTTACTTGGTGATGATACACCACGCTGAATCAGACCAAAGGATCATCTAGTTCAGCATTTTGGTCCTACAGAATGCCCTTATATGTGCATCAAGAAGATACCTTTAGGAAGCATTAGCCCATTTATTCACAAGCAAATGGTACTAAAGATACAACTTTCCTGTTTCTTTTGTTGTTGTGTGCCTTCAAGTCATTTCTAACTTAAGGTGACCCAAAAGTAATTCCATCATGTGGTTTTCTTGGCACAATTTGTTCAGGGGGGATTTGCGTTTGCCTTCCTTAGCTTTGCCTAAGGTCACCCAGTGGGTTTCCATGGCTGAACGAGGGTTCATATCCTGGTCTCCAGAGTTGTAGTCCAGTATCCAAACCATGATACCACAGTGGCTATGCCCTTCAGAGTACAATCCATTAAGTATAATGGAGGGCAAAGGAAAGATGTACCTGGAATATCTTTCAGTGTTTTACTACTTTGCCTTCTACTCATTCAAGCCTTTTTTTTCCTTTTTAGTCTACTCAGAAATCGTGTGGTGAAAACCTGAGTGTTAACTGAACCCCTGGGAACACTTCCCTGGGGGTAAGCCCCACTGAGTAGCCATGAATAGGACTGTAAAGTAAAAAGCACTTGTTTTCAGTTAAGCACGAGCTGAAGAATCTAGTTGGAGTGTGTTGTTGAAATGGAACAAGTGATGGGTGTGTTACTCTGATTTCTGGGGTCCCTTGGGGGACACCTCAATGTGCTCCACATGATGGGGAATGGAAACTAGCCAAAGCATGAGCAATAGCAATGTGAGAGGAAGGGTAACCTAGTGGGGTCTTTTTACCCAGTTTTTATGGGGTCAGGCCAAGCCAAAAACCAAAAGAGAATGTCCAATAAATGATTTTATTGAAATAGTCTCATGCACCAAAGCAATCACTCACACACTCACTCAAGACCTATTAAGAAGCAAAAGAGAGGAAACTGGATAGGGGAATATTGAAGGGGTTGTAGCTGGGGTAATACTGCACCTTTTCCTGAAGTCCTTGGTCTGGGAAAAACAGCGGAGAAGTGGGGCTCAGCACGGAGAGGGCTGAGGGGATTACTCAATGGACAGAGAAATGGTCTGCTGGGATGACCCGGAGTGATCCAAAGAACTCTGAAAAACTGGGACTATTTGTAGGGGAAAAGGTACCTGGAGGGCTAATCCTTTCCTGGGGAGAACAATGGGTGTTGCAATGAGAAAGAAGCTCCACAATGATAACTTCATTTGCGTGATGAGATTACAAGATGTTGCCAAAGTCTCAGGATCTTCGGCTGTATTGGGTTGTGGTGTGACTTCATGTAAATGGTCCTTTCCTGATAGGATTTTATTGCTATCAGTGCTCAACTTGGGACAAACATGCTAATCCCCTCAAGTCAGCTTCTCAGGACCCTTTGTCTACTGTGAGTTTGCACAGCTTGAGGTCTTCTGGGGCTATGTGACGGGGAATTTTATTGGCCTGAACTGGTTTTCGATCGTTCAACTGTTGCTGCCTACGTGTACATCTGGGTGACCTCTCAGGCACATTGAATCATATTTTAATATCAAAATTGTATACCCCAGGACAGGGTTTATCCAGTGGAGTAATAAGTGTGACAGTTGTGGGGGGGGCATTACCGTCTGTGTATGTGAAGAATATAGTATTGCACATGTGGAAAACCCATGTAACATGTTCTTGAAGGCCTTTTCTGTGGCTCACCACAGGTGACCATGACTCCCTATTCACTGATTTCCCTTATTGGCCCTGATTGTCAACATTGCTCTAAATATTGCAACCACTGCTGATATTGTAGTTGCTGCCTCAAATGAATCTGGCAGTGTTGCTGCTATGACTTCTTCTTCCATTCAAAATTCATTGTCACCATAGATACAAGTTAGAAGCCCCAACTGTTTCTGATTTTGGGAGGGGAGGGGAAGGGAGAGTGGTGAGAGAGCTGAAGGTGATGCTGAGGTCCTTTGACTTCTGGTCATCATTCTCAGAGAGCTCTATAACTGTGCCATTCAGCTAGTGATAGTGCTGCTGTAACTGACAGCAGTGAACTTTAAAAACCTGAAAAGTGAGAGGAATTAACTGTCAGGAGAGGAGGTGGAGAGGGTTGGTTTGATGAAAAAGCATAGAATGGAAGTGGGAGGGGAATGGAAAAACCTGTATTATTCTGCATTGTAAGAGACAAGGTAGGGGGCTGCCTTTCAATCCTCCTATGCTCTAAGGAATGTTCACACCTTAGACAGTTAATATGGTCACTGAGTAGATACATACACTGCAGTGTTTGTGAGAATGTCCGTGTCTGTGTTCATTCCTGATCTGTACCCTGGTAGAGAATTCTCATGAACTGGGCTGTCGACATGTTAGACTGCACATGGATTTACACAGTATGTACACAGATTCAAATGTCTGTCAGAATCTCTGGACCTGTATTCAAGCCTGACTTGTACCCAATTACAAGAATCCTCTTAAGTACACATCACATGTGAAGGAAGGGCCTCAAAGGCCTCTCTCTAAACTGCAAATCCCAGGATTCAACAGGATGCTGAAAGTGGAATAATAGCACTATAATAGTCTAGTGTGGAAATGGCCTGAGTGTACAGTTCTAATTGGGTAGAATATACACGTATATTTGTGTGAACTGATGGAGACATACTCACTTGATGCAAACTGCTAAGAGTGGCCCTTTACAGCTTGTGAGGAGCACACCTTTTTCGTTTCCAAGAAGTTGCCACAGAAAATTCTGAGGACACTATTTTGGAAGCATGTGATGCAATTCTGTAGGAGAATGGAAAATCTCAAAGATGAAATAGACAGTAAAAAGCACTAGGGGAACAAAACCCACTAAAAAGTGATTTGAAAACACCATCATGAGAAAACAGGAGAAGGTGGAACTACAGAAAACATCCTGAAGTAAGTTTTCATCTGGCAGCTGTTTAAAGACTAGAGAGTGGAACCTGAAGAGGCCTAGAGCTGCATTCCAACCCACAGCCTGAGCCTGGGACATATTAGATATTTCCTCTATTAGACTTATTCCTATTACTTTCTAAGCCCCACTCCCTCTTTTTAAATAAATAAATTTTTATCAGCAAATACTTTGGATTTTCATTAGGATCTTAATTGCATTGTCAAAAAGTCAAAAATGTTTTATTGGGGAGATAACATTTGGAAAAAAGTGCTCTACACAATTCAGCTATTTGTAACTAGTGACATCTAGATAGCACAATCCCATGTAAGCCCCACTGAACATACTAGAACTTATCTCTGAGTAAGGCAGAAGCACTGTTTTGTGAATACTACCTTAATTTTTTAAAAATACATAAAATCCCAGGAATCCTTTATTTCTGTTCTTTGTTGATGAAAAAACTGGAATGCTGAAAGAGCAATATTTACCAAAAAATCCTCTATGAACACATGCATATTTACCAGTTTCTCAATATATATGTGTGGGTGTTTTACATATATGTGTATGAGTGCATGCATATGCAAATGAACAATCTGGATGCATGCATTGTATATAATATATTAACAATATGGATATAATATAGTTATGCCAAATGTAATGTGTAAATACTCATAATGACATATGCTCTTTCAGCATGGGGCCGTCAAATCACTGAACATAAAATGTGGCTTTCAACTAGAAAAGGGTTGTGTGCTTCTGTTTTACAGTCCAGTCCAGTGCACAATCATTCCACAATAAATTCTTTCTCCACCTCAGGCCATTTCCACATGGGGTTTTTAGAAAAGGGCAGAGCATCCTCCAGGGAAGACGTCTGCACCTGGGAGCGGACTGGGTCGGACCTACTTAATGTAGATCCACACCCCAGCCCACTCCAGAATGATCCCAAGTGGTCGTCCAGTGTGCTTTTGAAAGACCGCTAAAAACAGGTCTTTCAAAAGCACGGAGCATGCCACTGCAAGCCTGCTCCCTTATCCAGATTCGCAGGCTCTCATTGGTGCAAGCCTGCGATCTGCTGGGGGCAGGCTTTAGGCTGGCGAGCTTCAGCAGTTGGTCAAGACCATTGACCAACCGGAAGCCACCATTTTCGACACTGGAGCAGTGCGGAGCGACGGCCACACACTGCTAGAGCAGACTGTACTGGACCAGGGAGCCTTAAAGTCCAGTAAGTAGCGTCATGGGGCGATTCCCTTGCCCTGTGCAGAAATGGCCTCAGTTTCCTTTCCTGTTGGTGAAGAAGGCAAACGTTTGAGCATTTGTGATAGATTGGATGGCTGAAAAGAGGGAAGGGTGGGGAAGAGGGAGGGGCAAATGCTGGCTGGCTGGCTGGCTGGTTTTTGTTTTGTTTTTTTCATCGAATCCAGCCTTAAACTGGCGGGAGAAGCAGCAGAAAAGTCTTTCTTCCCCTTTCTGCAGTGCCTCTTAGAGAAGTGTGCATTTACTTATTTTCCCTTGTCTCCCAACCTGAAAAACCTTGATGAGCAAATTTAAATAATTATTTGATGGACCTTAGGGTTTTAAATCTTGAGTTATGTCTTGGGGATCCACAGCAATAAAATATATTTAAAGGGAGTCCCTGGTAAAGAAACACTTAAGAACCACTAGTATAGAGGATGAAATTTTCTCCCTTCCTAGGACCTCATTCATCCAACAAAACTGAATGATGGGATATTCAGGAAAGAATCAAGGAAGTACTTCTTCACACACCTCATAAACTCATAAACTTTGTTGCTACGGGATATATTACAACAACAAACTTGAATGATTTTAAAAGGAGACTAGGCAAATTCATGGGTGATAAAGTTATAAATAGCTATTAATCAAAAAATTAGTTTAAATTAAATGTTGGAATAGTTATTTCATATTTTTCTCCCCACAAGAAAATTTCCTCAGAGCTGCCTGCCTTAGATTTGCAAATTCTGCCCATGTTAACCTTCCAGTGACTGAAGAAAGCATATTAAATGCAAAATACGGCAATGGGGGGAAACTAATGTTATTGCAAATAGACATCTTTTACTACTTGAGATAGAACCTCTTCCTAATAAAGGTTTAACATATCATCTAGATTGACCCATAATGACTTTATATTTAATTCTTGTTATCAGAAGAGTTTGGAGTGCCAGTATGGCATAGTGGTCTGCATGCTAGACCTGGGTCCTGTTTTGGTGTATGGTCAGTTTCCTCCTGGACTCCAGCATAGAATCTTTCAATTTATTTTTCTGATGCTTCTGTAGTTGGGACATACAACTAGACTATAGTTACATCGATATTTTTTTTCCTGAAGTCTTACTGATATAATTTGGCCATACTTTACATTATATCCTTTGACTGCTTCTGCTATATCTCTCTTCACTTTTAAAACTACCCCATTTCATAGATTTTTATTTCTTAAGACACTGTGTAATTATCTGACTCAAAACACCCCATTCCTGTCCATTTTAGTTCACTTACCCCAAGTACTGCAATGGTTAGTTTCCCCTGATTCATGCTTCTCACGTTCCATGTTCCTATAACATGTGTTGTGCAGCTTCAGGCTATCGTTTCCCCTCTAGGCACATCAACAGTTGAAGCTCTTTTGTCTTAAGTCCAGTCACCATGCTACTCATAGTTGTCCTCTACTGTGCCCCGGTAGCTCATTGAATTCCATATGACCTGGGAGTTTCATCTTCTGGCACTATCTCTTGTTTCATTTTAGATGGTCTCATTATAGGGTTTTCATGTAAAAGATATTCAAAAGGAATTAACCATGCCTCCATCTGCACTGTACTATGTATATATGGTGCTACTGCCTTTGTCTCTGGTCTATATCGTACTACACTGTTATAGTGCTATTATTCCACTGCCCTGGCTGCACCCTGTGGAATTCTGGGGTTTGTAGTTTGGTGAGGCACTGGAGCTCTCTGACTGAGAATTCTAAATGCCTCTCCATACACTGCAAATCCCATGATTCTATGTGATATTGCCATGGCAGTTAAAATGGAATAAAAGAACTATAACAGTGTAGTGTGATAAGGCTCTCTGAGAGAACCTTTATCAGTGTCACCCTCACTGATGCTGCTACCCAGTAGCTATTTTGCTGGCTTCTCAGCAAATGCTTGTCTGACACAGGAGACCCTACTAGCAGGACTGCTGCTTTCATCATAACCTCTTGCCTCTCAGCAGCATGCAACCCCACCACCATGGATAGGTAACGCCATTGGTAGGGCATGCATGTTAAATCTTAAATAAACAAAACTCAATACTAGAGGTCTATTGGAAGTGTCCAGCTCCGTAGTTGGTTTCTTGGGGTCATTGAGAGGAGGTTAGAAATAAGTTGGATGAGGGGGGTCTGTGTGTCAGAATGGAACTGAGGCCCAGTCATATTACAGAAGAACAAAAAAAGATGTCTGGCCAAATGGAATTTGATTAGTCTTCTTCGCCATAGATGGCTTAAATTTACCTAGCTTAAGTAGTGGTAAAATAAGCCTCTTATTTACCAGCAATAGACTGTGATTCATTGCAGACAAGATCAATTGTGGAAACAATTAGTAAGGATTTTTAAACAGCTCATACTGGCTGTAGCATAAATTCATCATTTGGGTTAATTAGCTGAAAGTGAATCCCTGATAACTGAGAGCAGTATTCTGTTTTAGGTTCATTTAGCTGGTTAAAAGCAACACAGAAAATTGAATTGGGTTCTCAAAAACAGCTTAGATCTGACCAGTTATAAAAGAACAGAGTTTGCCCTTGAACAGCTGAACAGAATTTTCATACATGCAAGTTTATCATTTGATGACTGCAACATAAGGAGGTAACTTATGTCTATGGATGGATCACTAATTTAACAGAGCAAACAGGAATTTCATATTATTGTATACAGAATGCTTTTCAGGAAAGCAGAGCCAGCCCTGCTATTAAGCACACTGAAGCAGTCAGTCACTTCTCAGATAGCAGATTTGGGTTGTTATGAAACATGAGCAATTTGTTAGCCATTTAGTTTGTTATTATTATATTTTACTACAAGAAACCCTTCTAGTGGGAGACTGACTACTGAGTAGCTTTCTGATGCATGGAAAAACAGAAGAAAAGGCCACTTTTGGACTGACACACAGACTCATAGAGGAGCCTCTCCATGACCAGAAGGTAGATCTGAACTAGATGTACAAGACTCATATCTGAAATTTTCCCCTCTCCACAGTCAGCTGTTACATTGGGGGGACAAAACTGAAAGGCTACATCTTGAAAAAAAAGTCTTACCCTTGAATTACTGGGAAATTTCATGTAGTTTTAGGATGAATCATGATTTCTCTCTGTACTATCAGAAAATGAAAAACAAGGGCCTCAAAAGGAGCTTGGCAGAATCACTGGAACAGATTCAGTATGATTTCTTTTCACACCTTCAGAAACATCCATGCCCAAGTATCCCAGCCCCAAGCTCACACTCTTTATCATATCAGTCAGTTCAGAGATGAATATAGGAAAGAAAAGAAAACATGAAATTGTGTTCAGAATATAGCCATGGCTTCCTAGCATTTATTTGGCACCCCTGAGGAAATTATTTTCCTCAGAAGTAATACCACATTCCCATAATGTTTTGATCTGTGGTGTATGTTCTCCTGACTTTGAAAGATTACATTAGTGAGTATCACAAAATACTTTTATTCCTGGGGTATAAAAGGCCAACAATCAGTCCAAAATTGCTAATCTGAAACTTTTCTGACACTCACATTTTCACTATCACTTTCTATCCACAAATCCCAACTTGCCATCTTGATAGGCAGCAAAAGTCTTTTCACTGACGATTCTCTCATTCCCACTGATTGTGTTGGATGAAGATAGCCACTATCTTGATTCTTGCTTGGCACCAACGTTCTCTGCAGACTGGAAACTTCTAGAATATTGTTCATCATGCATGCCTCCAGTAAATTGATGTAAACCATGTTCTAGACCAGTGGTTCTCAACCTGTGGGTCCCCAGATGTTTTTGGACTTCAGCTCCCAGAAGCCCCAGCCACTATGGTCAATGCTCAGGGCTTCTGGGAGCTGAAGTCCAAAATCATCTGGGGACCCACAGGTTGAGAACCACTGTTCTAGACAGTCTTCCTGATGACTCTAGTTGCATTTGCCTAAGGAAAGAAAGAGTAAGTGACTGAATCAAACGTGTGCTTTGGCCAACATTTTTTTCCCTCTCTTACTTTCAACCTGCAGAAAAAGTCACTGCATGTTTGAAAACAGGTTCTCTGTGTCCATCCCCTCCTAGAAGGTACCTCTTTCTTTTCCCCATCTTTTCAGGGGTTCTGCCATTTCAAGAAGACTCTTGGGGTCTTGCACCAGTCTGTAACTGGTTACATGAATGCCCTCAAGCTCCACTGTGGCAAGAGAGAGAAGAAACAGTCCCTTCCCTCCCATGTCCAAAACATTATTGAAGATTCTCCTGCATTAGAGGAGGTGATGCCATTCCTTGCTAGTCCTTGTGAGGACAGCTGGAAAGAGAGTACCCTACTGCATTGGCTGAAGACTTCCAGTCCTCTTCTGGCAGGTTGCTGTCATTCTCAAGTGTATCCCACTCTTCTGTTGAAACCTGTCAGTTTCAGTTCTTTATGCCAATACCTGCTTGTATCGCAGTTCTGATTACTTAACCATGATTTGGGGTGGTAGAAGGGACAATAGGACTGGAAAAATGAGTAGGAAGATGGACTGGAGGGAGGCATACTCAGCAATGTCTGTCTTCATCCCTCAGCCTGGAGTGCTTATAGGAGAAAGCAGAATGTCAAAAAGGTAAACTAGAAAAAAGAACTGCTGAGTGCAGGTGGAATTCCATGCCTCTTCCTTTCTGATGCCTCTCATAGCCCATGTTCATGTGTTGCCTTGCACTTTTACCTGGGGGCAAACTTTCCTTCCTTACCTGGAAAATGCCTCCACATCATACATCTTATACTGCTAGAGTTCCAGGACACTAGAAGGAAAACCCACAACAGAAGATGAAATGAGCCAGAAGAAGAATCCTGCTGCATGCATCAGAGTACAGCTCCATTTAAGACCCTTGCCAGAAGTGGTCTGTCAGCCTCTTCTAGCTTCCATCCTGTCCCTTGCTGAAATGAAGCGTGGGACTTGTTTGGGACATGTATGCCTCAGGCTCCCCCTACAAAGACTTAGGCCATTTCCACACTAGACTGTTATAGTGCTATTATTCCACTTTCAACATCCTATGGAGTCCTGGGGTTTGCAGTTTAGAGAGGGGCCTTTGAGGACCCTCCCTAAACTGCAAACCCCAGGACTCCATAAGATGTTGAAAGTGAAATAATAGCACTATAACAGTCTAGTGAGGAAATGGCCTTAGGGCATATCCAAATTGATCATAAAGACCACAAAATCCCATATTTTGTTCCTATTGTTTCTGATTTTATTTTGGAAATCAATACATATTTTGTTTATTCCAGAATATTTTCTGTCAGCTCCCAATATGATCAGAGACTTTTTATCCAGCTCCCCAGGTCAGTTTATTTTAACTCAGTATAAAATTGGAAAGAAAAAGAACAAAGTATGGAACTTTTCAATCAGTCTAGATGCATCCTTAGTCTCTCAGTACTAAAATTAAAAATAAGTCTGAAATGTTCTACAGCTGTGTGTACATTCCAGTGTTTATAATATGTATATAGAGGTAAACTATTGTTATTTACAATTGGTGCTGATGCATGAAGCACAATTTTAGCAATATTATTCATAGTGGTAGTCTGTGGATCAGCACTGAATTGTGGGGTGTCAATTGCTGGTCCTTGGTGAGGTTCTAAAAAAATAAAGATACAATGGAAGCTAATGGCACAAAACTGAACACAAATCCTTGGCAAATGGCAGGGGGAGTTGGTCAGGCACTTTAGATAGGCTGAGAAGCACTCTTATGTAGTTTATGGTATCCTGGGGTAGAATGGAAAAGTATGTGGAATGTTTTTGAGGTGAAGCATGATTAACTAGGAATTGGAAAAGCATTTGAAAAATTTGTGTGTGACTGCTGGGAAAGTCAGTTCAGTCAAGCAGTCAGTAGCATGAAGCATGGAGGTGAGAATTAGATATGAAATTAAAGTGGCTGTAGTAGGTTAAATATACTGGAATGCTTGAGTAACTATATTGATTAAGAAAGTGCACATTTTGAAACTGCAGGCTTCTACACAATAAGAACATTTTATTTATCTTCTGTTTTAATAGTCTTGTTTGCACATACATCTCTCTTGATTGATTATACTAGTGTTAGTGGAGGCATAACTTGAGACACATCTGTGTCTGTGATGGCAGCATTGAAAGTAAAGTTGTCTAGCAGGTATGGAGTACATGGCTATATATTTCTATAGAGAGAAGGAGTCACAGAAGACTTAGGGTATTCCTGTACATATAGCCTTGCAACCATACGGCTAAGGAAAACAAGAGTTCAAGAGCAGCAATGGTGTACTGCAGGACTTTCCAAATGGTGTGCTGTGACACATTAATGTGTCGTCTGAAGTGTGTAGGTGTGTTGCCTACAATCTTGGAAATGTATGTTATTATTTATAAATCATATATTTTTAAAAACATATGAAAGGTTTTCATGAGATATGTTGTGTCCTCATACATTTTATTATTACAATTTATGTATGTGTCTGTATCTTTCATAGGGGGTTAGTTTAACCTCTGATTTGCTAGTAAAATTGAATTACTGTTTTGTGAAATGATGCATGTCTAAAAAAGTGTGTCACCAACATGAAAAGTCTGGAAAGCTTTGGTGTGCTGGTTAAGCAAGCAGTGGAAATACAGTGAATGAACTGAGGCTCCTATCTGCCTTATAGTGTGGCAGAAACATGAGTATCTCTAATAGGTGGGAGGTGGAAGCTTTCAGACTTGGTGACAAGTGACTGGATTTCAGGAGAGGATTCCCCCTCAGTGGCCAGAATTGTTATACCACCCACTTGCTGGCTGTTCTTCTTCCAGAGCAAGGAAAGGGAAGACAAAATAATGGGATACTAGGGCCATCCCTTCCATCAAGAAGAAAGAGGAGGCTGCCCTATGATATTCTTTCAAGAAGCATTGCCCTCCAGGAAGGCTGTGGGGTGACAGGACATTGGAATGGAATGCTATCACAAACTCTTGACTGACCCCACAAGGCCAGCCCCAGAGGGAGAGACCTGCTCATTAGGCATGTAATTCTCCACTTTGAAGCCTGTTCACAATTAGGGACATATACTGTGCAAATTTCACACATGGCTGTTTTGCACAGAGATCAGCATTTTTTCTGCATAGCAAACAGCATTTCTTCATGGAAAATAATATTTCAATGCAGAACTATTAACTTCTGTGGAGAACAATCTGCTTTCTGTGTATAAAATGTTGTTTTCCATTCAAATCAACATTATGTAAATTTTATGTAAACCTTGACATAAGTTATGGTTAACCAATTTGTACAGCTTTACATTCTCTTTACATTCTCTCTGGACTGGCATCACTCTTTTTCTGACCAAAGTCTTTTGTATGCTCATGCCACTGTGAAGAGTAGCTTCCAATGTAATTAACAGGAAAATAGACCCCAAAGAATAAGAAACCAGCATTGTGAATCACAGGATTAGCCGTGTTATCTAATGTCACAGTATTAACTACCACACATTATATATCCAAATGTCCAGGAAGATTTATTGTACAAGACAACCTAGATTCTTATTCATCTCAAAGCCTTCACTACACTCATGGCTCCATAACATATGGCATCCCAAGCTGATAATGGAGAAAGAAAAGAAGAAAGAAATCTGATTCTGTACCATCAAAGAAGCTGTCAGCCACCACAAAACCTATATTCACACTCTTTCAGATGACTGTGGTTTCCCTTTGTCGTATAGCTTTCTGCATGCACAGGCTACTTTCTAAGATGTTGCACAATTCCATAAAAACCTGAAACATGCAGGCATATATACATAAATGCAAATATACAAGTATAAGGAATGGGGCTTCTGCAGCCTAAAATGGTCTATGTATCATCAGGAGATTCCACAAAACTTTGTGCCACATCAGCTCTGCTGGATGAGCTTGAGATCCATAGATACAGTCAGTACAAAAGCCGGGGCCATATTATATCAGTCAGGCCAAACTGCGCAACCAAATTTTAATTCCATTCTTTCTCAAGTTTCTACAATTCAAATTGTATTAATCAACAAGAGACATACAATAGCTTTCTTTTTCTGTATTGATTTGATAAGTATCTCAAATACTAGAGGAGATGCTGTAGCTAGCAGAACTGTTTAACTTTAATTAAAGATCAACAAGTGACTAAACTTAATATTTCAATTTAGCAGAAGCTAACAAGACATATTTACCCCTCAGCCTTGAAAAACAGAGGGGTATACCTCATTATCACATCTGCAGAGGAGAATCTCCTGAGATTTAATGATGCTTGCTTTGAGATGACCACAGTTTCTTTTGAAATACGCATGCTTATTCCTTTACTCTCTTGCTGTTATTGGCCTGGCTGGCGTACTTCTCTGTTCCACACATCTACAGAAAGCTTTGGGCTTGAAAAGCACTAATGCTGTTTTTTAGAGGACCCTCTCCCAATTATACGGTTGCATGATTTGGGGTGTTCTGCTGGTTATTTGTGGGAGACTCAGTTTTCTATTATTTTCTATGTATTTTGCTACTGTTGGCCTGCTTTGGCAAGCTTGACAGTGCCTTGTTTAAACAAGGAGCTTTGACCTGGACAAGGTCTGATGCCACAACATGTGGAACCCTCTCCTGGTTGTAACAATATGAGACTTGAGGTAGCTCCCAGTTTATTTTGAAGTGCAAAGCTTCATTCCTTGCTGTTTTGTATGTTTTGTTGTATCTTGTGTTTGATCCTGGATCTAGCTGACCATCTTCCAGCTGCAAGGGTTTATGATCTGGGGTAGCCTATAGTTTATTTTGTGATACAGACCTCAGTATCTTATTATTTTGTTATATTTCCAATCCTCATTCTGAGTTGGTAATGTTGACATTACCAGAGACAAATACTGGAAAATGTGTGTATGTATCAGCAAAGAAGAAGGAAACTAAGCTCAAGAGTAAGAGACTTGTGCTTGTACTATAACCAATTGGGTTCTCAAGGAGAGTGCAGCAGCAACTCCAGAAATTTCTGATGGATTCATGCCCCTGAAGAAGGCTAAATATATATAAACAGGCCAAAATATGTTGGGCTTTTTTAAAGAATAAAATGTATTCCATCTACAAGCATGTGGAGTTTAGTCTTCTTCTTTGTTAATCTTGACATTAGCCTACATGGACGAAAAGCTTCAGGCTGGAAGCAATATGATTTGGATGCAGGGGTCTAAAGGCATCAGCTGCTGTTTCCATGGCATGATTATACTGTGTTTTGAACTTTCATGGGAATAAAGAACTGGGAATAGGTAATCAACTTTATCATGATTATATGTTTTATCACAGTGCTCACTCTACATTCCAGCATCCCTCCCTCTTTATTCCTTTTGTTCTAGATGTAGACTTTTTGGCTGGGCTAAGAGCAGAGAGACAGATATTCCAAAGAAGAAAACAACAGGAGAATAGCTTTCCAGCTGGGCATCTTGTTGGACTCTCCGCCTGAAAGCCATATGTGGGCATACTAGCACACCTATTTCATGGTAGCTAATCTCCAGTGAGCTGGCTGGTTGGAGTTGGGGTCTCCATATTAAAACTTGCATAGAGCAGCCTAACATATTCTTTCTTTGCCTTCCAATGGAAAAAGGCAAAAAGAGAAGCAAAGAGAGCATCAGGACTAGAGGAAGGAGAAAGGTAAGGAGAACACTTTAGCCTAGACTTTATAGGCAGCCTTGTAAATCAGATTGACCCTATGGCTGCTATTATTTTACTCAGAAGTAGTTATATTAAGACCAAGCATGCTTACTTTAAAAGGGGGAAAAAGGACATTGTAATGGATCCTTCTCTTCCTTTATGGTTTATTTGTTAACTTTGAATGAAGTCAGCAGAGCCCCAGACTGGGTTGTGAGTACCAGGAACAGCAGGTGTAGGATGTGCCCTGGCCCTAAAACTCTGTCTCCAGTACAACTGTCTGGGAAGGGAAAGCTGCTAATTCCAGGATCAAAATGCATGCTTGCTTATTCTTGCTTGCTTGCTTGCTTTGAAGTGCATGGAACTCAAACTGGATCAGGCCTCCTGTTAAATGTTGGGGGCTTTGTCTTTTGTCTTGCTCTGCAGTCTCAGTTCATACGAAGGGCCTCATATCTACATTTTAGATGGTCCCTAAAGTGAGCAACTGAAACACATACCTCTCCATTTGGTAATATAAGCTGTAGGCAGGTCCCACCCAGTCCAGAATTTGACCATAGCAGTGGGAGAAAAAGTGAAAGCCCTCTCTTCCACTATGCAAGGTCTCCAATCCAGATAAAGCACTTACTTTACATTAAAAAATAGTGGATATCTGCTACCTGCATCTGTAAGGGAATACAGTCTACTATTTACTTCCTTTTCTTACCATGGTATGATGAGTGCTGTTTTCTGTTAGACATGGGCCCCTGTATCACTTCAGTTGTTTTCCGGACTCTAAAAGGAGGCTGCCTAGGGCTGATGGATATTGCAGTCCAATAATATCTGGAGGACAGCAGTTGCCAAACTTCCTCCTCCTCATTTTATCTGCTATTTAAGAAGAAAAAAGTCAATCCAGTATTAGGCTTATAAGTTGCATTTACTTGGAATAAGTACTACTGAACATAATGAGACTTATTTTCAAGCAAGCATGCAGTGAGTTGTTTTGTTAAAAAGAAAACAAGCTACTCAGGAAAAGAAAAAAAACTTTTCATCCAAGTCACCTTTTTAAGTTTTGTCAGTTGCCATCACCTAGGGGGTCACCACTTTCCCCAAGACATTCCCTTGCCTCCTTTTCAGTCACATCTTTCCATCTTCCTTCTAGCAGGAAGTCCTCAGAGTCAGTATGGGGCAGTAGTTTGAGCATTAGATTATGACTGTGGAGAATGGAGTTCAAATTCTTGGTCAGCCATGGAAACTTCCTGGGTAACCTTGGACAGGTCACATTCTCTCAGCCTCAGAGGAAAGCAGTAGAAAAATAACCTCTGAACAAATCTTGACATGATAGGGTCCCCATACGCTGGAAACAGATTGAAGGCACACAACAACAAGCAGCCAGTCACGCTACCATTGCACGTTCACTGAACAGTCTCAGACATGCTGGGCTGTTTTGGAGGAATCCTCCTTGAACTTTTATTTTTGGGGGGAATCTTTTAAAGGGGGAAGTTGGGTACTAACATAACCATGCCAGCTAGAGAATGCTGGGAGCTGTAATCCACAGAGGCAACTTCCCCAAGCTCTAGCCTCACTCCTCTAGTGTCAGCGAGTGCACAGTTGCCATTGAAAATGGTCAGAATTTACTTTGGTCAGTCTGTGAAGTGTCATGTGACGAAGGCATGGATGAGCTCGCAGTTTCAGATATGCAGGAAGAAATGCTGGCTTGAGTGGGCACTGCTGGCAGGAAAGATCTCAAGGTGCTTCTGCCAGCAACAAAGTCCAGAAGGTCAATGAATGCAGGTGGGATGAATCAGGATCTTGTTGTTATGGTGACTATGTAGAAACAAAGACCCCTGGAATACAAAGCAGAAACTGCCCCTTTCTGAATGCTATGGTATGGTAGCTCTCATTGGTCTCAGTAGCAGTTGGAAAGGCTAAGTTACCAGCTGATTTCCTGGCATTGCTCTCGTACTTTGTAGCAGCAGCTGGACAATTGGGAAGTGTCTTCTTTACAAAAACGTATCTATTACAATTTTAACACAAATATAAACACAAACTAGCATTTTTAACATGAACTAAAATTGAAACACAATACTACAACAGTAAACTAAAAATATGAAACACTAACTCACTAAAACATTAAGGCCCTTTCTGCACCCTTCCTTTTCATGAAGTTGTCCAGTAGGGATCTCGCCAGTGGCTCTGCTGGAAGGGGAGCACAACAGGAGCACTCCCCTCTGCACCAGCTGGCTCTCTGAAGAAGGGAGCATGATGGCCATGCCTCTTCCTTCTGCAGCACAGCTAAGTACTCTCCCAGGCTGCGCTGTGGCAGGAAGTGCAGCCATTGCACTTCTATGGCTTCCATAGGACAGGTAAGTGAGGGATGGTACCACGATTGCATGTCATTGATGGGGAAAAACCATCAATGATTTAATCTGCAATCATGCCACCTGGGGATGGGAGAAGGACGGGACCACAACAACATGATGCAGAAGTCTCATTGCAGTCCCATTCTTCTCTTGTCCCCATTGCAGGATGGGGGGAGGTGCTGTGGAAAGGGCCAAACTTACTAACTATGCACTAATCTACTAAAACACAAAAGGGCTTTCATTCCCCCAAACCAAACTGTAATGAGAGAGAAAAGTTAAAAAAAGAACACAGAAAAAATATTATTCTTCCATTACAGATCCAACTAAACAATCTTACTAGAATTACCAGTAGCCATATCCACAAATTATTGGATTTTTAGATTTCTTATTGCTCATAAATAGTTTTGATTTTTAAAACGAATCTTCAGTTCGCTTGTCCTTTAAAAGCCATGTTAATTCAACCATTTGGGATAATTCAGCAACCTTAACAATCCATTTCTTCATTACCTGTTTTTCATTTCCAGGTTAGAACAACCATTATAGTCCCTACTGACTACCCAGTTCCTTATCCATAATACCCAGTGTAACCATCTCTGCTGACATTACAAAATCCACCTTTAATTTTTTTTAATTAACATATAAATCTTACACCAATAACTTTTTACCTTCTTACAAATCCACCGCATATGGAAAGTGAAACTGTCCTTATCCTGACATCCCCAATAAAGATCTGAAATATTCTTAGACATTTTAAACAATTTATTTGGTGTTAGATACCATCTATACATTACCTTATACATGTTTCCTGTAAGATTCCTGCACAAAGTACATTATTTCTAGACCATATTTTTCCCCATTCCTCCACTTGAATACGATGCCCAAAATTTTGGGCCCACCTCATCATGCACTCCTTGATAGGTTCATCTTCTGTCTCTAGTTTCAAAATATATTTGTACACTTTTTAAATTACATGTTCATAATCTTTGCACAACTCTAGATAGAACTCATTTTCTCATTTTCTCTGAATGCTATAGCAAGATCTCTATTATCATGGTTAAAATTTATCTTTAAGTTGCATATAAGCAAACTAATTAAGATTTTGCCTCCTTTAAGAAGCATCTCAGTTGATTTATACTCCCAATTATCTTGTTCAAAATACAAGAGGTCAACAGAATGCAGCCATCTCCAATTCTTTACCCATTCCTTCCTTTAAAACATTTCCTGCAGTGAAGTGGCTAATATTATATTAGGAAATATTAACAGTTCTGTAAGCTGAGTTGTCAGCTACTTTCCTGACCTTGCTTTTGCACTTTGTAGCCAACAGCCTAACAATTGGAAACAGGCTTTTGCAAAGTTGTCTTCAGATGGAAATTACATATCACACTCATCCACACATCCATGAGATAAGAAACCTGTTGAGCCTGTTGTGCCCTGCCTTGGAGCTCTGCCTTAAAGTTTCTTGGAATGTGCTTACCAAGGCTAACACTCATAAGCAATCATGTACTGACCAAATACCTTGAATTTAATCAGCAAAACAGCAACAAGGGGTTGGGAGAGTGAGACAGTCACCTCACCACCTTATCCTCCTGTCCAGCATTTTTAAGCTAATAGATTGTAGAAAATACAAGGTACCTAAAAAAAATAGGCTTTGTTTATCTGCTACTTAGGGTCTGTTCTTTTTTCTGTTTTCTTTGGTGTACTCAACAGTGCTGTCACTTTTAAATGCAACTTCCTTGCTCTCGAGTTTGCTGTCCATCTTCCTTCTCATGCCAGAAGGGAAATTTCCACAACACCCATTCTTATTTGCTTCTGGAGGTACTTCTATACACTTTTCATATTTTTTCCACATTTTCTACTGGACATCTTGAACACTGTTCCTGAACATGTCCTAGACTCCAGGTTCTGGAGAAAGGCAGCAGGAATTGTCGCTGAACAGTTGTGTTGGGCTTAAGTTTATTACCCTTACTTTCTCCAGTATGAGGAAAACTACCAGACTAATTACTAGAATGGTAGTAGTAACTACCATTCTAACTAACAAGATTGTTCATTGCCTTATTTCCTGCCCACTTTTGCTAATCTTCTCCCCTTCCTTCAGACCAGTATATGGCTTCTGTCTTGCTCCACTGCAGATAGAAATGAGTGCTGGTGATTTGGGTAGTGGGCAGGAATTTCAGGGGTGGCAACATCTGCCACAGTGTCAGCAGTATTAAAAAGTCAATATAATCTTGCCAACTCCATCTGGCTACACTCAGCATAAATTCACTTGGGAATGGATTTGGCTGCTGAAATGGAAGGAAAGAGGAGCAGAGGCAACTGGACAGATGCTATTTTGAGGTTCTTGAAGCTGCCTTAAAAACATCAAAGGGTGGAACCTGGAAAGAAGGATACTCATGACAAACTCTGATTTTAATATTATATTGTATCTCTGTGTTAACTTGATATCTTTATTATGTATCTTATATTTATGACTTGTTTCCTTAACATATAGTATATGTGCCTTCAAGTTGCTTGTTGACTTATGGTGACCCCATGAATTTCATTGGGCTTTCTTGGGCAAAGAATACTCAGAGGTTTACCATCTCCTTCTTATGATGTTACTCCACTGGAAAAAACCTATCCTGGGGTCTATAATTTTGATATTAAAATATGATTCAATGTGCCTGAGAGGTCACCCAGATGGGCACGTAGGCAGCAATGGTCAAACAATAGAAAACCAGGTCAGGCCAGTAAAATCCGCCATCACATAGCCCCAGGAGACCTCAAGCTGTGCAAAATCACAATAAACAAAGGGTCATCAGCCCCTAAGAAGCTGACTGGAGGGGATTAGCGTGTTTGCCCCAAGTTGAGCAAATATCTCATCAGGTGAGGACCATTTACATGAAGTCACACCACAACCCAATGCAGCCGAAGATCCTGAGACTTTGGCAACACCTTGTAATCTCATCACACAAAGGAAGTTACCATTGCAGAACTTCTTTCTCGTTACAACACCCATTGTTCTCCCAGGGAAAGGATTAGCCCTCCAGGTACTTTCCCCCCTACAAATAGTCCCAGTTTTTGAGCGGTTCTTTGTATCATTCCCTGTCATCCCAGCAGACCGTTGCTCTGTCCGTTGAGTAATCCCCTCAGCCCTCTCCATGCTGAGCCCCATTTCTCCACTGTTTTCCCCAAGACCAAGGACTTCAGGAAAAGGTGTTGTATTACCCCAGCTGCAATCCCTTCAATATTCCCCTATCCAGTTTCCTCTTTTTTGCTTCTTAATAGGTCTTGAGTAAGTGTGTGAGTGATTGTATTGGTGCGTGAGACTTTCATTCAATAAAATCATTTATTGGACATTCTTGTTTGGTTTTTGGCTTGGCATGACCCCATAAAAACTGGATAAAAAGACACCACTAGGTTACCCTGCCTTTCACATTGCTATTGCTGTGCTCTGGCTAGTTTCCATTCCCCACCACGTGGAACACATTGAGGTTTCCCCCAAAGGACCCCAGAAATCAGGGTAACACTGAAATATAGCTGACATCTCCTGGTATTCCTGGGTGGTCCTCCATCCAACCACTAACCATGCTTATTTTCCAAAATCAGATGGAATTTGGAGCCTTCAGAGTATTTTGGCTTTCCTAACTTAGAAAGAACTTACTGAGTACTTTTTCTTCCTCCACTTATTCCAAGAAATCAGGGAGAAGAAAAGATGGTCTCAGCTGTGACTGGACAGTATCTGAATGCTGTCAATCTCCAGCCATTGCAGTCCACTCTTAAATTTGTCAATTGTGGTGATTGGTCTTGGGGTGCGGCTATGAGAATTGGAGGGGCAACAACCTCTTCCCTTTGGTCTACTTCTAGTTCCTGCCTGTGGATATGGACCAGATGTCAACTACCAATGACTACTGACTCACTTGCCCTTGTGTCATTCTGTTCATCACCCTGCCATTAATCAGTGGCATCACTAAGGGGGTTCAGGGAGTACAGATTGCAACAGATGACACCATCAGAAGGGAGTGACACCAAAATGATTGCTTGCCCTTTCTTTCTCCTGTCTCCATGAGAGCCCATGTAGCTTCATGTAGGACAACTGTCCCATCTTTTCTTATGAATGGGGGAGGTCTCCATGCCTTCATGCGTGCAGGGCCAGGCAGGTAGATCAGGATGCCCAGAGAGCAGGTCCCCAAGGCAGTAGACTGAGTTTTTCCAGGATTCCATCTCTGGAAAGGAAAAGATCCATGGACGACAGCATGAATTACCTCACTGGATAACACCAACCCTAGTGAAGCCACTTCCATGAACTATTGCTGGTGCTGGTAAGATGTTTATGCAGAGGTCATGATTGACTTAAGTAATATGAAGGGAGAGTCTACTTTCCCCACAGCTGTGTTCAGTCTACTGATTATATTTTCTGTTGGTAGTGGTGGTGGTGTTACTTCCCATGAGTTATCAGGAAAGGAAGGACAAAAAATTGTTCAAGTAATTAATTTGTGTCTATTCTTTAGTAATAAACAAGAGTGATTGCATGTCTGTCTGTCTCTCTGTCCATCTGTCCACGGCAGCTTTAACTTTTCAGGACAAGAGGTCAGGCTCATCAAAATGTGACAGACTGCAACGCTGAGTTTCAAGACAAAATTCCAAACTGGAAATATCCTCCTGTCACAGAACTTCTTTCCTCACTCCCCCAACCAATCAACGTCCATATGCAAATTCACTCTCTCCACCATACAAACCATTCCCTCCACCAGAATCATAAAGTTATATTCATACGTGCCCCCAGCCTTACTTAACACTGAGATGTTATACCTCAAAAAAGCAAGGCAGGTACACAGATGGAAAGACCCATTGGACCCCTTTTTGAGGCCTGATGTACAGAATTGAGCAATGTTAAGCAAATGTGAACTAGTATAATCCTAAATACCCTAAGAGCACCAGATCCTCTCTGATCTTGGAAGCTAATTGGGGTCAGCTCTGGTTAGTACTTGGATGGGAGACTATCAACAAATACCAAGTGCTGTAAGCTATATTTCAGAGGAAAGAACTGGCAAAACCACCTCTTGAATATTCCTTGCCTAAGAAAACCCTATTAAATTCATGGGATCACCATAGGTCAATAGGAGACTTGAAGACACACATATGTACAATCATAAAAGTTAATGCTGTTCTGCCCATGACAGCCATAATTGATTGAGTCATTATGTTAGATGCTTCACAATGAAGGTGGAGAAGGGCAAGAAGTAAGTTTAGCAGACCCCCTCCCCTAGAATCTGTGCAATTAGTGTCATAGCACTGAAAGGGAGGAAAATCAGACAGCCAACATGGCCAGCCCAGTCGCAATACAGATTTGTATAGCAATAAAAACAAACAGCAGTTCTGACAAGTTTTTTTCTGGATCCCGGAGTGGTACAATTTTAATCATTAAAATATATGTTTATTAGACTAATGAGCAGAAGTTAATAATTTAGTAAAATATTTTGGTTTATGCCTTCTTCACTTGCTGAAAACAAGACTAAACTGCATCCAAAGTAGCAGTTGGCAACACTATTGCCAATATTCTTAAGTGACTGATATGTTTGCAGCCAATATGGTTGTATATCAGAGTCATTAGCAAAGAGAAATTGCTGATCAAAACCTGTCATCTTCTGCCTTCTTTGGTTGCTGAAAACAAAAGTAAGAAGGCAGAAGCCCCTCACAAAACTGCAAATCCTAGGATTCTATAAGATGTTGAAAATGGAATAATAGCACTATAACAATCTAGTGTGGAAATGGCCAAAGTCTGACTCTTTACCTCTCCACATAGTCTGGACATTTCTCGATAACACTGTATTCTTAAACTGTATTAGAAATGTATTGATGAACTTTGAGCACCACCTCTGTGTTGCTGTTAACTGCCATCAGGTCAGCTTTGACTTGTGGTAACCCTATGAATGAGAGATCTCCAAGATACTCTGTCAACAACAGCTCTGCTCAGGTCCTACAAGCACAGGGCTGTGGCTTGCTTGAGCAGGTCTACCCACCAGTAATATAGTCTTTCTCTTTTCCTACTGTTTATTGCTTTACCAAGCATTAATGACTTTCTAACGAATCATGTCTCACAATTGGCCCAAAGTATAATAGACTCAGTTTAGCTTCTAGGGAGAGTTCCGTTTTTACTTACTCTAGGACCCATTTCATTCTCTTTTTGGCAATCAGCAGAATTCTCCTCCAGCACTACATTTCAAACAAGTTGATTCTCTTCCTGTCAGCCATCTTCACTGTCCAGCTTTTACAACCGTACATAGAAATCAGAAATATGATGGCGTGAACAATCCTGATTATGGTGTATCATAATACGTCTTACATTTCAGGATCTTCTTTTCTTCCTTCATAGCTGCCTCCCTAGTTCTAGTCTTCTGATTTCTTGGCAACAGTCTCCATTTTGATTTATGACTAAGACAAGATATAGAAATCTTTGGCCATTTCTGCATCACATTGCTATACCACCATAGCAGCAGGTTGTTTCCAGGCCAGGAGCTGTGCATAACGTCATTGCTATCCAGCTGCTATCCTGTCCCCAAGCATTGCAAAACCACCATATTCTATTCCCAGAAAAAAAAATATCCATTAAATGCTTCCATTAGCACTTCAATCCCATCAGCTGGTTCAGTGCAGTAGTGTTATAGTGCTTGATAGTGCTTCCAGTCATTGTGAATCCAGCAGTGGATAGACTCTGGGTGTGCCCAGGTTGTCCCTCCCTCAGCGACTCCCATGGCATGGTAACTTCAAAATCTGTCACCTCTCTGTGAGCATGGGAAATAAGCAAGATGAACTCCAACTCTTACTATAACAAAATAAATATGGTTTAGTAGGCATCACTGAAACCTGGTGGGATAAATCTCATGATTGGAATGTAGGAATAGTGGGGGTATAACCTATTTCACAGAAATAGACCAAACAAGAAAAGAGGAGGAGTAGCCTTATATGTCAAGGATGTTTTCACCAGTGAAGAGATCTATGACTTAAATCTGGGAAGCCAAGTCGAGAGCATCTGGGTAAGAATTAAGGGAGCGAAAAACAATAGAGATGTGATTGTGAGGGTTTGCTACAGGCCTCTGGGCCAACCTGAGGACTTAGCTGAGGCCTTCCTGGAGCAGATGGCCACACATTCAAAAAAGAGAGATGCAGTGTTAATGGGAGATTTCAATTATCCTGATATTTGTTGGCAGTCAAATTCGGCAAAGACTGCAAGGTCCAACAGATTCCTCGTTTGTCTTGGAGACAATTTCATGGTCCAGAAGATAGAAAAGACAACAAGGGGATCAGCTATTTTAGATCTGATCCTGACCAACAGGGATGACCTTGTTAATGAGGTGGAGGTGGTGGGATCTTTAGCAGGGAGTGACCATGCTCTTTTGGAGTTTGTCATTCAGTGGGAAGGAGAAGCCAAGTGTAGCCAGAAGCGCATCCAAAACTTTAAGAAAGCTGATTTCTGTAAACTTAGGGAGTTACTTGCTAAAATCTTGTGGTCAAGAATACTAAAAGAGAAAGGAGTTCATGACAGATGGGGGCTTCTTAAAAGTGAGATACTGAAAGCACAATTGAAAACTGTGCCAATAAGAAGGAAAAATGGCAGGTGTCTAAAGAAACTGGAATGGTTGATGAAAGAACTCTCAGCTGAGCTAAGTGTTAAAAAAAACATATACAGGAAATGGAAGAATGGTGAAATCACCAAAGAGGAATTCAAGCAAATAGCCAGGATACATAAGGAGAAGGTCAGAAAAGCTAAAGTGCAGAATGAACTCAGGCTTGCCAGAGACATTAAAAACAATAAAAAGGACTTTTTTAGATATGTCCACAGCAAAAGGAAAAACAAGGAAATGATAGGGTCCCTGCATGGAGAAGATGACCAATTAATAACGGGGGGGGGGAGAAGGCAGAACTACTCAACACTTTCTTTGCCTCAGTTTTCTCCCAAAAGAATAGAAAGTACTCAACCTATGGGGTGGGGAGCAGGTGAGGAAGGGGGGGGAATGCAGCACAGACTAAGTAAATAAGTAGTACAGAAATATCTGGCTAAGCTAGATGAATTTAAGTCTCCAGGGCCAGATGAATTACATCCAAGGATATTAAAAGAACTGGCAGAAATCATTTCTGAACCACTGGCAATAATCTTTGAGAACTCTTGGAGAACAGGAGAAGTCCCAGCAGACTGGAGGAGGGCAAATGTCGATCCCAATCTTCAAGAAGGGGAAAAAGAGGGCCCAAATAATTATCGCCTGGTGAGGCTGACATCAATACCAGGAAACAGCCTACAGCAGATCATTAAACAGTCAGGTTATAAGCACTTACAAAGCAATGCCGTAATCATTAAAATTCAACATGGATTTCTCAGAAATAAGTCATGCCAGAAACGTGTCCAGAGAAGAGTGACCAAAATGGTGAAGGGTCTGGAAGCTATGCCCTATGAGGAACAGCTTAGGGAGCTGGGTATATTTAGTCTGCAGAAGAGAAGGTTAAGAGGGGACATGAAAGCCATGTTTAAATATTTGAAGGGATGTCATATTTGCTGCTCCAGAGACCAGGACAAGGAGCAATGGTTTCAAGCTGCAAGAAAGATGATTCCACTTGAACCTCAGGAAGAACTTCCTGATGGTCAGAGCTGTCCAGCAAGGGAATATGCTGCTTCAGAGTGTGGTGGAGTCTCCTTTTTTTTTTTTTTTTAAAGCAGAGGCTGGATGGCCATCTGTTGGGAACGCTTTGATGTGTGCTTCTGTGTGGCAGGGGGTTGGATTGGATGGCCCCTGGGGTCTCTTCCTATTCTATGATTCTATGATTCTGTGATTTGAAAGTTCTCCTTTGAGTTAACACTTTTTATTTTTTAAAAATACATTTTTAGGTATTAAAGCATGAACATGCAGTAATGTACTGCCATGTGTAGTATGGCTTCTGAAGAAAAACAAGGAAACAACCTCAACCCTGATTGGGCAGTGGGGTGTGATGAAGGATGGGGACAGGAAGTGGCCAAGAACACTGTGGTGCAGAAGGAACACCAGTGACGATATCGCTACTCATCCACTAAAGGCAGAAGGGTACAGAAAATGGCATTCCTAACCCGAAGGCATTGCACAAATGGCGATGCTGCAACTGAAACTAGTGGCTTCTAGTGAGGAAATGGCCTTTGGCTATTCTGATGTTTTAATCACCCACTTTAATCATCTGTGGTCATTATTTTTGTTTTCAGTTTTCACCCTGCTTTTGCACTTTCTTCCTTCTCTTTTCTCAATATGTGTTCCAGGTCTTTTACTGCTTTCTGCTAGTAGCATGGTATCATCTGAATATCTTAAATTGCTGATGTCCTCATTCCAGCTTTCAATATGAAATGTTCTGCATAGAAATTAAATAGATGGGATGATAAAATGCAGCCATGTCTGCCTCCACTGACGTTCTGTTTCTCCATATTGTGTCTTTATAGTGGCTTCCTGACCTTGGATATCAGGGCATTCAAACACAGTTTTGCTCTAAAGTAATCTATAGTTTTTCATGATTTACACTATCAAAGACGTTGCTATAATCTATAAAGCATGTGTTGATTTTCCTCTGAAATTCTTTGCTGCACTCCATTAACCAATATATGTTTGCAATATCATCCCTAGTGCCCCTTCTTTTTCTGAAACCAGCTGGTACAGCTGGCATTTCTTGCTCCATATATGGTAAAAATCTTTGCTGTAAAATTATGAGCATCATTTTGCTTTCATGAAACTTTAATGCAACGGTCCAATGATTACTGCAAACACTGGTGTCACTTTTCCTGGAGATTGGAATGGATGTTGATTCTTCCCCATCTGTGGGCCACGTTTTTTTTTTTCCATATTTGTTGGCAGAGTTTTGCAAGAATTTGAATAGATTCTGTCTCTATATCTAAAACAGCTGTGTTCATATGACATCCGTTACTGTGATTTAGTGCTCCGAAGTGAGAGCTGTTTCCACTTTACTTTCTAAAACTGTGTCTTCATCACTGACTATTATAATCTTTGTCCCTGCACACATCACTAAATAATTGCATTCAGGATTCTGGCCTTATTTTCTTCCACTTTTACTTTCACTTCTCAACTATTCTTAACTTCTTGAAGAGTTTCAAAAAGTAATTCTTTTCTTTCTTTTTGGATGCAGTAGTGTATTTTTGCATCATTCTCTGGCAATGTCCCTAGTTTTGGCAAAGAGTTCTTCTGCCTCTATTGGGCTTAATAGCACAAATCTATTCATATGCCCTTTAAATTCTACAAGGATGTTCTTCAGATTGCATTTTGGCCTGATGATTAATTCAGTCTTCTTTAGCTTCACTCTGATTTTTGATATCAGAAAGTAATAGTTCATCCCACAATCTTCTTCTGACCTTGCTTTTGAAGGAAGAAAGGAGCTTGTTCATCTTCTGCTTCCATTTATGTAGTCTATTTTATTTCTCTGTTGGTAAACCAGTGATGTCCACATCTCCAGTCTGAAGAATGTATTTGTAAAGAACAAACTGTTGACCTCTATAGTCCTTCTTTGTTTCTTGATCCTAAGCCAAATTCTCCAACAATGTTTGATTCTGTTCTGTTTCTTACTTTTGTATTCCAATTGCCTATGATCGCCGCCATGTCCTGTGTTGGTGTGTGATCAATTTTCTCCTGGATGCCAGCACAGAATCTTTCATTTTTCATCCTTTTCTGCTTTTGTAGTTGGACCATAAACTTGGATTACAGTTATGTTGATAGGATTTCCCTAAAGTTTTATAGATATTATTTGATCATATTTTGAATTGTATCCTATTCTCTGACTGCTTTTGGTCCATCTCTCCTCAGTATTAATGTCCCCCTCTTTCTTCTTAGATTTTCATTTCTGGCACAAAACACTGTGGAATAATCTGACTGAAAATGCCACATTCCTGCCCACTTTAGCTTCCTCACCCCAAATATTGCAATGTTTATAGGTTATATTTCTTATTTCCCCTGATTCAGGCTTCTCACATTCCATGTTCCTATTGCACGTGTTGTGCAGCTGTGGGCCTTGTTTTCACATCTGAAGATATCAGCATCTGAAGGTCCTTTTAGCTTGACTCCAGTTGCACCATTAGACACAGTGCTACTCAAACTTAGCTTCTGCATTTCCTCAGTAATTGGCCTTCTGACCTGGGAATCTTATTTTTGGCACTATATCTTCTTTCAGTGTTTTATCAGAGGGCTTTTGTGATGAAAGACGTTTAACAGTGCTTCTTTTTGCATCATACTAGCAAGAGTAAGCTAAAGTGGCACTGCTGTTGTCTCTGATAGATGCTCCTCTAGTGTCACCCTCCACCACTCCTGCTGCCCAGAAGTTGTTTGGCACATGTAGTCTGACTCCTCAGGAAAAGCCTGTCTGATATGGGAGACCCTACCTACAGCAGTGCTGCCAGCAGTATAGCCTCTTGCCTCACAGGAGCATGCAATACCACTGCGATGTAAAGGTAGTGGCATGGTGAGACCATCTCTGTACTGTAGCATACATGTCAACAGGAATCATAACCTTACTGAAGGCTGTTGGCCCTGTTGTTTCATCCACATGGCACCGTGTGGAGGGGGGAAGGAGAGGTAGGGAAAGGAGGGGGAATAAATGTCCTTAATCATTAACAAGAGTAGATTGAAGCTTCACTAAATCCAACCCAAAGTTGATTACAGAGCTGTCAGTCAGTCACGAAGCAATGTAGCAAAGTAGAGCTGTGGCAGCAAGAAGATATATGAAAGTCATTTCCTATCACATCGCCCCATGATTTTTTATGGACTATAAAAATGGCAATCGGATTATCAAAAAGGAAAACTGATGAAATATGTCTGGGCTAGATAGGAACATATCTCCCTAATATAGACAGTGTATATCCTGTCCTATTTTTACCCAGCTGCCAGGAAAACAAATTATGCCAATGTATTTCAATGAGCCCTGTCTCTGCCACATTCAGGCTCAGCTTCAGCTGCAGTGCCTTGAGCTTTCTGCAAGGCAGATTAACTTTACATTTAAACTTGTTTGTTATTAAGATGTAATAATACCCTCTAAACTGCATCTGTTTAGCACTAACTCTTATCCATATATATTTTAAAAATATTTTTTTATTCATTTGAGCCATTCTGGACACTGTTCAAAAGTCCTTACTGTTGACATAAGGAGGCCTCTGTGTGTGCTATTATTCAAAAGAAATGCAATATACGATAGGGCTTAAAACTCATCTTGAAAACCTAAACGATTGTGCTTGAAACCCAGGAAGTGAGAGAAATGTCTTAAAGAGATTTTTGGTGGCTGAGGTACAAATTCAGTAGGTATGCTTCTTCTATGATTAACAGAATCAAAGTCATGAAAAACAGTCATAAATCCTGAATAACATGTTCAGGAAAAGAAATAGGCATTAGAATGGTTTTAGAATTCAGCTGGGTTTGTGTGTTTTTTCTTTGCTTGTGGCGTGCAGTGTGTACATGTCTAGGTGTGGCCTAGATACTAGCAGTGAATGCTAATTTAACAGCCAACCAAAATTAACACAAGATAGCAGACCCAACTACCAAAAGGATGTTTCAGGCTTTGGAATTCAGTTATGTCTTCTGTAGAAGTATTTTCATTGCTGGTACATTGGGTACACGCTAAACTGAACTACTGAAGGATAAACCTGTTTAAATGAACCCTGTGCATAATTTTGGGAAGACTCATATGTGCTTAGGGCTGAGACCCATAGACCCTCAGGATGTAGGAAGCATCCCCAGGAGCGTAGCTACAACTTTGACCTGAATAAGAATCTGTTTGCTAAGATGAAATTTTACTTCACCCCCTAAATTTCTACCACTGCAAAAAGTGAGACTGGAAAATTGCCCACACCAAGAACTCTTCTATTTGCTGTGTTCATATTCCCTTGGTAAGGTTACCTGCTCCTTCAGATGCCCAAATCCTCAAATGATGTTTTAAATTACTGCAGGGCTAGAAATTTGGAGACTGAAGGAAAATTCTGTTGGAGGGCCTTGTTATTTGTGAGGCTATGTCCTCATACCCTGCATCTGCCATAGTTACATCACTAGAGATGAAAGCTGAACCACTGACTAGCCCTAGGGAATGGAGGCATGACAGGGAAGTAGGCTTACCTACCTGGCAGAGAAGTTCTTATTTAATAATTAGAATATAACGTAAATAAAGTGCTGCTTGTGTATAAGTTTCTCTTCTTGGGGAAAAACTTTCACAACCTCTCTGATAATTTTATAGTGAGCCTTGGATGAGGTTCTAAGTAGATTGTTACTGGAATGAGAGCTTGAAAAAGTTATTTGTAGTCCCAGATTCCCTAGTGACCAAACCGGCTGAAAGATTCTGGGAGTTGTAGTCCAGTGCATTAGCTTTCTAAGACATGGCTGGAACAACCTCTGTTCTCTAGCGTAGCCATTTCAGGATATCTCAGGCCCTGAGGTTTCTATGCTAAAATCTCAGACCTAGGCACCCAATTCTCTTGGTAATGTCTTTAAGCATTAGGCATTTATTACCAGTCACAGTTGCTCACAGCTTGTTATTCCAAACAGAACAAGACATACACAAACCATATCTCCTTTTTGGAAATAAAGACAAAAATTCTATACTGTCCACTATGACTGTCCACCATGAGGGCTGTCCACCATGACTGAGTTCAAAGAAGGAACCTAAGTAGATATATAGATTACACCATGCCCCCAAGAATCTTTGTAAGTTTCAGCAACAAATCAATTAAGCCTTGCAAATTGCAGCCAGCTGCCATTCCATTAGCTGAGCTGGAGATTTGCACACAGCTCTTTCCTCTTGCCTAGAGAGGAACCCACCAAAACTGGGTAATTTGGATTTTAAGTTTCCCACCTGCAGCTGAACCCACCAAAACTGAAGAACCTGGACCCTCATGTCCAGCCTGGAGAGGACCCATGAAAACTGGAGATTCAAGGCCAGGCAACCCTACTATTCTCCGTCCACTAGATTTCTATTAGTAAGGCCTTGCTACCTAATTCAGACCATTCTCTGATGATGTACTAAGCTAGCTGATACACTCTTTTTAAGGTTCATTCAGTGGTGGTGAAGGGAAGTAAACAAAATCTACCATCTCTGAGAAGTCTGAACAGCTCATTTTTCTAATGCCTTGTTTTCTTCATGGCTTCTGGGCCTGCCACCTTCCTTCCACCAAGAGGATTCAGGTATATGTGTGCACTCTGATCCTTGAATCTTCTTCATAACTTGCTTTAAAGGGACGTTTGAGCTGAAATTGGCCTTTTGCTCCACAGCCTTTGTGTGCTGCTTCACTGTGCCATGAAAACATTCAGTCAGCATTGAAGACTGGGATAGCTGTACTTGAATCAGTAAAACTTGGCTGTCAAGAAGCAGTTTTAGGTCACAGCCTGCAGACTGCGTCTTCTGACTTCTTTCTGGCTGGGACTGTGGCTCTTGTCAATGTTTTGTTTCTTTCCCATCTCCTTAACTTCTCTTTAAATAGGAACAGAGCTAAGAACAAATATTTTACTTCAGTTTAACTTTTGTGGGTAAGTTAAGTCACAATATAAAGCATCTCATCTTCCAAAGAAATGTAATGTTATTTTGAGGGTGCTCCTCAGGGAATGACATGGGAGGGTAGTATTTTCATTTACACCTCCAACACTGCCTCCCTTGCAATTGTCACTGGAGGGTTCCACTCCATGGCAGGTGGAAGTTGCTGTAACAGCAGCAAGTACAGTTAAGAACAAGAGGTAGAAAAAAGAAGAGGAAGCCTACAGTGCATTGCCTTCTGCTTAAGTACAGTGACCTGTGCTGAAAACAAAAAGAGATGAATGGACCTTCAACAGATAAGAAGGCAGAAGAAAAAAGAAGTGGAAGAGAGACATCCAGAGAAAGACCAGAGTGAATCACACAAGGCTAGAGTCTCAAGGAGGAGTCATGTGGACACACGAAAGAGAAAAAGGTGAAAACAGAGTGGTGAGACAGTATGGGCCCTTTCACACTACACAAATATAGCATTATTATTCCCCTTTAACTGCTATGGCTACATCCTATGGAATTCTTGGATATGTAGAGAGCGGAAATGGTAGAGGGCTTTGAATAAGAATTTTAAATATCCCTGCCTACACTGCAAATCCTAGGATTCCACAGCATGTTACCATGTCCATTAAAGTGGAATCATAATGCTATAACTGTGTAGTGCAAAAAGGCCTAAAATCAGAGAGAGAAGAACAGAGTGAGAACCTAAAAGGAAGGGAAATGAAGAGATGAGAGGGAAGGGGAACAGGCCACCAGAGAAGGACCTCTGGACAACGCAAGAGCCAATCTAGATGAGTCCTTTGACAAGGACTCATGCTTTTAATATATCTTTTTGTATGAAAAAAATTCTGAGAATTGTTCCAGAACTATAGAATAATGTTTGTGGGATAGAATGGCTGGAATACTGTTAATAGGGAAGAAGGGTGGGTACATTTGGCTTTAGTTCATATTTATGCATTGAGATTTTCACTTCCTGAACTTTCTTGAGTGTGCAATGTATTTCCATTTTAACCTTTCTCTTTCATTAGTTGGATGGGTAGGTGAGAAATGGGGTTTTATAAAATCCATACCTCTGTTCCCTTCTGTCTTAAGCCCAAAACATTGAAGGTACATTATATGTGTGCAAGATTTTTTTTTACCTGCAGGTTAATGGTAAAGTAATGTAACATAAGTTTACATAGCTAGATAGAAACAAGATAATGAAAATAAAAGTCTCCTTTCCCATTTGAACTTAATTAACAAGACAGTTTTTTAAAAAAGTTTGCTTAGTGTAAATGTAGCATAGTGATACTTTTTCATTGATTTTCCAATCACTGAATAGCTATTGCAGAGACAACCAAACTTCCCAACACTCTCCCTTTACACCCTCCTCCAAAAAATACCTGTTATTGTAAAGCAGGACTGGGCAACTATATGAGAGCTAACGGCCAGTCCCTCCCTCCATAGCAAGCCCAAATACTTCCATTTTCCTTTGCATGCTTTCTCAAAATGGCAACAGGAAGTAGAATCACACCAGATCCTCTTGCCATTTTGAGAGGAAACTGAAAGGAAAAGAGACATATTTTTGGGATACTATGGAGTTTTAGGGTTATGGGTATTTTCGTGTATGTGGAGTGCTTTCTGTATAATTGGGGATAAAAGAGCCTGAAAATCTTGCCATTTTTTCTTAAAAAAATGTGCAGAGTTGGACACTTTGGTGGGTGGCTTCAGAGGCTATAAAAATGAGGCCTAGGGGCAAATTTTGCCCCTCCCTGTTGTACAGCCACCCACAGTTAGTAATATGGGAAGAGTGAAGCAAAGTATAAAGCACAGTCAGCAAAGCATAATTCTCCAGCTGCCACTGATAAAATTCATAGAACATTCTGTCTATGTACTAGCAGGGGGCCTTTTTATGAGCAAGAGGTCCAGGACACCCTGCCCATCAGGAATGATCTGCATCAGTAAGGCTTCTTCCTTTTTCAATTTGCGCCACTGGATTTTCTTTCTGGATATGATTCTTTGCTACAAGGGGGAAAAAGGGAGGGGGAGGAATAATGAATAAAGAAAAATTCTTTGCATCCTATATTCAGACTTGCACTCAACAGTTCTGTAGCTAGCACAAAACTGATCTGACATAAAGGCTTCTGACTGTTAACTTTCCTGATGTAGCTTGCTTTGGTGTAAATACCATCTGATGTGACCTACCTTTGCTGGAAGCCTCTGGGGAGAATTATGCTAATGGTTGCAACATGACCCATTTCTCTCCCATGTTAAAGTACATCAAGGCTCTTGTTATATCATCAGCTGACTAGGCACAAAGCAGATTCTCACCTTCACAGGGTCTGTCTGATGCAGTGTGCTGACAGTAACAACCCACAGCAAGGCATAAGCGCTGGCAGATTTGTGGTTCAGGTAAGGAAATAATAAACAAAAGTAGAAGACAGTGAAGATGATTAGCACAGAGCTCTGCACGCTCATACAGAGTAAGCTTAATATATTTGTTCTAAATGACATGCCCTGGGATCATGAATCATGAAATACAGCCTGAAATGATGCAGTGCAAAACATTATGAACAACTGGCCCTACACATTCACTATGGTTAGGGGCACAGGACCCCTGCAAGAATGGAAAATCCACCAATACCAAGATATGTGTGTGTGTGTGTGTGCGCGCGCATGTCCATAGGAAGGAGCCCAAGGCATGGTGGAAAGAGCAGGCACCCAAGGAAACCAGGGAAAGGAGAGGGAAATGATATGTCGGTATGGTGACCTTATACCTCCTCTCTCTTGCCTATCTTGTTCCTTGGGTGTTAGGGGATGCATTGGGAGAGGGTTTGTGGCACTGAGAAATTGGGCTGTGAACCATCCTTAGCTACCCAGGCAGCAGCTGGTGGAGCAGGAGGAGGAGGATCAGAGGTGGGTTTTTAAAGGACTGTGCAATCTGATTGCAGCCTCTGAGAAGGAAGGTTCCCCTAGAAAAGAAACACTTGGAAGCAGAAGTTGGAGAAATTTACAAATAATCAAATTTGTATAAGTGAAACCCACAAATGTGGAGGTTCGAGTGTAGTCACAGGTTCATTCCACCATTTTGATCCCATTTTGTCAGAGCCTGGTTGCAGGCAGTTATCTAATGTGAATAAGGAACCGAGAGTCATCAGATGAATCAGGGTCAAAGACCACTCACACAAGCATTTGCCAGGCCCTGCCAGATGTTGGTGATAACATATTGTTGTTGTAGGAGGTGAGAAGAAAACTTGACATTTATCCAACATTTTTGGTGGCAGATGTAAAAGGCTAACTAAAGCTATTTTGTTGGACATTGGACATGACAGTCTGAGGAAATAACATTTTTACAACCCCTGATATAAGAAAATGTACACCTTGCCTTGGACGTTTACACCCTTGAAAGGCTGACAGTATGTTTTAAAGTAGTAAAATGTGAACAAAATAAAGTACCTTTTTTTACTAATATGAATGATTATACTTGAAGAAGAGTCTGAAGAAGCACACTTTAGTCAATGAGAGGAAGTTATAAACCAGATAAATTGCCAGAAGAAATGTGTAAATTGGGGGGAAATGCATCAGAATGTCCACAGATTTCAGTGTGAGAAGAAAACACCAACTCTTGCTACCAGTTATAAAACAAGGACAAGAGGATAATGCTAGTAAGGTTTGGAGAAGCCAAGCAAAAGGCAGATTTTCACATCTGTAATCACAACATATAATACCAGCTGTAATCTGGTATCATGACCTTCCTTTTTCTTTCAAGAGGCCACAGTTTTAACTTGTAACTTTTTAATAGTGCATTTGTAAATAAAAACCCTACAACTTAGTTGAGTTCCCACAAAAATAGGATATATACCACTATGACCCACCTCCCTTCAACAAGCTGGGGAAATGAAGCTAAAGCTCACTTTTCCTGCTGCTCTGTGGATGGCATGACTAGAAATGGAATTCTATCGGGTCATCAGTGCTCTTGCAACCTACCTTGGAAAAAAATCAGAATATCAAATTCTCTTGCATCCCCAAAAAGTGATTTAGTCAATAGTAATTCTTTGGAGAAAAGCACATGTTTCTCCACCCTGCTTTGCCAACGTACTTCAGTCATCACTGGCAGTTCATTCAGCAGTTTTCCAGTCGGACCTTTACTGAGCCGCTTTGGTTTGTAAAGCCTGTTCACCAGTGTGGGAAGGATTTAGTGGTGATTCAAGACTGAATGCCTGCTAGGGAATGAACTGAATCCTGGGTGGCATGGTTTTGAAAGGGAAGCTACTCCACAGCCACTTCAGATATGATACTTTGTTTTTCTCTTCACATCCTCCCCTCTGTTCTTACTTGAAAATTTAATTAGCGCTCGGCTGCTGTGTTTTGTTTTTGAAGGAGGAGCCCAATTATAAAGAAAGCAATTGCCTTTCCTTTTGAAACTGGTCCTACTGTGCTTCTTGCCCAGCTGGAATGAAAGAAAAGTACACTTGCTACATTCTTTTCCCACTGTGATGGGGAATGCCTGCCTGCAATCCTCCTTAAGTTCCGGAATGACACAGGCCTCTGAAGAAAGTAAAGAAATGCTGAGAGCTCACAAAGACTGCACAGAGTCCAAAGCAAAGGCCAGTCATGATTACCGTCTCTGAACTTGAGGAACGACAGAGAGACAGCAGATGTAGTGACCACAGGGACAAAAATACAGAGATGTTTGCCTAGAATAGGGCTGTCAGCCTCTAGAATATTTTGTAAACTGGCTGAGTGCACACTTATAATTACAGTATCAATTAACTGCATGTAAATAAACTGACAGCTTTGATGAAGATGCTTATTGTGGTATCTGAAAAAAAGTGGGAAAAGTTACCTTTCAGTTGGATTTTAATTTACTGCTTGTCTGCTCACCTATAGCATGTATACTCCAGGGAACAAAGCATAGGGACTTCAGTAAAGGTAATGATTTGTTCTTTTTCTGTTAGGCCACAAAATACTAACAAGAGGATGTGTGAATAAATGAGCTAGTACCTGAAAGTTACTAGTTCCACATTTGCTGTTGAAGGGTAGGAAAGGCCATTTAATCAATAAAATCTGCCACTCCTTGTACAAATCTGCAAACACAGCATAGTTGCCAGCATGATAAGATGACTTCAGAAATAACTAAAAAGGTTCGAGACTTGGGCCCTTTTCGCATGGCATTTGCCACGCGAAAGGGCCCCTCGAGCATCGCGTGATTGTGAGGAGCGATCTGCATGACGCACTCACAATCACGTGACACTCCAGGGTAGGGTAGGTGCCGCTTGTGCACTTTTTCATTTTTGGCTTTCAGCCGAAAATGGTGCACGATCACGCATTGCTCCAGGGCCCCATGCGCACTTAATGTGCATGTGGAGCCTCCAGAGCCACGACGGTCATGCTTCCTGCCCCAGCATAGCCTGGGAAACTCCCAGGCTGCACTGCGGAAGGAAGAGGTGGGGCTCTCACACTGCCTGCTCGGGAGCAGGCAGCTTGTGCAGAGCTGAAGCAGTGGGGACGTGAGAGCTTCTTGCTGGAGGCTGCTTGTGCGATCCCCACACCCCAGTGCCGAAAAAAGGTAAGATGTGGAAAGGGCCTTGGTTTCCTTAAAAGAGAATCTAAATTTAATAGACATAGGGCTCAGCCACACTGCTTCAAACTATCAAGAACTAACAATCCTTTTTTTGTTTTGATTGTACTTTTATGGATTTGGATCTAGCCCTCTCTCCTGAAATATGTTGAATTTCTCTTCCTCTTTCCCTTGTGGCCTTCCTCTTCCTGATCATGTGTCACATTCTGTCTCATGCAACATTTCAAAAATAGATTTTCAAAGCTATTATTATCATCATCATCATCGTCATCATTGTCATCATCATCATCATCATCCAGGAGTTACAGTCAAAATGCTAAAGTGGTTTAGTGATATAATTCCGGTTAAGCATTTATGCATTAGGATTTTATTTTATTTTACCTAAGTGATGAGGATGAGGATGTTAACATTTCTCTTTCCTTTTCTTAATCTCTGTTGAATCAGTGTGCTGGAAACAATAGCCACATTTACTTGCTTTCCATCTTTACTGTGTCTATGACAGTAGAAACACATTACAAGTAAGCAATACATTTCATTTCTGAAGGTACTGGGTTAATTTAAACTGACCTAGAATAAAAAGTGTTTGCTAATCGTGGGAGCTCCCAGCAAATACTTCTGGATGAGGAAATCATTGCATGGACTGACAAATTAAAACTAGATTGTTCTGGAACAAACCTGGGACTTCCAGAGATTATTCCCCCATCAAATTCTGTCTATTAAAAATAAAAAAGTACAGGAACAGTTCTTACTACAACATGCAATGTGTGAGCATCTACCCTCTGAGCTTGCTGTTCTTAATTTGTAATGTTGCGAATGCAGACAATTCGTAGAGGTTTAGTCCAGAATGACTAAAATGGCTCCGCACATTTTACCACCGCCAACAGTTTGGCTTTTTGGATCATGGCTTGAAATTCCAAGAACATGGACTTCTGGCAAGGGATGGGCTGCACCTCACGAAACTTGGCAGGAACGTTTTTGCAAACAGTCTCACAAGGAGGATTAGGAGGGCTTTAAACTAAGTACAACTGGGGAGGGAGACAAGATTATTCAGGACAAGGACTCGGCAAGTGCAGGGGAAAAAGACCCAAATGATATTGGCCAAGTAGGAATAGCATCCAATCGTGGGAGGGGTGGAAACAATGTTATGGGACTTGCAGGAAGGGCACGGGGACTTAAGTGTCTCTACACTAATGCACGGAGTATGGGAAACAAACAAGATGAATTTGAACTCCTAGTACAGCAAAATAAGTATGATTTGATAGGCATCACTGAGACCTGGTGGGATGAGTCTCACGATTGGAATGTAGGAATAGAGGGGTATAGCCTATTTTGTAGAAATAAACCAAATAAGAAAGGAGGAGGAGTAGCCTTATATGTCAAGGATGTTTTCACCTGTGAAGAGATCCATGACTTGAACACCGGAAGCCAGGTCGAGAGCATCTGGGTAAGAATTAAGGGAGCGAGAAACAATAGGGATATTATAGTGGGGGTTTACTACAGACCTCCACGCCAGACTGAGGACCTCAATGGCGCTTTCATAGACCAAATGACTGCACATTCAAAAAGGAGAGATACGGTAATAATGGGAGATTTCAACTACCCGGATATATGTTGGCAGTCAAACTCTGCAAAGGCGGCAAGGTCCAGCAAGTTTCTTGCTTGTCTTGCAGACAATTTCATGGTCCAGAAGGTGGACGAGGCGACAAGGGGATCAAATATTCTGGATCTGATCCTGACCAACAGGGAAGACCTTGTTAATGACGTAGAACTGGTTGGATCTTTAGGAGAGAGTGACCATGCCCTATTAGAATTTGGCATTCAGTGGGGAAGAGAAGGCAAGTGTAGCCAGGCATTCGTCTTAGATTTTAAAAAAGCAGACTTCTGTAAACTGAAGGAGCTGCTGGCTGAAATCCCGTGGTCAAGAATAGTCAATGAGAAAGGAGTTCAGGATGCATGGGAGTTCTTTAAAAGGGAGGTACTGAAGGCACAGGCTAAAACTGTGCCATTAAGGAGGAAAAATGGAAGGCATCTGAACAAACCGGAATGGTTGACTAAAGAGCTCTCAGCTGAGCTAAGTATTAAGAAAAACATGTACAGGAAATGGAAGAAGGGGGAAATCACCAAAGAAGATTATAAGCAAGTAGCCAGGAGATGCAGGGAGAAGGTCAGAAAGGCTAAAGCACAGAATGAACTTAGGCTGGCCAGAGACTTTAAAAACAATAAAAAGGGCTTTTTTAAATACGTCCGCAGCAAAAGGAAAAAGAAGGAGACGATAGGGTCACTGCGCAAGGAAGATGGTGAATTAATAACAGGAGGAAGAAAAAAGGCAGAACTCCTCAACACCTTCTTCGCCTCAGTTTTTTCCCAAAAGGATAAAAACACTCAACCTGGCGGTTGGGGAGCAGGTGAGGAAGTGGGGGAAATGCAGCACAGAATAGATAGAGAGGTAGTACAGGAATACCTGGCCACACTGGATGAATTCAAGTCTCCAGGGCCAGATGAATTGCATCCTAGGATTTTAAAAGAACTAGCAGAGGTCATTGCAGAACCTCTTGCTATAATCTTTGAAAACTCTTGGCGGACCGGAGAAGTTCCGGCAGACTGGAGGAGGGCAAATGTTGTCCCCATCTTCAAGAAGGGAAAAAAAGAGGACCCAAATAATTATCGCCCAGTCAGCCTGACATCAGTACCTGGAAAGATCCTGGAGCGGATCATCAAACAGTCAGTTTCTAATTACTTAGAAAACAATGCCGTAATTACGAAAAGTCAACATGGATTTCTCAAAAATAGGTCATGCCAGACTAATCTTATCTCTTTTTATGATAGAGTTACTTGCTTGATAGATGAAGGGAATGCTGTGGACATAGTATATCTTGATTTCAGTAAGGCCTTTGACAAAGTTCCCCATGACATTCTTGCAAAGAAGCTAGTAAGATGTGGGCTGGACAGGGCTACTGTCAGGTGGATTTGTAACTGGTTGACTGACCGTACCCAAAGGGTGGTCACCAATGGCAGATTCTCATCCTGGAGAGAAGTGACTAGCGGGGTGCCACAGGGTTCTGTCCTGGGCCCGGTGCTGTTCAATATCTTCATTAATGACTTGAATGAAGGAATAGAGGGCACGCTGATCAAATTTGCAGATGACACCAAATTGGGAGGGGTTGCTAATACACCTGATGACAGGATCAAAATTCAAAAGGACCTGGACAGATTGGAGAGCTGGGCCAAGGCTAACAAAATGAATTTCAACAGAGAGAAATGTAAGGTCCTACACTTAGGCAGAAAAAATGGTATGCAGAAATATAGGATGGGGGACACGTGGCTGGCTAACAGTATGTGTGAAAGGGATTTAGGAGTCTTCATAGACCACAAGCTGAACATGAGTCAGCAGTGTGATGCGGCAGCCAAGAAGGCCAACGCAATTCTTGGTTGCATCAATAGGAGTATGGTGTCTAGATCGAGGGAGGTATTGGTACCACTTTATTCTGCATTGGTTAGACCTCATCTTGAATACTGTGTCCAGTTCTGGGCACCCCAATTCAAGAAGGATATGGATAAGCTGGAGCAGGTCCAGAGGAGGGCAACCAAAATGGTGAGGGAGCTGGAAGCCATGCCCTATGAGGACAGACTTAGAGAGCTGGGTATGTTTAGTCTGCAGAAGAGAAGGTTGAGAGGGGACATGATAGCCATGTTTAAATATTTGAAGGGGTGTCATGTCGAGGAGGGAGTGGGCTTGTTTTCTCCTGCTCTTGAGACCAGGACAAGGAGCAATGGATGCAAGCTGCAGGAGGGGAGATTCCGCCTGAACCTCAGGAGGAATTTCCTGACAGTCAGGGCTGTCCGACAGTGGAATGTGCTGCCACAGAGTGTGGTGGAGTCTCCTTCTTTGGAGGTTTTTAAGCGGAGGCTGGATGGCCACTTGTTGGGAGTGCTTTGAGGGTTTTCCTGCATGGCAGGGGGTTGGACTGGATGGCCGTTGTGGTCTCTTCCAACTCTACATTTCTATGATTCTATGATTCTATGAACTAGTGCAACATGGAGAAGGTTAGGCTAGAAGAACACCTAAATTCCAAATTGTGTGCCTCTGAAGGGTAAGACAAGAATTGTATAGTTACTTTCTTCTCTTACAAAGAAGAAAGATAAAACTTTGTTAAATGCTATAGGGGCTGAACAATATTTTCAGGGGAAAGACCTTCAGTATGAAAAGGAGAAGAAAGGTTCTCCAATAGAAACTCTCCCCCTGCCCCCAGTATTCCCTTTTCGCTGTCATTCAGAAGCTGCCTTAGCATAACATTTTTATTTTTTTGGAAAAAAAGTATTCTTCCTGATTATCCAACCAATCAGAAACCAGGAGCGTAGTCATGGTGTCACACAAAGAATCAGTTTTGGATATATTGCTGTATCATGAAGACAAATCAAAGTGACAGCAATACTTTCTGTGCTGACTCTGAAAGGAATGAAGCCATTAAATTATTGCTGAAAGGGGTGGCATGTTTTGCAGTGGTTATCCAACTCCCCCCCCCCAATGAAATATTCCTCTGTTCTTTTCCTGAGCCTATGCCTGCTTGATGTATTTATCCTTGAATACTATGCGTTATCTAAATGCTAACAAAGAGGTTCTCTACACGCCCATATTTTACTACTGTATTGGCTTGAGCTAACTTATTAAGCAGAAAGTTAGATTGTATCTGGGGTAGCTGCTTTGAGTCAAGTTCCATCTATGACCTATGTTGTGACTATCTCTATAAGATCCAGGTGTTCAGCAAGCAGTGGCACTTCTTGGTGGCAGTAGAGGTACAAATGCTCCTCTTTTATTAATGGGGGTGGGTTCCAAGACAGAAAATTGCTGGCTCTAGAAAGCTGCACACATCAGTGACAGCTCTATAAAGTGGCAAGACTGCTGGCAGAGAAAGGTGGAGAATATCAAACTTACCACAGTGCCTTGCTGCTTGAAGGAATCATCTCACTCAGGTTCTCAGTAGACCCAGTCTTGATTACGAATTACCCCAGTCATTTTCAAAGCTTTTTTTTTTTTTCAAATGGGAAGATCAGTTATGGCAAACTTGCTTCTCTGAAAGTTAACTATTTTCACAGGTACTTTCAGAGTTTCACTGCAGGAGATTATGACATATTCTACATCATAGCATAAGTTCAAGCAAAATAACAGTGAGGTCGAATGACCTGACCAAAGCTTTACAAGAGTTGAATCGTACCCTAGAATATGTCCCAAATGATTTGCAACACACTAGGTTTCCATGACAGATCAGGCTAGAAAAAAACTGAAGAGACTTCTCCAAAGATGGAAAGTTTGTGGTGAAGGATAAACCATTCTCACTGAACAGTTTGAATTGCTGTGTGTGAGAATATTTTTTTCCAAGAGGAAACAGAGGCAAACACTTTGACCCAGTTTGTACTCAGCATTTGGCAAAAAGGTATTGCCAATGTGATTGGAAATAACAGCCATGGAGTGCCTTAAAAACTACTGTCACCCATATCCTACTATTTCTGACAATGCTCCAAAGAGAAGGAGGATTGTAGAAGATATTTTGCCTTGAAGAGAGGCAGTGAGGCATTCAAAGGTTGCCAAGCAGCACCTGTCAGATTAGCCTTTAAAAGCACATATCTCAAGGAGTGTAACATGACAGAGCTCACTGAAGAGAGGAGCTTATTAGGGGGTGGTTTGACTTCTCAGTCATTGTTGTATGTGATTTAGCAGGTGGATTTGGCCCTACTGCCACTCAGGAAGAAGGAGCTTCAGTCCCAAGAAAAGAATTCATGAATATCAGAGTCAAGAGAGGTCTATAGTTACAACAGTGGATAATTTATGTTACTATTCTTCCACATATATATGTGACTTTACAATTAGGGGAGCATGAACATTAATAAAAGTTACTTAGGCCCTTTTCGCACCTTACCTTGTCCCAGAGACATCTGGTGTGGGTTCCAGCATCAGTTCTTTCAGGAGGGGAGTATAAAAGGAGCACTCCCTGCCACATCAGCTGCCTCCAGGATCCAAAAAACATGATGGCCATGCCTCTTCCTGCCACAGCACAGCCAGGTACTTTTCCAGGCTGCACTGGGGCAGGAAGTTCAGCCATTGTACTTCCAGGGCCTCTGTAGGGAAAGTAAGTGCAAGCACATGGTGCGGTGGTGATGCAATCGCCAGTCACTGACAGGGAAAATCTGTCAATGATTTGTGGCTTGATCACACCACCTGGGGACAGGAGAAGGACGGGACTGCAACAATGTTGTGCATAAGCATCGCTGCAATCCCATCCTTCTCCCATCCTTATGGCAGATTGGGAGGGTGGAGTGGAAAGGGCCTTGGGTTTGTATGGGTTTGAGGTTTTTAATTTAACTTTTCTTTAAGTGACCTGACTCAATCAAGAAAAATGTGTTGAATATCATGATGTCACACTTCTATGTAAACAATCACATTTAGATATCTGACGTGATTACATACTCCAATTACTAGCTGCATGGGCAATTGTAGCCAATCAGAGTGTAATTGTAAGAGTCAAAGAGTTCTTATTATCCATTCCATAGCAATGATCTCCAGAAACTTTTCCAAAAGTGAAAAGTCTTTTGGAAATGTTTGTGTAGCTGGCCTCTGCCATTTTGGCTCAGCATTATTCTAAACTGCATGAAACTCTGAAATAAGAAGGCGATGACGTTGGGTTTAAACAGGGGTGATAACTTTTATTAAACTGCATTAAAAGATCTGTAATGTAATAAAGGCATTGACTATTAACTGTGCTGCCCACTGTATGTATCTGTACCTGGCTTGAAAATGACAATTCTCTGATAATTCTGTGATACATATTTATGATTCCTCGACCACACATAATAGATGTGGGTGTCCAAGGAAATACCTACTAGCTCTGAAAGACTAGTTTAAGAAAGTCCTTTCCACCTTTGCTACCAAACTGCCCCTTTACACAAAAACTCTGTTAACTTCATGGTTCCTGCTCACGGTGACCAAAGAATGTATCTCTTTGCCACATTTACTCTACATTGTAATGTCATAACCTGAACCCTAAAGCACTAGTGATATATCCTATGGACTCCCATAATGCCTTACCATAAACCAGGCTAGCTGGGCCTGATAGGAACTGGAGTCCAATAGCATCTTGTGGACCACAGGTTCCGTGGCCTTGTCTTAAACAGCAGAATGGAGAAGGCAATTCCCATGGTTAATGTGGATAAAGCTAAAAATGCATTACATACCTAAAGCAACGAGCTAAACCAGCATTGCAGAGAGAGGGAGCACTAAACAGAATAAATTATTGACAAGGACATATGCTTCTAAGGCTTTATAGCCAATGAAGCTGCTCTTCCCATTGGCCACACTCCTCATGGTGTTTATGTAGCTTTCATCTTTGGGACAAAACTGCCTTTTCCAGCCACTGGGCATGTGGGAGTACAGATGAAACCTGGATGAATTACTTTTTTTTTTTTTGACTGCAGCCCCCAGAACTCATCAACCACCATGGCCAGTGACTCTGGCTTGGGGATTCTGGGACCTGTAGTCTAAAATGTAATGTTTTCAAGCTTGGAGTAGAGCTGACTAGTATTTTAATTTCTGACAGACACAGAATCCAACACAGGTTTAGGACATGTTCCAAAAAGTGGGACGCAAAGACCAAGTACAGAAGGCCTTTTCAAATGATTTCAGGTGTCAGCTGTATGTGCACAGACATCAAAATTGCAGTACGCTGCATTTAATTCTATCAGGCATAGAGTTCAGCTGTTATTAGCTGGATTATAACCTAGCAATACTTACCAATATTTTCACATTGTAAGTGACAGTGCAAATAAACAGCTCACTATATATAAATCTAGATTATATTGTTTGCAGACCTCAGTTTCTAGCAGTCTAATTTATGATGTCTTAATCCCACCTGGAAGAATATGAACAGTGGACGGTAAGGACACTTTCTAAAAGATTGAAGATCTGGAAAGGAATCACTGTGTAGTTTGTATTGTATTGTATTGTACTGTATTGTATTTGACCTTTAGCTAAAAAGGCTCCCGTGGTGGCTTACAAATCATTAATTTGATAGTTCTGTCTCCTCAAGCTTACTATAGAAAAAGATATAAAACATAAAGAAAAGGGAATGGCAGTGGGGAGGAGATTAATTCTGTTCTTCTCTCTCACATTTGAAAGTAAAGGCAATTGAAACATGGAGGGATAGGCTGTCACCAGCTCTTGGGCCAAGACATAGTAGAAATATACTGGCTATTCTTCTCTTCCCCCAGAGGACAGAGCAACAGTAATTGGAATGGAGGAAGCACTTCTCACCAACCACTGAGCCAAGGCATGGTGGAGCTCTGTGTTACCACAAAATGTGGGTGCCACAAGGGCCTCCCTGTGATGCCAGTACCTCTGCGTAAAAGTGGGGAATGAATTAGCTCAAAGAGGAGGCTTGCGAGAGGAGAGTAACTTAGCGAGACCTTTTCTATCAACGTTTATGGGCACATGCAGGAAAAGAACCAGGCAAAGATTCAAAAGTAAGTTAAACATGTGTTTTCTGGGGGGGAATTCACTCATGCATGCACACAAGATACACACAGTCAAACATTCACACAAGAACTAACTGAAAGAGAAAGGGAGGAAAAAATTATGGATAGAGAGGCTGAAGGGCTTGGGGGGGATTAATAATTACCAGTCCAGAAGAGTAGTGAAGGGCAGAAATGTGTTTTGGCTTAGGTATGACCTAAGGTCAGTTCTCATTTGAGAGCCAGATGGACAGAGTGACGGGTAGACCTTTGAGAGACTACACTGGGCATCCTGAAATCAGGGATATTTGTACCCTGAAAATAGCCTGTGGCAGTGAAAGTTCCAGATGCAAGACAAGGGGAACCTGTTGTGGACAATGGGTTTTTCACCTGTTGATGGGCTTAGTGCTTGATTGACAAAGACATGATAGGTGTTGTAATAGCTGTCTATTGTCAGTGCTGTGAGGAAAGAGGAAGGAGTCCAGGTGTATAAAGGACAGATACTTGCCAATCAGTGTCCTAGTGGGCTTCTCTCAGTTGGGTTCCCTGGAAAATTCCAGCTTCTATTTAAGCCTATCATCCACAGGAATGGTGTGTATTTGCCTGACAAATGACTCAGTCTTACCTGGAGGAAGTTTCGAGTTGACCTATCTGGTCTCACATTTACAGTCAAATTCCTTCCCTTGCTCGGTTTGACCTCTCCATCACCTTTCAGGTCTGATTTTGATATCAGAGCCAATTAATACAGTTGTCAATCCACTATCATGCCAATTAGGTATGGTGCCCATCCAAACTATACTAATATCATGGACCCCAAAGCAGGGCCTTACAGCTGTGCTTTGCTGATCTTCTCTTCCTTGGAACCACTTTCCTGTGAAAAGAATTGCTTTAGCAATCCTTTTCTTTGGGCAGCTAAAGCTGAGTTGAATTTGCTGAAGGCTGAATGCTATTTTGGCACAAGTTTTGCAAAATTTACTCCCCGGAAGCCTGAATAAGGGCATAAGTAATAGAGTTAATTATATTATACAGTTAAAAGCCAGATGTTCGTATAAGAAATACCATCTTATCAGATACTTCTGGACAGGCAGCCACTCAAGCCAAAACAAAAGACATATTGCAAACTCACTCACTCACTGTCGGCTGAGTCTCTTTATTCTCACATTTCTGCACACTGTTGCAGGTCCAATCTTGTTACGGTTCTGATGAAATGAGACACTAGATCAGGTTGCTTACTGTCTCTCACTGAATCTTCTTTTTATAAAAGTTGGCGGTGGCGCTTGTGCCGCAAATACGGCGATCCTGTTGGATCCGTCGTGGCCCTTTAATCCCTCTGGCACCTTCCATTCCTTCCTCCTGGAAAGTGCTCGATGTGAGTCTCTGGATCCCCTTTGGGTCTCTTCCGCACCCCCTTTACTGGGGGGGGAGTCGAGCCGCTTTTGATGGTAAAAAAAAAATGGCTGAAATCCAACAGGTGGTAGCTTGGAGCAGTGGAGCTTCACTCCGAGCTACCGCTCGCATGTGCCATGCAACCAGGAAGTGGTTCTTCTTTGAACATTTTTAAGCATAGGCTGGATGGCCATCTGTTGGGAATGTTTTGATGGGTGTTCCTGCATAGCAAGAGGTTGGACTGGATGGCCCCTGGGGTGTCTTCCAACTCTATGATTCTATAAGTCTATGACTGCTGGTTACAGATGGGCTGCACCTCATGAAGACAAAGAAGAATGTCTTTGGAAGGGGCATGGCAAATCCAATCACAAGGGCTTTAAACTGAATCCTTGAGGTGTTGGAAATGATAGCTTAAGTACCTATTCAAAGGCAAGAGCTAAACACAAGGATGTGAATACTAGCCAAGAAGCTGAGGGAGAGGATAAGAGCCACAATAAAACTCGCAGTAAAATAAAAGATGTAAATAAACCAGGCTTTACTTGCCTATTCATCAATACATACAGTTTGGGAAACAAACAGGATGACTTTAAGTCCTAGTGCAAAAAGGTAAGTATGACTTTATTAGTATAACAGAGACTTTGTGGGATGACTCCCATGACTGGAATATAACAATTGAAGAGTTATAGCCTCTTGAAAAAAGAAAAGGAGAGGGAATAGCATTATATGTCAAAGACAAATTTACTAGAATTAGTAGTTATGGAGGACTTCAGTTATCCTGATACCTATTGGGAGACATAGGCCATTTCTGCACTAGCCTGTTATAGTGCTATTATTCCACCTCCAACATCCTATGAAATCCTGGGGTTTGCAGTTTTGGGAGGGGCCTCAAAGGCCCCTCGCTAAACTGCACACCCCAGGATTCCATAGGATGTTGAAAGTGGAATAATGGCACTATAACAGGCTAGTGTGGAAATGGCCTAAGGCATTTTCTGCAGCATGGTGTCCTCCTGACATGGGGACACAAGAGGAGCAGGACCACAATGATGCTTCCACATGATGTCATCACGGTCTTGCCCTTCTCACATTGCCAGTTGGGTCAATTGTGGGGTATATCATTGATGGCAAAACTCCATCAATGGTCACCAATCACACAAGCCTTCTGTCACAGCCAGCCATACAGAAGGGCCAGAAGCATGATCACACACTTTCTTCCCCACTGCAGCATGGGAAGAAGGCCGTCTGCAGTGCAGAAGGAAAGGGCATGTCAGTCATGCTCCCTTCCACAGGCAGCCAGTTAGGTGCAAAGAGGAGCACTGAAGACATGCTCCCATCCCTATGCCTAGAGAAAGGCAGCATGCAAATATAATAAATAAAATAAAATAAATAAATAAATCCCAGCAGAGATGCTGCCAGGATTGTGATGGGATGATGCATGAGAGTGTCATCCTGTGAGAGGGACCTAACTCTGATAAACATAAGCTTTCCAACAAATTCATAATGTACTTTACTGACAATTTCTTCTTTCAAAATGTGGAGGAAGAAATAAGGGAATTGGCAATCCTGGACTGGATCCTAACCAATAGGAAGGAGCAGGTCACTAGAGTCAAAGCTGTCAGCACTTTAGGAGGAAGTGAGAATGTAATCCTAGAATTCATTATTGTGGAACATGACAAAGAAGAATATAAACACAGGCCCTGGGTTTCAGGAAAGTTGATTTTATGAAGCTCAGGAAAATACTAGGTAGAATCCCATGGCTGTAGATGCTAAAGGAAAAAGACACCAGTAATGGTGGGAGTTCATTAAGAAGGAGTTACTAAAAACACAATCACAAACAATTCCATGGAAACATCTGAAAAAAGCTAATGTGCAGTAAAATTAAGGAGAAAGTGAAAAGAAAAAAGATCATGCATACATGTTGCAAAGAAGGGTGAATTACCAAGGAAGAGTATAGATTTGTAGCCCGAGCTTTCAGGAACAATATAAGGAAAGCTAAAGCTCAAAATGGGCTGAGACTAGCTAAGGAAGCAGGAAGCAAAAGAAGAGGACTTTTCAAATATTCAAAAACAAGAGAATGACCAAGGAAACAGGGCTTCAGGTTTTACCCCTAAAGAGAACTGTATGCTTCCATGGATAAGCAGAAACATTGGAAAGTTATTAGTGCTACAAATCCAGATTGACAAGGATGCAGACAGAAATCACCTAAATGTGTTCAACCTAAATGTGTTCAAATTCATAGAACCAGATGAACTGCATCCCAGTATATTGAAGGAACTTTTTAACCTACTGTCTGAACTGCTTGCAATCATTTCTGACAGATGTTGAAGAGTGGATGGAGTACCAAAGGAATGGAGACAAGGAGATATTGTTCCTCTCTTCAAAAAATGCAAGCAGGATCCAGAAAACTACAGGCCAGTCAACCTGACCTCAGTACTAGGAAAAATATTAGTGCTCCTGATAGAGAAGTGTGCTTGCTAATAGCTTGATGGCAATGCAGTAGGAGCCACCATGGGTTTGTCAAGAACCAATCCTGCCAAACCACCATATATCTTTTTTTAATAGATAGTGGGAATGCTGTGGATGTCATTTATCTAGATTTCAACAAAGCATCTGAGGAGGTCCTCCATTATATTTTGATTAGCATACTGATTAAATATGGAATAGATAGAAACACCATCAGATGGATTCATAATTGGTTGGAAAAGCATGCTCAAAGTGTTGCCATCAGTGGCCGTGCTTGAAACCAGAAAGAAGTCTAAAGTGGAGTGCCACAAGGCTCTGTCCTGGGACCGACGCTCTTCAACATTTTAGATGATTTAGATGATGGAGTGGAAGGAAGCCTTATCAAATCTGTGGATTATACAAAACTGGGAGGGGTAGCTAAGACACTAGAAGATAGGAACATAATTCAAAAGGACCTTGATAAACTAGAAAATTGGGTGAAAATTAATAAAATTCAGTAGTAATAAATGCAAAATTCTGCACATAGCCACAAAAACCAAATGTGCAAGTATAGTGGGTTATGTGGCCCAGCAGTGCTAAATGTGTAAACAACCTGAGAATTATTGCTGATCACAAGTTGAGCACAAGTCAGTAGTATGATGCTGCAGCAAAGTAGGCACGTGCTATCTTAGCCAGCATTAATAGAACTGCAGTGAACTTTCTGGGTTCTTCTGGGATTTATTTTATTTTATTTTATTTTATTTTATTTTATTTTATTTTATTTTATTTTATTTTATGGCCTGTGTGCCTTGGAGAACAGTAGCTGAAAAATCAATCTCCACCTTTTCTACTGACGGAAAATCTCAGGTCTAACTATGAATCCTACTTTGATATTACTTAATTACAGAAAGGAAAACTTTTCCAGGGTGCGCTCCCAGAAATCTTAGATAATATACTCAAGTTCAAGAGTTTGTAGAGATTCACAATCCACAACACCTAGAAGGCCAAATGATTCTCACATTTGATTAAATATAGTGTTGAAGAAGCTGTGGGTTTGGACCCTATTCTTTCTGGTCTTCATCTCTATGTCTATTTGTCCACCATCCACCCATATGAACTAAAAAAAAAAAAAGATTTATACAGCAACAATTGAACTATATTTCCTGCAGAAATTTTGTAACATTTTTCTCTACCCTGCAACTTCTGCCTTCCCTCTCAGTGAGATTCCCCACCCCACCCCATTTCTCCATCTGCAAAAAAGGTGTAGAATTGGGGTGACCATTTTCATTCGGTCTTCATCAGGAGCATAGGATAGTAAAGAGGATTCCTCCTTCACGGCCTTTCACTGTTAAGATTTCTAACTAGAATAAAGCTGAAATACAATCATCATTTTTCCCTTTTGTTCTTTTTACAAGCAGCCATCCCCAAATTCATATTGCTTGCGCAGTACTGAGCAAATACTAATCTAATTTTATGTCTCAAAATAACAGAGCATGAATTTCAGCTTCTTTTTTAAAGCAACAACAACAACTGATGTCTAAATTTTGGCAGCCAGACTGCATGTGGAAGCCTGCCATTTGTTTGTGATAAAAAATTTTGTTTACTATGTACTGGAGTATTCCACCTAATCTCCTTCCATTTTTACCAGTAATAATCCTTCTGCTTCTTCCACTGCCATGAGAAATAGATGGCAATCCCCTTTTTCATTCATTTTCCTCTCCATGCCCATAAAATACATGCCTATGAAATTGTTCTACACTATGCACACTGCTATTTCAACTCTTAGTTTAGGGTTTTTTTTTAAAAAGGAATCCAAACCCTAATCTTTATTATTGTATTGTGGAGATAATACTTAGCTACTTGCAGAGCAAATATTTAAGTCTTGGACAGAGAAAGAATAAATGCTTTCTTTTTAAATATATGAAGTTGCCTTTGTCGTATTTTGAGTGACTTCTGAAAACTAGGGGATTGTTCTCATTGAACTGGTAAACCCACACTTGGATTGACCCATTTCAGATCAGGCTGTAGGTGGGGCTCAGTGAGTGGTCCTCCATATGATAAGAAAAACCCTTTATATGGAAAAATCAATGTCAAGAAAAGCAAATGAACCCAGATGTCTGTGCTCAGGGTAATATTTCAGTATGGTAGACCATTTAGTTACACAAACACACACCCAGAGTCTGATGTATCACAACCTATTTACTTCTTCACTGAAATCTAGGTACATCTCACTATGTGGTACAAAGGGTTTATACTGTCAGCTACCTGGTGGATTTTTGGGCCACCATTATCAGGGGCATTAAAAGACTTACTATGTGTCCTTTGTGACATCTAAAATGTTTATATAGGCCAAGACAAAATATTAATCCTCCAAGAAATGGAGGAGACTTGGTAGACTAGTGGAAGCATGTTCACACACTACTGCTACACAAATGGCAACTTGCTTGTTCAGGGTGATGATAGTGCATATGCTGTTTGAATGGAGAAAAATGGTTGAAGAAAACAAAAGGTTGCAATTCTTCTCATTTATGACAAGATCTTTTTAGGCGTATCTTCTTTCCCTAAATAAAATTCCCTTTTAAGGTCTCCTTACTGAGAGATAGAGAACAGGATTTATCCTACTAGAGAAAGGGGGAAAGAATTTGGAGTAGATGAGGGGCAGGCCACACTATTCTCCCCTTCTGATCCCAGGGACCCTATCTATAACAGACTAGCATGTCAAAAAGTCTAGGCTAGAACTATTCATTCACATCCACCTAGCTGCCAACCATCATAGAAAATTAAAACATGTGGTCTACTCCCCATACTCTGAAGTGACACAGTCCACCATGCAGTTCACTAGATAATGCTACTGAATATGTAACTCAACTCTGATAAGATTAGAGATATGAGCTCAATGCATAGGAAGGACCCAGTGAGTCACGTTTAGAGCAAGAGGCAGGTTGTGGGATTTCAGGTAACTGAGGGGGCCACAATTCTGTTAGTCAGTGTAAATATATTGGCATGTGTGACAGTGGCAGCACTGTTTGTGAAGAAAATACAATTTTCTGCACACACACACACACACACACACAAACCCCATATGCATTTTTTCCTGCAGAATACACAAAAGAATACAGAAAATACCATTTTCTGGACAAAAAAAAACATGCATTTTTTTCCTACAGAATAAATCTTGAACTGCAAAAAAATTTGTCCATCAAACATTCTTACCTTCTTTGATACTCTGGAAGCCTCTTTCACATCTACAGTTTGAGTATTTAAGAGTGCTCTTTTCATCTCCATTGTTTAATACAGTAAACTATGAAGGTTTAAGTCTTCAAACATTCCTAGTAAATTGGAAACAGACAGGCTTTTAGAAGAGGACCAGAGTCTGTCATGTGGTAGTCTGCCTCATACCTTACTTACTGTTGAGTCACTTCCTCTCACACAGCAAATATCATTTTTTTACAAGTATGTGTCTGCACATTTATGTTCTGATGTTGTCACAGTTTTCTTCTTTAGGAAAATGCCTTGGCCTGTCTCAGGTTCTGGACTACAAATCGCAGAATTCTCTAATCAGCATGTAATCCAGAATCTGACTTTAGAGGCAGAAGAAAGCTGTTTTAGTGCTAAAAGTGAGAAAACTTCTTTAGGGCTAAATGAGTGCCTTGTGTCACTAATTCATGAGATCATGATGACCAAAACTTAAGCTCAACAAGATAGAGGTGCTCCTAGTTAGTCATGGAACAGGGATTCAGTATGTGCTTGGATGGTGTTTTGCTTCCCGTGAAATCTCAGGTTCACTGCTTGGGCATATTGCTGGACCTGGATGCCCAACTTTCTACAGAAGCCTAAAGAGTATTTTCCCAATTAGAACTACTATGCCATCTACTCCCATTCATGAAAATACCTAATGTGCCCATGGAAACACATACTTTTGTTAACATCCTGCTTTATATGAAGAAGGTATTGTACCTACTGACGGGGCAAATGCTGTGGCCAGGCTATTGACTGAGGCTTGTGACAGAGAACGTATAATTTCTTTCTTACAGTAACTCTACTGGCTACTGCTCCATTTCCAAGTACAATTCAAAAGACTGGTTTTGACCTATAAAGCTGCATATGACTTGTTTCCAGGCTATCTAAACAACCATATTCACACATATAAGCCCGCTTGAGTTTTTAAATCTGCAGAAGATCTTCTGTCAGTTTCATCACCTTCACACGTATGTTTGGGAGGGCTTTAGTGTAGGTGCTCCAGGGGTATGGAATTCCTTTCCAAGAGAGAGTAAGCTAGGATCCTGGCCCCCATTGTCCTTCTGCCAACAAGGAGGAGACTCTATTTCATATTTGAACCCCTGCCCTGCCTTAGGCACTACTAGTTAACAGCTATTTCCCCAGTATTACTGAAATAGCTCCTATAGGTTACTGGGTGGGAAGAAATGTATCATGAACCTGAGAAGTTTAATCTCATTACATTGTAACACCCTAACTTGAAGTGCCCTGTTAACCGTAGAGAAGCAGCCATCTCAAAATAATTTGCTTCATAGCCACATCCACCTTGGATAAAAATCCAACTTATATAAGGGATGCAAATTTCAATCAGTTTAAGTGGTAGGTTAATGAGCTAAAGCCTTAATTGCACATTAAAATATACCCCTGATTAACCAGTGAGGCCACCAATGAAGGACATACCTTTGTGCTAACTCAACAGATATATCAGTTAGTCCTTAGTGCATCACATTTCTGATGCAAACGTTTGTGGTATTTATAGTTGGCTTTCCTATAAAAAGCAAGAGGAAGTCTATTCCATCAGTGTGTTCCGACAACACAGCCAGAGAATGCTGAAGTTGAAAGCACACAGACAAAAGCAATATGTGGAGAATCCTCTAGGGAAAAAGTTATGCCGGTATCGTTGAAACTCGCCTCCCTTTTCTCCAATTTGTGTGTGTGTGTTTTCCCCTGTGCAGCAAACATCCAGAATTTTCTGTGGAACCCTAACACATACCTTATTCATTGTTAAACCTTATTTTCTGCAGATTCCATGGCAATTTCTCTTAGAATCTCCAGATCCTTTAAAATTTCATTATAGAGTATTATAACGCTAAAATACTAGAACACTACAGCCAAATGGTGGAAGATTCCAAACAGATCCACAGAAGTAGTTCTTCATACTGCATACAGCTAACAGTAGAATTTACTGCCACAAGATGGATGGCTTTAAAAAGAGACTGGATATATTTATGGATGATGGGTCACCAATGGCTATTACTCAGGATTGCAACAAATCACCACCAGGATCAGATGCTATGGAGCACAAGATGTCAGATGGTATGTTACATCTATGTCCTCCTGGATGATTTCTCATAGGCTATTGGTGGTGTGTGAGCAGCATGTTGAATGAGAGAGGCTTTCAGTCTCATCTAATGTAGAAAAATGTCTCTCAAATTTCACTGCCTGTGAACAGAAAGAGAATTTTGGAAGCCCATTTTCAATTAGCTCTAATTTGAAAAACACATTTGCTTTTAGTGCAACCCTTTTCTTTTCTCTTCGAAACTCCCTCCCCCCATTACAAGTGATAGCAGTAGCAACTGTGTTGACAGCTTGGCAATTATTTTTGCTTTCTCTACATTTCAGCAGGCTTCACATTTTTTTTTATTGATTAAATTTATATCGCACCTTTTCCCCCAAATAGGATTCAAAGTGGCTTACACAATCTAAAAAGATACTGCTAAACAAAGAATTGTTTCCAGACATTGTACTTATGTGTGTGTGTGGGGGGGAGTGATTAGTGAGACCTTGGAAAAGTTACTTTTTTAATGTGCAGCTCCCAAAGTACCCTAGCCAGCATGGGCAAGGCCCAGTGGCCTGCATGGGCCAAACAGTGGCAATGCTGGCTGAGGTGTTCTGGGAACTATAGACTGAAATGGTAATGTTTCCAAACTCTGCTGCTGGTAGAGAATATTCAGCATATGACATCTACCCCCCCCCCGCCATGCTTAATTTAACTGCCTATAAAGAGGGTAGAGGATTTGGGGAGCCCACTTAACTCTAAAATGCACATATTTGAACAGACTTGTTCAGGTATAAAAATACCATGGTGTAGTATATATATGAGTGGATCTATGCAAAAGTGACCCACACCCCCAAAAAAGAAAGAAACTGATTCACTCATCCATGACCGTGATTGGATTTCAGCTAGTTGAAAGCCACTTTGTGTCTGCACTTCAACATTAATGGGAATTTTACAGATTCTCAGACTGAAGAAGAAAATGAATCACTCCTCCTAACAATAATGGGTAGCTTTTATATATGAAATAGTAAATTATCACATGCATAGAAGAAAACAATAAACGTCCTCCAATACCCAGTAAACCAGCCAGCAGCTTGAACAACTATGTGTGTGTATGTGTGTGCATTTAAAAACTCTGCTGTTGGTAGTTCAATGAGTTTTTTTCCCCCAGACAATTGCATAGCAGTGGGATTACATAGAGCTCCTTTTGATGGCATACTTAACATAATGATTGATCCATCCTGCTCTTCAAACAAGCTGAACATATGTCACCATTTTGTTTTCAACTTTTGTTCCAGCAATAGTGTCCACTATTCATTCATATAGAACAGATTAGATGACATCAGGCTTGACCTTGGCAAGAGGCTCATTCACTCTACACAATTAGAGTGCTAGATTCCACTTTAACTGCCATGCTAACATCTCATGGGAGAACCGGAGCACATGGGGGGGGAGATTGTGGGGGAAAGAGGGAATTCCCCATTCCCCATTCCCCAGACTAAAACTGTTCCCTCAGTTGAATAACTTAACTGGATTTCATCACCCATGGAATACCATGTATTGTTTTAAAAATCACCTCAGATAATTCTTCACTGGTGCTGGTGCTATAATATTGACATTAAACCCTACAGAATGATCTTGTCTGAATTATTTGCACTGAAGCTGTCCACAAAATGAAATCAGTTCCACACCTAACACTTTCTGACAGTGAAAAAAAGTTGCTATGCTGGACACTGCAAGAATTTGAAATGCAGCCTTCTTATTTCACAGTGATAAATGGGTGATATTTTTTTCTTTTCTTTTAGTGTTCAAAATATGAAAGTTTAACTCAAGCATCCAGGGATTGGGGAGAGGGGGAAATGCTCAAGAAAATTAACTAAGGGCAGTATTAGAAATCAATTGAATGGATATAATCTGATAGGACAAAAAAAAAGTATTGCATTTATAAGAAGAGAGAAATTGTGCTCCTCAAAGATGTCGTGATTCATTCTGAGCTAACAAAAGAGAAACTAAAAAAGAAGCCATGTAATGCATTTATGATTTCTGAAGAGCTTTGATTAAGTCTCCATTAGAAAAACTGGGTAACCATGGAGTAAGTGGTGTAGGCTTGCCAGATTAAAATCATATCAGAAAGTAAGGCATTAAGAGAGAATAATACCCACCTCCCACTGATGGAGAAAATGAACAGTAGAGTGCCCCAGTGATCAGTCCTCAAGATTGATACCATCCAAGGTATGCCATGTCCACTGGCCCAACCAAATGAACACATCCCTAAAATCCATTAGAAGCCTTGGAACAAAATCAGAGGGAGTCAATCTTAGAAAAATTTGTTAGAGAGAGGAGGTTCCTATCTTAGATTCATTTTGATCTATCAGAAAGAATGCCGGCAAGTTGGTTACATTTTGGGGCCGGGGGAATTCCCATTGACACTGTAGGAAAAAGTATGTCTTTTCTCACCATCCTTTGCTTTGAGTAGTGATACTCCAAAATGTTAATTTGTTTATTCACTGATTTATAAATCACATCCCCTGACTACCTGAGAAAATGCACAAGTAAAACATAGCATAAAAATTTAACATAGATGCAAGAAACCAAGGCCTAAAACCCTAGCCATTTGATAAAATCTGAGAATACCCTGAACACTGAAATTCAAGAGGAACTTAAAATATTACACAGCATTCAACGCCTGATAGAAAGGGACAGGTTTTATTACCCGCCCAAAACAAAATAACGAGAGAGCCAATCTTAACTTCCTTTGGGACAGGTTTTCACAGTCAGGGTGCTGACTGGCCCTTTCTCATATTTTTGTCATGTGTCTTCAAGTCATTTCCAATTTATGGCAACCCTAGGGCACATCTATCTCATGATTTTCTTAGGCCATTTCTGCATTACACTTTTATAGTCCTATTATTCCACTTTCAATATCCTGTGAAATTCTGGGCTTGTAGTTTACTGTGGCCAGAGAGCTCTCTGGCTAGAATTCTAAATGCCCCTCCCTAAACTGCAAACCCCAGGATTCCATAGGATGTTGAAAGTGGAATAATAGCACTATAACAGTGTAGTGTAGAAATGGCTTCGGCAAGATTTGTTCAGAAGGGGGTTCCCACTGCTTTCCTCTGAGGCTGAGAAAGTGTGATTTATCCAGTGTGTTTCTATGGTTGATCAGGGATTCAAACTCTGGTCTCCAGAGCTGTAGTTCAATGCTCAAACCATCCCATCACACTGGTTACCCTTTTTCAACTACTCTCCAACAATAAGAGAGAGGCAGGAAACCAGTACCAAGTCATCAGGAAAAAAGAGGACCACATAGCCTGTGCTGAATCAAATTAATTGAATAATTGTTTATTCAGAACTGTTTATTATAATTGTTCAAAGCTGGAGGGAAACATTCCTTCTCTACAGGTAGAGATTTTAAAAATACAACAGTCAACACTTTGTAGTTTTCTCTCTTCCTCAAGAGAGTTTTATTAGAAGAGAGCAGGGAAGTTGCCCATCTTAGTGTCTGTACAGGTATACTCCAGTCAACAATGCCTCTGAAGTAAAGCTCCTTTGACAAAGTCTTTTTATACCTGATCATCCCCACTTTCCCTTCCTGCCCTCTATGTAGTTGTAAGGGGTTTTTTTTTTTAACAGCATCAATATGGGGAAAGAAGACTGGAGAAATTCAGGCCGTTTCTGCACCTTACCTGCATCCTGCGACATCCCGGCATCATCCCGGCAGTGCCTTTGCCAGAATGGAAGTGTGTCCCAGACACTCCCCTCTGCATCTGGCTGCCTGCCAGTGGATGGCAGTGTTGAGGACACACTCCTTCCTTCTGCAGTGCAACCAGCCTCTTCCTGTGCTGCAATGAGGAAGGAAGCACCTTGATAGTGCTTCCTCCCTTTCTGCACAGCCCCAGCTGACACAATCGTTGTGCAAAAGTGGGCTATAACTGGATTTTTTCCAGTAATAATATAATGTGGAATTGCAACAGCTGGGTATGTGACAGGAGCAGGGCCACGATGGCGTTGTGTGGTAACACACGTCAGTAACCAGCTTCAATGCGTCCCCATGCCAAAATTGGGCTGTAGTGTGAAAATGGGCTCAGACTGTCACTATCAGGTTTTAGCAGCATGTCTGCAGTAAACAATGCAATGAAGTTTAAGCCGGGGATGAATAGAATTCTACCTTCGCTGTCCTTGCTGTAACTGTGTTGCTTGCCTACAACATGCAAAGTAAACAGCAACTGCTTCCAGAACCTCTTACTGAAAAGTACACCAAATACAAATGTTAAAAATACCATTAACTTATCCATAAACTTAAGACCAGTTTAAAAGCATAGCTATTTTTTGAAAGAAAAAACAGAACCCAGAACCCAGTAAACAGTACAACACAATTCTGCAAGGCACAGTACCCTTGCTAAAATACAAAAAGAAAGAAAGAAAGGAAGGAAGGAAGGAAGGAAGGAAGGAAGGAAGGAAGGAAGGAAAAAGGCCTGCAGAAATAAAGCAAAGAAGGTGCCAGTCTAGCCACTCTCAGAAGGACGTTCCAGACCCTAGGAGCAGTCACACAAAAGGTTCTTCCCATGTTGTAGCTGTGAGGTGGTGGGACACCGAGAAGGCCCTCTATAGAGGATCTAAAAACTTAGACAGGGTCCTATGGGAGAATACTTCAGCTAACCCAGAACCAAGACTTATAGAAGTCTAAAGGTCATAACCAGCACTTTGAGTTGTGCCCAGAAAGGAACCAGTAGCCAGCAGAGCCATTGCAACGAGGGAGTTGTATGCTTTCTGTAGCCAGTTCACAATCTGACTGTGGCTTTTTGGACCAAATGAAGTTTCCACTCTTCAGAGACAGCCTCATGTAGAACATGTTACAGTATACAAAATGAGATATAAGCAAAGCATGCGACACTGTGGCCAGACCTGACATCTCTAAGAACTGGCACAGCTGGCACATAAGACTTAACTGTGCAATGGCACTTCTCACCACTGGTAGCTTCCAGGCTTTGAGTTGAATCCAGGAGCACATCTAAGGTGCAGACCTGCATCTTCAGGGAGAATGCAATCCCATCCAGCATAGGCTGAATCCTTATCTGTGTTCCACCTTTTGACTCATTAGGAGCACTTCTATCTTGTCTGAGTACGTTTCAATTTGCTTGTCTCCCAGTCCCATGCCAGCAAAACATCCAAAAAACACATACCATATTCAATGGTATTGACAGCTGCTGACAAGTCCAGCAGAATTAAGAGAGACACACTCTATCCTGTCCCTCATATAGGTCATACACCAAGACAACCAAAGCTGTCTCTGTCCCGTTGCCAGGACTGAAACCAAATAGAGATAGATCTAAAGGAATCCATTGAGATGGTCTCATCCAGGAATCCTTGGAGCTAGGAGGCCACCACATGCTCCAGTAACTTGTCCAGAAATGGAATGTTGGAAACTGACATATGTCCAACATAATGGGATCTAAGGAGGACCTTTTTTAACAATTGTCTCACAACTGCCTATTTTAGTCATGATGGAACTTTGCCTTGTTATAGTGTGGTATTGACCCTCTGCCTACTCAGCTAGTCCTTCTCTGGCTCTTTTTGATAAATCAGGAAGGGCAAGTGTCTAGTACATATGTGGTGACTCTCACTTCTCCATGAATCATGCCCACATCCTTGAGCTAAACAAACTGAAAAACAACTATTAACACTGGACAAGCATGGAACAAATTTACATCCACTGGATCTGAGTTGATTATAACATTAAAGTCAGAGCAGATCTGAACAATTTTATTTGCAAAGTTATAGACAAGTTGTTCACACTGAGTTGGCAAGTAGTCTAAATTCTCTTCTTGTGGGGTCTTATGTCAAAGATTGTTGACCATACAAAAAAGATCTGCTGGCAGGCTCTTTGCAGATGCAATGGTGGTAGAGAAAAAAAATGTTTTGCTCCCTGTACTACCCTGGAATAGGACCTTAAGTAACCTCTATATGAAGTTTGATTGGATTCACTATGAGGTTTTTGCCAACATCACTCTCTTTGCCATCTCGCTTCTTACGTCACTACTAGCTCCCTGGAAAAACACAGGACTGTTTGGGCTCCATTCCACAAACAATGATGCTTGGGAGTGATCGTGTTCACTGTCACACAGATTTCCCTATTCCAGAGGTTGACCAAGACTTTGATAGAATCACCTGCCAAAGCATCAGGAGACCCCCTAAGAACCATCAGGAACCCAACTGGATCCATAAGCCACCCTGGCTATGGCTGTGACCAGATCTCCACGTGACACACCCCTGCAAAGGTTCTGAGACCCAGCAGGTCTAAACTGCACCAGGTAGTGATCTGTCAATGACAACAGAAGTATAGACATTTCTTCTACCCCTGAATCACCAATTCTGTCCAGTGGGGAGTGCTGAAGGTCCCCATGCCATTTTCTTGCCATGGGATTGAGAACTGAGAGCTATGCCAAGGGCTAAAAAGTTTCTGACACATAAAGTAGAGCACTAGGAAAGGATCCAAAGTAAGGAAGGCTGAGGACAACAGTAAGATACTGAATGAAGTAAGGAAATCAAACCATTCCGTTGTTGTTGTTATTGTTGTTGTTTTGTTCTGTTTTCTTAAAATCTCACTTGATACCATTCCTTTGTATGAACAAGAGATTTACTAGATGAGAGTTGAGCTTCAGCCCTCAAAGTCATCATGGCACTCCTGGCACACAGTTGGGTGGCTGTGTATTTCATCCTCCTGACAGCTTATCTGCTGCGATACTATTCAGCTTGCATTTGTGCTTAAGAAAGATTAAAGTGCTCAGGAGAAAAAAAAATGACTCGGTGTCCACCTTTTGTCATCCAGTCTGTATCTCACTTTCTTCTCTTTTTGTGTGTGTTCACTGATAAGGGACTTTGATGACTGAAATGTAGATCAAAGTGGTGGCCTGAGGCTGATCAGAAAAAAAAAGGAGGTGGGGGAGAAAGTAAGTTTGGGAACAAAGAGACAAAAAAGGCTCCAGTGTTTTTGAGTTCATGATAGCTTGTAACCCTTAAAATTTTTGTTTCAGTTTGAAAAAAGTCTCCTTGCACACTGCCCGCTGAAAAAGAGACACTGAAAAAGTGAGAAATAGAAAACGAAATGTCAACCCACATAAAAATACACTGATTAAGCTCATCAGATATAAGCCAGGATTCCTGAAAATCCACACCTAGAATTTGGAAAAATTACTTTTCAGAAAAGGTAATACTCCCTTAATCCTCCACATAGAAGTTGTAGTCCAAAAGGTAAGTTTTTCCCAAGCTTTGATCTAAGGACAGAAATAATATTTGAAAATATTGGAAACAATGGTTTACAAAGAGTTGTTCTTCAAGTGTGAGGAAACTCTGATGAACAGACTCTTGGACTAATGAGAATCTTTACAATTCAGAATTTATTCTGTGCAAAATTTGCCATTTTTAGTATAGAAAACAGAACTGTCTGCCGAGGAAATAACATTATTTCTGTGCAGAAAATGTTACCTACTCAGAAAATGTTGTTTCCTGGAAGGAAAAGGGGTAAATTTTCCTCAGAATAAGTTTCTGACTACAGCTTTTTCTACAGAGGAAACAGCATTTTCTGTGTAGAAAATATTATTTCTGTGCAAACATATTATCTGTGCATAATACTGTTTGCTATGCAAAAAATGATACTTTGTATGCAAAAATGCAACATACGAATTTTGCACAGAGTGACTCCTGAATTGCAAAAAGTTTCCAGAAATTACAGTTTTCCAAGACTTTCATACAGTGGAAAGAAAATTACGAATAACAGTAGCTGGATGTCAGAAGACTCTCAGGCCTGACTAAAAGTGCTGACTCTACCATCAGGCAGAGATGCTGAAAGAAGATGGGGCAAAAAGTGCTGGGGGTTAGTCAGGAGTGGCAAGTAAGTGTTATAAGAGCTATATGAACTACATGGTCTCCCTCCTCATTACTCTCTAAACTAGTGTACTGCCCACAGGAAGATATTATGCTATCACCAGCATCAGTGCTATCATCTGTACATGGAATGGGACATGTCATCTAGGCCTACACTTCAAGCAGCAAAATATTTTGAGGATCGGATGTCAGGATTGGCCAATGAAGATTGGGGGCACCAATGACAAAAGAACTCTTTTCCCATCCACCTTCAACTGATGCAGGAATAACACTTTCTTTGGCTTCTCCAGATGACGGTGACCAGACAAAACCATGTTGGCCAGCCAAAGGATGAAATTGGATCTTATACCAGTGCTCCCCAGTGCATCCTCAGATCGTTATAACCAAGGCAGCACTGAAGTAGTCCATAGCAAAGCAACTCCTGCAATAGTCTGAAAACATAAGAATCAAGCCTGCAGACTGTGTATGCTAAGGAAGAAAATGTGCATTTATCATTGTACTCAAGCTCAAGCCCATCATCAATCTTTTTAAGGGTAAATGAGCATTCTGAAACAGTGTGCTTTGCTAGTCATAGCATCTCTTCTTGATATAGCAGTGTTGCAACATTTGGAAAGGTGCTAGAAGTTGTATAGGAGTAGGGACATTGTCAGTTGTAGTCCTAAAAAGACATTTTTAACCTCTGGTTTATTTTGCTTCTAAGGCCCTTTCTGCAAAATGGTGGCATCCCAGCTTGGGGACACGAGAGGAGCAGGACTGTGACAGCACTTCCGCATGACATTGTTGTGGTCCCACCCTTCTCACATTGCCAGCAGGCACAATCACAAAGTATATAATTGACAGTGAAACCTCATCAATGGCCCCCAATCACATGAGACTTCCATCAAAGCCAGCCATGCAAAAGGGCCAGAAGCACAATCAAGTGCTTCCTTCCCCACTGCAGCATGGGAGGAAGGCTAACTGCAGTGCAGAAAGAAGAGATGTGACCCTTATGCTCCCTTTCACAGGCAGCCAGTCAAGTGCAGAGGGGAGCATTGGAGACACGCTCTCATCCTGGCAGAGGTGCTGCCAGAATGATTCCCGGATGATGACAGAGCAAGGTAAGGTGTGGTAAGAGCCAATGATATACAAGATATGCTCAGACACTGTGGGCTTTTAGATGTCTAGTTGAGGAACTCATTGTATTCTAAAACTGCTTTGTGTGCTCTCTCTCTCTCTCTCTTCTGCAATTGCTCTTTCAAAATATGCATAAAAGGAGCCAATTAAGCTCTGGTAAAGTGGGTACAAAGGCAAGATCAAAGAAGTGGCTTTTTTGAAGAACAAATTTATCTGATTTTTCCTCCTATACAAGAAGCAATGGTTTCATATATTTGCCACTTCACATTCTTTTTATGTATATTTAAATACAACTGTTTTATACATCTGAGTTAAAACTTGATCTCTTAACTCTTTAGACTTGCAGAAATATGGTTGAGGAGATCAAACCTAGGAAAGGTTAAGCATAAATTAGAAGTATATCATTCACCTCATTTTGACTCCAATAGAAAACTACTGAGCTTTGGTTGTCCCTGAAACAGAATGATCAGTGCACTGAAGAGCAGCAGCAATGCAGACCAAGCTTCATCAGCTTTTGTGCACACAGCAAGACCTATCTGAGCCTCACCAACCCAGGGCCTTCCAGACATAGTTGGATTGCAGTTCCTAGCAGCTGGGGAAAAGGTGGGATATAAACGAAATCATCATCATCACCATTATCATTTTATGGAAACTCTAAATGGACTGAAGAAACATCTGAATGAAATCACCATAGACAGGATCACAACAGTACAATTACAAAAGGTGGCATTATTTGGAACATGCCACATTATCTAATGATACTTTATTGATCCCTAGATTCTCCAGTCAGTAACACCTGGCAGACTGTTAAACCAAGATCATCATCATCATCATCATCATCATCATCATCATCATCGATAGCCAAAGATGAGGAATGCTGGGAGCTGCAGTTCCAAAATAACCAGAGAGATTCACTTTGCCCACTCCTGTTTTAATGCATTGGCAATTTTCCATCAGTACTGATACAAATGGAGTGCCAATTTTTTAAAGAAATATGGCTAATGAGAACAGATGACAATTTCAGTTGCTCATTTTTAGATACGAATTTCTGTGAATTTCCAATCTCTTTTGAAAAGGTCATGGGGGAAAAAAATTGTTTTGTTTGTTTGTTTTAAAAAGAATGGTGGCAAAACCAAAATGAACAGATCTGACTACCCAGCAAAACCACTTTGAATATATAGCTCTTAGTTTGGCTTTCAATTGTGCCAATATTTTATTCATCAGTCAATCAGTCAGATGTCTGCTCATAACCATACTTGATTGATCCTGTTTGGGAAAGCCAAACAAAAAAGCATGGGGAGCTTCCTGCCTTCATATATTTTCTCTCTTAGGCTTTTCCTTACCTTACTTTTTAGGAAAAATGTCTGGTGGGGATCGCCATAGTGGCTCTGCCAGGAGGAGAGTGTGATGGGAGTACTCCTCTCCTCACCTGCTGGCTCCTTATGGAAGGGAGCATGATGGCCACTCCTCTTCCTTCTGCAGTGCAGCCAGGTACTTTCCCAGGCTGTGCTGGGACAGGAAGTGCAACCATTGCACTTCTGCAGCTTCCACAGGACGAGTAAGTCTGGGACAATTATGTGATCTTGAGTCATTGACAGGGAAAACCCATCAATCGTTTAATCTGTGACTGCGCCGCCTGGGGATGGGAGAAGGAAGGGACTGCAATGACATCATGCAGAAACGTCCTCACATTCCCATCCTTCTTTTGTCTCCATTGTGGGATGGGAGGGTGCTATGGAAAGGGCCGTAGTCTTTATACAACCAAGGCAGCAAGTGATAACTGCTGAAAGAATCCAGTCAGCATTGTTGAGAAAAGTAGAGTTGGGGCCAATGCAAAAAGAAAGAAAGAAAGAAAGAAAGAAAGAAAGAAAGAAAGAAAGAAAGGAAAGGAAGGAAGGAAGGAAGGAAGGAAGGAAGGAAGGAAGGAAGGAAGGAAGGAAGGAAGGAAGGAAGGAAGGAGCGTTTGCTGGTGAACTGCTTTGTTAATATTTTATTTATTATGCACACTTAAGTAGTTATTACAACAAAAACTAAAGGGAATTAAAATAATTTCTGTCCCAAGATGAGAGGTAAAGCTTTCAATTTCCTAAATTCTCAACTACAGGCCTGGCATATTTGCAATTAACAACATTAAGTAGTTTTCAACAAAGAAGAAATTAAATTTTAAAAACAGAACATCAGCTACAGAATATAATCTTAGTTAAAAGGTTTTGGTGGAAGGTTTGAAGAATCAGCTGAATGTCTATCAGAATCAAGATGTCCAATGACTGCATCTGCAGTTTGTTACTCTAAGCATTATACTTGCATTGCATCCACCCCTACACATACATATGCATGGCTCTTCCTCAAGCTTTAAGAAGCACCAGATTATTTCCTTGTGGGAGAGAGCAGAAATGTGCTTTTGTAATGTACATACTATCTACAAATATACAAAGGGGGCATGTGGAGCAAGTAAGTGACCCCAAAGCCAATGTTAGTAACTTTCTGCACTAGACTTTTAATAGCACTATGATTCCACTTTCAACATCCTATGGAATCCTGGGGTTTGTAGTTTGGGAGGGGCCGGCTGGCCCCTCCCAAAACTGCAAACCCCAGGATTCCACAGGATGTTGAATGTGGGATCATAGTGCCATTAACAGTCTAGTGCGGAAATGGCCCTACTTATTGAAGCAGTGTTGAAAATAATGTGGCTTATGGGTCACTATTACTTCTAGGCTACTGTGACACACACCATTTAATCTCTCAGAGTCCCATCCCCCAATATTTTTGAGGGGAAAAAAAGAAAAGGAAAATTGTGTGTCTTTCAAGGGCTGAGATTCTCTAATAAAACAAGATGCCTTGCCCACACACACTTTGATTTGGCCAATAAGGCTATTTTTTTGAAAACTGGAAATGACATTGGATAGGGTAGTATGGGTCATGCAGTCCAGCAAGGCTGGAAAAATATCTCTTTGTAGTTTCCCACCCCTGTTTAAAGCCTCACCAGTTCCCTCGAAAGGACACACCATGCTGTTACAGCTTCTCTCAGTCAGCTGCAAAAACTGAGACTTCTGTATCTTACAGTCTTGATAGAGATGTGAAGAAATCTTGCCATGCCCCAAGATTCTAGCTAACTGGATATCTTGACATGGCATGACAGCACCTTAAGGATTTTCAAGCTGCTTACTTTTTCTTTATTTTGATTTTGACATCTGTGCAAAACCTACTTCACATAAGATCCCCATCTCTGTGCAGAACTAGTTTTTTTCCCCTTCCTAAAGCTAAGCAAACACGTACAGCAGACACAGCAGGGCAGGCTGTTGATCACAAAGACACAAACAACCCATCAAATGCTCCTACTTTTACTAGGGGGCAATAATTATCACATTTTCCATTTTCACTCATGAAAATGCACAAATTTTATCTGAGACAACCACTACAAAAATTCACTGCCTCAAAGCACTTCATTTGTCACATGAGGGTGAAATAAATCAGGATTGACATTGCTAACTGGCAACAATCTTTCCCTTCAGGTCTCATTCAAACAAGAGGGATATATCACAGATTTATTGAGCTAGTAGCCATCAGTCATCAATGCTATTAAAGAAGTATCTGTAGCTAATAATTATACAGAAATGTAGAAATCATTATCTCCTCGGGTAACATGGAACAACAACATTTCAACAGCAGAATATTCATAACTAGAATAGCATTAGAGTATGCTAAGTTAATTATTCTATTATGCCAGAGTTCAATATGTCTTAATACATGTATCTATGGTTGATAACAGTAGGGTTCTCTAGTCATACAATGCCAATTTTTGTTACTGGAATAATGAAAGTATCCTAAAACAAAGGCCATTAGGCCTTTAGCCTTCTGAGACTCAATTATCTCATTCTCTGTTTCTTTAACCTTTATAAAGACAACAAAACTATTGGCTTTTCTTCTCTTGGGATGTTTATGTAAGTTGTACATCCAATAATCACTTTGACTCACAGAGAGTTCAAACTGTATCTCAGACAAATATTCCTGATTTACACGATGTTTCTACTTTACTAACCTCAGAAACAAGACCACAAATCCTTGCTGTGGTGACCTCCAGGACTTCAGGATCTAGGAGGAAGTTGAGTGAAACTGCTACAGTTCCTCAGTCCTAAGCTTCTCTGGATAACTCCTCTCTCCTTTCTTGATATTTTCCCAATCATGGTCGCTTCCTTTTCACTTTTCCACACTCATTGTCTTCAGAGAAGATCTGTCAACACTAGCACTTTCTGATTTGTACTGGGATTTCCCGTACTCCTTACATATCTCAATGTTCTCCTCTGAACTGTATGTGAATTCCTACTCATTATAATGAGGGATTACAGTTTTAAAAACCTAGTAAGTTTCACATCCTCAATGAAAAAAAAAATCCTAGCTCATTGTAGAAATAGGAGGAACATTTGTCAGTTTCATTACTTCTGAGTTCCGTTGTAATTCATTGCAGTATTTGTGAAGCCAGTGGCATCTAGCAGGAGTGAACACAAACCACATTTGTTGGAATGGGAAAGGCAACAACAGCTGAATATGGCCTATAGCATACAGGAATCAGTCAACCTGCCTGCCATTCATCATTCAGTCCACGCATCAGCTAATGAAAACTCATTTACCCAATCTACCTGCTGGCTAGCTCTGGAATGATGGATGAGGAAGTCTGCTCAGTTGTAATCTATTATGTGGTCCCTCTACCACCTTGGAGTGAGACAGAGTCATCTGCAAACTAAGGATGTGTACCAGATCCTTGGTGAGGTGAGAGCCACAACATGTGTACTAGCACTTTGCCTTGCCTGGCTCATTAAACAGGCAGAGGAGGACTGGGTGAGAGATGGAAGGGAAGTAGCCTCCCACCTCCAGGGGTTCCTGGATGAAAAGAATTGTCTAGATCCAGCTCAACCTGGTTTCAGGGCCTTGGTGGATGACCTATACCGGGAATTAGACAGGAGGACTATGTCCCTGTTGGTTCTCCTGGACATCGCAGAATCTTCCAGTACTATTAACCATGGTATCTTTCTGGACTACCTTGCTAGAATGGGACATGGAGCCTTTGTTTTACGCTGGCTACATTCCTTCCTGGAGGGGCAAACCCAGAACGTTTTGTTGTTACTGGAATAAGGAAAGTATCCTAAAACAAAGGCCATTAGCCAGTGAGCTCCCTCAGAGTTCTGTTTGCACCCCATGCTATTTCATTTAGACATGAAACCAAACCACTGGAAGAAGTTTCTGGAGTTCGGGATTTGATGCTATCAACAATTGGATGACAGGCAACTCTTTTACTCCTTTCTGATCCATTCTAAGGAGGCAATCCTGGGCCTAAACAGAGGTAATGGACTGACTTAATCCACACAAGACAGAGGCACTCCTGGTCAGTCCAAAGGCAGATCAGAGAATAGGGATTCGGCTGTGTTAGTTGGAGTTATGCTCCCTCTGAAGGCATAACAATCATCTGTACGAAACCCAATTACTATGGGCTGGTGGGAGGGAACAATGATCAAAACCTACTGACTGTTGACATGGTGATGAAGCAGTTTATATGGGTTAGGAGAGGCATAAGTAAAGTCTGCACTACAAACGCTTTCTCCAACCAAACATATTTCTGCTAATCGATTGGCCTTCCTGCCCCATACTGGAGCCCAGGAAACTTATATAAGCTCCTTGAAAGAGAACACCCTGATGCCCGGAACATAGCTCCCATCTTTGCTTTGTCTTCAGACACAATCCATAAATTGACATTCCTGTTTATTCAGAAATGCAGTAAGAAAAGGACTAAATAAGCATGCATATTATGTAACTGTAAATCTAAAACAGTAAATGTAAAAATGTAAATTGTGACGTTGAGCTATGTTGCCTATGTCAAATGCCACACATTAATACTGTATTTTTGTTTTGTTTAGAGATATAGATCACATCCTTTGACACATTTCTGTGAACTAGCCCTCTGCTAGAAAGCACACCGCTTAGGCCAGTAGTTCTTTGGGGATTTTTTTTAAAAAATTACACAGGCAGAAAATGTTTGGAAAAATTAATTTCTCTGAAATGCTCCCTGGGTTTTCCTTAGTTATTCAATAATACAGAGTACACATGCAAATGTTCTCAAAGAAATAAGAGAGTTTGATTTTGCACAGCACTAGTTACAGTTGCATGAATCCATTATAGCAGTTCATCCACATAGAATTGTTAGATGATAAAGAACGCTTTGGCTTTAAATGGGTTGAACACTGAGGCAATTTTATGACACCATTTAAAGTGCAGATGCAGACTAATGTGCATTGCTTAATTTTTAAAAATTATGTTTCAGGAGTCTCACTGAGAGAATGTGTCATTTGGATTTGCAGGGAGAGGGATTGTTCATACAAAATACCTTGCATTATCTCTGAGGAGGAGGCAAAGGTGTTTAAGATTCCAGGCCAATGAAAGGCATGAAGCTACTTATTTTGGCTCCCAATACATTAACGTGAGAGCCAGTGTTGTGTAGTGGTTTGAGTGTTGGACTACAGCCTTGGAGACTAGAGTTCGATTCCCTACTTGGCCATGGAAACCCATGGGGTGACCTTGGGCATGTCACTCTCAGCCCTAGAAAACCCAGTGATAGGTTTGCCTGGCATTGCCATAAGTCAGAAAAGACTTGAAGGCACACAACAGCAACAACAACAACAACAACAAGCACATTAACTTCTGTAGGAAAGCTGGAGATTCTTCCTTCCTCTTCTTAGGTTCACATTCTATCTGGCAAAATGTATCAGCAACTTCAAGTCAGCAGTGAGTGGCACAAGAAGTAAAAGCAATGCACACACACACACACACACAAATTCCCATACACACATACCTCTCACATTTTCTTCTTTTCCTTTTTTCCTCCTCCCTTTTCTCACATGGGAATTTAGCTAATATTGTCAGGAGGGAGTCTCTGTTTCAGTTCAATTCACAATCATATTCTTATTTACATACAGTGTAGCCTGCTCATTCCAAGAATTCCATCTTCATTTGCTTCACAAACTATGACAGACATCTGCAGTATTATATGCCATAAATAATGGTCATAATAATTAGCTAGCTGCTTTTCTCACATTAATGAGGTACTAGAGTTTCTCCCTAGTGATTCAGAGTGCAAAGGCTATATGCATCAGGATATGTCTCAATTGGCTGTCAATCTTCTACTAAAGTTGGGCCTTATGCTTCTCCTAGTACGTTTACCCAGATCATCTTGTGAGAGGATAAATACTAGGCCACTGGATCAACTTGGAGTAAGTAAGGGAGAATCATCTACATCAAGAGGCAGATTTTATTGTCTTCTTGAGTTCCTTGAGCAACCAGGAAACAGAAGGCTTAGTGAGATTATGGATAAACCTCCCACTCACTGCATCAGAGATGAGGAGTGTGCAGCCCTCCAGATACTGGTGTACTGTAATTTCCAATAGACCTAATCACCACAGCCAATGGTAAGGGATGATGGTAATTGCAGTCCAACAGCTGACAGCTTAGCTCAAATCTGAGGTGAGATCAGTCAAGATCTCTTGAAGTGAATATGAATATAATTCTTCACTATGGTTTTCTCAACATAGAAATTAATAATTTTATGAATAAATCTACATATACCAAAATATTATATTATGTGCTGAAAAAACTGTTTCCAGCACAGAAAATGTTGTTTTCTTTGCAAATCCACCACATGTAACTTTTGAGCCAAATAAGTACAGAGTTTTCTATGCAAATTATCTAGCTAGCTAGCTAGCTAGCTAGGTATCTATCTATCAATTTGTACTACAATAAAAATATTTGTGCATAGAACTATTGTTTTCTGTGCAGAAAATGCTGTTTTCTGCACAAATCAACCACTTTCAAATTTTGTGCAGAGCGAAACCCAAACAACAAAGATTCTCATCAGTACAGGATTCTTCTCATCAAGATTTCTCAATACTCCATATTTAAAACAAACAAACCATTTTTTATAATGTTTCAAATATTTTTGACTATTCTTTCCAACCCTAAAGCCAGATAGGTATGGATTCAATGAACATGATGGACCCAATGAGTTAAGTACAGAGCAAAGGAGCTAGAAGTATTTCAAATAACTGAGAGCCTACAATTCTGTTGGTCAGTGCAAGGACACTGGCATGGGTATCGATAACAATAATCATGTTTTCTGCCCAAGAAACTGGCTTTCTGAGAAGAAAAATACCATTTCTGTGCAGCACATGTCATTTCCCCCTGTGCTGTCTGTTAGTGTCCGTCAACTGATGTTTGGTGAGGAGACCGTGCCATCTTCCTTTCCAGCTGTTCAAGAACGGCTACCCCATGCTAAAGCATGTGGCCATGGCCAATCAATGGTGGGGGTAGAAGCTGCACCCAGGATCCTCCAGCTGGCCTTGTGCATCTAGAACAAAGGCATTGCACAAAATGGTGCTAGATATACATACAATATTTCTAATGTTTTTAGAAGTACAAAAAGTGATATGAGAATGGGATGTGCCAAGCAAAAAGCCATTAAACAGGATTCTGATTTGAAGGCGCACTCAACCCATATAATTTGTCAAATCCATTTCTTCCACCAGGGCACATTTGTATGGCACAGATATGAGGCATGTCTTTCTGGTATGTAAAATCCTGCAGTAAAATCAATGGAAATTCAAAGTAATAATTAATAGATCACTCTGAAATCTCTTCAAGCTTCTCATAATGAGCTGTGCTGGGCAGGTTGAGCCCCAGCATCCTGAACAATTTCTTTCTATCCAGATCTGCAATTGGAGAGAGAGGAGCAGTTGCTGGGCATCTGCCAAGCTAGGAACAGACCCTAAATGGCAGTAGTTTTGACAATAAGGGCAATAGTATAGCTGTTAGCTCATTTGCAGGCAGTAATTGGTGTTGTCACTCATGAATGGTTGACAGCTGCTCTTTCGCAAATGCGGCTCCCTTTATTTCTTCCTTTTTCATGACTGACTGTGGAATGCCTGTCTTTCACATTTAAAGGTTTATATGCGATGTTAATGAGAGAAATCTGGCAGAAGCAAAACTAGGATGCATTCTCTTGTCATTTTTTTTTCAAAGTCACCTTTGGAAACAACATATAAGTTGTGCTTGTGGCAATGAAGTCCTTAATACTGACTGACATGGAATAGCTATATTTTCTGTTGCTCTGGAAAATATAGCTATTTACAACTCTTGTCTACACACAACTGGCAAGTACTAACTGCATTGCCTCCCCGCTCCTCAATGAGGTGTATACTTTCTTCAAAAGTGAAGGCTAAGGCCCTTTCCCCAGCTTACCTGCTGCTGAATCCATTCCATGGGGATCTCACGGTTCGCTTCCTGAGAGGAGAGCATAACAGAGGTGGTCCCCTCTGCACCAGCTGCCTGCTGGAAGGGAGGAAGCATGATGGCTCTGCCCCTCCCTTCCACAGCACAGCCTGGCATTTTCCCAGGTTGTGCTGGGGGAGGAAGTGCAGCCATTGCACTTCCTGACTCTCTGGACAGCAGGTAAGTATGGGAGGGAGGTGGGAGGACTGCACAATCGTGGTTCATTGATGGGAGAAACCCATCAATGATTTATTCTGTGACTGTGATGGGTGGTGACAGGATCACAACGACATCATGCCAAACCATCGTCATGGTCCTGTTATGATCTTGTCAGCATTTCAGGTTGGGAGCAGGGTGAGGAAAGGTCCTAAGAACAATCATTCCTGCCAATCACTTAACCCTACAGCAATGGTTTTTATGGAGCACTTAGAAATTGCCAAGTGTCTTGTCTAGGGATGGGTTTAAATTTTGTTCAGCCTGCCTTTTGATAAGAGCTTTCCAAAGTTCACAAATTTCTTCAAAAATTGATAGAAAAAAAACTGGGATTTTTAAAAAATAGAATGTGACATTAAGGTTGTCACCCATTTTCCTATCTGTGATCTTGGCAGATGATGTAATACTTGTCAAAACAGTTTGGAGCCTGATTCAGCCATTTAGATCTGGGTCCAGTTCAGACTGGATTGATCAGGACTTAATCCATTCCAATTCAAATCCCAAATTCAAGTCAAGGTTTGGGAATATGCACTGCCACATTGATTTACATTTAAAACCTGAAAGATTATAGCTTTATTTTTTCCATATCTCCTCATAAAATAAGGAGGTTTTACAAATCCTAAAGAGACAACTAACCTATTTCAGGCCATTTCCGCACCACACTGTTATAGTGCTATTATTCCACTTTCAACATCTTGTGGAATTCTGGGGTTTGTAGTTTACTGAGGCCAAAGAGCTCTCTGCCTGAGAATTTTAAATGCTCCTGTCCTCCCAGGATTCCATAGGATGTTGAAAGTGGAATAATAGCACTATAACAGTATAGTGCAGAAATGGCCTCAATCTCAGACAGGTAACTCTGGAGGTTTATGTGCTAGACACCTGTAAAGTTTTTCTTCTTCTTCTTCTTCTTCTTTTTAAATACAATTTTAAAAAGTTATTGTTGACTGCTTAGTCTTGGAAAATCACAGTGCTTTTATCTTGACCCTATTCCCCTAAAGTATCAGTGAACTAAGCCTAGATTTAACTAAGTTATATAATAACAGTACAATGAAGAAGTGACAGCCTGCTAAGCAAAATTAAAATGAGAAATACTCATTTTCAGGACCAACAACTACAACTTGCTTGGTATGCGCTAGTTGTAAACCAACTAGAGAAAGTTTTCTAAGCAGTCATTTGAACAAAATACTGTCAACAGTAGCTTCAAGGAGCCAGAGAGAAACGGAGAGAGAGAGGAGGCAAAATTCTGTACGGACATGTGTAAGCTCCATAGTTGCTCTAAGATTCCACTCCTTTGCCCTGAGACCAGAGAAGAGAGCTCAGGCCTTGAGATCTGAAAGCTTTACATCACAGTTCTTTCATGATCTACTATTAACTCAAAATGGAGTGGAACCAACAGGAGACAACTGATTGTATAACTTCAATGAACTCCTGTAATCCCACCCCAGAGAAGGCTGTCAATGAGAAAAGGCCAATCTATTTACTCACTTCATCTATCTTAAGTATTTGAGGCCTAATATTATTGCTTCTTAAAGTATACACAATGTAGTTTTAACTATTTCAGTCTTTTGTGCCGTTTTAACTTGGTGTTTTTTTAAATATATTTTTTTGCCATTTAATTTTGTTGATTGTTGATTTTAATCTGTAATTGTCTTAAATTGTTTATTTGTATATTTGTATTTTATTTGTATTAATTGTATGCCACAATAAAATTTCCCCATGGTAGGAGGAAAAGAAATATTCTAATAATTGAAATGAAAATAAGTAAACTCCTCTGCACCACGCTGGCATTTTCTTTGAACTATGTCATACCACTGTGGAACTGAACTGAGCCAATCTGTCTCAATTCAGAGGTTGTACAAGTTAGTGTGAGTCATCCTGATTTGTTTCATTGTTTGGGCTTCAGCCAAATCAGGCACACAATACTGTTACATATCAAAAGACATACAAAACCCGTGTTGTATTATCATGTTTTTTTTTCCCTCAGGTGCTGTCAACACTATCAAACCAATGCTGTAAAACAAAAATTATGAGCCCTAGGGCAGGGGCTTCTTAGTCTTTTTGAAAATTCAAGCCTTGATCAAAATGGCTTCAGGCCATATTGTTGAGGTGATGGAACAGAATGCAATAGCAAGAAAAGATATTCGTCATTATTCCACAACCATACCTAATTATGACGGCTAAACCAGCTACACATGATTATCTGGATTGTGGACTATTGTATATGCTTCATAAAGACTCTCTTTACAACACTTTGCAGGTGAGGAATCTAAATAGAAAGATCACTAGAAGGAGGAGTAAGGAAATGAAAATAATGTCTTGCAACAAAGCAAGGTTATGAATTTAATCTGATTGCTTTCTAAGACTGAATTTCTGATTTTACTGAAGTCCTCAAAGAGTGCTACACAAGTCACTTGCATATATAAGCCCAAGTCACTTTAGCAAGGCACATCATTTGCAACCTTGGATAGAGTCGCACCTTCATTAATTACTGCAAGAATGTTTCATTTAAATAAACCTCAGACAAAACTGTTTTCTTTCATAATAACTGATCAACTGCATCATACGATGTTAAAGAATTTTCTCCCTGGATAGATATGCTGTGGTTTATATTCAGATTTATGTGTCTGAAACCACAAGATTTTCCCAGTCTCTGTGAAGTTTGTATTTCATACTCATAAAAGGAGTATAGTTGAACATTTTAAAAAGCTGTGAGATCAGTAGTACTGTGAGAAACACATATTTGAGTAATCACTGCAGACCTTTAGAAAACTCATGGAGCCAACATGAACAAGCGTCTTCTATGTCAGAGGGGCGGTGAATCCACCCCAGGTTTTAACTGAATTTTAAAGGATCCATCCAAAATGCTGAACCTTTTGGAGAGATTGGGCTCAGCCCCTGAAATTGCTCCTTTAGCATTCAGATTAAAACTCAGAGCAGAATGATCTTCTCAATGACATGCAAGCCAACAACCACCCCTACCCAGAGCAACATGCCATATTCCCATGTTATCATTTCTCCTGCTATTCAGTAACCAAGTAACAGTGTACTTGCTACACCAAAGCAGATTTTAATTCCATTAAACACATGAATAATGTGTAATGTATATGTCCAGATGCTTCGGTGTTTGTTTTCAGGTCTCCAAAATATTTGACATATTAGTCTCCACTGTTTTTTGTGGGGGGGTTTTGTTTTTGTTTTTGTTTGCTGTCATGTCCCTGTTGGAGTCAGAGGGCCTCTCTGAAGTACATTGTTATAATGCTATTATTCCACTTTCAACATCCTATGGAATCCTAGGCTTTGCAATTTAGAGAGGGCCAGAGAGCTCTTTGGCCTCAGTAAACTACAAACCCCACAATTCCACAGGATGTTGAAAGTGGAATAATAGCACACTTAACAGTGTACTGCCGAAAGGACCTGAGCTTAAACTGATTGCTTTTCTGGACAGTAACTCCACAAATCTTTCAGCCAACATGGCCACTGACCATGCCTACTCATGGCATGAAGTCCAGAGAAGTGTTTTCTAAACTCCAGTGAGTATTTTAGCTACCAAAACTATGACCCTTTTCGCACAGCATTTGCCATGCGAAAGGGCCTCTGGAGCTTCACGCAATTCCAAGGAGCCATCCACATGACATCCTCACAATTGTGCAACGCTGCTGGGGCCAGCAGGCACCAATCACACACTATTTCATTTTCGGCTTCTAGCCGGAAATGGTGTGCGATCGCACATTGCTCCAGGGCCCCGCGTGCACTTGCGGAGTGTGCGGAGCCTCCAGAGCCACAGCACTTGCGCTTCCTGCCCCAGCACAGCCTGAGAAAATCACAGGTTGCACTGCAGAAGGAAGAGGAGGAGCCCTCACACTGCCTGCTCTCTAGCAGGTGGGGGCTGCAGAGCTGAAGCAGCAGGGATGTGAGAGCCTCTTGCAAGAGGCGGCTCACACACAATCCCCGCACCCCAGCACTACAAAAAGATAAGGTGTGAAAAGGGCCTTCGGGAAGGAATAATGTACCCAACCCTATCTAGCAAATCCAAAGCTGGGTAGAGATTTTACATCCTGCCTCATTTCTGGAGGAACTGCGTTTAATGCGACAGTGTATCTATCCATTTCAGGTTCTCAAATGTATTGTTCATTTTTTTTTTTCAAAGTGCTTTAACTAAAAGTGAATATCCCATTGGAACTATACTGCAAAGGAATTGAAAACCAGCACTAACTCAATTCAGTATTTTATGATTGTTCAAAAAGCTGAACAGGATTCCTTTGGGTGGTGTTTAAAAATTGCTTTGCAGAGGGTTGTACCTCTTCAGATTTATCGTTATCAGCATGTGGGAATGTTTGGGCTTCTGGCTACACATACACATCTATTCAAATGGAACTTTACAGTGGTTGCTTTGGGGCTTGACTACAGAACTGCTGTCTTAGAAACTTCCCAGTCCCTTGGAATGCAATCACCAAAACTTCCAATTTTTTTATATCCCTTATTGATTCCCCCTGCTCTGTTTAATAGGCTGTAGGCATCACACACACACACACACAAGCATATACAGCAAAATAGTTTTGCCATATTTAATTATTAAATACAATATATAGGAGAGGGCAGATACGATGATTGTACAGAACCACAGAAGAAGAAATTTCAGCAGGTAAAGCTAGTATAATAGTTTGTCTCTGATGAAATCCCATTTTTGTGCAGAGTGTGAACGAGCCTTGTTTTCTTTTTCATCTGGCCACCATACAGCATAGTAAACAAGAATTGCCCATTCATTGAGATCAGAGCCATGAGGATTGTTACAACTGCTGATGTGAAATTTTGTGGAAATCCTGACCTGACAAAATAGGAAAAGACAGACAGTTTGACCAGCATAGCAAAATGATGAGCCAGCTGTTTTGTTTGGTTTGGTTTTCTTTTTTAAAAAGCCATGAGAAATGGGTCAGGATCATAGTGTGCAGCATGGTTGTTTTGTTTGTTTGTTTTTTGCATTTCAATCCAGATTTCATATTGAGTGGCAGAGCTGCAAGATTTGTGACCCACCAGACTGAAAGAAACACACTATCCAGAGAGGTCTGACAGATCTATTCTGCCTTCCTTCTTTGAGTTGCACACATGGACACAAATCAGTGTTCAAGCACCTGAATAGTTAGGAAAAAAGGCACTAGGTGGCCTGCATCCAGGTTGGGGGGCGGTCTACAAGCCTACATTGTGGACAGGTTTCTAGACGGTGCAACTGCCTTTGCAAAGGAATTGGTGAATGCTACTGGTCCACAACTGTGTTTCTTACCAACTGAGATGTAAAATACACTCATAAATTTTCTCATTGTTTCTGGGAAAAAGAGTCTCCTTATCTCAAATCATTCATTGAAAAGAAAAGCATCAACCACCACTTTTCACACTATTTTTCACACCTCTTATAACATGACAAGTTTGTGGGGAGGGGTTGCAAAAAATATTGCAAAATCAATTCATAGCTTAAGCATCAAACAAGAGTTAATCAGAATCATGACTTAAAATGGTGCAAACCAGAAACATTGTTGGGTGACCTTGGACTATTCACTGTCTAACTTCAGTGAGGGGGGAGGCATATACCCAGCTCTATAGCATAAATAAATACATACATAAAAACAATTCAGAGGGTGACTGCATATGCTTTCCCCTTTTTTAAGATGCAAAATGTTATGTCCATCTTGGAGATGAATCAACAGAACAGTAGGAAAGAAACTTTTAAGAGCCCTAGATCAGTTCTTTAAGCCTCTTAATTTCAAACTGGGCAAAGCTGCCAGAATTCAATGCACAGCACTCCTAGACAAAGATATCTGCAGAGAAATAATAACTGCTTGAGATGTTATCATTTGGATTAATGCACTCAATTTTAAACTGTGCTGATGGCAGAAGAAAGAAAAGAAAGGAAAAGGGAAAGGGAAAGGAAAGAAAAAAAGAAAAGAAAAGAAAAGAAAAGAAAAGAAAAGAAAAGAAAAGAAAAGAAAAGAAAAGAAAAGAAAAGAAAAGAAAAGAAAAGAAGAGAAGAGAAAAGAAAAGAACGGAACGGAACAGAACAGAACAGAACTCTTATGGACAATGTATGACTGATTAGCAATGAGCATACATTGGAGCCCACAGACATGAATACTCTAAAGTAAAACTCATTATTGAACATCTTGGTAGCTTATTTTAGTATCCAAGCATGCTGATTTTACTAAATGTGTAGTGCAATCCTAAATATTTACTGAGACATAAATCCTGCCTCATTCAATGGCTTATAAAAAGCAAGTATATAGACTATCATATCGTCAAAGAGATCCACTTGAACTCCCAGAGACAAATAAATGCATCATGTCAAAAGCTTTTGGGGAGAGTACAGTCCACTTCATTAGATACACAAAGCATTATCTTCAACTTGAAATGGATAATTAGATGAGGGTTGTGAGGGAGAGGTTTTGCTGTAATAGCAGTCCTTCTAAGTATGATCCTTCACTCTTCTAAACATTGCTTAGTGGCAAGCACATCACACCTACCGGTTCTATAAAACTATGCAGTAATTTATTTTTTTTATTTTTTATTTTTTTGGTATTTAGAAGGAATATTACAGATAAGAAAGCATGTGTTTCTTGAGTTTCGGTGGGGGGAGATGTTTAAGTGGGAGGAGGCGGTGGTATTATTATTATTATTAATATAGTTCTTAATATTTATGAAATGTAGATGAAACTTAAAAACTACAAGAATATGTAAGAGAATATAGAAAAATAAATCTTTGCAGAAGTATGCAATTTACATGTAACAGTATGTTATATATAATTATATAACTATATAAAACTATTCATGGAAACGATTTAAAACGGTTAATACCACCACAATTAGTTAAGTGGGAATATATGTTTAATGTACTTTGTTGTATTCTTTGTATTTGTCATTGTGTTTAATTTTGTTCTGTTTTTGGTGTAGTTGTGACTCAATAGATTAGTTTATGTATTTGTGTTGTGTTGTGATATGTTACGCACTTGTGTTATGGATTGTGTGCAATCACTAATATAAATAAATAAATAAATAAAACTATGCAGTAATGTTCAGCTCAGATTCCATTTGCTTATGATGAGGTCTACTGGATTGAAATACATACAGGATTTTCTTGCTTCTTGAAGTGTAGCTCATATATTCAAAGTCACAGAAAATACAGAAGTATTCCCAAAGTAATAAGTACCATTGTTCTTTATGATCATTTTTTAAAGGAGCTCATTTGGAGGGGGTCACTATATTTTCCCATAAATGGTTACAGAATGACTGCTAAATGGTTTATTGTAGAAACAAGTCGCCACCAGATTTTGGCTGAAATGAAACTTTAGTGGGTATGGAGCTGGTTGTTTGTACTGTTTTCCAGTACAAAACTCAAGACATTTTAACAGCACAAGGGACTTAAATGGGCATTTCATATCCTGAGGTAAAGCTCAGCATTCCCTAGGTGGATGTACACTCAAGCGTTCACCACTGCAGGAGCATTTGTGAGAATCAGACCTGATTTCCTTCCTTCAGCAGTCTTTGGCTTAGCTCACAGCCTAGCCCAAAGCAAGGTTCTTTCACTGCATAAGCTCATATAGTGCTTTGGCTCATAAGACTTTGTTCTTAGCTGAAATCTCTCAAGCACAACTATATTGCTAATATTAGCATACCAACAAACTTGACAGAGCAAACAGAACATTCCACAGACCTTATAAAATGTATGAGAAACAAGGAAGGGTGAAAAATAAATTTCATGCCTCAACGAATTGTTCTTGTATAACTATTTCACAGTTGAAGATGAAAAGCATTGATGTCCTGGGCAGCAGTTGCCATTGCAGATTCCAGGGAAGATAAAAGGACAAATAAAACTAGTGAGTCACATCAAGAAAAGTATCTACCTATGATGTACAAGGGTTGAATCCCTTCAGTACTAAAGGGGGAATATTTCCCCCCTTTGTGGATGCCTTTCAAATTTCACTTCCAGTAATCATCTGTGGATATGAGAAGAACTGTGGCAGGATCTTGGAAAGTTACTGTTAAAAGCCAATTAGTTGTTCTTGCAGGACCAAGGACCAAAGGGTAGTTAGTTACCGTTATAACTATAATTTCTAGGACAATTCTCCTGTTTCTCAAAATTAAGTAAAACGCTCCATTTCAGTTACTTCAGAAAAGTGGACTCCAGCAATACAAGCCAAAGCTTGAACCCTGTGATACTTCTACTTAGCCACAGATTGCATACCTCCATAACAGTAAAAGGAACTAAATGTTACAATTAAAATACAAATGAATTTATAGTTTAGGTAACAATTACAGTGTAACTTCATAATACTTTTCTTACATAATCCAGTGGCAGAACACCTACTTTGCATGTCAAAGGTTCCAGATCCAATCCCCAGCGTCTCCACACAGGATTAAGAAAGAATGGTGGCCGAAACCGCAGAGAGCAATTACCGGTCAAAGCTGACAATACGAGGCTAGATGCATCAATGGTATGATGCTGTACAAAAGTTGCTTCTTATGTTGCAACATACTGCAGAAAGGAATTAATTGTGAATACCTTGTTGTGGTGTAACTACTTACTGCCAAGCTCTGACTGAGGCTGAGCTCAGCATCTATACAGCGTGTCCAATATTTACACTTTTCAACTTCATTGTACAGATCCAAATTATGCTCTAAAAAGTGTGTAGAGATTATGCATTGCTCATTTGCATGCGTAGGGCCCTGTGAAGATAAACTGTCCAAGACTTGAAGACCTCAGGACTATCAGGACTGTCAGGGTTGATTGAAGACTCTCCCTTCCATTTAGACATAAGAATGTCAGCACTGGGCTATTGTGACTATGAGCAGTGACATGTTACAGAAAGACTTTGAAAAAGAAAAAAAAGAGGATCTTCTCTCAGTCTCCTGCCTGTACATTCACTCTGTTTGAGCTGGTGATGAATTTAAACATGTGACCCTCCATCCTTGATTCACAGAGTGCTGATTGTTCTAGAGACAAGAAAAATTACTTCGTCCATCTCTAGGACATGGGTGAAAGATCAGTCCAGTACATCACGTAGCAATATGAGCTGGCAAAATCTTTGACATGGAATTGCTTTCAAATATAAAAACAAATTGTGCCACAGTGTACTTTTGAGACAGTACAGCCGTGGGTTGGGATAACTGTACCACATGCCTTCCTGGAATCATCTCAATATTAGGCTGTGGAAAACCCCATTTCCTTCTAGCACTTTTTAATGTTTTAAAATACCAACTACAAACAAAGAATGTGCATACCAACCAGCCTTGTTGCCCGATGGGAGTTGTAGTTCAATATATCTGGAAAACACCAGATTGCAGAAGGTTGATATAAACAGGTAACTCTACATCCATTCATACTATGCCTTGCCATGATCAATGAAGCTGTTTGCAGGATGCCAGGCAAGATTTATGGCACTTCAGTGTGTCTTCTCATCTTTATGAAACAGTGCAATGCCTTGAGAGAGTATAGGATATTATACACTTGGCAGAGGTCAAAGCTTGTGAAGATTTATTTTCAGGGAGAAGGAAGTAAAATACAACGCTTCTCAAAATCTCTTTCTGCCAGACTTAATTAAAACACACAGCTCACTCTGAAGAAAGCATGTTCTCATCAAGATTACAGATCTTGCTTGATTAAAATGCTTGCCTGGACAAATTGCCAGTAAAAATAAAAATTAATGTCATTGGGAGTATACTTCTAATATGCTTAATGAGGAATTCCATGTAGTTCCTCAGTGGTGTACTATAACAACAAAACAGTAGTTGTGTTGGCAGTCATGCCATTTAAGTAATATTTTTCCCCATTAGAAATACCTTTTCCCTGTCTTGACACAGTTATTTTTATGAATTTAATATCTGGGTGAAGGGGAAAACATAAACATTGTAATTTTTTGGATGGCATCAAGTCTCTTTTCTGAAATATATACACCTTTGGGAAAGCTCTTTCATGCATTCAGTTCCAGCACACTCTACCTATGCCACTAAAACAAAAACAAAACAAAAAAACCCTCTCATATTATATCACCATGAACAGAACATACAATGCAAGCCCCTCATCAACCACACAGTATTCATTGACCCCCATCTATCCTACGGCATATATCCACAGCTTGGTAGTTGCTTGAGCAGCAAACATGACAGTATTAAAGATGAAACAATTGTGTTACAACTCTCCAGTCAACCTATGTTGCCACTAACATCCTGTCAAATTTGTGCTCCATAATTAATCATGTCGTATTTGTCTCCATGCCAGGAACTGTTGCTGATCCCCTTGCCCCTGAATCCAGGGCTAAGGGATCAGTGTGTTTCAAACAAAGTCCTAAAGCAAAACAGTTCCTCCCCATCACCTTCTCTGATTACAGTCTAACTATTGTCCAATGTATTTCCAAATCCTTAACACTAGTCACACATACAGGTACATCAATGGAAAATTGCTGTGAAACGAGGAAACTGCCTCCATTACAAAAAATACTGCATCCGAAGGAATATTAGTAAACCTGATCTAACTCTTTCACACATGAAAATCATGACTTTTTAAGCCATAATAAGGGTGGTAGTAAACAGATAGGAAACAGATAAGAAAAGGATAGAAACGTGCTTTTTTAGTATTTTAGTCATGTTTTTAATACTAAAACTTTTTAAAAATTGTTATAATATTACATAATGATTGTGTTGCTTTTCTTTTTCTGTACTTTGTTTTTCACCATGTTGTGACTTGCTTTGGATGTCAGTTCTTAGAGAGATCTGAAACATCAATCAGATCAAATCAGTCAGTCTCCCTTGGTCAGGCTCAGAACTACACAGGGAGCAGGGATACAATTTTTCACTAGTTTTATTCTCAAAGGAATTAATCAGTAATTTCAGTTGCGCAGCAATGGGGGGGCAATGGGGGCAGTTTGTCCTCGATGGCAATGTTTTTCGGGTGTCCCAGCTTGTAGCCACAACCCTGCATGCCATAGCCATGCCCCCACACACCATGGCCACACCCCATGCACTGTGACTATGCCCCATGCACTGTCGCCATGCCCCCTCCCACCCCCCCTCCACACACTCCAAGCTCCACCGCTGAGTAATTTCAGAAATGTTCTTCCTGCTGTGAGAAGGTATTTGAAAATGTTGCTGTTTTCAAATACTATTCACAGTTTGGGACTCATTCTGCACAAAATCCAGAATTTACACATGGGGCTTTTGCACAGAAAACAGCATTTTCTGTGAAGGAAATAGCATTTTCTGTTCATGGTGTTTTCTGCATGAAAGCTTCATATGCAAATTTTGCAAAGAATATGTTCTGAACTGCAAAGATGCGCACCTATACTGGCTTGTTCTCATCATGGTTCCCCAACCTTCAAAACCCTCATATTTCACCATCTTTTGAATATTGTAAAATATTCTTGTAGAATAAAATAACTAGGCATGAGAGAACAAATTTTTGCAATTTTCTTCAAAGTTTGGAAAAACACTTGAATTTATTCCAAACTAATCCTAAATCAGATTAGATTATGTCATACCCTTAGTGATGGCAGTGCAATAGATTTCTGTCTGTCCCACTATGCACTCCTAGTTCAAGCCACCTAAATACCTTTCTTCCTTTTTACCAAATGTCTGACCTGGCTTGCTGTTCTAGGGGCAGTTCAAATACAAGGACAGAGAAAGAGCTTCCCCTTCCTTTCTCTCATCTGGCAGCTAATACTCTGCTGTGGCTGCAAGAGATGCATCTGGAAAACTTGGAAATGGACAGATCCCTCAGTATTCCTACTGACTGATATTAGTAGCATATGATCCACCAGAGCTGGCGGGGACAGAGAGAGAGACAGGCTTCCTTCTTTTTTTCCATTGCACCAATGACAAGGTAGCAAGGAATATAAATAGGTAGATGGGTAGTAGGCAGAGAACATCTGGTTGGACAAACAAGACAATATAAGTACAGGTTAGAGAAGAAATTTTTGATATATTGCAATGCACTGGTTCTGAAGCAAGTATTATGAATAGCTGAGGCCATTTCCACCCTACACTGTTATAGTGCTATTACTCCACTTCCAGCATCCTGCTGAATCCTGGGGTTTGTAGTTCACTGAGGCCAAAGAGCTCTCTGGCTGAGAATTCTAAATGCCCCTCCCTAAACTGCAAACCCCAGGATTCCATAGGATGTTGAAAGTAGAATAATAGCACTATTACAGTGTTGTGTGGAAATGGTCTAAGTTTCAAACTTCTCATTGCTTCTAGGATTTTTAAAAATGAAATTACTTTGGCAGGCTTTACTCAAGAGGTAAACTGGGGGGAAATGCTTTATTTTTATTGTCCCTACCATTTTCCTATCCCATCTTTCCCAGATGATTTTCTGTCTACTGCTGGAAAAATTTAATCCTGTATCTGATTCCTGACAGACAGAAAAATAGAGACAGGAGGGAATTTTGAGTGAAAAATGGCTAGTGGGTAAAGGGTTAAGCACATCTCACCACTGCCATTCCTCCAATCAAATTTAAGCCTCTGGTGGCTGCTCTGGTGGAAAATTAGATGCAGTGAAGGATGAACTCTTAGTTCTATTTAGTAGTGGGTGGCCAAGTACAAATATTTTAAGAGTTCTTAGAGAAAAATCTCAGGAGCAACCCCCCACTACTACCACTTTCAACATTTCAATGGATTTGAAATGTTGGTTGCATGTGATTAGGTGAGTTTAACTATTCAATCTTTCTTTTTTAGGTCCGAAGTCCTGAGCATTTATGTCAACTGGAGCAAAGCTAAGCATAGCTAAGCGCATTCTAGAGATTAGGGGGTACTGACTTTCTCTGTCATATGTGAAGATATGGCTGTATGAACAATGCATGCATGCATGCATGAATGAATGAATGAATAAATAAATAAATAAATCACTGCAAGCCAGCCAGAAAGCAACTGCTATCCATCATGTGTACCCCACTAATTGCTTTTGGCAAGGAATAGGTTTACTTGAACCACTTGGAAAGAAACTGGACATCTCTATTTGCATGTAAGAGCACGGGTGAAATGATGCCTGTAAAAGGACTCAGAGAGATCAAAGACCACTGACATTACCTTAGCATAATTTGGTTTCAGTGGGGAGAGGGAGAGATTACAACGCAAAGCTTTTTGAAGGTGCTATTTGTAACACACTGGACTGCTGTGAATGTCCTCTTTCCCTTGCCACATTCATTTTGAGCCTTGTTATGGAAAGAAATGTTCTTTTCCCTTTTAACCATTTTTTTTAAAGCACAGCATTTCTCTTCAAAATCCCTTCCTGGTACACTCCTAATGAGAATGAGCCCTTTCTTTGTCGGAAGCTACTGTTGATTTCCTAAGAGCTGTGCGTTGTAGCGTGGAACAAGTGTTTGAGGATATTGCTTGCAAGCCATAATGTTGGCAGGCTCTCTAAAGACAACACAATAAGGACTATAACCTTGGACCACCCACCCAAGGGATGCAAAACCTGCTTGAAATCATATCTAGCATAAAATTAGGAACGGATTACTTGTTGCACCAGAAATGGCTAATATTGGCCATAGGTGAAATTCGGCACAAGAAGGAGAAAACATAAAGTATAAAAGATCACTCTATCAGTTCTAAATATTTATAGTCTTACACTCTGCATCCAAAACAAGGAAAACATAAGACCTAAGATTCTTTTTAGAAGCAATGATAAACTACGAATTCTTTAGCGGGGCAACAATAGAAAATGTCCATCCCCTTAGCCTTAGAATGGTGAGGCTTTTCTTTGAGTAATTATTTCAGTGTCTGTTCTTTGATTGCACCATGGTGGACAGCTTCCCTCTACCTCTCCTGTCCTGTAGCTGGGATGTTCTTACACCCAAGTTAGGGGTGGGGAACCTGCATTTTCCAGATGTTTGGGACTACAGCTCCCATCTTTCTTCGCCATTCACAAAGCTGCAGGGGACAAATAGGAACCAGAGTCCAACAACTTTTGGTGGTATACAAGATCCCCAGTTCTGTTCTTGGTGGCATATCACCATCCTCAAGTAATGGTTTTAAAAGAATAAGTGGAGTGTAATTTTTTTAAAAAAAATCATCATTATCAACTCAATAAGATGCTTGTGATAGTTTCTGGCACTTAACGCCATCAACATTTTCCAGTCCCAAATCATTCCTTCTCAAGTGACCTTTCCACATCAAATAGCAAATGAATAACTGTTAATGAAAAGCTATTTGGGAGAACAATTTGTTATACAGCAATGATCAGTATACAAATACATTCCCAGCTGCTACTTGATCATGCATGTTCTCTCCTGTCTCCTTTCCTTTCATTCTCTCTCTTTCTCTCTCTCCCTTTTATCATATACATACATGGATTTTTTCCCCCCACAGAGATGGGGAAATGTTCAGAAATAGGTTTCCCCAGTTCAGAACAGATTTCCCCAGTTCAGAAATTCAAGGGCAAAAACCAGTCAGTCTCAGTCTTCCAGTTTACCTCAGTGTGATAAATACATGCACACAAACCAACATGTGGTCACATTGCATCCATACATCAGTCTGTAGTTTACACCTCTGTCCATATATTTGCTGTACCTTTTGGACACCTCATTTTCAGAACCCAAGTAAGTGCAGCATAAGCCAGACACTCACAAATTATATTCATAACACAAAATCAGAGACGTGGACTTTGCATTTGTCCCATCCTTTGCCAGTTTTCTCCTCTGCCAGTTTTTCTCCCCTTTCCCACACTTTTTCAGACTTACCCAATTGTAGGATGGTGATGAGAAGAGGAGGAGAGAAAACAGCTGCCAATGAGTTTTTTGAGCAGTTCCTTTACTGCTGACCTGACCTCTGGGAAGCACAGGTTGTTCTTTTCCTTCCTGATTCATCGAATAGAAGGAATTTAAATAACAAACACAATCACACATCCCAGAGGCACACTTAGATTCTGCCTTGACATCTCTGGGAAAAGTAAGTCTAAAAATCTCACTAAAATTCATTTTCCAGGAAGTTTTTTCCCACCTAGTTTCCAGAATTCTCATCTACAGGGAAATATGTTCAGAAGCCTTTGATGCAAAATCCAAGGTGCCTATGATGTTGTTTTCCCTCCTCAGTCACTCCCTATCTTACCATAATTTTTCCAAGAATTCTTTTTTCTAAAAAAAAGATATGGAAAATCCCATCCAAAGTATATTAACACACAGGCTGCAGCACAGTTCCCAGCAGAAATAGTCTATTCACTGAGTCCCTTAATAATATGTACTATCTCCCACATGCACACAGAGAGAGAAAGAGAGAGGGAGAGAGAGAAATCACCAGTCACATAGCTTTTACATTTTTTAATCAGTTGCTATAAAACACTGGTGATGTGGAATTGAAGTAAACAACAACATGGACCTAAATATGTGATACTGAATCGATAAACAAAGCAAAATGAATAAGAGTCCTGCAGTGAAAGAAAAGACCTGAAATGTGTGTTAATTTCATTATCATTCAGTAATCTGCAAGGATAGAAGAACTAACATCAGAAATGTGATGCCTTCAGTTTAGTGCATTTGTCATAAGAATTTACTAAAACTTTCCATATAAAGGGCGAAACAAATCCTTGAGATTTCAAAAATTCAAATATGGGAGAAACTGAAGCTGACAGCCTTGTCCATCCAGGGCCATAGCATCGAGTGCTTAGTTCTTTTAATTTGAAAGACTTAAGTATTCAAATTTTGGGGTGAAGGCTCAAAGTCAGACCTGGCTGTGGAAAGCCCGTGGGCAGATGGACAGAATTACCAGTCAAGAAATTTATATGTGGACATATATAAATTATTCTGGAAAAGATTATGGCGATTTTGAAATGTTGTGTACCTTGGTGTGGAGCTTCCTAGCTATCATTGTCTTTGACTTATTTGCTTATCCTTCTGTTTCTCCAACTCCTTCTCTCTTTCCTTCTCACCAAGTCCTTGTTATGTCAAAAGGGGGTGGACTCAGGCCTTTTCCGCATTTTACTTTTGAAACGGAGCAGTGCGTCCTCCAGAGAGGACGTTTACACTTGGGGGCGAACTGGGTCCGGACTACTTAATGTTTGCCCGGACTTCAGCCTGCTCCAGAACGCCCAGAACTGGTGGTTCCCCATGCTATTGAAAGACCGATTAAAAGAGGACTTTCAATAGCCCGGCACTCCCCAGTCTGTCACTGTGCTAAGTGTAGATTTGCAGGCTCGCACCAGCCCAAGCCTGCAGATCTTCCGGGGGTGGGCTTTCAGCTGGTGAGCTTCTCTGATTGGTGGAGAGCCTCCGCCAACCGGAAGCCTCCATTTTCGTCTCCAGAGTGTGTGTAGTGCAAGCGCACTCTGCTCCGGAGTGTCGTGGATCGTTGGAGGGGAGCGTGCCAGTCCGGTGAGTAATGGACTGCCCCGTTTCCCCCACAAAGTGCAGAAAAGCCCTCAGAGGTCCACCCGCAGTGCCAGTGTCTCCATGGAATGGTGGGGAATTATTAGCTCAAGTGGAGGCATGCAAGAGGTAGGTAACCTTACAGGATCTTTCCACCTATAAATACTGGTACTAATGTAGGGACACCACTTGGAAATTAAAAGTATGTTTTATTGGGGGAATATCACAATCACACACAAGATTCAAGCTGTCTCATAGCCATGAAAGGAAAGAAAGGAATACTGGATAGCAAGAAGTTGGGGCAAAGTGGGTGATATTTATCTACCCTGCAGGGAAGACATGAAGCTACATGGCTAGACCAAAGGTAGTACTAGAATGGGAATCAGACCAGCAGACTGACAGCCTATACTATGGTATCACAAGTTGTCTGGCTCGGAGCCAGAGTTATATATCCTGGTTCTGCCCTGAGGGGGAAGCTGTTAATGGCTCTCTGGCATAGCAGACAATGGGGTCCAGAACAAGCTCATAGCTTTAGCATTAGATAGCAAAGCACTGAATGGAATCATGGTAGCTCTTTAATGGCAGGGCAAGTGAGGAAACAAAGGAGAATTTGGTGGGAAGAGGGAACAGGTTGAAGATAATCAGTTGCCCTGTTGAAACAGTTTAAGGGTGCTTTCTTTTTTGAACATTGGGTTGTTGATGGGATTATCACAAGCTCAATAACATTAGACCTTCCCAACTGATCCTTGATTATCACCTGGCCATGCCCTGAGGTCCCAATTGACCTGCTTTCGCAAGTGTTTAGCCAATTCTCTTTGCCAGCATCTCTTTGCAGCTATAATAGTGTATGATTTATATTTTACGCCAATTAAATAATGTCCATTGCCAATAATATTTTAGAGTGGAGGTGTACAACATGGTAACATCTTCTTCCTTATTCAAGCATGAGGCACATGCACATATACATACCTGATCCAGAAAAGAACTTTGTGCTTTTGTATTGTTAGTGACACTGCATTATGAACAGGCGAGTGCTGCAAAATCCTGAAGACAATTTCTAAACCAGTCCTTTGCAATACCCATCTTTTCAAGCCACAGTGCAAGATGTGCCATGAAACAACATCTAACACCATAAAATGCAAGAAAGGCCAAATCATAATGCCCTCTGTCAGCTAATTTTTATTCTCCTTTTATTCCCTCCACTTCTGTGTAAACTTTTCTATGAGCTTTGTTTCCAATTTGTATATAGAGAGATTCCCTTTCAGATTCATGTGTCACCCTGTGTACATTTGTGCATCCATGATGAACAGTCAAGCTGTGATAAATATGTGCTGAATTATAAGTAGTGTGGCTTGTATTTATTTCCAGATCAGGTGTGCTGTGTTGCTGAAAACATGCAGAAAAACATAGAACAGCGTGAAAGAATGTGTGTGTGTGTGTGTGTGTGTGTGTGTGTGTGTGTGTGTGTATGTGTGTGTGTCTGGGAGGGAGGATTAAATGGATGGATTCTATTGCTCTTCTTCTACTGGCAATTGACAATTGAGAATTCCTTGCAGAGTCAATAACACTGAAATGGCACAAAAGACAAGCTAGAGTCTGTTTATGGCTTTATAGTCTGATTGTTCCTGAACTCACTGAAAAAGTACTTTACCAGGAAGAGTAAAGTCAGTCCACATCACATTATGATTCCAGTAAATAGTTTTTTTCCCCTCTTAGATGTTTATAATTCTTCATCCTTCTTACTCCTACAGTCATGGAACAAAATCCATACATGTGCATCCATATATGTATATGTCCAGCTACGATATCTCTCTAGCCCACCTTAACTGACAACAGAAATAACATCTGAGCAATATGTTGGGTTGTGACTCTACCACTGTCATTTTTCTTCTCTTGTATGATTTTTAACATCTTTGCCTAATAAAGAAACTAGTGAAGCTTCTAAAGCTTGCATGATGTCTTCGTTTGTTTGTTTGTTTACATTTTGGTTGGCGAGCAAAGATACTGCTTTTTTGTAGATTTTGGCTTTTATTGCATTTTTGTCCAGTTCTGATGTCATTGAATCCTTTCCAGGTTCCCCTTTCTCCCCAGGAACAGTGCCAGCATGGTAGCCTTTCTCCTTCTTCTCATTAGTCTTCTGCATTTGTCACAGTCACATTCTGGGGACTGCACCACTATGCCTTTACAAATTAAAAAAGAACTTCACATTTTTATTTTTGTTTATTTCACAATACCTGTTCCCTTCTCCACAGGGCAAGAGGCATGTTCAGTTAGCATTGAAAACCAGGTCATATTTTATTGTTTGAAATGCAAATAACTGCCCTGTTCTGTCTTTATCTGTTGTTAAATTCACTTGAACTCCTAAGGAATACTTGTGGCTAGTTTTGCACGTGAAAGGCCTAAAATGTTGTTAGTTGTGATGGATCGAGGTAACTGTGACTGGTGGATGGGTGTCTTTGTTGTTGTTTTTGCTGTGTTTGTGGAACAAAAGGGACATGTGCATTTAGCATACCTTTTTACCATACACGAAACCATAAAATACTGCTTTATTGGGGCATATGCTATTGTACATATAAAATTACATACAGGAATGCTCCAAATGGGTATCATATCCATAATTAAGGGGAAAGGGAACTGATAAGTCCACCTAGCAAATGGTGGAGAAGATGAAGGTATGCATCCAGCCAGTCAACCCAGCATATGTTTTTAGGGTGATTTGTATATTCCTATTCTCATCTGTTTATCTGCCTCTCACACTGATCAACTGCCACAGGTGCACACAGTTTTCCTAAGTGTAAAAATACACTCAAATATATTTAGGTGCAGTAACCAAATTGACATCTGGAATGTGAAAATTCAGAGAAGTAGTTAAAGTGCTCTCCAGACAATCTGCTTGATAGGCTATGACATCTTAGATGCCTGAGTAATAGGGATCGTGCTTATCTTGTTCTCACATGCAAGAATGAGAAACTGTGAAAATTACATAGGAAGGTATTTTCTGTTTGTCTCAAGAAAGTTTTTGCCTCTCTGAAAATGATTTTTGTTCAAATAGTACAAATTAATTGCATGCCTTTGTTACATTGACTTTTTTAAAAATAAGAAGCACGGGATGGGTTCTTTGTGTCTTTTTGATCAATCAGCCAATCCCTTTGAGCTTGCTGTGTGTGCTTTGCCTCACTAAAGGAAACATACAAGTTTTGTGGGGAGACATTTTTAGCAATTTGTGGCAACCTTGTTGAAGAATAGCTTTCATCTCACCCATGCCCTGGAGGCAAGAAATCTTGCTGGGGTGAACAAACTCTCAACATCTGTCTCAATATGAAGAACTAGTAAGAGAACTAATAGACAGATTTCGTCACATCTGTAGCAAAGCAGGTGTATAGATCCAGGAGAACGTGTCCAAAATAGCATGAAACTGATCTATATAATATTAATTTCATTTGTGATTTGCTACAGGTATAATCCTTAACTTGAGTCTCCAAACGTTGTTGGACTTCACTTCCCATTGGCCATTGACTGTGTCAGATGGAGCTTCTGTGAGTCAAAGTCCAACAACGTTGATGGGGCCCAGGTATGGAAACCAAGATATGCATTCTGTAGGAATCACTGAAATATTTGTCTATAGTGGCCATTTTCACATGGGGGTAAAACCCCGCAGTGCGACGACCAGAGACGGAGGTCGTTCATACCGCAGGGTGCGCTAGCGTGGTTGGAAAAGGTGAGGCTCCATACGTCCAAACACTCTAGCGCAGCCGCAGGGGTGGCGCTGTGAGTTTTTTAAAAACCACCTTCCCAGGTGGTTTTTATGAAACTCACCCGCCCCTAATCCGTGGCAGCTCCTGGTGAGAATCTGCAGAAACGCGGTAGCACGTCTCTGCAGATCTGCCCGCGGGCGGGCTTCCGGCTGGCATGCTGCCCTGATTGGCAGAGCACCGGCTGCCATTTTGGGTGCCACCGAGCGCCAGCAAACACCACCGAAATTCGGTGGCGTGTGAAGCAGCAGAACCATGCTCCCCACAGGGACGGAGCAGGGATGGAGCAAAACGCAAGCAGGTAAGCTCCGCCCCTGCGTGCACCGCCCCGTTTCGGCCTCCCCACGTGGGAAAAGGGCCAGTATGTGCTATATCAGCTTCCAGCTTGTATCAGTAACCAGCTACCTGTTGTGACATAGAATTCAGAACCTCATCACTGCTGTAGACAGTGTGCATGCAGCATAATCCTTTTTTCTTAATGCTCAAATGTTGGTCAGGATATTTGATAGCAACTTAATTGACCTCAGCAGTGTGGATATTCTGCTTTTAATCATTCATGACATAATTCCCAAAATGGCCAATTACCTAATTCTGAAAAGAAGCAGCAAAACACTTTGTTTTTGCAGCTTGGCTTTAAAGTGGCTACCAGCCAGCAAGTTTGATCACAGAGTGTGTTGAGGGACTTCCATTCAACACTTTCTAAACTGAGGATATCCTTCCACTCATTTGTTTTCTGTGATGAGTATTGGCTTTAGCTGAACAAGTCCAAGTAGAGACAAGGAAGAGTGTTAGAAAAATAAGAGGGATTGTTTTTGCTTATAGGATTGCTACCTGCAAATTCTTAATGTAGCTTTAAAACTAACCAGGAGGAGGGAGTAAAGAAAAGGGATGGGGATAGAATAGGCAGGAAAATCTATGGGAACTGGTTCTCTGAACAGGTTCTCCGAACCAATTCCCATAGATTTTCCTGCCCATTCTATCCCCATCCCTTTTCTTCACTCTCTTCTCCTGACTGTTCTAACAGGCACTCCAGATGTGCTGAACAGCTAATGAAGGAATGGTTAATTGGCAGATTTCAAGCTTTGATGAGAATCAGCAGGCTGCAAGCTGACAGATGGAGCTGAATCCCAAAGGAGGACTGGGTTTCAGACAACAGTTTCCTGGAGTTTGCCCCTAAACTGAGATACAACTGGACCTGCTCCTCTTTCAAACCATTTCATCTTTCCTCTTCCAGAGCTAACATGATCCTTCCCTGATTCATCCCACTCTTCTAGAGCTTAGAAGCAGAAAGTTATAATATATATCATATTTGTTAATAGGTTTGTTAACAGGGGGTAATAGGAGCATAACAGACATAAATTTAAAAGTAGCATCATGAGTGGGAATGATGGTACTGTATCAATGTAATCTCAATATCTTCTAGTTCTTTTAAAAAGTTACCTCCAAAGGGCATGTTCAGCCATTCTGTAAAGGCTTTTACAGAGAGATAATTCAAGTTGTATGTGCCTTTCTTATCAATCCTAAGCTTCCCCCACCCCTTGTCAAAAATGTAGTGGAAAGCAGAGCAGAAATCAGGAGCAATGCAATGAGCAATGTAACAATGCATTTTTTAAAAAAAAGTTGCAATAAGTAACAGCTGTGAATTATTTTTCAAACATTGCCCTTTTAACTTTTTAAATGTATTTAATCCAAAAGTTAGACATGGTTGCAAATAATCAACATTTAGATATAGTCGTGAGCTTATCTGACAGCAAGCAACGTTGAAATTTACTAACCAAACAACCAAACAATAATTCACGGATGCAATTAAGAAGAGAATAAACATACACAAGTTACAGGTGAGCTGTATGTTATTTTAATTGAGTCACAGGGGTCAGGACGACATGGTCACTGCAGTAAGCCCCCATCTGGACATAAATGCCAAATGTATAATGGCATTTAGAGATGCTGGAAGTCTCAAGAACTATGGTTCCCCTGTGACAGGATGACGTGATGATCAATGGCAGGAGTCTGCCACGAGTCCTTCCTAGCAACTGTTCTCTTTTGGTAAGATGAGAAAGGAAAGGCTGGGAGGGTCTAAGCTGTTCTGGGCCTGAGAATTTTTTTAAAAAAACAAACAATTTGTAAAATAACTTCCACTTTATTTCCAAACCAGAATGGAAAGATAGTGAGCATGATGCCATTATTATGTTCCTTGCAATGTACTGAAATTACAAATCATCCCTCATCAAATCATCCTTCATCACCTAAGCATTATTTTATCTCTAAAAATTTCATGCCAGGATCATTTTTAGCATTATGTTCAGAACTGCAAAAGCTCTAGCAGTTAACTAAGGGAAAGTTTTTTTTTCTTTACTCTCTTATCCTTGGAGATCAGAATTGATTCTCTTGATCCCTTCCCAGCCTAAGCTGCCCTTTCATCCTTTCCAGAAGAGCAAATGCAGCCTTTGAATTGGGTCTTACTGTGACTTCTGGTATTACAGTAGCCCCTCCACTTTTGTGAGGTTTCAGAGTGCAGGAGCCTTGAGAAAGCAGAAAAACTGCAAAGAACTTCCCACCATGCTCCCCCTCCCATTCCCTTGCTTCTCTATGCCTGGGGAAAAGGGCAAGGGAATGGGAGAGGAAGGCATGTGCACCTCCTTGTCCCTTGCAATTTGCCCTGGTGTGCCTGCCTTCCTTCTCCAAGCCTGGGTAAAATGCAAGGGAATGGCAGGAAGGCACACACACTTCCTCGCATTCCCTTGCCTTTTGCCCAGTGATGGAGCTTGAAGTGTGTGGAGGGGGGCAGGAGGGAGGGGGGCTATGGTGTGAGAGGCATGGTCACAGTGTGTGGGGGCATGGCTGCGGTGCATGGGGGCATGGCCAGGGCACACAGGGGCATGGCTACGGGCCAGGACACCCCAAAAACATTGCCACCTGGGGCAAACCACCCTCCCATCTCTATTCAACTGTTTTTGCCTCAGTGCACATTCTCTGCCCCTAGTCAAAAGACAAGGGAAGGGGGAAAAGGCACACATACACCTACCTTCTCCACATGCAATGCACCCTCTCCCATTCCCTTTACTTTTGCCTGGGTGTGGAGAAGGAAGGAATGCACACCAAAACAAAAGGCAAGGGAATGAGAAGAGATTATTCATCTCACGAATAATAAGATTTGCAAAGGTCAAATGCACAAATGTGGAGGGATGACTGTGGTTATTTTATTACAAATTACTGTAATTCATAGAAGCAAGCTTGCAGACTTAGTTCAGCATTGCCTCAATTTATATATAAAAGCTTTCTTAGGGAGTTGTGAAGAGGGACCATTTTTTTCCTGATTTCTCCAGGCACATCTCATACTGACAGAACTGTCTGTATTATTGCGTTGCTACCTTGGAGACAGAGATTTGTTTCACCTGTATGGCATCCATCCCACAGAACAGCCATGGCAAAATGCTACCTGAAAACTCAGTAGAGTATGGAAAATCCTGTGCTTTACAGTGGAAAGGTCCCAAGTTCAGTCCGTGGCATTTCAAGGAAAAATTTGGAAAGCTCCTGTCAAAAATCCTGGAGAATCCTTCAAGCCATGGGAAACCTGGCATGAACTGTCTGAACTGCAAATGTTGCTGGACTCAAACTTCCATAAGCTCTGAGGCAACAGAGCTGCTGGTCAGGGCTCATAGGGATAGAGGGCAACATCTGAAGGGCTCCAATGTTCCCAGCTGTGGTACAGATAATACAGAACTAGACAGATCAAGGAAATGAGAGATGCTTTTTTTGGTTGGGGGTCACTTGGATGGTGAAAACCCACCACAAATAGAATTAGCAAAATGCTGTCCACAAAACTACTTTAAACAGGTAAAGCAGGTAGTTTTAATTATTTTATTTTATTTTGAAAAGACAGATCAAGAGCTTATGTCTGCAAAGCTTTGTGCAGAAGAATACCAGCACAAAAGCAGAAAACAGAAAGCTCTAGTGACAAAGAGGTTCTCACCTGCCAGCCATCAGATATAACTTGCCTCTGGTCAAAAATGAGAGATCAAATACTTGTGTTGCTTTGAAATGTTTGCATACCCATTTTTACTGCAGCATGTGCTTTGCTCCAAGCTAAAGTGACCTGTCTTCATTCTCATTTGTTGTGTTTTTTAAGGTTTGACTGGATTCCAGGAAGTAATCTAAAACTATGGCCCTTTCCGCATGAGGCAAGTGAATCTCTTCGTGCTGTTACTTATTGGTTCTTCTTGGGTCCAAAGTAACACAGACTTTCCCTTGAGCCCTTCTGCAGGGCTCCTCCATTAGTCCAGGGCGAACCGGAGCAGTGCGAGGTCTTTAGATCCACACTGTTCTGGCTGAAAATGGTGGCTTCCTGTGTCTTCGTGGATGCAGACCAACCAGTGACGCTGGCCACATGCACAGCCCACCCTCCACTGATTGCAGGCTTGCATTGGTGCAAGCCTGCACATCTGCACAGGTAAGTAGGAACGTAATGGCATGCTCCAGGAAATTGAAAGACTGGATTTTTCCAGTCTTTACTTAGCGCGCTGGAGGACCACTTGGGTTTAGATCGGACTAAGGTGCAGAATTAAGTTAAATAGTCCGCACCTAATCTGATCCAAGGTACGGACAACCTCCGTGCCAGGGCGCCTTGGTCCATTTTAACATCCACGTGCGGAAAGGACCTATATATACAGAGTTCCTCATTGTTTGAAACAGTAATTCAAACTTAAGTTTTCCTTTAATAGATGAATTCCTCCCCCCTTCTGTTGTTGTTGTTGTTTTTGTTGCATTTGTTATGAATTATTCAAGGCATAAATACATTCCATGGGGCTTGCCCATCTTCTAAATGGACAATTTTCAGAAATTAGGTCTGACTTACAACTGCTCAAAGCTTACCTTTAACACCAGTTTAGCTGAGTTGAATTGTTTGAAAATTCTCTTTAGGTTACTTGGATTATGAAATCTCATATTTACCTACTTTAAGCCAAATTCCATCAGCTCAGATCAATTAAAATAGTGGCTTAAGTTGATTTGCTCTGATGAAATTCGCTCAGTATGCAACCCAGTATTTAATATAGGTTAAAAAGAAGTGCAACTTCTGAATGTAAGAAATAGAGATGTGAAGAATAGTCACAATTTTTCTTGTCCTCAACAAGAAAGGGTGTTTCAACACATCAAAACATTCTTCAAAAAATTGTCAACTGCCAAGAGATACTTTTCACCCACGCATGAGAGCAAAAAGACCATAGCTTTTCTTATAAATGGCAGCAACTCCAAAATAGCAAAAGTTCAAAAATGCAGAAAAAAAACATCCAGGAAATGTGAAAAGTTGTCATGATCTACCAAGGAAAATTAGATATTTACTCTTGCATGCATGCAGGAAGGAAGCAAAAATAGATATTCCTAAAACAAAATCACTGTAGATTCTGAATATTTTGCCAGTGCAATTCTGTGCAGCATTTTTATTGAACTGTACAATAACAGAACATCAGGTAGGAAGAAATGTCTGTGTATGTCTGTTTGTATTTGTTTAATTTCTATGAATTACCTCAGGAATCTTTCAAATATATTATTTCTTGTGGCATATTAAAGTTCTGTAAACTCTTTCTCATTTGACTGCCAGGTATGTTTATGATTGAGACTTAACAAATACCTGCAGAAGGGGTGGGAATGCTTTAGTTCTCTTTGCGTGTCAATCTACCTCTCTGGACCTCTTCAGACAGTGGTGCCTATCCCATGTGACATCACTGCTGGAAGAGGCATCAGTGTTTAAATGTTTACCGGCTTTTATACAGGACTTTCCCTATTCTAAAAGGATTGAACTCCTAAGTTGCTGACAATAAGAGCTTTAAGCTAAAACATGCTGGCATTTTAGTCCTTCCTTTTTGCCTGGAACATGCCAAGAACTTTCTGAGGTTGAGGTCAGCCCTTGAGTTTAAGGAGGTTTCCCATATACCATGTACTGTAGGATTATGGAAAGTTCTATCCACAAAATATTAGCAAGCAGATCCACACCTGTCCAGATCCCTCTTGTTTTCCTTGCTGATGCTTGCCCATTCAGTCATGCCCTCCCTCCATTGCAGTGGTGGAACAGGAAAGCTGAATGGTGACGCATGCAAGGAGAAGTCAAAGCAGCACTACATACTGATTCCTCTTTCTCTCCCTGAGGTACAGGGAGAGTGATTAGACGTGTTGTTAGGAGCCCTGGTGGTGCAGTGGTTAAATGCCAGTACTGCAACCACAAGGTTGTGAGTTTGATCCTGCCAGGCTCCAAGGTTGACTCAGCCTTCCATCCTTTCGCAGGTCAGTAAAATGAGTACCCAGCTTGTTGGGGGCAATTAGCTAAAATACATTGTAAACCGCTTAGATAACACTAGTTGATAGGCGGTATAGAAATAAATGCTATTGCTATATTGCTATTATTACTGTTTCTCCTGGACTTACCCTCTATGTGCTCCATCAGAGAATGGGTGAAGAAGAAGAAGCACATGTCAAAAAGGAGAAGTAACAGCAGTAGCAACCCCATCACTGTTCACTTATCTTCCACCACAGTCAATGTTTGTGGGGTGTTGGTTACTGGTCTTATTTTACTGTGCATCTGTACTCAATTCTGTGAGGGAAAGTGTTGGGCAGCTGGTCACGCCCACCACTAGTATGGGATTTAGAGTAGTAATAGTGTAGGAAAAGGTAGAAGATTCTATGCCGGCACCAAGGTCTGGGAAACATCTGCAGAGAGATAAGGGAGCCTCAGCCTGGGGGACTGGGGCTAAACTGCTTTGTTCTATCCTATTCTTTCAGTTTGAGCACTAAAGTTAGTGCAATATACTACAGTACCAATAAACTATGCTTTCTTGCAAAGCCTTGTTACTGTGGTTCGTTCCTGACAGAATGCTCAAACTGCAGTAAACATACTCTGAAGCCATTTCCACCTTGAGAATATCTCAAGCAAGACAAGGCAACAAAGAGGCCAAAGCAGATGAAGCATCTTTTACTCCAACCCAAACACCCGTTGTCCATCCCTGGACAGAGGTGGCTGGGTTGCCCAAGTCCATGCTTGAGCTGGGGAGGACATGGTCTTGGTGCGGAAATGCTAGATGAAAAGCATGCTAGTGAACTACCTGCAATGACTTGTGACTGTGGTTCATTCCTGACAGATAGGCTAGGAGTGAAATGACAAGCAATTCTAACAAGGAGGGTCAGGGGCAGATGTTTCATTTAGTTGAAGTTCTGCTTAAAGAGTGGACAATGCTAGTGATGAAAGAACCTTCCTGAAATTAAAAAGCTTGCCATAAATTTCAGTAAACCTCTGTCAACCCACCCAACAAAGGCTGCAATCCTGCAATCCTGGCTCCATGTACTGTAGTAGTTTTGCATGTGAAACTGTGTTATGCTAAGCCATTTACCCACCACTAGATAGAGCTGCTGAATGTCCTCCTATGGTTAATCCATGTCTGGTAGAGAGTGGAGGCCATTGAAGAAGCAACTGGCTATGTCCCCACAGCTAGACATAAAGCAGTTGCATCGTCTGCTGAGATCCTCCAGAGGTCTCAGCAGCTCATGAAATAATAATTGCACATCTGGCTATGGGCACATAGCCAGATGCTTCTGTGGTTGTCCCTCACTATTCTCCACCAGCCAAGTGGGTGTGCTTCAGCAGCTTTAGGGTGGAAGACTTTCATCACTCAGAGAATACGAACTTCTGCAATGACCAAAAATAGACATATGCAGTTGTTAGGTTAAAGTACACCTGCATATGCCACTAACAGGATGTCAACCACAGAATACTATACACCTTCAAAGTTCTCATGCAGGTTATATTTGAACATTTCTGTATGTAAGTCTGTAGGGATATTTAGTATCTCCAGTAGAGTGCAGTAGCACTAGTACAATATGATTTCGTGGTAGAAACAGGAGAAAATATTCAAGATGCCCATAAAAGGTAGTGGGGGTGGGACTTACATTTATTTTTTCAGGAAATCCATCTTGGGATGGGAAAGGAGATAGGCAAAAGAAGTTTATCTAATATTTGATATACGAGCCCCTAAAGGCTGGTGTATGGAGGTGTTAGCTAGCATCCATTATGAGAATGAAGCCTCATGGATCCTCCCTTCCCCAACGAAGGGAGACAAAGGACTGACTAACTTCTTGGGAAAAGGGGGAAGTGACCTCTGAAGGCATAAAGGAAACAGAGAGGTGAAACAAAGGGACAAGCATTAACTCCAGAGTCCCTTCTCCAACATCTCTTCTCAGCAATGCTTCTTTAAGTCCACAAGATTCTACTCTCTCTCAGGAACTGAAAATGGTCCCTAGGAAGTGGCTTGGTGAGAACATCTCTTCTGATGAACATCTGCATCTCTTCTGATGAACAATACTTCATATCAATAAGCTCCTTTTCTTGCAGATCTCTCAATAGGTGATATTTCATATCAAGGTACTTGGTGTGTGAATTGCTCCCCGCAGTCTGTGATTTCTTGGTCAGGAGTAGAACACTGGAGGCTGGCTTCTACAGACTTACAGGTTCTGAGACCTGCATGAGCACCTGTAACTTGGAAAGATATAAAGGAGATGAATTGAATGATGACGTAAAATGGGCATACACTCATGCCAGTATTAATTTTAGAAATTGTCCAAATTAAATTGGTAAGCAAGTAGAGCAAAACCAGAAAAATTAGGAGCTGGAAAAGAGAGTGGTTATATAGTACAAACCTGAGCTTCGTTAGGTCCTTGCAAATATTTGACCACCTGTTTTGTTTATTTTTTAATTTTTGGCTGTCAGAATCCCCAAAAGCAGATAAAACCATGCATAGTAGATCTGTGGATCTCACAAAAAGAAAAAAAGAAAACAAAAGAAAAAAGAGCTGTATTTTTCCTGGGAGCTGGAGGATGAATGCAGCTGTGCCTCAGAGACAATAACATGTTTCTACTGCAAAGATAATTGGTTCTTAAAAAACAAATTTCTCTTATAAAGGCACACCGATGAGGGTGTAATAGATATAATGAAAGGGTTATAGCGCATGATTTGCCAAGAAAAAAAATAATGATACGAAGGAGAAGATAGAGCAGGTAGTTGGGAAATTGTATGGGTATGTATGTGTTTGTGTGAAAGTGCAAGAATATTTAGAAAAATCTATGGTGTAGTAGTTTGAGCACTGGAGTACAATCCTGGAGTCCAGGGTTCAGTTCCTCACTCAGCCATGGAAACTCACTGGGTGACCTTGGGTGCATCACATACTCTCAGCCCTAGAAATCCCATGATAGGGTCACCATAAGTTGAAAAAGATTTGAAGACACACAATAACAACGACAATAACAGCAGCAGCAAAACAACAGCAACAACAATGGCCAGGAAAAAAAATCCACACAAAATATCCGGGCTAAAAACACCCATATGTCCATATATCAGACTTCTGTGAGGCAGTAAGAAGGCATTTCAGTGAAGGGAGAATATTGAAAGAATTGAATCTATATAACCCACATTTCCACAGTCTTTGAATTAAGTTTACACATCACATTCAGTAGTATGGTTCCTTCTGTCCTTTGGTTGCCTCCACATTACTCCAAGTAATGTCAGGGCTTGTGAGTAGGAGGTCATTTCTACACTAGAGTGTTATAGTGCTATGATTCCACTTTCAACATCCTACAGAACTGTGGGGTTTGCAGTTTCGGGAGGGGCCACCTGGCCCCTCCCTAAACTGCAAACCCCAGGATTCCATAGGATGTTGAAAGTGGAATCACAGTGCTATAACACTCTAGTGCAGAAATGGCCTGAGTTACTTGTAATTGCTTCATTTCCCACTAGCTTCCACTGCCATTAACAAAGGTATCACTAAGTTGCATTATGATGAGAGAGAGGCAGATTTTTCACTCCCTTTGGGGTGTAACTTTAAATATTTGGTAACTCTTCTAGTTACAGGAATGTGGCTGTCGCAAATGGTAGAAGAGGAATATCAAAAGGCTAAAGTGCTATACTCTGTTCTCCTTTGCTCTGTCGTAGATATTGAATTAATGGCAAAGCATATGAGAAGGCAGGGTCTTTTTATTCCCATCAACCTCACCACTGACTTGTAGTAGGCAGATTTTTTAAACATTAACTTTAATTTTTAAAGTCACTGTTAACCTTTGAAAAATAGAAAAGTTGTCAGTTGCTTTTTAAAGTTCAGTGTCACAGTAACCAGCCATCTTTGTGTAGGAACTATCACTGTAATGAATTTCTATTTAAAAGTAACTTTCCCAATTCTCTGAGTCATGCCATTTTTTTTTTCTTTCACAGCTAATGTATCAGTCTGGGGAGTGCTAGACGTGTGCTTGGAACACCTTGGTTTAATCCCTGTTCAGTCAGTAGATAAGCTTAGGCAAATCTCAATAAAGCCTACCTGATAGGTTGTTGTGAGGACATGACAGGATAATCCATTTTATAAACATAAGATTTATTTTTATTTTTATTTTTTGCCAGAAGGGAAGAATGCTGGTGTGATAAACTAATGAACTTTCACTCAAGAGAGAAGGGCAGAATGTACAGGGAAGCAGCACATTGCTAGAGCCCTTCTCTGTTCAGCAGTGTTTGGACTTTCCTCTGTGAAACTGCTATATGGCAAGCAGTCAAGCAGCCAAATTCAGATCCAGCCTTTTTGAAAATACTGAATTTTCTGAAATGCTATGATCTCAAGGGCTGCCACTTACCCAAGTGACCTATAGTCAATTAAAGTTGTTTGAAGCTGTGAGAGTAATGACAGTCTGTTTAACATGAATAATATGATTGTACCACTCATTGATTAGTTATACATCTCAAAAGGAATAGCTTAATATAGAAATTAAGACTTTGTGACCTGATCACAAGCCAAGATGGTCTTGTGGTACAGTGAGGAGGGCTACATCAGAGAAATCTTTCTCTGTCTACAGAGATTTTTGGCAAAAAAGATAAACACAGAGAGCAGATAGATGGATAGGCTATGGATAGGTGGATGAACAGATGGACAACAGATAGATAGATAGACAGACAGGATGGGATGGGATGGGATGGGATGGGATGGGATGGGATGGGATGGGATGGGATGGGATGGGATGGGATGGCCATCTTTGGTCAGAGCATGAAATGCATGTAATACATTTTAGGAGGAATCAAAAGTACTTTTAAAGATGAAAGAAATTTTGCAGAAAGAAAATCCTAAATGCACACATGGGCAGTACATTTATTAGGGTGAAATACAATGGTGTTGAAGCTTTTGAATTCACCACAACTCTTCACCAAGCTAGGTCAGGACTAGGCAATTGCAGCAACCATACTGCATACTGCACAGTTATAACATTATGGCCATTTCTGCACTACGGTGTTATAGTGCTATTATTCCACTTTCAACATACTATGAAATCCTGTGGTTTCTAGTTTAGCCAGAGAGTTCTGTGACCTCAGTAAACTACAAACCCCAGAATTCCATAGGATAATGAAAGTGGGATATTAGCACTATAACAGTGTAGGGCAGAAGGCCTACATCCACTTTAACTGCCATGGCTCCATCCTCTGTAATCCTGGGATTGTCAGTTTAGGGAGCAGAATTTAGAATTCTCAGCCAGAAAATTCCTCTACTGCCTCAGTAAATGACAAATCCAAGAAGTCCACAGGATGTAACCATTACAGTTGAAGTAGAATCACAGTGTTTATAATAGTGTAGTATGGAAGGATCCCAGAACTGAAGGGCAATTTTCTGTCCTGGAATCCTCTGGGGGATCAACAGACAGATCCCAAATCTGGGAAGAAGGGGGCTGAAGGTAGCCAGAAGTTCACTTTGGTTTTGAAAAATGGATAGTTTTTTGTTTGTTTATTTGTTTGTTTTTAACATTAAGCAGTTCATGGGCTTTGCAACATATTTAAATGGTGAACTACACCTTCTGTGGGCATTCAGGAGAAAAAGTCATCCTCTTTAGGTAAAAAAGTGGCAGCTCAAGGAGCTGGGAGTGGCCAAGGGCTTTAAAAAAAAATTGGATTGGAGCTGAAAGCACTTTGCCCGCTGCTGTGCTAAATGGGGAGTATGGGAAGAAGCAGGAAGTCCAAACCTTCAGCTACATCTTTTCTCCACAAAGTCAACAATTAATCTAAGTGCCCAGGGGAGGATGTGAGCTTGGTAAGTCACTTGTGGGTGTGCACATATCAGATTGTACCTTGGATTGGAAAAAAAATATTGAACAAAAGTCTTGATTAAAGCAGCATTTTGCACCCAGTTCGCACTCCCAGGAAGTGCAATAAAGAGTTACTTTGCCTGAAGCAGTCACATAGTTGCCAAGCTTACAGACTACTTCTGACAAACACTGGTGAGGCTCCTACATGGTATCAACATAGTGTAAATATCTACCTATGGCATTATATTATATTACCACTATACAGCACTGTACTGAATACCTCCATAGAGCGACATATGAGAAATAGCAAATGTGCATTACTTTCACCTCCTTCTACAACGTGAAATGCACAATGTGCAACACACAGAGGAAGTATGCAATGCACAACACATAATGCTCATTGACACACTACTGTAGATGCATTATTGTATAGCTGTGACAGTTCTGCATGCAGAACTCCTCTCCTGCCCCCATCATCTGGGTACCTCAATTCCGCACAGTCCAAAAAAGTCACTCTTCATACACACCATAACTTACACCTGCATATCCCACCAGCAAGATTGTGGCCAAAGTGTGCACAGAAGAATGCTCATGCTTTGAAATGTGAACAATTAAAATGTGCATAATTGAAAGAAATACAGCCAAAAACACTTTCTTGCTGTTTTCCCCTCCACAGTGTCTGTGCTGTCACTATGGAAAAAATAAACACGGATAATTTGAAGTCTCCATTATCCAAAGAGGAATAGATGGATGTAAGCTGTATTGATTTAAGCCAGCAAATAAAGGTGCAGTGTTCGTTATACGTTTTCTGTCTTGGCTTCCAGCTGGTTGATATTAATTTTTTTAATTCCATAGAACTTATTATTTCTTTTTTGTTGGTCTGTCATATCAAATAAACAAATCTATACTACATTGTTACATTTGCTAATCCACAGCACCACACATTTATTCAAATATTTGGTTTCTATCTTTCCATTCTAATATCTATTGTAATGTCCTTGTGTATTCACCCCACTCATTGTGAGTGAGTAGGACATTCTACCACTATGAGCTAGCATAACACATAACTTCCCAGAAGACTGGATTTGGAAATGACACAGAAAAAAATCTGGTAACTTTTCTGATAATTGCTGGTGTGAAAAGAAGAAATCAACAGGGTTTCTTTCTTTCTTTCCCTTTTTTGGGGGGGGGTATGAAAATTATACCTCATGATGGCTGCATATCAAGCTGCTGAGATTGAGACACCAGAAGATGTTATCAGCCTGAACAATGAATATACAAGGGGCTGACAAAGACTTTGGTAATGGTGCTATAATTTTCCATCTCCTGAAGCACTTGAACAAAGGGTAGCCATGACTTCTCTACAGATCCCTCTCTCAGTGCTACTATACACTATCTTCCCTGTCCAATATAATAACAATGACTCAATGTGTGTCACACAAGAGACTCAAAAGAGGAATGGATGACAAAACTAGGAGACATATGTTGCCACAACAGTGATGGCTTTAGAATGGAAGACTATAAAAGGAAATTAGACAAATTTGTGATTATGCTATCAGTGGTAATTCATAGCTACTGCCACTCAACAACAATGGCTTGGGAAGAAAAAAGGAAGGTGCTACTGTTTTCAAGACCCACTTGTGGGCTTTCCACAGCATCAGGTTGGCCAATGTAGGAACATAATGCTGAACAAGATAGGCTTTTGGTCTGATCTGACAGTGGCAGCTGATGGCTTCCATTTTAGTGAGATGGTGAATCTATTCTGGGTTTTATTCCATATTTTAATGTGGCTATCCAAAGTGTTTAGAGCCAACACAATATACTGGTTTGACCATTACACTAGGTTTCTGGAGACCAGGGTTTGAATCCCTGCTTAGCCATGGCAACCCCTTGGACAAGTCACAGTTATAGTCTCTCAGCCTCAGAAGAAAGCAAAAGACAAATCCCTCTGAAAATTTTTGCCGAGAAAACCCCATGATAGGTTTGCCTTAGGATCTCCATAAATGGAAATGATGAAGGCATACAACAACAACAACAACAACAATAACCAAACAAAGTGTTGACCACTATTCCCCAAACAGATCCAGCACCTTGAGATAGCTCCTATAAAGTTTAAAATAATGCTGATTTACTTCCTAGCTGATATGGAGCCACCAGCTGCCATTGTGTTCTTCTGCTTTTATGAAAACAGGTATGGCAAATCTATCTATAGTCCATTGCCTTTCACAAGTTTTTATCCATAATTCTGTTCCATTTCTGTATTTAAATGTGCAGTCTTCAAATACAAAGAGATTGAATTCAGCAAGCATTTCTGCAGGAGAACCTGTGGCAACCTTTTCTTCTGTTTCATCAGAGACTCTAACAGTACAATATAGTGGAGGGCTCTGGACTGATACCACACAGCCCTACGTGCGTGTGATATGCTCAAGAATGGGCACAGGTAATGCAGGAGTTAAAAGAGTACATCCTTGAAAATGTTAGGCTGGAATTATCAGTCTGAGCCAGCATAGTCAAAGGTGGGGAGTGATAGGAGTTGTAACTAACTAACATTTGGAAGAATCACACATAGGCCCTTTCCACACTAGACTGTTATAGTGCTATTATTCTACTTGCAACATCCTACAGAATCCTGGCCATAGTCTATTCCTGGTGAAATGGTATGTGTCTTGTGGAATGCTCTGCTTTATGCCCTTCAACTAAAAACAGAGGGTTTCATATAAAGTTAGGTCATATTCATGGTTCTCTCACTACATTTTGCATTGAAAATCATGCATTTTACCTTCATATATGTGGGCAAATGGTATCCATTTCTCAGAATGTGCTTTCATGCAGTTCTTGCTGGGGAGCTTCAGATCCCTTAATGCTCTAAGGAGGACAGAAATTCTGTAAGTGCAGTCGTAATGACAGAATGGATGGAACAGAACCTGTTGAATTTCACCCTGTTTCAGAGTTGAGAGAAGAAAGAAAGGACAACGTCTATTCTAGAATATGATCTCTCCAGGTATGAGTGAAATACTGAATAGATGCCTTGCGAAATATAATTTAAAGGGATATTAGTTATGTTCTGTGCAAATGTGAATGTTCTTTTATGCCCTTTTTTCTTGATTTCCAACAAAGCTATCAACAGCCTGACAGATGTATGAAAGAAGAGATCTGTCACTTTATAAGGATATATTGATCCAGCACAGACCATAGGCAAATGAAGGACTAGAGGCACTGCTGTGCATGAATAATTTGCACCTTTTGATTTCCTGCCAGATTCAAGAAATGCATAAATAAGAATTTCAATATCAGCAGATCCATACATGTGCCAAAATTGCACTATGCTCTGCAGTTTATGTTCTTCTCCTGTTCCATATTACATGACATAGATTAAAGCCCCTGGGCAGCATAAATGTTTAACCATGTTTAATAGGAAACAAGGCAATTTCTGCACTAGATTGTTATAGTGCTATTATTCCACTTTCAGCATCCTATGGAATCCTGAGGTTTGCAGTTTAGGTAGGGACCTTTCAGGCTCCTCCCTAAACTGCAAACCCCAGGATTCCATGGGATATTGAAAGTGGAATAATAGCACTATAAAAGTCTAGTGTGGAAATGGCCCAAGTCCCACTGATTTCAGTGGAGTTACTGCCCTCCCTCCTCCCACACACATATTAATGGCCATGCCCTAGGCATCCCACATAGGTGACAAAGGCGATTGCCTGGTGCTTGAAAGCAATAGAGAAGCTTAGGCAAGGTACATCACAGGGACAATACTTCATTCCACAAAGTGAAGTCATGGCCAAGCAAACTTTCTATTTTTATAACAGACTCATATACGCAGAGAGAAAACAGTATCAAAAATAACATCTATGTATATATACAAAGGCAGGACTAGGGGAAAATATTTTCACTTTCTCCTACCTGCCAGGCAATTTTCATCACCTTTGTGCCTTCTCACTGCATCCACGACTCTCTGCAGATACCCAAAGCAGTTAATTAGCTCAACACCCTAAATGGTCTATGCAAATACACCTACTTCCTGCTTAAAAATTCTCTAGGGAAAGAGTAAACCTTAGATGGTTGTTTAAGACAGAAACTATTACTCACTTTCAATAGGACATGTAACATGGAGGTTACTACAGGGACAAGAGCCTACCATAAACCTGGATGCCAGCTCCCTCTCCAGATATACTATATACTCTGGAGCAATATTACATGAGTCAATAATATTACCCATAACATCAGAAGTGCATTTACTTGCTTTTTCTCAAATGTGATATATGCCATCCTATACCAGCAATGCCCCTCTATACTCTGCATTGGACAAACAAGACAGTCTCTATGATAGAGGAATAATAGAAACAAATCTATCATTAGGAATGGCAATTCCCAAAAACCTATTGCAGAACATGTCAGCCTTCCTGTACATACAGTAAGGGATTCACAGGTTGCAATATTTTGAACAAGGAAATTACAAAGGAAGACTAGAAAGAAGAACAACCGATTTGAATGGTTACTTCTATGTTCCAATCCATTAGCAGAGGTATGAACAAAGACAATGGCACACTCCATATATTAATACAAGAGTCCTCACTACTGCACATGTAGCAATAGGAATAGCAATAGCATTTACATTTCTATACTGCTTTATAGTGTCAAGCACTCTCTAAGCTGTTTTACAATGTGTTAGCTAATTGTCCCCAACAAGCTGGGTACTCATTTTACTGACTTATGGAAGGATGGAAGGTTGAGTCAGCCTGTAGCCCGGCAGGATGAAACTCCCAACGTTGTGGCTGCAGTACTGACAATTAACCACTGTGCCACTAGGACAAAAAAGGAATCTCTTCAGAGAGAATTTTGAACCCAAGGAAACTGGCTTTTGGTTAGTAGATTTACTGTTTTCACAAATCATCCCAAACTAACCACTGTAAAAATCTGAAAGACCTGTATCACCTCAGCAGGCCTTTGAAAATTTAGGGCAAGGGTTCTGATTTACATTGTTCTGGATCCTATTCCAGAACTCCCACAACTGTATAAATATGTTTTATATCTGAGGCCTTGATATCACTCAGAACTGCATCTAAGTGGATTTTCATCCATAAAGTCTCATGTGCTGCCACATTTTTATCTTTCCCCCCTCCCTCTCCTTTCCTCCTGTTTATGTTCCAAGAGACTAACACAGCTCATTCTTGAAAACTACTCCTTTTTCAAGGAGGCTGTCATCTTGTTCATGTAATTATAATACCATAAGTGCACAATTCACTTTTATGGTTTTTCACATGCAACTATCAAAATCTCTCCCAGAGCCACCTTCCCAGCAGTGCAGCCTGCAAGGTCCCTGCAGATGCCTGTTGCAGTGTGTTTATCTAGAGAAAGATAGATGGGTGCATTTCTGCTCATCCCCCTCATTCTCCAGCAATACAGAAATGGCCTTTTTTTTTTTAGGGGGAGCTGCACTGCTGTAAAGGTAGGTTTGGGGGAAAAGAGACATGCTAGGGAAAAGCAACTATGTTTCCATAGCTACATCTTCTGATGTGGGGTTTTGGCCTGAATGTAGAATCACCATTACTCAATATCTGTCTGGAGGAGACCATCCATAGAATTCCATGAGCTAATTATAAATGAGAAAATAAGAACCTCCATGCTGCCATCAAAAATCACCAGGAAGGGCAAGTATTTTTTTTTTATATTTTTATTAAGTATTTCAATTACATTGTTAAAAGAGAAAGGAGGGCCAAAAAAGGGAAAAAAAACAGAAAGAAAGATAAAAGAAACACACAATAACATATCATAGATATTGTCTTCCTTATTTCCCTAATTAAATTATCATATTTTCCTTAATGTCCTGAATTTACCTTTATTTCTTATTTTCATAATTATCCTAATCTTCTAATAGCTTCTCCTTTACTCCCCGCCTTTTCCCCTCCCCCACTTCAAGAAGTGAGTGCTAACATATATCCATTTCATTCTCTATATTTCTATTCTTATTAATTTTGAGAAATCATTATTTCCCCTAATTTCTTCTATAACTGTTCAGGTTTATTTTACAATACATATACAATATGTATACCCTACATATAAACATACATAACATACATAACATCTTCATATGAGTATTGCTTCTTAAATATTTTTCTGCTTCAATATAGACATTCTAATTCTTTGTATATTACATGTAATGTCTTTAAGTTTAACTTTTCTATTAGCCATATCAAAACCCTATCTCATTACCGATTTCCTACTTATCCTATTCATTCTATTTTCATTATGCTATTACTTGCTGCCAATAGGTAACCTCCAACATTAAACATATCAATATAAAATAGTCCAAAATTCGTAATTATCTTGTTTTTATACTTCAACCCCCCAATAGCCTTTTTTCCCCATAGTCGTTCCCATAGACGTGTAACCAAATTCCATCTGTCTTCATTCTGATTCATAGGTCTCTCTGATGTCCATACTCTGATCCTATCATATTCTACCATTTCATATAGCTTCATTATCCAATCCTCTATCTTTGGGGGTTTACTTTGTTTTCACCTTTGTGCATAGCTCAGTCTTGCAGCTGTGATCATATACAGTAAAATCCTTCGTTGTGCTTTATCTAGAGTAGGTACTGAATCCAATATGTTTAATAGGTACAATTCAGGGTTTAATGAAAAGTTAATATTAAATATATCCTTAATTATCCCATGTATTTCTTCCCAAAACTCCCTAGCTCTCGTGCACGTCCACCATATATGATAGAACGTGCCTCTGGCTGCACATTTCCAGCACTTCTCTTTCTCTCCTCTACGCATCTTTGCTAATTGCACTGGTGTTAAGTGCCACCTATATATCATTTTATAGAATTTTTTTCAAACTTTGGATTGTAACAACTTCCACGTCCTTACCCAAGATCTAGACCAGGTCTCCAATGAAATGGTATGAGCTATATTCCTAGCCCATTTTATCATGCTGTCTTTGACTATCTCCTGCTGCATTTCTATCTCTAGCAGTATTTTATAAATCTTCCCCACTTTATGCTCTACATCTTTAATAAGTACTTCATCTAATTTAGTCTCCTTCATTTCAAATCCATCTTGTTTCCCATCAATTTTAAATCTCTCTTTTAACTGTTTTATCAATAACCAATGGGTATCTAGTCCTTTCTCTTTTAATTCCTCTCTAGATTTAAATTGTATATCTTCATCCTGATTTTTTATAAGATCTTTGTAAGTAAGCCAATTATCTATCTTGGGTTTTTCCCTTTTATAAAAAGCTTCATGGGCCGAAATCCAAAGTGGGGTTTTTAGATAGAATCTCCTTTTATATTTCATCCAGAACCTTACAACCGTTTTCTTATGATATGGTTTCTAAAGTTTTTATCTATGTTGGCCTTCCCATACCATAAATAGGCATGCCAACCAAAATAAATGCCTTCTCCCTCTATTTGTAGTATTCTCTGATTTTTTAAATTGACCCATTCTGATAGCCAATCTAGGCAGTTCACTTTGTAATATAACTTTAAATTTCGTAATCCCCACCCTGCTCTTTTTTTTATATCCATTAATGTTTTTTGTTTAATTCTTGGTTTTTTCTTTCTCCATATGAATTTCATTAAATCTTTATTCCACTTCTTAAACAGGCTATCGTTTGATAAAATTGGCAAATTTTGAAATAAAAAAATCACTTTTGGTAATATATTCATCTTAACAGCAGCTATTCTGCCTAATAAAGATAAATCTAATTTATCCCATTTCTCTAATTCTATCTTTATCCCTTTCCACTTTTCCCCATTTTCTTCTCTTTGTTAACCTTAAATCCTGATAGCTTTCCATACTAATTTAATATATCATTTAAAATACTTATATCTTACAGTTGGTCCTCTAATGTTATTGCCAAATCATCCACAAAGGCTCTGATTTTATATGTCTCTTTTCTAACTTAAACCCCTTAGATTCGTTTCTCTTCTCAAATTTTTCTATTTAATACCTCTAATACCATAATAAATAATAAAGGGGATAAAGGACATCCTTGTCTAGTTCCTTTTCTTATAGCTATGGCTTCTGTTCTCTCTCCGTTTATTATTATCTGTGCTGTTTGATTTTTAAATATTAAGTTGATCCAATTTAAGAAGTTATTACCTATATTAATCTTAGCCAATATTTCTTTCATAAAAGTCCAATTAAGTTGTCACACACTTTTCCGCCTCTAACAGAATTAGCACTAATTTCTTTTCATTATGTTTATGGAAGTGCTCCAAAATATTTATTATAGTTCTAATATTATTTTTAAGTTGTCTTTTAGGAATGAATCCGTTCTGATCTTCATGAATCCACTCCTGTAGAACTTTCTTTAATCTCTCTGCTAATTTTGATACAAAGATTTTATAGTCTACATTTAGAAGAGATATTGGTCTACAATTCTTCATCTCCAAATAGTCTCTCCCCTCTTTGGGTAGCAAGGTGATATTTGCTTCTCTCCATGTTTGGGGTATATCTTCTTTTTCCAAATTTTGGATTAGTTTATATAATAGATCTACTAGTTGTTCAGTGAATGTTTTATAATATAGAGCAGTGAATCCATTAGACCTAGAGCTTTTTGAGACTTTAGTCTTTTTATAGCTTCTACAATTTCTTCTTTAGATATTGGATTATTCATTACCGTTCTTTGCACCTCGGTGAACTCTGAGATATCATTTTCTCTTAAATATTGTTTCATTTTATTTAGCCTTTCTTGGGTCACATCCTCATTGAAGTAAAGTTCTTTATAGTAACCTACAAATGCTTTTTCAATTTTCTCTTGATCAATTTGTACTTCTTCTGCTACTCTTAATTCTTGAATAGTTCTTTTTTCTCTTTCCTTTTTCAATTTATATGCTAACCACTTATTTGATTTGTTAGCATTAAAGAAATAGTTCTGTTTTGTAAATTTTAGTTTATTTGCTACTTCTTCTGTTACCTTTATATCTATTTGCTTCTGTAATATTTTAATTTGTTTATCTATATTATCATTTTTTGGGTTTTCTTAAATTCTTCCTCTAGTTTTTTAATTTGATTTATAATTTTATTTTTTTTCCCTATTTTTCCTTTTTCCAATGAGCTTCTTGTTGGATAAAGAAGCCTCTCATAAATGCTTTCCCTGCCTCCCAGACTGATTTTGTTGATATACCTTTATCCAGATTATCTTTAAAGTAATTTTTTAATTCAAATTTGGCTCTTTGTAGTATTTTCTCATTCTTCAATAAATTATCCTTTAGTCTCCATACAAATTCTCATCTTTTCTCTTCCAGTATTAGTACTATAGGATTATGATCTGAAATACTTCTTGGGATTATTTCCATTTTCCTTATTTTTGAATTTAGTGTCTTGGATGTTAAAAACATATTGATTCTTGACTATGATTTATGATATTGGGAATAGTATGTATAATCATTGATATTTTTATTTAGCTTTCTCCACACATCTGTTAGAGAAACATATCAATCATCTGAAAGAAGGATTTAGGCAGCTTGCCTCTCTTTTTGTTATTTGTCAATTTTCCTGTTCTATCCTGTTGGGGATTTATCACCCCATTAAAATCACTCATCATTATTATCTCATGATACTCCAAACTTGAAAATTTTTTGTAACAATTTTCTATAAAATTCTCCTTTATTCTCTAATGGCCCGTAGATTCCTAACACCAATATTTTGTTATTTAGTAAGGTTAGCTCTATTCCCAAGTACCTACCATTCGGGTCATTTAAGACTTCTTCTGCTTTATATTTTTTGTTTACATATATTGCAACCCCTCTTTTTTTCTTTTTATTTGATGTCCTAAATATATCCCCTAGTTTTGGATTAACTAATAATTTTGAATCTATTTCTTTAATATGGGTTTCCTGTAGGCATATAATTCCACATTTTTGTTTTTCTAGTAGATGAAAGGTTTTTTTCCGTTTGGGTAAGTAATTTAGTCCCCTAACATTCCAAGAGATTATCTTAATCTGCATTCTGTATTTCAAATTTTGGATTTATTCTTCAGGTGTTGGTTGGATCTTCATGTATTTCTTCTTCCAGTCCTGGGTCTATCTCTTCTTCTTCTTGTTCTGAACTGTTATCTTCTCCTAATAGTATTGATTCTTCTGATAGGTTTGTCGCTCCCTTTTTTTATTTGTTACTTGTCTTTTTGTTCCCTTTCTTCTTCTTTAATCTTTTCTTCACTTTTTTCCTTTTCCTTTTCTACCTCTTTTCTTTCTATTTTCTCCAAGTCCTCTTTATTTCTTCTTAGAAATTCTTTAGCCTTTATAACCGAATCCAACGTATATCTTCTTTGTTTATATGTTAGAATTATTCCTTCAAATCTTCCCCACCTATAGACAATTCCTCTTCTTTTCAACACTTGCGTTAAGAAACTGTAATCCTTCCTCTTCTTGAGTATTTGTGAGGGTACATCTTTAAATATCTTGAGCTCCACCCCATCCAGAATTAAGCTATTATTGTAGCTTTGCTGAATGATCAGTTCCTTCACCCCTCTCTCACAAAATACACAACGACGTTGCATGGAGCTTCCTTTTTCTGTTGATCTGGTTGTGAGGGCGATCTGGCTGCAACATCTGTCACCCCCTTGATCGCCAGGGTTGATTCGGCTGATCTGGCTGGCTAGGCGGGTGTCCCCTTCCTCCCTCACTGCTCCATGTGCATCCCTCCAGAAGCTGTGCGCTCAGTGGAAGAGGACAACCATCCCCGATGAAGGAGTGTACCGTTCTTCGGTCGACGGTATACGATAGCTGCGCTCCCCTGCTAGAACCTCCAAACAAGCTCAAGGAAGGGGAAGATTGACATTATATGCTGTCTTGTGTGTTTCCTGTGTCCCTTACCCCTTTGAGATCTAGACAAGATTGGAGCTGAATCTGAGGGGACATACAATAAATTTTCTCTGGTGCACTTATTATCCCTCAGTGGGATAATAAGCAGCAATGGGAAACAGCAACAGCAGCACTCCAATGAGTGCCTGGGAGGCCTCATTTAAATTTCCCACAATGCACCAATACAGTGTTGATCTAGGGCAGAAATTTCCAATCATGGGTTGCTGTTTGTGTATAGCTCTCAGAATCCTTGGCTGTTGGACACACTGATGGGGGCTTCTGGGAGTCTAAGAACATCTGGCAACTTGATTTTGAGAATCACCACTGTAAGGCAGTGATAAGATAAGCAAAAGCTCATCCTGAGACATTGGAGTAAAAAAAATTTTTTCATAGAAAAGGAGAAACTTATTGTAGTATTGTTTTGAGGCAGGGGTGAGATTCATGTCATCCTCTAAATCATATTGAAATGCAATTCCCAGCATTCTTCACCACTGAGTCTGGTGGCCAGTGCTGTTGGAAGTTGCAGGCCAGTATCATCTGGTGGGCTGTATGCTTCAATAATCCGAACTATTAAACTACATTTGGTTTCATGCAGCTTTTAAAAACCATGTTGTGAGTCCCTATTTGAAGATTTCTTTGAATGTATTTGTAGGACACCAGAAGTGCTTCAGACATTTAGCATGGTGAGATAAATTAAATAAATACATTCAATAGCACAAGAAAATCTTGTACAAATAACTCTTTGGAGTCCCATTATGTGGGAGCACTCTCTTTCCAAAAGGTTATTACTCATGTCACAAAAAACGAAGTCATAAGCCTTATTATCATTTAATAGCTGGTAATTTAATGAATTACTACTTGCGATTCATGACATGATTGCACTAATTTGTTTAGATAGTGTAAATATTCAACAAGAAGATAGGCTGTTGAAGGTGAGGTGAGGAATGTGCTAATTAGTTTAGGTGAACATCATATACATTCAACAGAATTATTTTGAGTAGGCAGGGATGTGGGATGGTTCATAAAACAGGATTTATGACAATAAATGAAATATTAGAGATCAGCTGTTAAAGATTAATCCTATAGTCCTGAGCACAACATTATAGAAAAAAGAAGAAATCCCTCTCCAAACAAAGTGCCAATGGGTAGCGGGGAGCAGATATGAGAGGCCTTCTTGTGGCTTCCTCCTGGCCCTTGGAGCAGAGGGAAAAGACAAATGTTGAGGTTGTCATAAGAGGAAGGAGGGAGGGAGTTAGCAGCTGTGCCAGGGACTAGAGAGAGGGCATGGATCCATTGGATATGCAGCTCTTATATCTCACAAGAAAGGTACTTTAGACCAGCCCTAGAGATGGTCTGAATTAATTATCTCCCATTGTAAACAGTGGGAGAAGCCTTTCTGGGTTGTTGTTGTTGTTGTTATTATTATTATTAGTATTACTATTAGTACTACTATTAAAAGGTGCCATTTTCTCTCCAGTGCTATTATCTTTATTTGGCAACATCCAAAATCCACAGAACAGTGACACCTTTACTGGGCCAACTGTAATGCACAAAATATATCATGTAAGCTTTAGAAATTTCACTGACTTCTTCATGGGGCACAGATATTAAAAATCAAGCAGGAGAAGACAAGTGATGATGTTAGAGTCACAGGTTTATGTTTTGTCTCGGTTACTAGTTCTGTTGTCACTTAAGATGGTCTGGAGGGATCTCAGTGCTAGCAGAGGCCACTCCTCTTCTAGTCCGTGTGGGGCCTGGGAACGAAGGGCAGTATATTACAGGCAATAAAATATCAAATCCATTAGCAGCAGCAAAGCAACTTCCTTTGAGATCCGGACAGTCCCTGCCCTGTGCAAAGCTAACTGCCTCTCCATGACATTGTTGGGTGCAATTATTAAGACAACCAGAAGGAGGTAGCATCTGTATGTTGATGACACCGGTTCTATTTGTCTCTTATATCTGAATTACAAGAAGCCACATATGACCTGGCAAGGTGCCTAGATGCTATAGAAGGCTGGATGAGCTCAGTATATTGAAGCTGAATGATCATACGGCAGGGACACTCCTATATCCAGGAGTTAGGAGAATTGCCACCTCTGGCCATGGTACAATCTCTGAGCATAGAACTAGGAAATGTGAAGTTCTCCAAATGTTGTTTGACTGTCATGTCTAGAATTCCTATGCTGGCTAGGGCTCTTGAGAGATATGGTCAAGCAACATCTGAAGGGCCCCATGATTCCCACTCGTGCCCAAGAGCCCTTTCACATTACACAGTTATAGGTGCATGGTTCCACTTCAATGGCTGGTTCCATCCTATGGAATCCTGGGATCTGCAGTTTCGGGGAGGTTACTTAGAATTCTTAGCCAGACAGTTCCGATAGCTCACCAAACTGCAAGATCCACTTTGGAGTTGCCACAATAGGTAAAGAAGAATATAATATTAAAATCGCATAGAGTGAAAAGATACCAAACAGAAACATAAGAATGATACTTCCAATGGGTAACACAGTTGCAATTTGAGTGAAGGAGCATTAGCCATCACTAATTACATGGAACAACTAGGCAGTGTATGTGTTTATCTGCAGACTTGAAGAAGCACACAAGAGACGTATATTGATATTTATGCCAAAGCAACCACTAGCCTACACTGCATCACATACTCATCTTGTATGCAACTTCTTTCCCATAATTCAGTCTTTTAAAAAATGACAGCTAGCCAATACGGTTTGGGAACCTGAACTTAAAGTTTCTTTTGTAGATTATCATCATTTAGAATAAAGGCTAAATGTAGAACAGGGAGTATTTGTAGAGATGCCTCCTTCCCAACTAGAGGGGAATGTGTGAAAAGGTTCCATTTAGTTCTATGGGAATGAATTCTGTTCATGATTAGAGGGTGTGTGTTTTTTTCCAAGATTTTTAAAAAGATCTATATGGGCAGAATATCATGCTATTTTTAAAAAAAATCAGTGTAAATTTACACACAGTTTCTAAAATTTTTAGAATGATTGTAATAGTTTAGAAGCAGAGGTTTGTGTAAGTAGATTAATACACATATCTATCTCATTCCTTTCAGTAGAAGCAGCCAGGTTGCACACAAATTGTAATGGGTTGTCCATGTAATGAGTTGCCCATTCAACCTCTGAAATGAATGAGGTTTTCCAATACCGGGAATAAATCATTGGGGTTTTTGGGGGGAAATGCAGAAATTTCCTTTTTTGAATGAATGCTTGTATTGTGATATGTAATCTAATTCATCCACTGTATAAAATGAAGTTCTGCCACTCACAGAGGATAGGGAAAATGTCTCTCCATCACTTTGAGAATTCATTTTGCTTTCCACAAAGTTGCATCCAAACTGAAAATGCATCAGCTGCAACTCTGTTTTCGTGGGGTTGCCAGATTGCGATCCAGAGAATGACTGTTCACTTTGAAATGGACCAGATGGCAGAACTGGGGCAGCAGGGTTCTTCAGCCTTCCAGTTCTACTGGAAATAGAGGAGGCTGTGGACAGTGGGAGAGGAATGGGTAACAGCAGTATAGTCCTCTTAAACTTGATTTATGAACTTTAAATATGATAGGCTTCTTAAGGATATGGGCATGCCCTCTTATTGAGAGGAACACTCTCCTATCCCCAAGGCCTGCACAATTCATGGCATGATTGTGTCATGCTTTCCTGAGTTTGTCGCTATTTCTGTGCCAGCTTGTATGCATCCATTTCTCCTCCTCTTTGTGTCTGTAGCTCTTCTAGTTCCCTGCAAAAGAAAATGTAAATCATGTCATTTGAGAGGGCAACTAGATTCCACATTGACTAGTTCACCCTCACCAAACAAGATGCTGCATTTAACAGAGTGACTTTTTTTAACATTGCTCCCATCAATCATGTTATATGTTTTTTTTTCCAGATTTTTGCTAGTAGCTGAGCAGTGGTGGTGCCTGTTAGTTGACTCAGTCATTTGCAGTTACTTGCTTTCTAAGCCCATAGACTGAAACTAGAAGAAATAGAGTCAGAATTCATTAGTTTTCCACCTAAATGATAAAGGTGGAGGTGAGGAGAGGAGATCACCTTCTCAGTAATACCATCCTGCCCCAGCACAGCTCACCTGACAAATAGAAAATAGCTGAGCTGACCCTGAGAAAAGCATAACATTCTTTTTTATTCTAAAAGGATTCCCTTTCCACTTCATATGCTGGGTTCAATCATTTCTCATTTCTGTGGGCAAGAAAAAAAAGCCTTCACAAATTCTAAGTGGTTAGACAGCAATATTAACTACTATTGCCCTGTGTATGTTGCATAAACAAAATTAGTTGAGTGCTCTCAAGACTACTAGTAGAAAATTATTCTCCCCACTCTTCTGGTTAAGAGTGTTAAACATTACAAAATGTTTTTCAGTGTGTTTATCACAATGCTGATCATTCTCAAATTGTTTCACTAAGTCTGACATTGTCAAATGCTGAATCTCTTCATTCCAAGTTTTGTGTGTGCTTAATGATATAATCCATTGCCTCATTATTATATGTGTATGATGCTCATCACAAGGGGGACCCCCAATTTGTTTCTGAGGTTTCCAAAATCCACTGCAGTGCAGATGATGATGATGATGATGATGATGATGATGATAAGAAAGGGTGCTCCACAAATCCCCAGGGAAATCTCATTATTTTGCAGGATGAGTCAGGGGCAATCTTTTTCTCATATTCTATCCCCAAACCTTTGTATCCTCCACTGTGCAGTGTTCTGAAACTGCTGAACAATTCATTAGGTGCAATGCTAAATGTTGGAAATGCCTGATGGGATTAACCTTCAAAAACTAATTACTGAAAAGATCAGCCAAAAAAAAAAAACAGCCCTCATCACTCCAGCAAAGCAACATGCCGGGGCTATGTGCCATTAGCAGAGGAAGCTTGAAATGAAAGAATTCAACACATAGCCCCATGTGCATAAATCATGTTATGGTGACACCCAACATGGAACTGAAGGCCTATTTATTGGAAATGAAAACATTTCCCTCTAGAGAAAGTTGCTCAAGAAAACCCATTAGCTGGTTGCTAAGAATACATGGTCCGAAGCATCAAGATATGTAATGGCTTTGTCAATACAATAACCTTTGCTGGTTTTCACCCTTAGACAACTTGGTCCCCAAATACCTTAACACAGTGGTAAGAGGGGACCTCCAAGCCAATGGGACATTGAATCTCCTCTGGGTTTTAGTGTGAACTTTAAAAGAGGTATACATGGTGCTGACCTGTATCCAAATACAGTTTCAGCACCTTGGATAACTCCCTTTGACTAAAACCTGGAGTAGGTTCCCTGCCCAACAGAGTTAGGAGCCATCCACTCCCTTCCACTGCTTTGGAAGTTGTCTTCTTAATGCTGCCTCATCATTTCTAAAATGCATTTTCTGAGCCTTTGATTATCCAAGGAAGGACTTCAGAACCGGGTTGAAAACACAAGATGCTGAAGCTGAGACTATTAATTGAAGCTCTGAAAGACTCCTGCATGGATGGAGCAGGAAATGACAACCAAACCCAAGTCAGGGTACATAGGATTTAAAGCCAGACTGTTATGTTGGCACACAAGGCAGAAAATTCCAGAAATAATCCTGGTAATAAAAATAAAATAATAGAAAATGAAAGAATGAACACTATTTTGTCTTATCACTACATCCAGGACCTGCTTCCTGAAAGAATGGAGTAAGCTCCATCAAAAAAGGTGGCTCATCCCCTGACATAAAATTTGCAGTCCTTATTGATAGTCATAAGTTTATCAATAACTGCCTACCTAGGATCTACCTAGTAAAATTCATAAATGTTCAAGGATTTATTTCAGAAGGAGATAGGATATATTCTTCTCTCATGTTCTCTTTCCTTTGTTTCTCATGATCTGAATGATCAGCAATTACCTTGCTTGGGTAAATCAAGGCTACATCAGGCTGTTGAGAATCTACAACATGGTAGCATTCACATTACAAATCCCATTTTCCCTTTTTACCATTCATTAGCAACAGCAGGTGCAAGTTACCCCATCACACAAGCTATTATTAATTTAGGGATAAAAATCTCTGAAAAAAATCTTTCTTTCAGGCAAGAATGAACAGTTTTACAACATTTTCTCCTGAATGCCAGAAAGTCATTAAAAATGGCACAAATGTCAAAAATGATTTGTAGTTTGGTATTTTTGACCAAAAAAATCATGTGGTTTTTTTGTATTAAAAAGCATTTTTTTCATAAGCAGTAAGCCTCTTGCTTAGAAACAACATTTTTGTGCAAAAAACAATATTGCTTTTTTTAAAAAAAAGTTTTCCAGAACACAAAATATCTTTTTTCTGTGCAGAAAAAGCTGTTTTATGCACACACAAAAAATGAATTTTGTGTATAGAGTACTTCCAGAACTGCAAAGATTTCCCCCATCTAGAGCTTTCCTCGTCCAAGTTTCCTGACATTTGAGAAACCTGTCCTTCAACCATTTTGTAAATATTTGTGAACATTTTTTTTCATCACTAGGTGTATCTCTATTCATAACAGGCATTTTTGTTTTAATTGAAATTGAAATTTCCCACCAGCAACCAGGCCAGTTTCATATACCTGGGCCATTTTTGTACCTATTTATATATGCCTCTTTTACAAAAGAAAAGAACAGAGAAGTCACTTGTAAGGTGAGTAGCTTTTGATACCACCAGACAGGCCCTAAAGGACTGTTCTCCTTAATGGTAATGATGATAATATTTAGCAATAGCATTTATTTCTATACCGCCTATCAACTAGTGTTATCTAAGCGGTTTACAATGTATTTTAGCTAATTGCCCCCAACAAGCTGGGTACTCATTTTACCAACCTACGAAAGGATGGAAGGCTGAGTCAACCTTGGAGCCTGGCAGGATCGAACTCACAACCTTGTGGTTGCAGTACTGGCATTTAACCACTGCGCCACCAATGCATTTTAGAAATGATGATGTAGATGTTCAGTGACATAGTACATTTCAAGTGCTTGCCACACATTAGGTTACTTTGCTTTAAATCTCCTGCTGATAAAGCAACTGCAGTTCCTCCTTCTTATCCTTTTCCTGACTTTTTTTTTAATTCTCCTCCTCTGCTGTTTCTAATATGATCTCCTTTCTGAAATTGCTTCCAAATGCGGGAAATATGAGAAAGGATGAGGCCACCTGAGGAACCTCAAGGATAGATTTGACCTACAGTCAGATCCAGAAAATGGTTCAGTGGCAATAATAATAACAGTTGATAACAACAACTGGCATACTGCAATTGAGCGGGGCGAAAGCTTGAATTATAGATGCGGCAGTCCTACAGGCAAGCAGAACTGAAGGTAAAGAGATGAAAAAGATTATAAAATATCAAGACCCACAAATTAAGATTCAGTGCCTCTGGGAAAAGAAAACCAACAGTGGTTCCAGAGGTAATAGGTGGTGAGGGAGTGATTCCAAATGTATTGAAAAAACATCTGAATGAAATTACCATAGATGGGATCACAACAGCACAATTAATAAAAAGAGACACTACCTGGAATGTGCTGCATTATCTGTGTCCTAGATTGCGGATAGAATCTGAATCACTGATGGTCCAAAACTCCAGTCAGTAACATCTGGTGGATTGTGAAACTGAAATGCAAAAAAAAAAAAAAACCTTGTCAGTGTGAGCTGCTGCATTTAAAATAGTCTGGAGATCTGATTATGAACGTCCCACTTTTTTTCCTGTTTCTTTTCAACTCTGAGAATATTCCACCAATATTCTAGATGACATCTGTTGCTGAATATACCTTCAACTCATTTCTGATGTTCTCTTGAGGGAACTCTATTTCCTGGTTCATTTTTTCTTATCTGCCAAAATCTGTTTGTCTTTTCCCCAATGATTTCCTCTGGGAACTTAGAATGTGATCTGCTGGCTACCTCTAAAATCAAGGATATTGCTTCATACTAGAATCTTCTCCATTTCATGAGTATTTTACAACAAAAACGTGACAATCTACTCCTTGAAGTCTCACAGAATGTTGTGCCCCCTTAACACTTATAAAATGGAGATGAGGGTGACATTAAAATTAAAGTCTCCAGATTTTTTAATACCGGACTAACCACACTGTAATACAGATGATGACTGATGATGGTTTTCCAACCATTTGTAATGATCATCTACACTGCCTCCCTCTACTTGGTAAACAAGTAATTTCTCTGTTCCAAAGGCATTGGCTGCTAATACAGAAACCTCATTTTTTAGAAAAAACTTCAATGTGATTTTACAGTCCAGAATGAGATGTTATCCCACTGGCATACTCTGTCCCCCAAGGACTATAAATTTGATATCAAATATGCCCACCATGCCAGAGAGGTTGCCCAAATGGGTATGTAGACAAAGAAGTCGAATGATCGAAAATAGGTCAGGCCAGGAAAATCCTCAGTCACATTCCCCTAGGAGACCTCAGGCTAAACATATCCGCACGAAGGGTCCTCAGCCAAGGAATAGCCAACTTGAGTGGATTATTGGGTTTTCCCCAGGTTGAGCAACTCTGATGTTAGGAAACCCTACACTGCAAGGTCCATCTGCATAAACCAATCATGCAAACTACCAAGTTGCTATTGTGTAGCATTTCTCCCTTTGTTTTGGCCCTTGTTCTTCCTGGGAGAGGTCCTGTCCTCGAGGTGCGTTCTGCCCTATTAGTTGTCTGCTTTTGAAGGTTTCTTCAGAGAACTCCCCACCATGCTAGCAGACCAGCACTCTGCTAGTAGAGTGATCCCCTCAGCCACTTCTCATTGCTGAGCTCCATCTTTCTCGCTGCTTCCTGGACCAAAGACTTCAGGATAGGTGCAGTATCACCGCCTACCCTCTCCACTGAATCCCCTATCCAATTTCACCTATTTCCTTTCTCAGTAGGCCTGGTGTGCATGACTGAGTGAGTGCATTGGTGCATGAGAATACATTTATTAATAAAATCCAGTTATTGGTATGATTGTCTGGCTTTTTGCTTGGTCTGACCCAGTAAAAATTGGGTAAAAGATCCTGCTGGGTTATCCTGCCTCTTGTTTGTTTACAGCCAGTGCTCTGCTAATTTCCCCAATCTTTGCATTTTTGGAGAAAATCATGGTGTCCCCCAAGGGACCCGCAGAAGTCAGGGTAACAGAGAGAAGGGAAAGAGCCAACTGTATAGCAAGTTAGAGAGTCACTAGTTCCCTCACACATAAGCTGAATCTCATGGTTACTAAAGGGAGCCAACTGGAGAAAAGAAAAGCAGACAAAGGTTTTCAGACAATTCTAGGTGATGGTTAGATTTCTGCCTCTTCTGAAACTTTAATTATTACATTTACATTCAGTTGTTCTGTTAGGCAATCTTCAAATATCATCAATTGTTGCTACACTGTTAATAGCAGCCTGATCTACACTGTTATAATCTATATCTTCATGCTGGGCAAAATTTACCCTGATGATTTGTCTGTATTTTAATTTTTCCTAATGTTACGAGTACAGCCAAAGAGGTCATTTTTTTAAAAAAATGTTCAGGACTTCAGGACTTCACAGCCACACAGGAGCCCTGTCACAAAAAAAGCTGGCAACTCTATGTTTAGGACAATCCCTGTGGACTACAGTTTTCTCAGTCAATTACTACATGGATGTTCTAAAAGGGATCAGGTTTGTGTACTGCCAGCAATTCTGAAATATGCATGAGTTTTTTTCTTCTCTTTCCCACAACTTAAGCACAGCCAATGAATTTTGTGTGAGATGTACAAGTGTTAAATTGTATCTCAGGGAATATGTGATAACATTTAAATGCAATGGTTGCTGGTGACATAATGGCTGGAGTTGTTTAGGGCTGTATTTGTAACAACTAATGGTCTGAATTATCTCTGGAAGCAGCACAGGTGGCACACATATTCTTGGCTGACTTTCTGTTATACTGCCATGTGCCCTGAGCCAGTGTTCCTCATTTCGAGTTAAAGCCAAATTTTTCTACCTATTTAGGGACTGGCTCCAACTCAATACCAATGCTCCAGTTATAGATAACAGTACAACCAATTCACATCTGATATTTTATGTGAAGATTTGTGGACTGGGGCTGTAATTCCATATTGGAATCAGCAAAGGGAAATGGAACAAGGTATTGTTACCCTAATTTCTGGGGGTCCTGTGAGGGATGCCTAATGCTCTCCAGATTACACAAGTTGGGGAAATTAGTCAAAGAGCACAAGTTAGCAATACGAGAGGCAGGGCAACGGAGCAAGATCTTTTACCCAATGTCTACGGGGTCAGGCTGAGTCAAGGAGCAAACAGATGTGAAATAATAATTGTGGTTTTTTTATTAAAATACAATCAAACAAGTGTATGCAGCACACTCACACAGATAACTAGAGAAATAAAGGTTGGAGTTGGATAGAGAGATTTTGAGAGGAGGTTTTTGGTATGGGAAATACTGCACCTGTCCTGAAGCCCGGGTCGTCTGAAGGTAGAGTTCGTGGCTATGAAGGTTCTCAGTACATGGGACAGAGGGGAAGGTTCGCCAAGCAAGGCGGCAGCAAGGCTGGATGGAAGTCTAGAGCAATCCGAGGAAGTTCTCAAAGTCAGGGGTTCTTATAGGGGAAATTGTGGCTGTAGGCTAGTCCGTACTTGGGGAAAACAATGAGTTTTGGGCTGGAGACAAAGCCTCCAAAAGGTCAGAATTTAGCATGATTGAGTTAGGTCCAAATTGTCAATAGGGTAGCCAGTACGCAAATGCAGAGTGCTTGACGATTGAGTATTCAGCTCGTCAAGCTGCCTGCTCAGGGCAGGGAGTTCTTTGTAAGTAGCGTGCATACATAATGAGGGTTCTTGCCGTGAGGTCTCCTGAAGCAGTAGCGTGGCTATTTCTGGCCAGCCTGTATTTGTTTTGAATATCACAGCGATTAGCAACCAAACCTGTTTGCATGCTTGTCTGGGGGCCTCGCAAGCACGTGAGAAGGAAAAGGTAAGGAAGGCCAAATTATTGATATCAAAATGATATCTGGTATCCCCCAAGTCTGGCTAGAAACTGCAGTAACAGTATGTCTGAGACTTTATAAAGGTACTCACAGAGAAGCATAAGGAGAAAAGAGAAAGACACCAGCCCTTTCTGATCTCAGTTGATCGTAGTTTGAATGAAACAGCAATTATGACTTTGGCCCTTTTCACACACAGTTTCTTTTGCAAGAGGGCCCCTTGAGCATCACATAAATGGGCGTGGCGGTCTGTACGATGTACTCCCATTTACGTGACACTCATGAGCCTAACATGAACCGTGCACACACCTTTTCATTTTCAGCTTCAAGCCGAAAATGGTGTGCAGTTGCGCAAGGCTTCCGGGGCCCGTGCGCACTTACCTGTGCTGCAGTATGTCGAGAGCCAGGCCGGTCACGCTTCCTGCCTCAGTGCTAGCCTGCAGTTCCCAGGTTGCACTGCAGTAGGAAGGGGCAGGGCGTTCACGCGGCACTCGCGCGACTGGTAAGCCAGCTGCAGTAAGGAAGGAGAAACGAAGTGAGTGCCTTATGTAAGAGGCTGCTTGCTTGCCCCCACCTCCGTGAAAAGGTAAGATGCGGAAAGGGCCTCTACCTCCCAGCATGAATTAGCAAGTAATCAATTTATTCACCGAAGTGTCTAAGACTGCAGCACCCCTCCCTCGGTCCCTCTCTTTGGAAATATGTACACTTCCAGGGGTTGGCTTGGCCCTTTTAGTCCCAAAGGACTTTGCGAGGTTGCTGGTTCTAGAGCAGCCATGATAGACTAAGATGGATGTCCACTGTGGGAAATATCCAGTTCGGTTCAAGCCAACATTCTACTGAATCTTTATAACGCAGCCTTGGCATTTTAGTGACAGAACCTTGACATTTTAGGTGATAATGAAGAGTTGATCATCCACTTCAACTAATGCCTAGTTATAGACAGACCTTTGTCCCGAGCCATCAAGGGTATTAAACGTCAATCCCAGAGCTTTGAACTGATGCTGAAGTAAAGAGGCAGGCAAGCACAGATTATACAGAAGTAATATAACATAGTCCAAAATTTTGCCCCCATCAGCATCTATGCTACTGCATTCTGCACCAAATGAAACTCTTAAATCAGCATGACAATTCATGAAATGCAGCCAGTCCATTCTAGTTCTCTATATTTAATTTTAAAGGCAAATTCCATCCTGAGACTTAGTTGTATCTTGTAAGTGAAACTGTGCAGTAAGCAGCCTGAGGGCAGTCAGTTCAATCAAAAGCTGCATTTCATCCCTAGAGAAAAAGCTTTTGGAGAGATGAATTGTCAGTGAAGTATCCTCAAGCCGATGAGATCAAAGTCAAGCCCCTGGAGACTAGATGGGCTATAGCTCTTGCAGGTAAGAAAATTAAAGATGTATTCTTCCCATACAACAGTGTGCAGAAGAGGTAAAATGTCTGAGGGGACTGGTGTAGATACTAGAAGCTTTTGTCACACTTAGTCCATAGATGGAATGATAAAGATGTGAGGAAATATTTTGACATTACCAGCATTGCATAATTTATAAACTAAAAGATGCACTGGGGAATCAGATCTGCCTGCTGGTCATATACATTCCCCTAGAAGTGAAAGGCATACACTCAGGATCTAAATCCTATTTTAGTCCTGACTAGAGCAGACCTTCTGAATCTATTAGATTTATCTATGTGGCCATTCAACAACTGAGTGAATGGGCCTATTCCAGTTGGAACTATCCAACAGGATACCAGTCACTGAGGCCATTTCCTCACTACACTGCTATAGTGCTATTACTCCACTTTTAACATCCTGAAGCCAAAGAGCTCTCTAGCTGAGAATTCTAAATGCCCCTCTCTAAACTGTTTGCAGGATTCTATAGGATGTTGAAAGTAGAATAATAGCACTACAAGAGTGTAGTGCAGAAATGGCCTGAGTGTTTACCATTACTATAAGTGCCTGTGTTCCATGAGCCACAGATTGATTATTGGGTCCAAGTGAAGACTGACTAAATCAAGCCAAGGACTGGAGAACACGTGGCCTTTCAAATACAGTTAGACCACTTCCATCAATCCTAGCCAGCATAGCCAATAGTCAGACATGATAAAAGTAGCAATTCAGTGACAGCTGGGAGGTCACTGGTTCTCCTTCTCTGAATTAAGCCTTCATCCCAATATAATGCTATGAGAAAATATATCAGTGCTCAACTGAAACACTTTTCACTTGCTTTGTATTCACTTTCATTATCCATACACTGACCTCAACTAAACAGACAGAGGTGGTAGCAGTTATTAAAAAGGCAGCCTATCACTTACTTAAAAGTGCCCTTGAATTTAGGGTGTATTTGATTATAGTCAAATCATGGGCTTTCATTTGTTGACATATAATGAGCCACTTGACCAGGGCAGCAAACTTTGAATTAGCCTCTACGGAGATTTAAATGCCTACAGAAGAAAAGCATTGAAATGATGGCTCAGGTCCTTTTGACATTCACAACACTTGGCAAACCCTTATGCATGGTACAGCACTCGGGGGCATCTAAAAATACATGACAATTAGACCCAGTAAATCATATCATAATTTGTATTTTGTAACACCTATGCCTTTTGGTTGCATTCCAAAACAATATCATATTGCATGCTTCAGGGTGGGTGGGTCTGATAGATTTATTGGACAAGGACAGAGAAATCTAGAGAACCAGATTATTTTTTAACTTATTTTTCCATCCTATAAAGAAGAGGAAATCTCACAAATGGTCTCACAACACCTCACAACTGATCTACCCAGAGGTTTAGCATTTTTCCCCATTTATTTTTCTAAGGAATTGTTTACTGCTATCTGATGTTTTTATCTGTACTTTTAATTTCATTGGCTGTAAGCTGCCTTATATCTTGTGCTGTGAGAAAGGCAGGAACTTAATTAAATAATTACTTAATTAAAATGTTCTTAATTAACTGTTCCCTTATGAAAAACTTTTCATCTGGTGTTATTTGAATTTTATACAATTCTAATGTGTTATGTTTTTAAACTTTTTCCCATTATGGTATATAGATTGATTATCTATTATGTCTTTAATTTAGTTGCTTACAGAGGACAGTGCCACCCTGCCCTGGAAAGAAAGTGTAAAGATATAACCAATAGTCTATTTGGTACAGGTGTTCCAAGAGCTGTCAGGTTAGGTCACTTTTAATCCACACTTAAAATTCCAATTTACCTACATGAACCAGCATCCAGACTACTTTAGGTGGTCCTCAGTATGGGACTACTGCTAGTGTAATTTTCCTCTTCTTTGAATAGCAGCCCCACTTCAGAACCCAGACTCCTCTTTTCCACTGGGTTCAGGATTCTGATGCATGACACAAATGGATGATGTTCAAGGACCACAAAAGTAGGATCACATTTTTTGCACATTGCCAAAAAGGAAGAGAAGAGAAGAGAAGAGAAGAGAAGAGAAGAGAAGAGAAGAGAAGAGAACAGAAGAGGGGGGAGAGTGAAAGAAAACAGTGTATATATTTATGTAATTTGACATTGAAACTGCAATCTATAAATAATCACTATAATATAAATACAAATAGAAGACATCTCACTCCAGTGGTGGTGACTGCCTGCCTGCTCAGTGCTGTCCAGTCCTTAGGTGCTGATGGGCTGCTTCGAAGGCTACGCTTTCCACTCTTATCACTATTTTATTTTATTTTATTTTATTTTATTTTAATCTAGACATGGACAGGATAGCCCTTCAAAGAGAAAGATTCATTAAATAAAAGTCTGCCTTCTGACAGGAATGCAAAGCCCTTTAAAATAAGGTACCTCGACTCCCTATACAAAAGGCCCTCTCTTTCTCTGTAGAAACAGTTGTGCAGTGCTTTGTATCCTGCCCATGAATTCTACTCATGCTGTTATCAGCCCAGTGGAGCTAAAACTAGAAATATATTCAGGAAAGCTGCCTGAATAATGGAATTTATTGTATTCATATCAGACATTAAAGAGAATTATGAAGGATTTCACGCTTTATATGAAGCACCTAATGAACGTTCATTTGGACCAAAGTTGATTCCCTCAGTAAAGTTGCTGCCCAGCTCCTAGCAACCCATGCAATGGGAAGTAGCTTCTGATTGTTTGACCAGTGATTATTTCAAAGCAAGGTTTGCTTTACATATTTTTTTCAATTTTTTCTAACCTCAGTGCAAAGAGTAAAATGAAGTGTGGATAGTATGTTTGTATCTATGTAACTAAGATGTCACATCTGTTTACGCTAGATCATTTCTTGAACAGGAATTGTTAGATGTAGAGGCTACCTTTCTAATTTTACTCCTACGTATCTCCCAATGAACGTTTTTACCCATAAGTCTGCCTCTATTGGCTATACCACTTCAGTAACTGAACATATCATTCAGTCTTTCACTTTCTGAAAACTAATTTTGTCATGGGCAAAAATATCAATAAAGAGAATAAGGCAGTGATTGGGTAAACAGCCCTATCAGTTCAGCAACTCTTTCTTGATTAGCAGCTCTTCAGCAACTCTTTCTTTCCTTTCTTGACTAGTAGATCCTGAGTGTTGGTTCTGCTGTGTGTGATGACATTTCTTTTTGCAACCTGTTGTCATCTTTCTATGCGTATCTCCTAAAGTTTTGCCTGTTGTCATTCAGAACTTGTCCTTCCAGGATTTTTTCCCCATGTTTTTCTTTTTCTGACAAGGTGCCTAGTCTATAATAATCCCTTGCAGTGTCTTTCATGCAGTAGATGAAGGAGGACATTGTCATAATCTGTAATACAAATAACAATATAGGTTATTAATCATAGGTAAAATGCCCAGTGCAAATATCCATTTGTGTGTAAGCCACGGTTTTACTAGGGCATTAGGCATAGCTTTCTTCAAATTCTCTGATTAAAGCATTCACTACCCACCTCTCCTGTCTTTCACACCCAATTGTGGCTAATGAATTCCATGCCAATAAGACAGTCCATTCCAGGTTTTGGTCCAGACCTTAAAAAGGCTGTACAAGGTCTTGAACCTGATCAACAAAGCAAGTTCATCTCTTTAGATAATCCTGTTAAAAGTATAGATTAAAACTCAAAGCAGATTCACTGCCCCAATGACATGGGAGCCACTGGTTGTTACTTTCCGTACCAGTAATTATTGGATAGAAGGGGAAATGCAAACTAGCTCTAATTCCCCTCAGCAGTTGCTGGGTGATGTTCAAAGCAAACTAGATGGATTTTTGTGTTATCCAGTAAAGTAGTTCTTCTGATTTTTCTTATAAAGTTTTCAATGCAAGATTGGGAGTTTAAAAGATGAGACTTGTCATGCAAAATCTTCAGTGTCTTCCTGTTGTTGCAGTGGTTGCCATGATTTCCATTTTCTTTCTTTTTTTTATTAAAATATACTTTATTAAACACCAATAATGAAAGAAAAAGAAGAAAAAAACAAAATATATACATACATGCAAAAACATAGACATAAAAAAAGATATACAAATAAAAAATAACTACATAAGATCTGCACTCTTTAACATAATTCTAAAAATGTTATCTAAGAATCTTTACAAAAAAGAGCAAGAGAAAAAAAAAGAAAGAAAAAAATAATAAATAGAAATAGATAAGGAACACCTACACCTGCACAAACACATTAACATACAAACCTTACATACATGCCTTCTACATTTCTCTTCTTCCTTCTAACTTCCTACTTCCTTCTTAAAATTCCCTAATTCTAACTTTCCTAACTTTCTTACCCTAGTTGACTTCTTTTAAACAATCATTGGTACATTTACGATTTCTCCTTGTACCCTAATTAATGAAATCTTCATGCCTCCGTTTACTGATATAAATGATTCCATCCTGCTATTACGTTCATTTCTATAAATCCTATAGATCCTATGACTCCTTTCCTATCCATTTCATTTAATTTACTTTATCTTTACTTTATAATTATTGTTTCAATTACTTTGCTACTTCAACTTTCCTCTATGTCTATAAATTATTTTATTTATGACTTAATAAACATTGATTAATTTTTAAAGTCTTATCTTATACTCTTCCTTCCCGATATAATTCCTTCTCTTAGTTAAACCTAAAAGACCTTCTATTTAGCACCAATAAGTAAACTAATCAAACATTCCTATCAAAGCTGGTTCACCCCAATCTTTTTCCCACAGTGGTTTTAATATTTCCCATTCTAAAACCAATCTCTCATTCATTTTATCTTGCAATCTTATCCAATTCTGCTAACTCATACACTTTAAATTTCCAGTCTTCTAATGTCGGGATATCTTTTGATTTCCAAAATTTTGCATAAAAGATTCTAGCTGCATATATTAAATAACAAATTATCCTCAAAATCTCTTTTTTCCCTATTTTTTCTAGCCCTACCAAAATATTCAACAGGTAAATTTCTGGCAATATTTCGAACTGAATTTTAAATAGTTTCTCTAATTGACAATGAATTTGCTTCCAAAATGTTTTTGCTTTCCTACACCGCCACCACATATGTATAAACGAACCTTCTTCTTGACACTTCCAACATGTGATCATCTCCTTTTTCTTACTCATCTTAGAAATTCTGCTTACGGTTAAATACCCTCTCCTTCGTCTCACACTGTCGCTGATTTAAAGTCTCTTATCTTATTGCCGTGCTATCTGTCTCACTTCTGTCTCTCTTTCCTGTCCGTCTCTGTCAGTCTACTATCTCCTTTCATCCACAAGATTTATTTAAAGGAATTTTGTTAAGGGAAAGTCTTGAATTTAATTATTTTCAACACATGACAGCGTTCTCTCTCCCCTCTCGAGCTGAACAAAACTTCGGGGGAGGGGTGGAAATCAGCCTCACTCGCCGCTTCTGGCGCGCCAGGGAAAATGGTGCTTCTATTTCTTCTCCCGTCTTTCAGTCCAGAGATCCCTTCACCCCAAAATTCTTATACTTATTCTGTTATATCATAAAGTCAATGTCCTAAACCCACTGTAATAACTGATCAATGTCCATTCATCTATACCAACTAGCTACCGCAATGGCGCCACTTCGGAAGGTCGACCACCTTTCTCTCTTTCTTCCTCCTTCTCTCCTCCACCTTCTGACAAGTCCCTCTATCCCAGGCATCAAAATCCCAGCACTCTGAAGCTCATCTCAGGTAGGAGAAAAAAGTTTTTTTCCCCTTTATTCCTCAGTAAACACATGTTAGGGAGACCTTACCAACGATTTGTAGCTTTCTGTCAAGCAAGTAACGGTGGTGGGTCAGCCAGCCTATCCAGGCTCTCCGACACGGTAATGGCGGCTCTGCAATCCTCTGCCCTGTCGTGATCTTCTACCTCTTCTCTCTTTCTCCACACATACTGGGCAGCAATGGGTCCCCTGCAAGCCTCCTCCATGGACTCCTTACTCCGGGGACCAATTTCCTCTAGAAAGTTTTTATTTCCGAGGAAATTCCCAACCGTGTCGGGGTAGGGAAGCCACAGCCTCGTGGATTCCCTCCGTGCACTGACACTCGCCCATGATTTCCATTTTCACTGTTGTTATCGCCTGTTCTTTCCTATACCAGACACATGGATTAAAAAAAAACCAAAGTCTCAAAGTAATGAGAAAATCTTTGATCTTCCAGGTTCTGCACAAACATAACTTCAAATTGCATTTATCCAAATTAGGATATCATGACAAAAACATTTTAAACTACCATCACTACAGCCGTTCAGAAATAACAGGATGAGCATTTGTATAGCTCTTCTCTGTTGTTCCATTGTCTGAAAGCATGGCAGCATGGTGAGTGGCTCTTTAAAAAGAAAAGCAAGGAGGAAAGAAAGAATATGGCAACTGCAAAGCCTGTTCAGTGGTAAGCTAAGTATGAAAATGGTATGGTATGTATGAGAAGAAGGCATGAGTCTCAGTGCATGACATTCATCTCCTCTCTTGAACTGGTATATTTAGCACAGAGTTAACTAGTTCTTTTTAGAAAATTATTTCAAGCTTCTGGTACACTTATTTATTTATCTTTTCTAACCCCAGTTGTATCCTCCTCATAACCCCTCAGCACTTACTACAGCTTCCCTCTCATATACATTTTGCAATATTCTTCTCAGACCTTGAGCCAAATGGGTCCCCTTCTTTTCTTGCTACCATGTCTCTCCAGACTGACTTCTCCACTAGTTTGCTTGTCCTCTGCATCTGTGAGCCTTCCCTGAGCCATCTTGCTCATGTTAAAATGGTCTGGTAGCTTTGAACCTGATCGTTGCCTCCTCCACCTCACCATCTCATTCCATTGACTCTCTTTCATACTGAACTTCCCCTTCTTTGTTACTTGGATAAATGGCTCTATCTCTCAATGGTATAGCTGATTAAGCACAGTTATATATTTATCATTATCATTAATGATAAGGAATAAATTAAATACCAAAGTCAGAATCACCCATGTCAGAGTATTTTCACCTTTCACATGTGGTGTGAAAACCAAACAGGGAAGGAAGCTGAGCGGAAGAAATTTAACTCATTTGAAATATGATGCTGAAGGAAAGGTGAGAAGCTATTATGGACTATCTAAAAGACAAATGAATGGGTTCTAGAGTGAATCAAGCCTTAACTCTCACTTGATGCTAACATTTCCAAACTGAGGCTATTGTACTTTGAACATACCAGAGATTACATGACTCACTAGAAAAGATGGTGATTTGGTAGAAGGCAGTAGGAAAAGAGACAGACTACATTTCAGGGGGATTGAATCAGTTTGCAAGAACTGAGCGGGGCTGTTAATGACTGGGGATCATGGAGATATCTCATTCATAGGATTACCAAAAGTCAAAGCTGACTTGCCAGCAAATAACAACAATAACAACATCCTTGTGATTTTACCAATTAGCCTCTCCCCACAGCCTCTCCCTGGGTAACTAATTGCCTGGATCCTGCCATGCTTCTCTAACATCCTCAGACTAAATAGAATTCAGAGGACAAGAAAGAACGTCTGGACAAAAGGGCTATCTTCTCCAACATTCTGTTTCCAGCATTGATTACTGAGACAATTCTAGCTATTCATATACAAAGCAGAAGAAACTCAAAACATTTTCCTGTTTGAGACAGAAAATGTGATTATGACTCTGTCTGTTCCACGTATAAGAAATAACCAAATTGGCAGTTGAATCCTAAAGTCAGGAGTGGCAGTAGGGTAGCATCTCCCCCTGCATCTGAGATCAGCAACCAGCTTTGAGAGGCAGAGGGCAGATCTCTCCACTATGCATTTGTCAGAATGTGCTCCCCAACTCTGCCTAACAACAAGGCCAGTCTAGCTACACAGCTATGAAAATTTTGTCCTCTCCCTACAACAGGACTGTGGTACTCTTTCAGCCCAAGAGTCAAATTTGATTTCAGAAAAGTTCTCAGGTATTATATCCTAGTGATAGTCAGGGCCAAAAGCAAAATAGTAGAATCCTAAGCAGCAGCATAGTTTAGCTTCAAGTGCTTGCTGTTGTTGTGAGCCTTCAGGTTGTTTCTGATTTATGGCGACCTTAAGGTGAACCTATCACTGGGTTTTGGGGGGCTGATAGTGTGTGATGCATCCAGAGTCACTCAGTGGGTTTCCATGATTGGTCTCCAGGGTCATAATCCAATGTTCAAACTATTATATCACATTCGCTTTCTTATAGCACTTACTGCCACTAAATAAGTGCATGAAGAAGTATTTCAGCTTTTTAGAGATGATGGGGGAAAAAACTACAGCAAAGATGAAAAACTATCCTAAAATGGTGCCATGAAGAAGATGGCATGCTCATCTGAAGAAATCCAGAGAAAAGGGCTGGACTTAGCCCCAGGATCTGAGATTTCCCAGCCCTCTCCTGAATCTGATCTTCAGAGGTATACTGTCTGCATCTAAGTTCCATCTACCCATTATGATTAATAAGAATATTTATTTACTTACTTACTTACTTACTTACCTACCTACCTGGCCTTCTCCTTAGAGGGGACTCAAAGTATTTCACAACATCAATTAAATGGGGAGGGTCTCCAAATTTTATTCAGTTCTACTTCTGTAAATCCCGATTCCCAAGTAGTTTCACTACTTGTCTGTGGCCCTTTCCAGACGTGGGGAAGGAGCCACGCGAAAACGGGACTCACCGGATTTCCTGAGCGTCCAGGTGAGTCTGTCACGACGAAGAGCAGTGCAAGCTCGTCGCTCCATGCTGCTCCGGCATCCAAAACGGTGGCTTCTGGTTGGTGGAGGCTCTCCACCAACCAGAGAAGTTCACCAGCTAAAAGCCCACTTCCGGAAGATCTGTAGGCATGCACTTGCACGCACCTGCAAATCTGTTCCAGAGAGCGGCGACAGAGCGGCACAGAGTCACACGCTCTGTGCTTTTTAAAAACCTCTAAAAATGACTTCCGGGTTTCATGGCGGACTAAGCGGTTGTGTAGAGACTAGCTTGGAAAACTAACCTTGAAAGAAGGTAAACAGTATATCTCCAGGCAGTCTTTGAGTTTTCTTTTTTTTCAGCTGAGTTGTATAAGATAGCAAGAAGACTGCCAGAAAAGTTGGGAAGCAGCCCTCTCTGGTGGTAAAGATTTTTTCTTAGATTATTTTGTAAAGATAGAGGAATATATATTAATTAGAATGGAGGTTTTTTTGTATTAGGAATGGGGGTATTAGATTGCTTTATATTGATAATAATACTGGTGGGGGAGAAATAAGACATAAGAAGACAATAATCAATTGGAGCAACCTTCACAAGCTGCAGGGCTTGGTGAAAAAATACTAGAAGAATTAAGAAACTTCAAAAAAGAAACAAGGCAAGAGTTAAAGGATACAAGAGCAGAAATAAAAACGGACATAAAAAAAGAGATGGAAGGAATTAATAAGAGAATGGAGAAAATGAATAAAGAAATGAAGTCAATACAGACAGATGTTAAGCAAATTGAAGAAAGAATAAGCCAAGCTGAATGTGAGAAGAAGGTGATAAATGAAGTATTCAAAAGACAAGAGAAAGACATGGAAACTTAGGAAATGAGATACAGAGACAGGTGCTTTAAGTTGAGGGGCCTGGAGGAGCGGACGGGAGAAAACATCTATGATCGTCTTATCCCAGAATTGGCAACATATATGGAGGTCCCGGAAGAAGCTACGGAACAAGAAATAGCTAAAATGTTTCAAATTAGCTCTAAAATGGCGAGGGAAAAGAATTGGCCAAGGGACATTCTAATCTGTTTTACAAGAACAAGGATGACGGAGAAGATACTGCAAAGAAATTACGAAGAAAAACTCATAGTAGAAGGGACAGAACTGAAAATATTTAAAGATATACCATTCCAGATACTGAAAAGAAGACAGGAATATAAAAATTTGACAATTCAGCTACAAAAAAATAATGTCAGATATAAATGGGAAAGGACTGAAGGATTATCATTCACTTTGAATTACAAAAGATATAAATGTACTACTCCAGAACAGGCTAATGAAGTAATAGAAGAAATCAGAGAATATAAAAAAGGAAAAGAGCAAACAAAGAAACAAGAAAGACCAGAGGAAGAAACAGTAGATATAGAGGAACAAGAGGAAGAACTTGAACAAGAACAACAGAGTTCGGAGACCGGAGACAAACTAACAGTGGAGGAAGATTGAAAAAAATGGCTTTAAAGTGCATCTCTTGGAATGTAAAAGGACTTAATTCAAATTATAAACTGAGACAAGTTTTCCATTATTTAGAAAAAGCAAAAGCGGATACTATCTGTCTGCAAGAGACAAAGATCAAAGACAGTGATGTTAAATATTTGAGAAATCTCAAACTGGGGAAATGTTATATTTCAGCCTTCAAGAAGAACAAAAGAGGAGTGGTAATTTACGTCAACACAAAGTACCCCACACAAGAGGTTTTCCAGGATAAGGAGGGATATTATTTAGGGGTGCAAGTCCAGCTCCCTGAAAAAATGCTATTACTAGTAGGAATATATTCCCTGTTGGATAATAAAAGTAAATTTTATGGAAAAATTGGAAAAGAAATACACAAGTTTGTCACAGAAAAGAACCAGGAAAATATTCTCATAATGGGGGATATGAATGGGGTACTGGATCCAGTTAAAGACAGAACCACGAACCTAAAGGGAAAAAAGAAAAAAGGGAAATTGCTGAAATCTTTTTTCAGATTGATAGAAGACTTGTCGCTCATGGATATAAGGAGAAATAAGCATGAGAAAGGCGGATTCGCGTTCTATTCTGAAAGCCACCAAACTACGTCCCGGATTGATATATTTCTAATTTCCAAAGCATTACACTCGATGGTCAAAGATATGGAAATACTCCCCAGAATTATTTCAGATCATAATCCAATTCAAATAGAGCTAAGTATTAAGAAGAAAAGTAAATATTCAAATTGGTGAATCAATGATTTTTTGTTAAGGAATACAGAATATCTTCAAAAAGCAAAAGAAGAACTAAGATATTACTTCCGAGAGAACGACAAGGATGGAATTGCTGCAAAAACTGTATGGGATGCCTGAAAAGCAGTAATGAGAGGTCTAATGATAAAATGGAACACGGAATGGAGGAGGAAAAGAGAGGAGAAAAGAAAGAACTTGGAATTGGAAGTTAAAAGAAAAGAAGAAGAGTTAAGGAAAGATCCTGGAAACGATAAGCAGAGGAGGGCGCTTAAGAAATTACAAGCAGAAATGCAAGCAGAAAATCTTGTGGAGATGGAAAAGAAATGAAGAATACTCAAACAAAGACATTTCGAAAATACTGATAAGCCCGGAAGGTGGTTGGCACATAGGCTGAGGAAAAGAAGAGAAAGAAATTTAATTTTACGAGTAAAGAAGGATAATGAGACCTTCTCAGACCAGAAGACTATAATGAGAGTTTTTAGAAAATATTACAAGAACCTGTATCAAAAAAAGATGAAGAGTAATAGGAGGAAAAAGATTGAAGATTATTCGGATAAACAGGACTTGATAAGCTTAACAGAAGACCAAAAAAAAAAACAATTTAAACGTAAACATAACCTGTATGGAAGTTGTGAGTGCAATAAAGAAAATAAAAGTGGGGAAAGCTCCAGGTCCTGATGGACTCACCAGGCTATATTATAAGGAGCTTCAGGAAGAATTAAGGGATACGATGTGTAAGATGTTTAATGAAATTATGAATAATGGAAAACCAGACTCCTGGAATGAAACAAACATAACATTGATATTAAAGGAAGGGAAGGACCTGACAGAACCAAGTAGTTATAGACCTATATCATTCTTGAACATTGATTATAAAATTTTTACAAATATAGTTGCGGAGAGAATGAAAAGCATATTACGGATAATGATTCACGAAGATCAGAGTGGTTTTTTACGAAGAGACATATCAGGGACAATATCTGAATGGTAATTAACATGCTGGAATACTATGAAAAACATAATGAGAAAAAGTGTATGATGATCTTTGTGGACGCCAAAAAGGCATTTGATAATGTGGAGCATGAATTTCTATTTGCATTATTAAGGAGAATGAATTGCGGAGAGAAATTTACTACTTGGATCAGACAGATTTATCTGAATTGCAAGGCTCAGTTACTGATAAATGGCGATAAGATGGATCCTATAGGAATTAACAAAGGGACTCGTCAGGGTTGTCCACTCTCACCCCTATTATTCATAATTACATTGGAAGTTCTTTTAAGGAAAATAAGAATGGAAAAAATAATAAAAGGAACTAAAATAAAGAGGGGTGAATATAAACTGAAGGCATACGTGGATGATTTAGTTATCTTTCTTGAATAACCAGAAACAGGCCTACCAAAATTTTTGGAGCTCTGCAATGAATTTGGAGAACTAGTGGGATTCAAAATTAATAAAGAGAAAACGAAGATCTTAACCAAAAACATGCGAAAGGATGTTTTTCTAACGCACATCATTAAAAAACTATTGCAGTTAATTCCTGAAAGCCTGAAAGGATGGAAAAGTTCTCCTCTGCAAGTGGAAGGAGAGCAAGGAGGCATACTAACTTCACCAGGAGGACGGGAGTTCTAAGTCTGAGAGCAGCCATGTAGAATGCCCTCTCCATTCCTCCCACCAAACAAGCCTGGGAAAGTAGTGGACCTCTCTCAGAGAAGTGCCCCTCCTAAAAATCTTAGAGCTTGAATAGGATCAGACAAGCAGATATGGTTGTTCAAATACCCTGGACCTGAGCTGTTTGAAAAATTCCTCTTAAAATCAAACTAATTCAAAATCATTTATAAACATTCAAAACATAACAGTCACCACATAACAGAAGGGTCTAAAGTCCAACACACATGCCTCATTAAAATACACTTCTACAACAACAAATCAATAGTCCAAAGGTATTTGCCTGCTGGAGGAAAGAGCACAGGGAGGGATGCCAATCTAACCTCCTGTGGGAGAGAGCTCTGCTTGCAGCCATCCTAGAAAATGTGCTATAATTTAACTAAGTAATAAACATTTTAATCAGTCACCAGCCTACTCCCACCAGTATTTATTAGGCGATCCTAGATTCTACTATTATGAACAAAGGAGAAAGATTTCCCTCTTTCAGCTCTAGTCTTCAGTCCTTTAAAAATTAAGTCAAGGAACAAAGGCAACTGATACCGCTTCCTTATTTGTTTCTTCTCTCCAAAGTTATTTAAATCCTCTAGTTTTTAATCCCCTTACATAATGCCTAAAGGAAACATTTCTCAAAAGTAGGCACCTTTAGTGTAATTAATTATTGCTTCAGCTGACACTGTTGCTTGTTTTCTGTCTCTTTAATTAACACTTTCCCCCCACATCCCACTCCATCTCTAGTGCAACCCAGAAACTGTTATATTATGAAAGAGCTCAAATGAATAATTATATGCAGCACAGAGGAGCTACTTGTGCTGTGAATAAACCATTGTTACATTATGCCTACAGATATGGAAAGCTTCACGCAGTGGTAGAATTCACTGAAACACCAACAGAACTGAGGACGTGTATAGAAGCCCGGCAACAAAAATTCAAGAGTGGGAAAGACAAGGTTTTCACAGTTGCTTAAAAAAAAAAAAACCCTACAGAAATAAAACATAAAACATAAGGGAGGGACAGAGGGAGGGAATAAAAACCTAATGATGTTTCAGAATAAATTGATTTAATTGATGGGAATTACGACAAGTCTATACTTCTACGGAGCATCTGTTGGCACAATAATTACCTAGCCAGAGGTGAAATTGTGAAAGGAAGGAAAGATCATTCCTTGGCACATGTCAGTAGCCTTCTCTGAGGAATACCTGAGGAGTATTCTGATGACTTCTGAGTGTTCCTTGCCTAAGAAACCCTATAAAATTCATGAGGTCACCATCAGTCAACAGGCAACTTGAAGGAGCATCCACACACACATTCTGAGGATGAGGGATGTTTGACAACCAACCATGGAATAACAAGACCAGACAAAGAACCTGAGTTTACAAAGAGGCATGTTATTTGACCTAACATATTTAAGATGCATCGTCCAGGAAAGGAAGCAAGATGGAAGAACAACCTGATGTGGCCCAAGCCTCAGAACTCTACAAGTGAGATCTCAGAAAAACCTCAAAGACAGACTCCTTCCCTGCCACTTGGCCCTCAAAAGCCTACAAGAGAAAGTTTCAGAGCCCTGGCCTATACCAAAAGGATGCCAAAGATGGTTACCAAACAAGGGGTAGGTGTCTGTTTACTCCCTTTCCCCACCAGCCAGACCAACATGATCTTCACCTCCTGTTCCAACTCCTACAGAAATAACATATCTCTCTCTCTTCTGACAAATGAACACCAGGAGCCCTGCAAAGCAGCCCTGTAAGAAGTCTTCTATGCAACAGAAGACTTCCAATGCCTTATGCACTGAATAGCTTGTGGGCCCAAGTCCATTGCAGAAGCAGTAGAGACAGCCTCAGTGCAAAATGAATGGGTGCCAAATTTTAATTCCATGATGCCCAAAGATTGCAAGACCTTAAATGTAACCAACCAGAAAACTGACACCTGGTGATGTTATTGCTGGTGTGTGTAAGCTGTACCTTAAGATGAGATTGACTAGAGGTATTAGAGGCAATTTGGAAGTATAGCAAGATTTGCTCTCACCTTTCAATAGTGTTTCCTTTTGGATGTGTGAACAGCAGATTCAAGATACCTTAAAGTTGTTTTCAGATGCTACTGGATCAAAAGGTTTTGGTATATATTTTAGAGTACATTGATGTATTCAGCCTTGGCCAGAGGAATGCTCTCCACGGCCAGTAATAAGGCCAGTATAAAGGAAAAAAGCGCCAAAGTCAATTTTTTCAAGTCCTTTCCATCTTATGCTTCCTAATTTTCTTCTTCTGTTTCTCATCAAGCATCTCCCAATCCTTCTTTTTCACCTCTCAATAGAAGAGAGAGAAAACATTGTCAGAATTCTCAGAAAGGATCTTATTGATCATTGTGTGCACCAAATAATCAACTAAATCCAGGTTAATTTGAGCTGAAAGGATAGCCCCATATCCCACCCCACTGTATGAACTTGTGGAGAGCTGCTGGATGCACAATGGAGATCCAGGAGGCAATGACTGTCACCTGCCCATCAGGAAAGCAACCAGGGGGTAAAAACATTGAGGTAAACTGACAACTGACCTATACCACCTCTCTGAGACTCTAGTGCTCTACCATCAAGTGGTTCTCGTCTCACTCCCATCCCAGCAAAGGCACTGTCAGTATTGTGACAGAAGGATGACGGGATAAGGTAACGTGCAAAAATGGCCTTTGTGTTGTGCGTGTGCAAGTTGTTTTCACAAACTATTTTTCATGAAAAAGTCTTGAAGTATAAAAAATCATTGAAAACTGTGCAAAACCTCTCAAAATATCACAAAGAACCAAGACAATTTCTGAAATTATTTGCTGTTAATCATCCCTGCCTCCAAGCACTAGCTAGGCCTGCACTTGCTTAGTTTTAGAAATCAGATGAGATGTGTGGTGTGCTGGTCATCAAAGTTCTCTTAACAGCCTAGTCCCCATGGTTTTTTAGCCTTACCCCCCAACCCTAACATGACAATGTTTGGTCTTCTTTGTAGGGTTATTATAAGCATTACATAAAAAAATACATATGAAATGATTTAAAAAATTATCTTAGAAAAGCAGTACATATATATGCAGATTAATACTAACCACACTTTTAATCAAATTAGCTTTTAAAAGAAAAATAGGTTCCTAGATTATTGATTTTCATAGTATTGATTTCAAACAATTCCACAACATCTCACAATGTGAAAAGTTGGGATGATGAAATTTCACTTTCCAAAGTCACTTGGTAGAAAGCTAATTTTGCTTCCAGAAAAGAAAAGCATGTTTCTTTGAACGATTGCTGTGAAATCCAACTCTCTCTTCCATTTAATGCTCTCACTGGGCCATAGCACCTGATCAGTGTAAGGCCCACAGATGGTTCTCAGATTTATCTGCAGTTTTCATCTGCAGTTGCCAAATCTGCAACTGATCTTATGGGCTGAAATTCAGTCTGCATCTTTATTTTTGGAAAAACAAAATTGTCTGCACTGATTCCTTGTAGCCAGCTGGGCATCTCATTTTCTGATATAGTTCATCTTTATAGCCATATGCTTTCTCAGCTATCACAGGCTCAAAGACAACAACAAAGAATAATAATAATAAATCCAAAAATAAAACTGTATGCCATGGAAGATTTCCCACACATCATCACTAAGACCTATTCTTATCCCATTAGATGGATATGTCTACTGTCTTCATAACAGAGTTACAAAATGCATAATGCAAACCAAAGGAATAGAGGTTTTCTATCTTTAATACTGCAGTTGTTTTCGTAGCATATTTAATTATTGCTCTCTTATTTATAGACTACTAGTTCACCAAGCAGCTCAGGGTGGTACTGATGGCAAGGTTTACTCTCTTTTCTTCTTACAACTACACCATCCCCTAGTATTTCAATTTTCAAAGAAAAGTAGGTAGCACAGAGATGGTAGCCTCAGTCTTCTGATGTTTTGGAACTCCCAGCATGCAACAGGCAGCATGCCCAATAGTGATTATGGAAGTTGAAAGTGACTATGGAAATTGTAGACCAAAACCAATGGGGGCACAGCAGTTCTCCCCTTCTTAGGAAGCAAGTGAGTCCCCAGGTAGCTACTAGCAGCCACAACACACAATAGTGGAATAGATGGGGGAAACAGTATCAGCTGAAAAAAATAAGACCAAGGGAATGTGACTGTAAAACCATCAGCTATGCTTACTGTCATGGGCCTATGCATAGACTTTGATGTGAGAAGACTTCTTGTAACCAGTGAGGAAGCATAGATATGATTGAGCTGCATGAAGATGCTTGTTTGTCAGACAGGTATTCAGCTGGAGAAAACCTTAAAAGACTATAGATAAACACAAGATCATGACAGTTTTAGATGCTTTTGGACTAGATCATGAACACAGTTATTACTGCCAACTAGAATAGATCCACTGATATCAAAGAAAACTTGATAAGTTAACACTTGCCAGTATATAAATTCAGTTGATTCAGTGGATCTGGTCTAGTTGGGACAAACAAGATTTAGGACCAAAGATTGACAATCCCAAACTGATCTTGACTTAATAGTATTGGTTTTATTATATATTATTAACCTCTTTGGACCATTTTTTAAGGATAGGCAGTGTTTTATTTTTAAATTAATAAATTAATATGAGCTCATATGATAAAAACTTATGATACATTGACTATTGCCTTTGCTGGGGAAATTTTTATGGAGATATATTTAACCAGCTATTTTGCAAGTGTAGCATAAATATCTGAAAATATGGTCTTTCCAATAGGAACAGCCAACATAAGACAGTGTTGATTCGATATAACCACTCTGTTGCACTATGACTCCAGAGACTAGGGTTTGAATCCTTGTTCAGCCATGAGAACCCACTGGATGACCTTGGGCAAGTCATAGTCTCTCAATCTCAGAGGAAAGCAAAGGCAAGTCCCTTCTGAATAAATCCTGCCAAGAAAACCCTATGATAAGTTCACCTTAGGGTCACCATAAGATTAAAACTTGAATGCACACAGAAAACAACACAATATCAATCAATGTAATATGAAAAGAACATACCTTTTAAATCACTAATATGGCCTAGTCTCCTTAGAGTGTGGGCTACTGAAAATTTGTTTGGCATAATGTTAGCCTAAATCACTCAGCTAAATTCCAGGGTCAACTATGAAAGTTATTAACTCTGCAGTCCTATATCTACTTATTTAAGATATAAGCCCTGTAGCATTCAGTGGACTTAAATATATATATAAGCGAACATTGGATAGTCTCAGGTTCTAAAGTCTGGCTCACACAGATGTACATTGTAGTCTTTCTCTGTGTTATTGTAACATATGAGTACATGCACAGTTCCTATAAAACTTTGTACAAACATGACCTATCTGTAGAAAGGGTATATAATTTTAATTTCACGGCATAGCTTTCCATGCTTGTTCCATGAGAAGTTTGTCCCAAATCTCTTATGGTATTTCATATGCTGGATTTTGCAAGATCCTCTCAATGCACAATTCTTTCTCCATGCCCATTTAGATGAATATTTACCCTGAATTTATTGCTTGCTTGCTTGCTTGCAGAGGCTCTTGAGAACATTAGATATGCACTTCTCTGAAGGAGAGGGTCAAGATGTCAGATGCCCATTGATCAGAAAAATATGTTGGGAGTCTAGAAGAGGCCAAGTCTTTCAAAGGATAAGTTGGCTTTGGGTTCAACAAGAGGCAACATCTGTACAGAAGTGAAGGAGAGACATTGTGCAGGAATACGTGAGTGGATAGAAAGCTTTCATTACTAATGTAATGCTAGTTTGCTTTAGCTTAAAAAGACATAAAGGAATCCAGTAGCATCTTTGGAGCTAACTGGGAAGAAGAAATTTTAAGCATAAGCTTCCATGGATGCAGTTAGCCTATCCAACAGGGTTGTGAGGAGAGGGATAAAACGAGGAGCAGGAGAGTAATGTCTGTTGTCAAGTTCATTAGAGGAACAGCAAAATACAAATACAACTTATAAATAAAAGAAAATGAATAAAAGTGAGGTTTAGGACAGCAATAGTTCTGGAGAACAGAAATTCAGAATATAAGCAGTTCCTCCCACAAAGGAGTTAAGTTTCTGGTAAAATAGTGAAGAGAAAATTTGAAAGGAATAGGTTAAGATTTTGTGTAACCTTGTGGTCATCTGGATCTATATTCACACAAAAAAATTTTATGGCAAATCACTGACCACGCTGAGCAACTCCAAGATCTTTGTTAGTGAACTGACAAACATTTTCAGAGCAAGTGTGCAATGCCTCAGACCACTTCATTAAAATTTAACTCTGGTTTTAACTCTTCCATTTTGCAGTGTTTGGGAATTCTGTGCATAGGTCAGATATTACCATATAGTAGCATTTTTGTCTTTGGCTCCCATAAAGCAGCTGGAACATTTAACTAGGTTTTCCTTTGAGAATTATTCTCTGCATCTCACTTGCCACAAGTAACGTCTTGGGAATTGCTGGCTTGCAAACTTAGAACAATGAGTTTACTGACTTCTTTCCTACTTCTCACAAATGCTTTGTCTGTAGGGAAGGAGAGAAGAGTGCATGCTTATTTTTCAGATCTGCTTAATTACTTCACTTCTGTCCCAGTCTTCCATTAGAGTGGTTTATGGGGAGCTCTCAGTGGTTCCCAGACATGTGTTAATCGAGCTCATGCCAATTTATCTTCCCCAATGTCACTGTCAATGTCAGTGTGGCACAGTGCACATAGCAGGGATGGGGAATATGTATCTCGCTAGCTGTTACGAAGCTTCAACTCATGCACTGGATATGCTGGCACAGCAACAACATTTAGAGGGTCACAAGTTGTCAGTCCCAGAACAGAATATATGCTTCAGTTTGAGAGCTCTGGGTTCACTACTTTGTCCTGAAGCCCACTAGGTTATTTAAGGCTGATCACTCTTTCTCAGCTGAATCTCCTCCACTGGATTGATGTAAGGATGACATTAAGGTCTGGAACACTAAATGGCTTCATTAGTGAGTGAAAAAATAACCAAATACTCAACCCTGATTGGTTCCCTCCAGCCACTGTAGACAGGTAGCCACAGGCATGGCAGGGATATTATAACCCCATGAATCCCCCAGGATTGGCATGGTTTAATTGGCAAATAATATTTGATTGGCACCATTTTAATTGGTTTTAATAAAAATTAAACCTGAGGTGATGGAAAGGTCACACTGGAAGAGGAAAATTCGTGACTATAAATGTGACACGGCAAGGAAGGTCATCCTCACCCACCTCTAGGCAGAAGATTCAGTCAGTTGAGGACAACAGAGTGGCTGCTCCAAATACAATAGGCATGAAATATCTATCTAGACTCTCAGAGATGAAATAGGGAAGTTTCCACCAAATTGTGATTGACTTAACCCTGGTCCCTGTGCACTTGGACATTTTCCTGTTGTTTCCCCACCTTTCCACAAAATCTGGCTATTATGATAACCATTACTCCCTTGTCACTCAAACACAAAACCCATCAACTCCATCCATACTTTATTGTTTGTGTTGCAACTCCCATTGTCCATGGAACTGGGAGTGTGAATCACAGTCATACCCTTGGGACATTTTTCAGGTACAAATATTCCTGATCTTAGGCTGCCCAGTGCAGTCTCTCACTGATCCAACTGCCACTCTGTCCATCCAATTCTTGAATGAGAACTGTCCATAGGTTTCTACCTAAACCACATCACCGCTTCCTCTGCTTCATTCCAGACTGGTAAATATTGCCCAAATCCTTCGATGTCCTCTATCCCACTTTCCTTCCTTACCTTCAGTTAGCCTTGTGCGAGTCAGTTAGCGCAGAACCGCTGCATGCATGAGTGATTTTATCTGAATAAAAGACATTTTAGCTTACATTTTTTACTCCTTGGATGGTTCCTTTTCCTATGTGAGCCCATAATGACTAGTAGTCAGATCTTATTAAGTTACCCCCACTCGTGCAAGCCTCCAAACATTGAGCTAATTAATTCCCCACTTTTGCATGGAGGTATAGGCAATGCGGGGTGGCCCTTGTGGCAGTTTCAGAAGGACATACTGGTGCCTGTTGAGGACATTGATTGGTCTTAACTCATGGCTTTAATTTTTTTTATGTTCCTTGAATTCAGGAAACAAAATGTGAGGAGAATATGCTACACAATGAGGAAAAATTGCTCCTTCCTACCAGCCAAAACCATGCTTTCTACAGTGTTTTCCACTTCTGAGGAAGGAAAGACATATTGTCAAGTAGCCCTCCATATTTTAGTTATGGGACCTGTAGTAGGAGTTAAGTAGCAGCTTGCTTTTAACAAGGTATGAGAACCAGAGACTGTTATATAAACAAAGCTAGGAATGTAGTGATAAGTGCTACCAGAACTTCAAGGTCTCTTGTGGGCAGGATGAGAAACTCTTTGCCTTTTATGTTTTGAACCTTGCTAATTGCCTTCAGGTCACTCACTGAAGTCCCGTACTATGTATCACTCTCCTAATAAACAGTGTTTATGCACTGTTATATTTGTGTGTGTGAATTCAGTTCCTGACAGATATGGGCATTTTGTTATCTTTTTTATGGGAGGAAGATTTTGAATGGTTAAATGATAGGCAAGAAATGAGTTATATATCCTGCTTCCCTCATCCATTCTATTCAAGTTGTAGCTGCTTTGCATGGGAAATAACAGTACTTGAAGAAGCAAAACACAGTGATCTGTAAAAAAAAATGTATTTTGGCCCTGAAGAAATGACCTATAGCAATATAGTAGGCAACTGCCTTGTAGAGAGCAAGAGACTCCAGATTTGCTAGTATGACAGCTATGTGGACAACACGCTGATGTACAGACTTCTCTAAAGGGATCTGTCAACATCTAGTTGAGGATAGTGCTTTTTATTCTGAAATCATGCTGAAATCAGAGGGCCTTATTCCCAAACAGATTCATGCATGTTTGCAGACCAAATGGGACTTTTGCAGATTATGAGGCCCTCATGGTCCAAGCTGAGGCCAAAACTGTCCACAATTTCCAAAATTTTCCCCAGAATAAGGTGGCAGCCACAAGCAGTAGATCCTGGAGGGTGGGCAAGGGTGTATGTGGGAGATAGCTGTGAGAAGGAGAGGACTATATCCCTGTGCCCTAGGGCTATGCTCTGCTAAATTATTCATTCCCGCAAGCAAAAACATAATACTTTTCTCCCTGCTACTAAACATCTTTGAAATCTGTGCAATTTTTGGACAGATCTTGCAAGGAAGAGAAAGTCTCCAGCAGAATGGGCTACCCGCATCCCATCCCCACATGACAGTGAAACGGTGGCAGAGGGGAGATGAGCAAAGATCTTTCCTGGTATAGCTTGCCCCCACTCATCCTTTTGACATAGAGTTGATGCTTCTGTTGCAAGCAAGGGGAAGCCTGGCAAGGATCGGAGAGGCTATGGGTTCACCACTTATGTTCTGATAGCTGATTCATAATGATGTGGACATCATCACTGTGCACCAGGTAATAGAACATAGCCATTCATGATTATGGTCCTTGCTGGCCTGCCTCCTGGCTTGCGAGTTGGACAGGAAATAGATGATTCTGGAATGAGGAAATAGCTATAGTCCCTGAGTTCATCCAAGGACTCAGGGGGAAAGGTATTGAGGAGGATTTATCATGGTTTTCAGAAACTCAAAAAAGCCCTTTTTCATTTTTTTTCCTCCAAGTATTGAAATAATTTTTCCGTCCTTACTCTGCCCTGCTCCACACTGTCTAAGAGAGTCTTTTGCCATCATGTGCTATTAAGATGCTGTCCTGGTGCTAGTCCTGAAGTAAGATCTCATGCCAAGAGAAAGGTGGGATATAAATTAAACAAATAAAATTTAAAAAATAATCGTAACACGCAAGTGAGAGTCCAACTAGCTTCTCTGAAGATGAAATGAGGAGATGTTGTCTTGTCCTTTCTGTCAAGCAGCAAAATGTTTTGGGCCAGCCATGGGTGTATAGCTGCTGAAGAACAGGTAGCTAGAAGAAAGATGAGAAGTTTCTCACAGTTGGAGAGTGCATCTCTGAGGAGAAAGCAGGTAGCATGCTTTATTGTAATATATACAGGACCAACCCTACCGTCAGGCAGAGTGAGGCAGCTGCCTCAGGCAGAACATTTTGACATGTCATAAATTAACAATAAATGGTCACTTATTTTGTTATTGCTGAATTTTAATAGGCAGGGATGGATAGGGGTGTTTATGGGATTTTCTACCCCATGTATCAAAATAACTACACTATATACCTTCCTCGATGGTCTTAGGCTCAGCAGAAAATTGTCATGGGCCTGGGCTCGACTGAGCTCGTTGTTGTCCTGGGGGCCGCCACCGACGCAGATGAGGGCCTTGATGCCTTGGAGGCCGCCACCGACGCGGGGGAGGCCCAGACGCTTCAGATGACGATGACGCGGGGGGAGGCCTGGATGCCTCGGAGGCTGCTGCCGATGTGGGGGAAGGCCCAGCCACTGTGGAGGCTGCCACCAACGCGGGGGGGCCAGATACCTCAGAGGGCTCTGTCAATGTGAACAGCCTCGTTGGCAGCGCCGGGAGCAGCTCGCCAGGGGAGGCGGGCTCTGGTCCCAGCCTAGGGTTGCTGCCCACCCACGGCTCCAACTCAGAGGAGACTGCCACCCCTCCTCCCACGTTCCAGCAGCAATGACAAGGGACAGAGGCAGTCTGCCAGTCCTGGCAGCTGGTGGAGAAATGGCTGCGAGCTGAGAGCTCCCAGCTGGGAGCCAAGCTGGGAGCCCTCAGCTGCAAGCCTGCGCCAGATTGGTCACGGCTGGTCCAGGGGACTACTTAGGATGGGAGCTGGGTGGGGAGAGCCACAGAGCAACAACCGTCAGCCTTCCGCATTCTCCTTCACCTGTGTCCGGATCCAGCACCTCCCACCAGGGACTGCGTCCAGCCTCCTTGCTGGCTGAGTACTTGGTCTACGTTTGGGTGAAGTAACCCTCCTTTGTTTTCTGAAATAGCCTGCTTGCATACTGAGGCATGACTTGTGTTTGGGACTGTTTACGTTGTGCTAAGGCTCATCTGTGGGAGGTGCTGTGACCCTCTGTTTAATGGCTGCCAATAAATGCTGTCAACTCCAGCCGCCTGTCCTGCATCTGCTTGACCTCCGCCCGCCGCTGACAAAAATGACAAACTAAATGGACGAGAAAGATAACCTGTTCCTAACATGAACAAATAGTCAGCCATCTTGTCATCGCTCCTTATGAATTCATTGTGAATTGCACATGGCAGTTGGTAGGAAACACCTAAATTAAAGCGATTGACTTATTAAAATGAGCAAGCAATTTACACAATATCAAAATAAGACTTTCCACATTTGGGGGAAGGGTTTGGAATAGGGAGTGGACGAGGATCCTGCAGCCCCTGGATGTTGCTAAATGTCAACTGCCATCTACTCCAGCCAGAATTAACCAAAAGTCAGCTATTCTGGGAAATGTAGATCAGCACTACCTGTAGGGCCATAAGTTTGCTATCCTTGAGCAGGACAACTTAGGTAAAACTTTGTAGGAATTTTTACAAAAAGAATGCTGATATCATCTATGGACATACAAAAGAAAGTTTCACACATCTCCAAGAAGGAGGTTCCCTTCTAAGGAGGCTGTTGTTTTGTTATCATTGCTGTTGTTGTTGTTAGCTAGACCTTTCAGGTTCTGGAAAGATACTCAGCCCACCAGCTGAGTGGTCAGTGCTCTCATCTACACTATGGGCCTATCAGCCAATTCTAAAGCCTGCCATCCCCTAGACTTTCCTTCCCTTGAATTTCTTTCACTGCTTAAAAAAAAAGCAGTGGAAGTGCAGCCGGCTGATGACAGATCTCACTTTCTGATAAGGGAAGTGTGTTTCTGATGCTGAGAGCTGCTGGCAACTATCTAGGAGGAAGGGAAGAAATATGACAAAGCAGATTATCTTCTGTATGCAGTAGCAGTGATAAGAAATGATCTCTCTTTGAATGTGAAAATACTTCTGTTCATTGATATTGGAAATTTAAGAACACACACACACCGACACCTGTTCTTTTGGCTATTTGCACTGGATATCTCTAGATTATAATGTTCAGGGAAGCAAAGAAGAAGAAGAGAAATATACACTTCTTGATGAGAGCCAAGGAAAGGGAAAGGAGGCCCTATAGATAGGGAATAAAGAGAAAGAAGGAGATGGAAGGGGAGCAAACTACAGAATCTTAAACCTCTCCATTTGTACTGTTTCCTAGGGAGGACAGAATGAGACCACTGAAAGTAGTGCTACCTAAAAACGCATATGAGTGACATACCCAGTATTTTTCAAGCTTTCTGGGAAAAATTATTGCAGAGAGGGTAGAAAAGAGGAAAAATCTTACCAGGTTACTGTGTAGGGGCTCTCTTTTGTCAGCATGAGACAATAACTTTAGTTCTATTTGCACTTTAAATATGACTAGTTGGAAGGAACGCTCACACTATAACAATCCAGGTGGAGGCCAAGAACCTCTGGCCTGAGACAAATCTCAGATCCAGACCAAATCCCAGAGAGGCAGATCCAGACCTGCAGAGGTCTGGACTCACCTTGAGAATCTCTGCTATCTCTAATTAGTGACCAGAGCTCATAGGAACTCTCTTTCTTGCTCTCAACCTGCACTGACTAATTCATTTCTCTGCCCTTTTACCTTCACAGAGGAGAAGATAGAGGAGAGAAGACTGCTCTCCTTGTCCAGAAGTGCCAGGTGAAACCCAGAAAAGGAAATTCCCATACAGGGAAAGAGGAGGATTGAAGCCTGGTTTCTGGCCCAATGCTATATGAAAAAACCTCATCCAGCCCTGTCCAGGAAACCAATGATTTCAAGGAGCATGGCCTTTATCATGGATATCTCTAAAAAGTGTAGTTGAGGGAATCTAAATTGAGGGCTGGGACAGGCACCTGTCTGAAAACCATTCTTGGGGACAATACTAAGTGAGATAAAGCAATTATATGGCTCAGTTTAAATCAACTGTTTATATTCCTTCCTATGTTATGATATTATCAGACTAAGCATTTTTCTGCCTCTCCCTCCTCCTTCAATACCTGGAAGCACAGTAGCTGGTAATTTTCTCTGTGCCAGGAAGCAAAGCAATTGAGATTGGATGTTAGGAAAGGAGAACTCAGTACAAAATTGCCATTTTTGACCATAGCATTGTGCTGTTTGTCATATCTCAGTGCTGTGAGTGAATAAATCTGCCAGCTTCACCTTCTCCACATTCTCAGTTTTTCTTCCTAAAATTACAGGCTCTTCCAGTCAGAGATATGAATGTTTCAAATATTATTAAAAATAAGCCACATAAAATTCTCAGCCTCCTGCATTGGCCACATTCAATATACCTCTTCCCAGTGTAGGACCAACCATGTTGCACGTGCCTGCCAGATGATAAACCTATCTGAAAAAAATAGGGGCCAGATCTAACTCTACCCGACTAATCTGGCTAAATACAAAGGGATTCAAACTCAGACATTTGAAACACGTTACTGTAATAGTGTAATATGTGTGCCTTCAAGTTACCTGTTGATTTATCAATCAATTTCATATGGGTTTTTTTTTTTAAGCAATGGGTACTCAGACATGGCTGGTAACTGCCTTCCTCTGAATGGAGTCTAGAATACCTGGTATTCTCCTGGTGGTATCTCTTCCAAGTACAGTAGCCCCTCCACATTTGTGAGAGTTCAGGGCACAGAACCCTTGAGAAAGTGGAAAAACCACAAATAACCCATTCACCCCCCCATGATTCCCCTCCCATTCCTCTCTGGAGTGTCCCCTTCTATTCTTTTGCCTCTGGCCCTGGCGTTGGGGGTAAGAGGAAAAATACAACCTAAAAGGCTTACCACTACTTTCCCCTCAGACAGAGAAGAGGGGAGTTGGGGAGTTTTAATTACTTCCAGTGGACATCTTGGGAAAGGGGCACCTGACCAATCAGCAACCAATATAGAGCAGAATGTGCAACCACATGGCAGGAAGGCCATGCCCTCAGCCATGGGAGGGGGCTTTGCTCACCCAAAAGGAAAAAACATCCCTTTTAAGCACAAGTCTCACAAGTCTGGGGTGAAGAATGCAAGGGATGGGAAGAGGAAAATAGGGGAAAGGCAAGTATGTGCCTCATGAATAATCAAATTCGCGAAGGTCAAACCTGCACATGTGGATTGTACTAACCAGGCATGACTGCTTAGCTTACCAAGATCATAAGTGATCTAGTGCCTCCAGAACTTTTAGTCATATTTAAAAGACACTGAAGGCATCCAAATTCTCTAAGCCCTGAATCCAGATGGACAATCTATTAATTTCACCTTCTTCCACAATTGCAAGTGTGAATTTTTTTTAATATAAATTTTATGTGGCAATAAAATTGCAAATCTAATAAAATACAAATGACAATAATACAGCAACAATAGCAATGGCATTGTATCCTGATTGCTTAAACACATGACATAACGATCTTAATGACAACATCATTTTAATAACACATATCCAATCATATTCATGCAGACAAAATATCATTTCTGAGAATTTGCCCCTGTAATGGTGGAACTTGTATTAATTTATTGGAATCTATGCACTTCAAGAATGGCAGCCATCCTTCTTCAAAGGGTGTATATCAAGTATTTCCAAAATGCAATTGGTCAGAAAATTTTTCTGACAGAATTGTGCCCCAAACTCTACTCCACCAGTTATTCAGTGAGAAATTCCCCATTCTCCAATTCTATGCAATTTCTTTCATTGCAAGGGCTATAAAAAAGGTTACTAAAGATATATATTTTAAGTCCCTATTCTCATCGGTGAATATAGATAAGAGGACCAGTACTGGACACATTCTAATATTCTAATGAGTCATACTAGATATTTGTAAAACTGAGGCCCAAAATTTTTAAGTCTTTGAACAGTAAAACCAGAGATGTAAATATGTTCCCTTTCCCTGGCATAAGTGTGAAAAAAATTGAGATATTTCTTTGAATAAATGAAGAACTTCTGTGCATTTTGGAAAGTTCTTATCAAAAATGAATCCAATAAAGTTCTCATTCATCTCTACTCATTGTCCATGGGAGGAAGATTATTCCTGAACAAAGCAGTAGATCAACTAGGTACTGAATGTGAAAGGAGAAGAAATACCATTCTTCAGAACCACCAGCTCCTTTTCTGACAGTGGCCATTTCCGCACGGGGTGAGGGAATCGCCCCGCGCCACTACTTACTGGACTTTTCCAGTAAGTGGCGTAGACCCCCAGTCCGGTCCACGCCACTCTGGAGCAGTGCGTGCTCGTCGATATGCACTGCTCCAGCATCCCAAATGGTGGCTTCTGGTTGGTTGAGGGTCTTGACCAACCGCTGGAGCTCGCCAGCCTAAAGCCTGCCCCCGGTAGATCACAGGCTCACATTGGGACAAGCCTGCAAATCTGCATAAGGGAGCAGGCTCGCAGTGGTGCACTCCGTGCTTTTGAAAGACTTGTTTTTAGTGGTCTTTCAAAAGCACGCTGGAGGACCACTTGGAGTCGTTCCGGAGCGGGCTGAGGTGCGGATCTACATTAAGTAGGTCTGACCCAGTCCGCTCCCAGGTGCAGACCTCCTCCTTGGAGGACAAACTGCACCGTTTTAAAAGCCCCGTGCAGAAATGGCCATAGTCTCCTCTTCTCCTGAAGGTATCTTTAGCCTATTCTCCCCGTTGTTGCATGCCTTCAGGTCACCCTTAACTCATGGTGACCCTATTGTAGAGTTTTCTTAGCAAGATTTATTCACAGGTGGTTTGCCATTGCCTTCCTCTAAGGCTGAGAGAATGTGACTTGCCTGGGGTCACCCAATGTGTTTTTGTGGCTGAGACAGGATTTGAATCCTGGCTTTCTGGAATCCTGGTCCAACATACTAACCAGGACACCATGCCAGCAATTTGTTTTTCCTACCTATCGCAAAGATGGCAATTCCAAGATCTTTCGTGATGTTTAGCTCTGGATCTTATCTTTTTCCACCAGTATACCAGAGCTGGAAGCCTGTTGTTACTTCTATCATTTGCAGAGCAGCTCATCGCACTGTTTAAATATTAGCTTGTTAGTAGACAACATTTATTTTGTGGTGGAGTTTGTTGTCCTTTAATAAGCAGAAAAGCAGCTGCCTTCTTCCCACCAGCAACTTAAACTTTATTTTTAACATTTCCATCAACATTATTTTTGCTGTTAAATGGCACAGTGGTCCCTAGGAAATAAAATGTGTGTGTGTGTGTTTTATCCCAGAGCACTAATGTCTCATCATACAATATTGACTGAAAGCAAAAAAAAAAAAATGTTTTTCAGAGCTGATGGGGGATTTCAGGTGCCAAATGTACAGTTCACTGTTACCCAAGGGATTCCTGTAGAAGCAACAATAATTTTTAAAAAAGAGATTCAATATGAGGAGAGGATGTTATTTATTTTTAACAAACAGACTGCATTTAAAAAAAAACTAACAATAGTACAGCAACACAGATATTGAAAGATCCATGAAAGTTATTAAGTTCAGCATGGGTGGAAGCAAGTTTGGAAAACAAAGGGTCTCTCAGCACTACACTGTTATAGTGCTTTGTTCCACTTTCAACATCCTATGGAATCCTGAGCTTGCAGTTTAGGGAGGAGTGTTACCCTGACTTCTGAGCGTCCCTTGGGGGACACCATGATTCACTCCAAAAATGCAAAGACTGGAGAAATTAGTGGAGCACTGGCTGTAGCCAAATGAGGGGCAGGGTAACCCAGGAGAATCTTTTACCCAATTTTTACAGGGTCAAACCAAGTGGAAAGCCAAACAAACGTACCAATAACTGGATTTTATTAATAAATGTGTTCTCACGCACCAACACATTCACTCAGTCATGCACACAATGCCTACTGGGAAAGGAAAGAGGTGAAATTGGATAGAGGATTCAGTGGAGAGAGTGCAAAGGTGGTGATACCGCACCTATCCTGAAGCCAGAAGAACAGAGCTCAGCGAAGAGAGGTGGCTGAGGGGATCACTTGACCAGTCTGCTAGTGTGGTGGGGATTTTTCCAAAGAGATCCTCAAAAACTAGGACTGCTTATAGGGCGGAACGTACCTCGAGGGCAGGCCCTCTCCCAGGAAGAACAAGGGCCAAAACAAAGGGAGAAATGCAGCACAATAGCAACTTGGTAGTTTGCATGATTGACTTATGGAGATGGATGTTGCAGTGTAGGGTTTACTAGCATCTCAGTTGCTCAACCTGGGGAAAACCCAATAATCCACTCAGGTTGGCTATTCCTTTTGTCCGTGCAGACACGTTTAGCCTGAGGTCTCCTAGGAGAACATGACTGGGAATTTTCCTAGCCTGACCTATTTTCAGTTGTTCAACCTCTTTGTCTACATACCCATTCAGGCAACCTCTCTGATATGGTGGGCATATTTGATATCAAATTTATATTCCTCAGGATATGGTATGCCAGTGGGGTAAAAGGAGCATTTAGAATTCTTAGCGAGAGACCTCTTTGGACTCAGTAAACTACAAATCCCAGAATTCCACAGGATGTTGAAAGTGGAATAATAGCACTATAACAGTGTAGTGTAAAAAGACCCAAAGTTGAAATGTATTACCACAATGCTATGGAAATATTTTTCCATCAGAGACATTATGGAGAGAAATTTCCTTCTCCCTAGGGATTAGCATAAGTTTTACCATTAGGTAGAGCACAGTGGCTCCCTTGGGCAGAAAATGTTGTGTATAATGAGAGGTGGTAGGATAGAAAGAATATTCAAAAATATTTGAAAAATGAATTTTAAAAACATTTATTGAGTGTTGAGGAAATTTTCATAAGAAAAGCATGGACTGAGCAGAAGCAGTTCAGGATTTATTCTGCATGAAATTCATGTATGATTTTTGGTGCAGAGAAGTGTTTTCTTCATAAAACAATTCTATGCAAATTTTGCATAGCATAAGTCCCCAGTTGTGAATAGCTTTGAAAACTGTGCAGTTCTGAAAAACTTGTTAAGGTTACTCATTGCTTTCATCAAAAAGAAAATTATAGAAGAATTAAATCACTAGCGAGACAGAGGCAATTCATCACTTACTTTATCATGCTATTTTTATTGACATGGGTGGGAAAATGTTCCTATGGGATTTTCTGCTTCGATGCCAAAATAGGTTTGGCAGCTTTGAGTACTGTGCATCTTGACTTGGGTAAGGAGCAGCTAAATCCCTTGGGCAGGCCCAGCTAGGGAAGAGAGAGAGTGACAGAAGTAATCAACCAGAATATTCTAGTTCATACACTCAGCGTGGGTCATACCACAGACTTCTCAGCCTCCTCGTCACCATGCAGATAGTATCTTGTATGAACCACTGCTTCTGATCACTTAGAAATCCATATTCCTTTGTTTTCTATATGAATGATGATCCCTGTGTTCCTAGACTTTTCTGTAACATTTAGAAAACTTTGATGACATAAACATATATTTTTTAAAAAAATGGAGGAGCACCTGAACCAGGCCTTCAGGCAGTTAAGGCAGCATGTTGTGACTTTTTTAAGATGCTATCTGTCTAGTGGAGGGAAGGATGGGATTGCTACGTGAGGTTGATGTGAGCTCTAGCAAAAGGGATAGCTAGGAAGTGCAAAGCTGCATTCTTGTTTCTGTGAGTATTTTTGGGGCCTTCTCTGTGCTGTCATTGCAAATTTGGCCCACTTCTGTGAAAAAGCAAAAACTCTTCAGTACATTTACTAAGACAAGAGCCCAAGTGAATTTAGTAGAATCAAAACTTGGAAAGATGACTTTTGGAGATGATAACTTTCTGAGTCTCTCAGTCAGCATAGGCAGTTGTTGTTCTGAGAAGCAATTTTTCCAAGCTCTAAATAGGATTTACTTGAGATTGGTAGAATTAATCTGTAAGTGAAGCAAGGATGCAGAAGAACAAGAGCAAAATGATAGGGAAGAAGGATAACAAAAATAGATGAATGACAAACTCATAATGGAACAATAATTAAAAATTTCCCATTTTGAATGGATCAAAGCTCACAAGCTAAAGATTGTATCATTTGATGGATTCCTCCCCTGAGATTAGAACAGCTGCTATATTTACTGCCATTTTTCCCTAACTGAAATATTTTGTTCTCAAGAGGTTCTACTTGTACAATAGCATATGGTTTAAAATATTTTTATGGCCTTATGTTTAAGTCCCTTTTTCTGAAGTCAAGCAAAGGAAAATATTTTTGATCTGGATGAAACAATAGGCATCTCGGAACCTTTAAAATACTTGGACTAAAACTCCCCAAATCACTTATCTTTGGACAAGCTGGATGGGCTAATTGGAACTGCAGTCCAAAACATGTTGAGAACACAAGTCTATGTAGAGCTACGAAAATGAGAGGAGAAATGATAAACTAGTACTAGACTCAACCTTCTTTCTATTCCCAGCAAAATATCTCAGAATACTTTACCATTTGAAATTACATTGTAATTTCTCAAATGAGTCTTTCTGCTATTTGAATATAACATATTTTGCTCCCACAAAATAGTTTCATTTATAGTAACAATCCTGTGTATATTTACCCAGATGTAAATTTTACTGTGCTCAATGGGCTGTCTCCCTTCTAAGTGTATTTAGAGGACTGCATCCCTGGAGAACTTTTATACTGATTCCACTAGGGAAGTCAGATTCTATCAGTGTTGCTAGAGTGGAACCAGTTATCATTAATTTCAATTTTCATGTCAAAATTAGCATATTTAGTGAGGGAAATTTTCATTATACAGCTCAGCAGACTGTGAGCACAAAAATGGGGTGAATTTATCTGCTTTTTTCTCATTCAGGTTCTAGGTGTTAATCTCAAACCAACTGTGGCTATTCAAAAGCCCCCAGAATATCAAGAAACTGCAATACATCAGAGATTTCACCATTCCACGGGGGGGGGGGGGTTAAGAAAGAAAAAACAGTGTCAGCTTTTCTCAGAGGTCTTTCTAATATCCTGGATAGGGAAGATAATAAGCAGAATTTTAGGGGTTGGTCAGACATACACACACACATGTACATACACACACTGTGTTTTCAGTAGCAACAAAAGTGAAAATGGACATGATGATTGATGGAGTTCTGCCCCTTTCTTCCCAAGGTAGCATCCACGTTTCAGTTGCAAAAGACAAGACTGAAACCAGAATTGCTCTAAAAATTCTTGCAAGAAAACTTGTTGCCCTGCTTCAGGCTGCTTTATTTGAGCCTGCTTATCACTTCAGTGGAATTTTTAATTAATATTTTCTTCTTCCTTTCTTCCAGAAAGAATAGCACCTCAGTGGGTGGCATTCATTATTGGGGGAGAGTTTCTGGGAGAGGAAAATGACAGCCCCACCGTGGGTGGTGCCCCATTTTCATGGGTACTACTTGGCACCCTTATTTCCTTGTCATTACCTAAGTTGTACTATCAGACATGGGACATACGGTTTTGGGAAAGGAGGATGGAAGAGAAAGAGAGAGGGAGGAAGGAAGGAAGGAAGGAAGGGAGGGAGGGAGGGAGGGAGAGAGAGAGAGAAAGAAGGAAAGGAAGGAAGGAAGGAAGAGAGAGAGAGAGAAAGAAAGAAAGAAAGTCAGTCTGTCTGGTTTCAGCAGATATAGAGGCTTGAAAGTTATGATGAATTTACTATTCCCCAACAAATCCCTGAAATAGAAATATATTAATGGGGGGGAGTCCATTTTCAGCTAGCATTAACAGAACCACATGGGCAATGTACATTAACAAGAACAAGAATTCTCTCAGAGAAGAGATGGAAAGAAAAGTTTACATTTTCTCCTTATTTTTGACATTCCAAAGAGTTGCATGAGAATTATTCTATGGACAAATGCATATGAGGTTTTTTTCTCTTCACAAAGAAAGTGTTTTGCACAGAAAACTTGGAGGTTTTGCACCAAAAATATATTTTCTTCTGCAAAATAATTCATCTACAACAGTTTGGATGTTTAAATATGAGAAGAATATTGCAGAGAAATATTCTTTTTCTCCCACAGCAGGGAATAATTACTCAGCCTTTAACATGCGATGATGGCCATTCCTAGACTGTGGGATGGCCTACTGGAAGAGATTTGACAACTAAACATGCTGTCTGAACTTTAAAAGGGTCTAAAAACCTATCTCTTTCAACAGGCTTACACGGGCAATTTTGAACTATGAATTTTAAATTGGTATATTTTAAATGTTTATTTGTTTCTAGATGTATTTTAATCCTATGTTGTATCCACCTCAAGCCTTGGGGAGAGGTAGGCAAGAAATTAGTAGAAGTAGTAGTAGAACATAGTAGATGATTTATCCCATGCCAATTATTATTATTATTATTATTATTATTATTATTATTATTTCCCCAAAATTGGGACTCAGACTGAAAAGCAATGTGACTCTTTACCATACACTTTCATTATACTTCATGATACGGTGGCTAAAGGTCTCCATTCATAATAACTTTAACAAAGTATTTGTGGATGGTTTAACTCACAAAAGCTGTGTTCTGAAGCTTTGCCCTTCATTACCCGAATGTAAAAAAAAAAAAAAAATGTTCGGCAGATGGTATGAACAGAATTAAATTTAATATTATGTCTGCTCACATCTCCAATAAAGTCAGGTGAGCATTAATGAGATTGGATAACTGCTGTTTTTCCATTTCACCGGTTTTCTGTAACTTTGCACTGTGGCCTCTTATTTGTGGCAATTCCCATTACATCAAGGTTTCTTGGAATTACTTTTTATGTGGAGAAGGGACAGTTGAAATAACTAGCTTCAAGAATTGTTCAGGAGATTAACGTTGCTTGCCTTTATTTCACCCACTCTGCTTATTCATAAATATTTGTTCTGAACTATTTACACATAGCCCACTATCTATTAAAAACTTTCAACTACATTTATATCCCACCTTCTCTTTAGTGTAAATCATGGTGCAATACATAGTCCTACCCCTCCTTCAATTTATCCTCACAGTAACTCTGAGGTAAGCTGAGAGAGGGTGAGTGTTCAAGGAAACCCAATGAGTTACATGCCTTTGTGGGGATCAGTACCTCAGTCTCCCAGATCCCAGTCCAGCATGCTAACTACTGATCCACACTGTCTCTTAATTAGAGCACTTTGATACCACTTTGGTTCATTCTAAGGGATGCTGGAAGACATTTAGAATTATCTACCAGTGAGCTCTAATGCCTTATCAGATTACAAACTCAATGATCCCACAGAATGGAACCATGGGGATCAAAATAGAATCACAGCGCAATAATGGTGTAATATGAAAGAGATTTCAGTTCCTCCACAAAAGTACACTAAAAATTAGAGGTTTAAGATCAGTGAATACTATTCCTGGCCAAAAATACACATAGGATGTAGCCCTGGTAGGGGATGAATTAAAATTTAATCTCAGTTCATTTTTAATAAGAACTCATCAAATTTTACAAATTTCATATTTGCCAATTGAAAGAACCTGAGATGTAAAAATTGAATCTGGGGAAAATAAAATTGCCAGATTTCTTCTTGCATGTTCAAGATGCTGCATGCTTAATTCTCAAAAACCTGGGTCTATGTCCTGTGTTAGTCTTGGATTAGGGTTGCTGCCTCTTTTTCTGAGAGGTTCCTTATATGCAGTCAGGTTAAATATGGTTATTTATAGCACATATGTATTGCGTCTCACCTTAAGATGAGCTTCAGTTAATGGCAACAAAATATTCCTGTGCCATCTGCTGATAGCCATAAGAAGTGTAACAATACAAATACTGGAGAACTTTCCAGTCATTCTGCTTTCTGTTTAGGCATATTTGGCCATAGAAGCATAAGTGTGAGAGCCAGCATGATGTTGTGGGCTCAGCATATGACCCTAGAGACCAAGATTTGATTCCCAGCTCAGCCATGGAAATCCACTAGGTGACCTTGGGCTCATCAAAAACTCTCAGCCCCAGAAAACCCTGCCACAGCTTTGCCTTAGGGTTGCCATAAGTCACAAACAACTTGAAGGCACACAACAACAAAAAGAACAAGTATGAGGAAGGGGACTGAGGATATTTTGCTTCTACTCCCTTCTATATTGATGGTTGTGTGCCTTCAAAGAAATTACCATGTGTAATTTTGTGTAATGTCTATATTACCAACTCAACAATATGCTTGCTGTACATTCATAGAACTTCCACACAATTACACATAGTCATTCTTGTAATCATTATACTAGTAATGGGAGGAGATACCTCTCCATGTCTAGGGTTGGAAAGAATATTTGAAAATATTCAAAAAAAAGGTCAGAAAATGGGTTTCTCAAATGTCTAACATGGAGAATGCTAGATGCAGTGCAGGACTTCTTCTGTTAAAAAAATCATGCCAAGGTTTTTGTTTTTGTTTGTGTTTTTCAGAACACACAGAAAATGCTGTTTTCTGTGCAAGAAAATTGTTTTCAGTGCAGAAGTCCAGAACTGCAAAAATTCCTCAAAAACTTTGCAATTTTTGATGACTGTCTCACAGCAAAGTGGAAAAAAATGTAAAATTATTTGTTTGCATCTGTGAGAATGACATTTATGACATTGATATAATGGAATAAATTATCTCAGCTTCTGCGGGAAATAACGTTGGTGTAGAAAGCATCTGCAATTGCAGACTCTGCCCATGTGACTTCACATTATGGATGTAACGCTTTATAAATTTCATTCTTACAGGTGAGAATAATGAATTTTATCATTTTCCTGCATATCTCCTGTGCAGAAAACATTTGCTTTCTCTGCAAGAAACATGTTTTCTGCATAGTGATGTTGTTTTCTATGCAAGAACTTGTTTTCTGCATAGGAAACATTTCCTATGCAGAAAATACCATTTTCTGTGGGTAAAAAAATGCATATTTTGCACAGACTAAATCCTGAATGGTGAAGATTCTCACCTATTTAGGATTCTACTCAACAGGGTTTCCCAAAACATGAGAAACCCATTTTTGAAAATTTTTCAAATATTTTTGAATATTCTTTCAATCCCTGTTTTGAATTTACTATTTTACTGGGATGACACATTTAGGAACAGATACAAGTGGAACTGTGTTTCAGATGGTTTGGGGTAAGTATTGGCAAAAATTTGCACATTTCTCTGTATGTGTTTGCATCTCTGTTTAAAGAAGTCAAATCTCAAAGATATGAAAACTAACAGATTTTCCCTGCCATACTCAGGGCTTTGAATTGTACTGCCTTCCTTATAGGGGTAGATGCAACCCTGTTAGTGCTAAATTCAGAATGCCACTTCTTAGAGTCTAACCTGGGAGAGGTGCCTTCTGTACAGTTCTGCAAGGCAGGAGCTCTATTAAAAGGCATATTCATGCTTGGGAGGGGTGAATTAAACAGAATTTAGGCCGGTCACAAATTAGGAAGAAAGGAGATGAATGAATAATGATTTTGGTGACCACTGAAGGATTTCTTTAAGGTATCTATACACTGGAAAGGACTGAGAGATCTGGAGTGTTGCATGGACTTCCTTCAGGACCAATCTGCTCATTTAACCCTGACTGGAGCACAAGGTGTCTCCCATAATCCCTGCAAGAAACTAACTCCTGGAGCAATATAAAACCTTGGACTATTCCATACTCTACAAGCTATGTTAACTTTGCCTTTTTCCTACAAACAAAGCAGTTCTAGGCATTAAACCAGTTTAGTACCTGTTGTTGTTAGAGATTCTGGCTTGACTTTATCAATATATTTGTTCAGCAGTGGGAACCATATAACTCTCCAGATGTTATTAGACTACAGTTCTGAGGATTTCTTACAAGCATAGGCAAGAGGAATTTCCTTGCAAAGTTTTCCCTGTGGAACTCACACATAACCTGAAAAGGAATCAGGTTTCCTCAGTTAAGGTTCTTTTGTTTCAGTGGGAAAGAGAGATATGTCTTCTCTTAAAACCAATGGTTGCCATATTCCAAAAGAGATAGAATTTGACTTTATTCCAGCATTCTCTAACTAGGTACAATAAACATGTGAAGCAAGAAGGGCAAACTAGCCTTGTCCCCACTTGGAATTCCAAACTTGCGTTGAGAGTCTGACAGGCAAAGGAGGCTCTCCTATTCAGGGCAGAGAGGCAATGGAAATAATCACAAAGGAAGATGTGACTAGCACAATGTTCCTCCTCATGCATTTATTTTCTCATCTTTCAGAAACCCTGAACAGTGTTCTTCTGTCTGCCCATTAAAGAGTCTGAACAAGATAGCTTGTTCAGAAAGTCAGTGTTTTTAATCAGAGAATCGACATTATAGAGAAAACGTTATGTGACACAAAGTAAATATGCATATGATTATTGTACCGCATAATATTTTGTATTTATGATACGTATTATTCTTCATGCTTATGGTTTTTTTAAAAAAAATCTTGTATGGGCTTGAGGTCAATTACAGTGCCTTTTCATTTTACCTGTCATATTTGAAGTGTAAAATGTACTTCAGAAATAAGATATGCCCACAGAAGTACAGATATCTTCAGTTGTCATATGTGCGGAGTGGTAATAAGAATTAATATGTTGCCATATTGATAATGATAATGTAAGAATGAAATATCAATGAAAAATCAATGGTACAACCTTATAATTGTCTGCTTAAAAGAAAGTCCCACTGAGAATTACTTCCAAGTAAGCATAGGAGTAAGGCTTAAATGCCGTTGGGACATGGTGGCAATTTACTGAATATCTTTGGGGTCATAGATCAGTGATGTAGTGGAGCAAGGGCTCATACAGACGGAGGCCAATGATTTCTTAGTGGACACCATTACGTTTCTTGGTTATCTCTGAACATAGCTGTAATCCTCAAAGCAGCATGAGGGAAAATGGTAAAACACTACTCATTTCTCCCCCATTTTTATTTAATATTTGGTTGCAATCGTCCCTTCCCTATCTGTTATCATATAAGGAGAAATAAAGTGCAATCTCCTTACAGATCCATCAATATTATTCAAATAGAATAATTTTTCCTACTTTCAATTCCAATTGGAATTAATCTATTCAATATATTCAGCAGAACTTTAGCACTCTATATTAAAAGCATGGCAAATTCAAATATTGCCTGTCTGGAGCTCCACAAATAGCAACATCTTTATTGTATTTCACCCTTCCGGCTTACAGGATATACTACGCATATTTCAAGTTATTGAAATGCTTTAAATTTGCTTCCCAAAAAATACCTTAAAGTGTTTCGAAGCTTGCTCTGATGTCATTCTAGCATTCCTCCTCCTATTTCCCCAAGTGGAATGAATTTTACTGTTGAAGCCTTCAAGGAAAGAGGAAACATGAATCATAACAAATGAAAAAATTCTATTTGCCAGGAAGAACTTTTTTAAATAGCCCTCTTTTTCGTTCCCACACTAAATTGTCAGAGTAGCATCTAAGCAGTGCTCAGATTCCCATAGTCTTTTGGAATCCAGGTAGGGCATGGTGGGGGCCAAATTTGTGGGGGGACAAACTTTCAGTCACAGAAACTGCTGAGAGAGTGACCTTGAGAGGGAGGACAAATGATATATTATATATGCAAAATCCATCACTTCCAAAGGCCTCCAGGAGTGGGAAAACCATTTTGTGGCCAATTTGGGAGGCATTGGGGTCTCCATGGTGATCTGAAAGGCCCCAAAGAGGTCTGGGGCCACATGGGATTTATATCTTCACATTGCCCACCCCTGACAAAAGGAATTATCAGAACACTGGATCAGACAGACACATATCACTATTTGATTCATCAGCCTTTGAGAACTGGTAGGTGATCATACTTGCTAACTAAACTGAAGAGTCTTACTTGTTTGTTTTGAATTGCAGTGCTAGAAGCCTTTCAGAATACACGCTCACAAAGTGGTTCACACAAATGCACACATACAAGCATACACAAATATATCAAGCAACACAATACTTCATTAATACCAACCAATTCAAATTAAAACAACATAAAAAGAGCAGTATCTCAAATGTCAGATGGGCGAATGGAATCATGATTATTCCAGTTTTTAAAAAATGATCCCCCTTCTCCCTTCCCCCCAAAAAAATCAGTTTTAAAGGTATGCTTGACAATTGCCAGTGGAAAATGTCACTGCAAAGCTATCCAGGAGTTATGAGGGCACAAATGAAAAGGCCTGTCTTTCGTTTCTGGTAATCTCATGTCAGGTCCTCTGAGGCTGGGCTTGGACAGCTTCACACAGGTACAAGCAGTCCTTCAAATAACTGAATTCCAGATACTTCAGGGCTTTAAACATCAAAACAAGAACATTAAGCTGAGGACGAAAACAAACTGTTGAACAGAGAGAGTTACGAAGATTAGAATGCCTGGTCCACAAGCACTGTGATGGCTATATGCTGTATCAATTCGTTTCCAATGTGTTTTTAAGGGCAGCTCCAGATATTTGTGTTTGCTATAAATTCAAAAACTTGAAACCTAAGTACCCAAAACTTGATATACATACTAGAAGGATCAGGCAGTGCCCATCTAAGACTTAGCTTGTTTTTGAAAGACGAAGTAATCAGTTTTAATTAAAACTTCCTATAGGCTGCAGTGCTACATGGGATTATTAGGGGATTCAATGGCTTTTGTGCAGCTAAGACCAAACTGCTTTAGTTCTTAGTTCTTTGTAGTGTGATGTGGCATTCACAGCATACCAAGATAGCCTGCATAGAGAAAGATTGTGGTTAAGTCAGTTTAATTCATTAACACAGAAGGGCACTCAGGCTACTTTGGAAACTGTGGCTCAGAGAAGTATAATAGTGCTCCCAAGTTCTAAGTACCTCAAGTAACTGCCAGGCTCAGGACTCCTTACAATAAAGCCATGATAGTTGAAATGGTATGAAATTGTTTTAACTATGTAGTGAATGTACAGCTCAAGTCTGTTTGCAGAAGCCAAAAAATGAGGGAAAATGTGCACTTACGATTCGGCCCTTATTGTTTTACATGAAGAAACCTGCTGCAGTTGTTTGTCCCATGAATGAAATGACTGCTGTGACTGACATCATGTTTGGGATCTTAAAAGCTTACTCATCCTTTGATCTTTGCATTACACACATACACACTGTGTGTAGCCATACTGAATGACACTGCTTTTAAATGATGAAAGTTTCAGCCCTCAGTGGTGACAAGTTGAAGGGGATTGCTCGGGGTATACAGTTCTCTCCAAGGTCTGAGATATGGAATGGTCTAACCTTAAACATAAATCAATTTCTGATAGAAATGCTGGCTCAAGATGCTTTAGTGCTTGAGACAAAGGAAAAAAATGGCAATATTCCCCCATCTGTGTTCAGAGCAAACTGGACACATTTTCAATGCATTCTCTTGCAGAATATAGGAATGGGTAAATTTAGCACTGTTTTTCCACACCTTCTCCCAATCTTTGAAATATATATTATGTCCTAAGTCTTGCACCCAGTTAATCATATATTCTTTAGTAGTTACTTCCTGCAGATCGATCCTTAATCTTAATTTATACATTTTTGACAGGAGGTAGGTATGGAGCCCTGGTGGCACAGTGGTTAAATGCCAGTACTGCAACCACAAGGTTGTGAGTTCAATCCTGCCAGGCTCCAAGGTTGACTCAGCCTTCCATCTTTTCGTAGGTCGGTAAAATGAGTACCCAGCTTGTTGGGGGCAATTAGCTAAAAATACATTGTAAACCGCTTAGATAACACTTAGTTGATAGGCAGTATAGAAAGAAATGCTATTGCCCTGCCATTGCTTTCCAGAAGTGGTAATTCCAAAGTTATACCTCCTCTTTCCATGTCCTTTTTAAACCCCTCTTTCATCTGGAGGTAAGGGAACCACTGTATAACAACACCCTCTTGTTGAAGCTTTTGTTGGTCTTTCAATTTAACTTCTCCATCTTCTAAGTATGCTAGATCTTTATAAGTGAAGCATTCTCCCTCTCTCCATAGTGAACCATTCTCCCTCTCTCCATAGATCTTTTATCTGAAGTGCTTCTACTGGGGAGACAGAGGATGGCAACTTAGAATATAGAAGGGGTTTATACTTTATCCATATCCTGAAAAAAGATTTCCTAGCTACATGTTGGAGGAACATTTTCTGCACTTCAGCCTTGCCATACCATAAGTAGGCGTGCCACCCAAAATGCAGATCATGCACCTCCAGTGCCAAAAGCTGACAATTATTCAATAATACCCATGATCTTATCCAAACCAGGCATGCTGCCACATAGTATGTTCTTAAATCTGGCATAGAAAATCCACCTCGTTCCCAGAGATCGGTTATTGGTTTGAACTTTACCCTTGGTTTTTTCCTATTCCGAAGGAATCTTACTATATCTTTTTTGCAATTTCCAAACCACCTATAAGGAATGGCTATTGGAATTATTTGGAATAGGAATAACATATGTGGTAAAATACTCATTTTAAACAATGATATTTTCCCAATAAAGACAAACTTAGCCATTTCCAAACCTCCAGTTTCCCCTGAACAAATTTCCAGGTTGTTAAATAATTATTCTGAAATAATTGGTTATTGTTGTTAGTAACCTGAGTTCCCAAATATTTAACTCTATGGGTACACTGGATTCCAAATATTTCCTCAAGTTGGGTTTTCTCTTGGGTTTTAATATTTAATTAACATTTTTGTTTTATGTTTATTAATTTTAAACCTTGCCATCTCACCAAACAAATTAATCACTCTGTTTACTTTGGCTATTTGAGATAGCGGGTCCTCCAAAAAAAGCACCACATCATCAGCAAACTCCTGGATTTTATATTCATCTTTGCCAATCTTCACACCTCGGATATCCTCCTGTTTTTGAAGCACTTCCTAGAAGCACTTCTAACACCAAAATAAATAATACTGGAGACAGTGGGCACCCTTGCCTCGTCCCTTTCTGTACAGGAAATGTTTCAGATTGATTGGAATTGATAATCAAGCATGCCTCTTGACCCAAACAGATAGACTTAATCCAGGTCAGAAATGCCTGCCCGAACTTCATTCCTTCCAACACCTGCACAATCTTATGTTATCGAAGGCCTTTTCTGTGTCTAGGAAGAGTAACACTCTTTTCTTTTCATTATGTGACTCAAAATATTCCAATATATTCATAACAATTCTGATATTGTCCCTCATTTGTCTCCTAGGAAGAAAACATGTTTGGTCTTCATTAATATAACTAGGGAGAATCTGTTTTAAACATTTGGCTGGAACTGATGCAAATATTTTGCAGTTATCATTGAGAAGAGAGATTGGCCTAAAATCTCTACATGTGGCTTCTTCCGACTCAGTCTTTGGTATCAGTACAATGTTTGCTTTTTGCCAGCTATTCGGAATCTGGCTATTTTCCAATATTGAATTCAGCAATTTCTGTAGTGGTTTCACAAGTTGGTCTTTGAAATTCTCATGAAAATTTGCTGGCAGTCCATCTGGGCCCAGAGCTTTTCCCAATTTGGCCCTATCTATTGCTTCTATTATTTCCATCAAGGAGACAGGCTGGTTCAAAACCTCTCTGTGCTCTGGCTTAATTTAAGGAAGCTTTTGAGATTGTAAATAATCTTCCAATGTCAACTTATTCACCGGATAAGTTGCAATGGGCTAGTTTAGGGGGCACAAACTAGCAGCTTTATCCACCAACATATGATTGAGAGCCTCAGGTGGAATAGCCAGGTCCTCCCTGATAATCATAATAGCTATATGCTACCTCCAGGATAAGAGGAAGCATGTGTCTGAATACCTGTAGTTTGAAATTGGATATTTTTCTCATGCTCTGCTTGTGGTCTCATGGTCTTCTGTTTGACCACCATGAGAGACAGGACAGATGGGCCTCTAGTGTGATCCATCATGGCTCTTCATATGTTCTTTCAGGCATTTCTGTGTGAACATCTGTTAACTTAATTTCTGAATGAATTTCAGAGAGACAAGGCAAGCACTAATATCATTTAGATTCACAGAGACTTCAAAAGAAATATTAGTTCACAACTGGTAAGATTTCTCTAGAATTAACTTAGGTCCATTGACTTCAAATTGTTCTTTTTAGGCTTTTTCTCCTATTTATTCAGAGATGTAACATTCCACTGTCTCATTTCTTTGCTCCACTTTTCAGCATTTGGGGCTTCAAGAATCCAAAGCTGACCTCATTTTTCACCACTGTCTCTTGTTATTTCATTAGTGAGAAAATTCATTAGAGTTTTAAGCATTTTTTATTTTATTTTTGCTCAGAGGCAAGGCAGTATTACATTAGCCTGGTTACCATAGTAACTGAATTCTTATTCTTAGACTGTGCTCCTGCATATCTCAGACACTCGGGCTTTGCGTTTACCAATTTACATGCGGTGATTGTACAAAATACCTGCATTTTATGCCACCCAGTATATTAGTGCTTAAATGGATCTTAGGAGTTCTCTCTTGAAATGGAAATCACTGAAAAGAATTTCTTTGTAATCTTACATCTGCTTTCTTGGTTTCTGGAATATTTTGTTTGCTTCTTGGATTCTAATCATGCCCAAGATGTCTTAGACTTCACTAATGATACTCTTAGGAACTCCTGTATTTACTGCTGCTGCTTGTTAGATAAAACTCTTGACTAAGTCCAACATTAGTCCCAAATGGAGTAAAACTGGAAAAATGGGGCCTGTTAATCACCACCTTAATAAGTCTCATTGATTTCAATAGTCCAACTCTAGTTCAGACTAAGCCTAGATTTAGACATCTTTATTATAGAGGTATATGCATGGCATAGCCTGGTATATCTGCCTGTTGTTTGCCTTACAGTCTGTCCAGCCTAAAGGTTGAGGGGAAAAATAATCATGTGCTAATTATTCTACAATTCAGCCAGTGTGATGTTGTGGTTTGAGTGCAAAGAAACCAAAATTCAAATCTCCACTTAGCCATGGAAACTCAATGGGTGACCTTAGGTAAAAGTTTAATTCTCAGTCTCAGATGAAGCGTTTGAACAAATTGGACCACAAAAATCCTATGCTACAGTCTCCATAAGTTCAGAAATTACTTGAAGGCACACAACAAAACCCTCTCTACCTCATTCCTGCCCATAAATCCAGTTGCCAGAAGAGCTATGCATGAGTCTTCCAGGCAGTAGAACTCCAGAGTTGATGGACAACCACTTTATGTGCCCTTATGGTCCAACTGTTGTCATTAACTATAAAACATATGTCAAAGATGGGGAGCCTTAGATGTCAACTCCCAGAAGCTGCAACCATCATGTCCAGCAGTTAGGGATTATGGGATTTGTTAAAGCATCTTTCCCTCTGATCTCTGTCACAAGAGCAAGACTACAAGATCCCATAAAAAGTGATTCTCAGTGGTTGCTTTGCAGCTTTGAAATTGTTTTGCCTTGGAGAAGATGGTGCTCTTAATCATGTGACAAAAGAAAATATTAAAGGTCTTGAGAAAAGTTAGGGATGCTGAAAGTAAAGTGGGCCATGTAATTTAGTCATCATCAGTGTTCTGCTAGAAAGTGAAAAGAGATGTTTTGAAGTGCTCCCTTCATACTATTCTAATCAGAAGATGAACTGCCACCTTCAGTATTATGTAGAGGTTTGCCAGGTATAGTCAGGAAGGGATGGCTTTGTTGCCTACTCCATTTTTTCAAGAATGGCCTGGAAGAAGATTTGACTGTGGATGAGCTGGTTCATTAGTATTTCAAACCTCTTACTTCAAGCATCTCACCTACTAATACTTCCCTGATCTATGCTTCTCTTTCCTAATGGGCCCAATAAATGCATCTCAGGGGAGGGGGAATCCTTGATTTTCTTCTTCCTGACAGAAGAACATAGATTGAGGGTTAGACAACTGGAGGTCTAGAATTCAGTCCCCACCACAGTAATATGCACTTTAGCCACCTACATCTATCCAAAGTGAAACTCATCCAAAGGGTTTTTTAGAGAGAGTAACCTACCTACAACAGAAGCTTTGTCAAACATCATATCTTCTTTATCTCAGGTAAACAGGTCTGAGAAAATGAGATGCCAAGGAAAACAAAGAGAAGAGGATTACAGAGATCTTAACATATTTCTTGTCCTTGCAGGAGAAATTGAATGGTAAAAGACAACTTTATACTGGCAGCTTCTGTGTCAGTGGGACAATAAATTTACTCCAAGTATTTCTCTGAACATTAAAGGAACTACAATGCCCAAGATGCTGAACTTTACCCTGAACACAGATTCAGGACCTTGGATAGTTCCTTTAAATTCAGATTAAAAACTAATGCAATTTCACCCTTACCACCCCCATCCAGAGAGGGGACCCACCAACCTGGATTGCAGCTTTGCTGACCGCTGAATTCTTGTCAGTTTGAAACATATTAAAGTTCCAGCCCCAGGGCTTTAAGTAAAGGACTGATATTTTATTATAGAACAGCCTTTTTTCAGCAAGATTTCAGTAGCTTCACTTTAGTACTCTGATCCACTCTGAAAGTTATGGACCATGATGATAAATGTGAAATATTATTGGTATGTTGCTGTGTGCTGTTTTACTCTTTTTTTTCCCTCAACGGTTTTTTTGCATTGCATTGCGCTGCATTGCATTGCATTGCATTGCAGTTTTTTCTGCAATGCAGTAACTTCTGTTAGCATCTGGCTGAATTTTTATTTATAGGCCACAAATATTTAATACAGTTTAGTTTCCAAGTTTTGTTAATGCTGATTGGCCTGGTACAACACAAATAGTTTATTATTGTTTTCATTTTCTTGTAATCTCACTGCTTCTTTTCATGAGATACAAATGCAGTTCTTTTACAACCATGTGCTGAGTGTGAAAGCCTAGTTAAGTAAACTATCAATCAGCAAACCAGTTTGCTCTAATTATTTTTAATTGGAACTAATTTTAATTAATTACTAATTCAGAGTTTTTATATCACAACCACAAAAGTTCACATAGCAGCTTACAAATGTGTGTTTTGTATGCAATACTAGGAACAATAAGAGTTGTTACAGAGCAGTAGCTCCTCAGAAGATGTTTGCTCATTCTTGCCATTTCACTTTATCTGAATATCTGCTGTGATAGATAAGCAGAAGCTGGATAGACACTACCATGAAATGTTGTAGCCGTGGACTGTTTGCATTCACAGTAAATTAGACTAGTGCACAACTGTCAGAAGGTAGGGAAATGCATTAGTTTGCAGGTGACTTTGGAGGTCTAGCACATACCCCTTGCAAAAAATATTGTCCCCAAATGCCCTTTTGAGATCATATTTGCCATGTTTTTGAGGGGCCCTTGGGAATTTTAGGCCCAGGAGCGGCCTTCTTTACAACAGGGAATAACTCAAGAATCCAGGAACTCTTAATGACCCCCTTTGGCTACAAGAGGCCACCAAAAATGGCTTGGGGCTACATACATCCCATGGGCTGCATTTTGTTCATTCTGGACTAGGTGATCTTGGAGATACCTTCCAACCATGTAATTTTAGGTACAATAAAGGTAGCAGAACTAGCTTTTAAAACAGAAGGATCAAATTTTCATTTTACTTGAGTCAAGGTCTTAGAAGATGAAGCTGTTACAAAGCCAGATGGAACAGTATGTTGAAAGGAATTCAACTGGCAAAAGAGCACATGAAGAAGCACAGGGAATAATAGCAGCATGTATCTGACAGCAGAGATGTTGGTGCTTCCCTGTAATATGATGAGATACATCAGATTGACACCATTGAATAAACTTGCAAGATGACATTATCCCATTTAGTCAGATTTCTTATCTAAAGAATGCAGAAATACAACAACTCTTATAGCATGTGTTCCAACAGCTAAGCTTCATAATGTTGAGGTTGAATATCTAATGAGCACAAATCCCAGACTGAGGTCCAGAACTGAAAATAGACTCTCAATTGAGTCAGAAAATTAATGCTTCTACATTTGCCACCACTCACTGAATGAGATCCAAGAGCATCACTGCTACTGTGTATGAATAAACAAGACCACAGAACCAAAGATATGGGTAAAGCAAAACAGCATGTATAATTTAAAGCAGGGATGGGCAACTGCAGAGCTACATTAAGGGAGCCACATCCCCCCCCAAGGAGACCTTGGAAGGTCATCTCCGCTGCACCCACTCATTAAAAAAAATAAATCAATTTTTTGCTACCAAATAAAAACCTTAAGCATAAAAAACATATCATGTGTGGTTTTCTTTAGCAAGATTACTAGGCCCCTGCAGATCTCCATCTGTGAAAATGTCTTCCATACCCCTGGAGATCATGGGAGGCATTTTAGAGCTTTTTTTTTTTTCAATAAAGGTTTTTTTGCCAAAATAACCTCTGGCAGGGCCTGTGGCCACAAAAATGACCCTGAAGGGTTGCATGTGGCCCTGGCAGAACATTGCCCACACTTGAAGTTTGCCCATCCTTGAATTTTTTCACAGGCTGGTAAGCAACACAGTTCATCTTATCCATTCCCAGATGGTGATGAAACAAAGGGAATATGATGTAATATTTCCACAAAGCACAGTGGTATAGTCTTCTTTTCTGTGCTAGTACTGCTATGCAACTGTTTTATACATAGTCCTTTGATTTGCAGAGCTCAATATGAAGTAATAAATGTTTTTGGCTAGTCCACAAACTGGTACCAATAACATTCAATAAATATACAGATTGAAAAACAACAGTAATCATTTTCTTTTCTTTTATCTCACCTATTTCTTCTAAGAAGTACCCTTGTTCATGTTTGACATCCATGTCACCAGCTGCACAAAAATCTGTTTCCTACAGCACATGCTATGGCTCTACTGCATAGTAGAATAATACCTGGCTTCATGGTTATCGGCGTCTGAACAGTGGTACTTAGTGCTTTTCTCTATTGTGAAAGTGAATGAGAAAGTAATATGAGATATGAAGGTTGGAAAAGAGAAGTACAGGTTTATAATGTGTATGGAAATGAGGACTGCAATCTTTAATGGACGGATCTGGGGCATCAATCAACATTTAATTACAGATTAAACAGAAACACACACACCTCTCTTGAAGAACTTGCCACTATACAAACTTAACAAGATATACTTTCCTAGACTCTCCAAAACTTTTTTTTAAAAAAATATCACTACAAATTAGTAGCAGTTGTTAAGGTCACTAGCATCAAAAAATAAAACTAAATGTGTCTCAGTTGCAAATTGTTCATTGATTAACAGATCAGAAAACTAGGTCAGCTTACATGGGACTCCCAGATATGTTTTATTTCATATTAATTATTTTGGCTAGTGTATAAAGGAAAAATGGTTCATCAATTGTTTGATATATTTCTACCAATTGTTTTGTCACATTCTATTGTATGCAAATTAAATGAGTCAAAAACCAATTAATCATGTTTTAAGCTGAGTGGTTGATTTAAATCTTTAATTGGTTGATAGATTTTTACCCTAAAAGTCTTATTAAGTACTCTTGAGATGGACAGAAATTAGAAACTGAGGAAAGTGAAGACAAGACAGAACTGCTGTTTTTTCCAAACTAATGTTGAGGTAGAAATATTTCCAGAGCTTTGGAAAGATTCTATACCTTCCACTTGCTGTAGGAAAAAAATGCATAATTTACTCCTATTTTCCTCAGCAAATTTGTAAAGTGTGGAGGCATGCACACATGAGCATGCATTTTAAGCAGCTGAGCACATATGCCTTGGAACTCTGCTTGGGACAGAGTTTCTACAAGCATGTAGATCAGTGTTCAAATGTGTGCAATTTATGCCAGTTATAAATTTGCTTCATACCACTGCAACAACAGCAATAAGAAAGCGTGGAGGTGTGCTCAGAAATGCTTCTCTGAATTCCTTGGGAAAGGATGCTACAGAAATAGAATAAGTAGTCATTTTCTTTCATTTTTACTAAAAAAAAAAAGGATCTTGTCAAAACCTCTTTATTAATTCCTGAGTTCAGAACCATAAATATCTCTAACCTTTCTGGATACATATAAAACCTGAGTTCATTCCAGATAGCAATGAAATGGGCAGGTTTTGGAAAGACTACTGGAAAATATTCGAATGACAGATGGAAGACAAGGTTCTAGAGTGTTGATAAACCTTGATGAAGCAAATACTGGAGGGATGAGAATCTCCACAATCATGGCAAAAACCGCAAGGCAGGGTTGTACAGAAAAATACAGTTTTATGCATAAAATGCCATTTCCTGTTTCAAAATATCTATGCATTATTATTTTTGTTTCTATTTTTGGACAGAATAAGTTCATTTTTCAAGTAGTCTGCAAAATCTGCACAGTTTTAAAGGATTTTAATGCTGCAAAGAGAAAAAGAACAATAAATTAAGAATTTATCTCCCTAAAGTTCATTTCTTGTACAAGTTCACATGTGATGAACAACATAGCTCAGTAGCTTAACCAGATTTGACATTTCCTCACATATATTTTGTACTGAGAAAATTTACAAGTTGAGGGGCCCAAGTATTCATTTTGGGGACTCAGTACAAATTTTGAGCTGCTAACCTATGCACTTTCCTAGAACAGAGTACTTGCACAATTAATACAAGAAATGTGGGGGGGGTTTTGTGGGAGGGGGTTGATGTTGTTTTTTCTTTGCTTCCCTATGTGACATTTTTTTCACACGATCTTCCAATTCCACAGTCCCTTGCATAAGCAGGAGAAAAGGATAGTTGGTAGGAGAAACAAAGTGTTATAATTATGGACACTAATCACAGTGGCTGCAGTGTGCAGAACTACTAGTAACCTTTACAGGTACAAAATCTATGTGCTTGTAGGATTTTAAGCCACTTAACTGTGGTGTCAATCTAATGTGAACTTGTACAAGAAATTGACTTTGAGAAGATAAACCTATGATTTTGCCATGAAAAGATCAAAGAGATAATATTTCAAAGGGATCTGTGGAAATGTATGCAGCTGCATTGATCCATGACACACTGACAGAATAACACCTTTCCTAAAGCCAACCAAAATGTTACAAAATAATCAGCTGGCTCTTTAGAAATCTGCTCAGTAGCAGACTCACCACCTCACTGTTAGAGAATCCATAGGTTGCAACTACCCATCCCAGTACACATTTTTAACTCACAATAATATTGTTTTCCCATTATGGTACTACCTTTCTGTCACAATGGGATTGCATGCTCCCGTAAGGCAGGAAGCTAAACTAATGGTAGCAGTTCTGGTGGTAGAGTTTCCCATGTCAGACAGGCTTTTGCTGAGGAGCAAGACTTATTTTTTTTTTTCAAACAGCTACTGGGCAGCAGCAGTAGTGACAGATAACACTGGCAGAGGATCTCTCAGAACAAGAACAGTGGCACCATCACTAATAGTTGTTAGTACTGTAGAGATGGAGTCACTGGTAAACCATTTCTGAATGTCTTTTACCATGAAACCCCTATGGTGAGACAATTTAAAATGAAAGAAGAGAGAGTGTCAGAAGATGAGACTCCCAGATTGGAAGGCAGTCAAGGAACTATTGAGAAGAACAGAAGACAAATACCGCTAACACTGTGGCTAATGATGACACTGGACTCAAGCCAGTTTATAGATTATAGATTATTTCCTATTTAGGGAGGAGCATTTAGAATTCTCAGCCAGAGAGCTCTAGTGTTCATCAAATTACAAACCCTCATATTCCACAGGATGTAACCATGGCACTTACAATGAGATCATGATACTATAATTGCGTAGTGTGAAAGTGCTCCAGGACATCTTTCCAAGAGCTTCCATGGAGGACCCAGAGACAATGCTAGAACTATTGAAATCTATTTTATTTGCGCTCCAGAGTTAGCAAAGGACCAGCCAAGACATTCCATTTGACTATTCTCAGCAGTTTTTGTGAAGTCAATGAAATGAAGCAGATGGGGGCCATTGTGGCAAAATTGTACAAAGGGCTTCTGTGCTGTCCTGCACAATAAACCTGGTATTCATGGCTTACTGTTCGTCCAGCTAAACCTGAGTGAAACCAAGCACACACAACAAAAGATTGCTGGAATATGATTAATTAAAACTCCTTATCTTCAACATAGGGAAATAGCTGCTGGAAGAAAAACAATAGAAGAAAGAAACCCCTTTTAAAAAACAAATTAGGTTGAATAAATCCATTTAAAGAATTCTAATGTGCACACCAGATAGAACCATTTAAGAGATATGGGTGTTAGACAAAAGAAGAGTGATTATTTTATTTCCCCCTTGTTTTGAAATGACTTGTTAACCAGTCTGTTTGACCTCAATTTGACTTTCATATTTTAGTAAGTCTTAGTTAGTCAATAGAAAAATATATGTCTTAACGTCTGAATTCTTCTCCCTGACTACCAGCAGAGATTCAAAGCTGGTTAAAATACCACATTTGGCTAGGTAGGTAAAGTGAGATTTATATCCCATCCCAAGTTACATTACATCTCTTTGTTGATTACACTGGAATAGGTCTGGATAGAAATGATGACAATATAATTTACGTGACAAATGGAATCTTTATCTTAAATTGATCACATTGTAATTAATGGAACAGACGTGAGGAAACATTACCCCACCAGATGTTTTGGATGTCAGTTCCCAAAAATCCCAGCCAGCAGGGCTGATAAGACTATGGAACTTGCAATACAAAATATTTAGGCAAGTTTTCCCACTTTTGCTTCCATTATTATTATTGTTTTCTTGTGTCTGTGCAAAACTACCAAGCATGAATTTTGTACAGAATAAGTCTTAGACTGCACAGGTTTTGAAGCTACCTTGGATTCTACTTTAGGAGACAGGCAGCAAAGAAATGAAATACATAAAATAAAATAATTGTTACAACCCTTCAAATTGACTCTGGCTTAAGGCAACCCCAACAAAGGGTGGGGATGGAAAGAATGTTTGAAAAATGTGTCTCTGAAGTGTCAAAAGAAACCCTGAGGAAGAGAATTCTGAATTAACATACATCTTTACAGTAGAGACTTATCCTACATAAAATTTCCACATGGTTTTGCACATAAAATTTCCTTTTTGTGCAGAAAAAACATATTTCTGTGCAGAAATATTATTTTCTGTGCATTAAAAAACTGTTTCCTTTGCAGAAAATGCTGTTCTCTGTACAAGAATACCACATATGAATTTTGCAAAGAATAAGTCTCAGACCTTGACTAGTCTTCAAAAATTGTATAGCTTTTTAAGAGTTACTGCACCAAGAAGAAAATTGCTAAAATTACTTGATGTTTCCCCTAAGAAGAAAAATAAAAAATTATATGCCTAACATGGATATTCCTTGCCAAGATTTTCCACTGCCTTCCTGTATGGTTGAGAGATTTTTACTTGCCCAAAATCACCCAGTGGGTTTCCGTGGCCAAGCAGGGGATCTAAGCCCTGGTCTCCCAGTGTCCTGGTTCAAAACTCAAAACTCTACACCACACTGGCTCACCTATATCTTCATTTAAAGTCATCTTTTCACCCTAAACCAGAACACAAGACAGTTTACAGGTTAGAGCAAATACAATAGAGTTAAAACATACAAAAGATCAACATTAAAATGGAATTAAATTATTTACAGCATTTACATCATACAAATTAAATCACTTAATTAAAAATAATAAAGAGCAGTTTAAAAACAATACAGTTAACACCGTACAGCACCCTCTTAAAAACTTTTCTTTAAAAATTCACAACAGGATTTTTAAAAAGACACCAATAAACAAAACTACAATAATTTATAATATTAAAATACCTTTAACAAACCATGATAAGAAAAGCAAAACCAAACCTTAACGATCACATAACGAGAGCATACATTCATTTTGAAAAAAAGGAAAAAACTAATCAGCAAAGATGTCTGCAGTCCATGCTTACTTAAATATTTAATTCTTTTTATATCCTGCCTTTCATCAGAATCCCAGGGTGAGTCACAACCGTGTTAAAACAATGATAAAATAATCAAATAAAGTGACTGAGCATGTAATACCAGCCAATAAACAATCAAATACTCAGCAGCAGGATTTGATTGCAGCAGCAGCAGCTAAGCATTTTGAAATGCCTAATGCCAGAATCTCAATAAAGTAAAAGCTAGACAAGTCTTTTAGGAAAATATGTTCCAGAATTGGGATGCCATTCAGGACATGAGGAATGTTATTAAAATTTGTCATTCTTAAGCCCCAGGGCCAGCAAGAACTCTTGCCTCCAGGTGCAATGTCATTATAGCCTAAATCTAACTATGAGTCCCAAATGGAGTAGACCAACTTAATCAATGGAACTTACATATGTGTTATGTTACCAGACTCCCATTGATTTAATGTGTCTACCCTAAAAAGGACTAAAAATTCAATTTAGGCCAAGGAGTACTTCATTTTCCAAAGATGTTTCCACAATTTGTGCAAAAAGAATCTCTGTGTTAAACTTTAGGTCAGTGGTTCTCAACCTGTGGGTCCCCAGATGTTCATGGACTTCAGCTCCCAGAAGCCCTGAGCATTGACCATAGTGACTGGGGCTTCTGGGAGCTGAAGTCCATGAACATCTGGGGACCCACAGGTTGAGAACCACTGCTTTAGGCCCTTTCTGCACCTTACCTGCATCCTGTGACATCCTGGCATCATCCAAGCAGTGCCTTTGCTGGGATGGGAGTATGTCCCAAATCTTTCCTTCTTCAGTGCAACCGGCCTCTTCCTGTGCTGCACTGAGAAAGGAAACACCTAGATACCACTTCCGCCCTTTCTGCATGGCCCCAGCCAATGTGATCATCATGTGAAAGGAACATATTACAGGACTTTTTCTGGTAATACTATACTGTGCAATCGCGATGGCTGTGGACCTGATAGGAGTGGGACCGTGATGATTACACATGGTGAACTCACAGTCCCCTGGTTCTATGATCAAGGTTTTAGGATTGATTAATCGATCAATCAATTAATTAAAAAATAATCATAATCATAATATTTCCGTGTGCATTCCACCTTTCCCTCCAGCACAAGATCTAAGGCAGTGAGCTCATATTGATATCAAGGTCATATTGATTCTCAAAGTTGCCTTCTTTGATTATTTGTGTATTTTTTTCCCTAATGTGAATAAAATTATTCTCCTTGAGTCTCCCCATGTAGTTATTTCCTTTCTTCTTGAGTCTGCAAAGTCACTCTTTCAGTTCTTACTATTGTGCTAATATATGTAGAGCAGCATACCAGTTATATCCCACTGAGCACAATAGAAAATGATAAGCAAATAACTCATTATGCTTAAGGAATCATTCAGAACAAAATGTGCAGGACAGGTTTGAAGCTCAGAGCAAAACAGTTTTTAAGCAAATGCAAACACAACTGAAACCCCATCAGATTGAAAACAAGGCAGATGTCAATACTTTGTGAATGTCACTGTTTTAAACAGGCTATGCGATATCACAAGGTTACTTGTCTCAACACAATTGTTGGTTTAGGGGACAGTGAATCACTTCAAAGTGTCTCTTTGTCAGAAGGAGAGCTTTCATAAAGATAGCATTGTTACCAAGCCTGGTTTCTCCCTCTTATCTATCTGTGTGAACTTGTCTTCCTCAATTTTTCTCTGTCAGCTAGAATAAGAATAATTTCCTGCAGCAAGAAATGTCTAATAAACAGATATAACATAATATTCAAAGTATAGCAAAGCATTTTGTCATATGGAAGATACATGCTTCATGGTGTAGTCCCTGTAAGTTCTGATGAGTGCAATAAGGAGTTCGCTCAGGAAAATGTGTTTCAGATTGCAGACCTGGTTACAACATTGTAAAAGTGACTTTGAACTATAGCATCACATAATTCACTGTATTTCTCAATATAGTGATTTGGATTTAGTTGAATTATCTATGTGGCATATTTCATCTCACAAGTTGAAAGAAAAGGAAACCCAGCCATCCATATTTTACACTTGAAGTCAAAGATATAGAAGAGCAGCAATTGTGAGAGGTGCAACAGAAAATATCTCTCACTACTGCCGTTACAAGGTGATGAAGGCCATTTCCACACTAACCTGTTATAGCACTATTATTCCACTTTCAACATCCGATAGAATCCTGGGGTTTGCCATTTAGGGAGCGGCCTAATGGTGCTATAACAGACTAGTGTGGAAATGGCCAAAGACTCAAGGCACACTATTTATGGAGGCTATGTGTTCTTGACTGATATATGTGCCTTTGTTGATGGATTCCCATGATAACAAAATTATATCCATGACATAGGCCTGTCCTAGGATATTTTTCTGCCAAGAGCAAAGGAAAGGATAGCCACCATATAACCCTCCTTCGCATGTAGAAGCCAACTAACTTGGCAGTTGATTCTTATGTTAACATCAGTGATGGGATTGCACCTTCCACCTGAGCAAGGACAACCAGTTCCATAGGGCATGCAAGGCAAGATACCTGGAATAAAGAACTCTGTCCACCATCAGCAGTAAATCAGAGCTAGAAATGTCACATTTTAAAAGAACCTAATTATTTTACTCATCATTCTGCTCACCCAATAGCTCATTATTGCTATTGTAGTCTAGAAAGGTTCATTGCTGAGTTACTAGTATATTATCATTACTGTTATTGTAGTGTCGTTAGAAAATAAAGTTCCCCCAATAGTCAACTGAGATATTGCACCTTGGCAAAAGATAGAAAAAGAAGAAAGAAGTCATGGATTGAAGCGTATCATATATTACAACAATTATTACTTTAAATGTGCACTCAGAATTTTGGTGTGTTGAATACTTTCTATCTAAATGTGCCAACATAGGGGAAAGAAATTGTCTGAATACATACTAAAGAACAGCTTAAATCCCAGAAATGTAGATGCACTACCTGCTTTCCTCAGTGTGAATCTGTAACCAATTACAGAATGACAGTTTCATGAAGTAGACAGTCCCAGAACCTTTATTTGTGCTTTGTTATTGTTGGTCGTTTGTTTTCAAGGAAAATGTTTTTATAGAATGACGTCCACAGAAATAGTCCACATCAAGGTATTATGGCATATAACTAAAATATTACTATTATTATTATTACTATTAACAAATTGTTTTTCTAAATTTCAACTACAGGTTGGCACTTTTTGATCAGAAATAAAACTTGTTTAATGGTTGTGTTTCAGTTCTGTGGAGTTATGAATATCATGGTTTGATTTACAATGAAAAGTCAAATTAAAAAATTTCTACTACTAACATATTTTAGCTAGTTCTTAAATAGTTACCTGTTTAGTGTGATACACAGTGATAGGTTTCATCCATATAAATTGAAGATGACGACAAAGATTGAGAAATATCTCAATTTAAACAGCCGTAGGCAAAAAAAAAGTCTCATTTCAAAGATAGTCATCATAGGAACACAGAAATGTTGTGATACTTGTGTTACCCCAAAACATGACTGCCATAAGGGCCCACTAACAATGTCAATACCTCTATTTGAAAATGGGAAATAATTAGCTCAAAAATGGGAGACCTGAGAGGGAGGGGTAACTTAACATCTTTTCTACCAATGTTTACAGGGTCAGGCAGGAAAGGACCAGCCAGAGATTTAAAATGTAAATTAAAAATGTGTTTTTATTAACAAGATTCACAAAAGCACACAAAAGCTCACGTGCTCACACACTTGCAATGACTAAATGAAAGAAAAGAGAGGAAAATTGTGATGGAGGACTTTAAGGGATTCGGGAGATATTTACCAGTCTGAAGGGTAGCGAAGAGAAGCAGCAATATGGCTTAAGTAGACCCTTAAGGACAGTTGTCATTTGGGAATTGGATGGACAGTGTGGTGTTCAGAATGGTGAGAGACTGCAGTACCAACAATGAAGTCCAGACAGAGCTAATGGTCTTAGTGTTTAGGTGACAAAAGGATAATGGCTGTCATAATAGCCAAGTGTTGTGGTAAGGTGGGGAAACAATAGGGAAACATCCAAGTGTGGGGGGGATCAGGGCTGAAGCAATCACAATTTTCCGCATTTAACTCTGAGAAGTTGAGCTCATTAGCATAAGCCTATCCATCTTGAGAGCGGCTGCACCATTAGCCTGACAATGACTCAGTTCCTGCTGACCTGCCTTGCAATCCAACATATACAGTCATTAATTTGCCTCTTCTAGTGTGATCTTTCCATCACCTCAAGTATCATTTATATCAATGCCAATTAATATAGTACCAATGAAATAATATTTTGCCAATTAAACCATGCCATCAAGGGGTGTGTGGGGTGCCTTAAGACCTGCAGATCCAGGCACAGTCAGAATATTAGTGTGGTTGAAAAAGAAGACAGGCCTGTAGATTTTGGTCAGCAAGCATACAAACTGATGACTGCAGTTTGTGCCTTAAATTAGAAATTTGGCATGAGTGTTCCAAAACTCGTTTTGTTCCATCAGACTTCTACTGACTATCTAGGATTGGGCTTCTAATCATAGAAATGTAGAGACCACACGGGCCATCCAGTCCAACCCCCGCCATACTGGAACACCCTCAAAGCACTGCTATGCAGCACTGTTTTAAAAATTTGTATACAGTCTTTTAATGAATTTTAATATTGTTAATGTTTAACAGTTTCATAGGGATGGGGGTGCAGGGATGCGGTTGACTCCAGGTGGCAATGTATTTGGGGCATCCTAGCCCATAGCCATTTCCCTGCATGCCCTGGCCACGCCCCTATGCACCGCAGCCACACAGCCCTCCTGCCCCCCCAAACACTCCAAGCTCTGCCACTGATGTTTAATATTTTAACTTCATCATTTTTTTTTATTTAATCTTTAAATTTTAATTTATTTAACCAAATGTTTTAACCTGTTACTTTTGAGTCCTATTATTGGGAGAAAGATGGGCTATACATTAATTAATTAAATATTGTGCAATGTATTTATGGATTGTGCATGTTGCATTACACAATGGCCCCTAGCCATAGACATAAGTTGCACAATGTTACTATTCCAGGAGATGTAGGGAGAAGGTCAGAAAGGCTAAAGCACAGAACGAACTTAGGTTGGCCAGAGACATTAAAAACAATAAAAAGGGCTTTTTTAAATATGTCTGCAGCAAAAGGAAAAAGAAGGAGACAATAGGGTCAGTGCGCAGGGAAGATGGTGAATTATTAACAGGAGGAAGAGAAAAGGCAGAACTCCTCAACACCTTCTTCGCCTCAGTTTTTTCCCAAAAGAATAAAAACACTCAACCTGCCGGTTGGGGAGCAGGTGAGGAAGTGGGGGAAATGCAGCACAGAATAGGTAGGGAGGTAGTACAGAAATACCTGGCCACACTGGATGAATTCAAGTCTCCAGGGCCAGATGAATTGCATCCTAGGATTTTAAAAGAACTGGCAGAGGTCATTGCGGAACCTCTTGCTATAATCTTTGAAAACTCTTGGCGGGCCGGAGAAGTTCTGGCAGACTGGAGGAGGGCAAATGTTGTCCCCATTTTCAAGAAGGGAAAAAAAGAGGACCCAAATAATTATCGCCCAGTCAGCCTGACATCAGTACCTGGAAAGATCCTGGAGCGGATCATCAAACAGTCAGTTTCTAATTACTTAGAAAACAATGCCGTAATTACGAAAAGTCAACATGGATTTCTCAAAAATAGGTCATGCCAGACTAATCTTATCTCTTTTTATGATAGAGTTACTTGCTTGATAGATGAAGGGAATGCTGTGGACATAGTATATCTTGATTTCAGTAAGGCCTTTGACAAAGTTCCCCATGACATTCTTGCAAAGAAGCTAGTAAGATGTGGGCTGGACAGGGCTACTGTCAGGTGGATTTGTAACTGGTTGACTGACTGTGCCCAAAGGGTGGTCACCAATGGCAGATTCTCATCCTGGAGAGAAGTGACTAGCGGGGTGCCACAGGGTTCTGTCCTGGGCCCGGTGCTGTTCAATATCTTCATTAATGACTTGGATGAAGGAATAGAGGGCACGCTGATCAAATTTGCAGATGACACCAAATTGGGAGGGGTTGCTAATACACCTGATGACAGGATCAAAATTCAAAAGGACCTGGACAGATTGGAGAGCTGGGTCAAGGCTAACAAAATGAATTTCAACAGAGAGAAATGTAAGGTCCTACACTTAGGCAGAAAAAATGGTATGCAGAAATATAGGATGGGGGACACGTGGCTGGATAGCAGTACGTGTGAAAGGGATCTAGGAGTCTTAATAGACTACAAGCTGAACATGAATCAGCAGTGTGATGCGGCAGCCACGAAAGCCAATGCAATTCTTGGTTGCATCAATAGGAGTATGGTGTCTAGATCGAGGGAGGTATTGGTACCACTTTATTCTGCTTTGGTTAGACCTCATCTGGAATACTGTGTCCAGTTCTGGGCACCCCAATTCAAGAAGGATATGGATAAGCTGGAGCAGGTCCAGAGGAGGGCAACCAAAATGGTGAGGGGCCTGGAAGCCATGCCCTATGAGGACAGACTTAGAGAGCTGGGTATGTTTAGTCTGCAGAAGAGAAGGTTGAGAGGGGACATGATAGCCATGTTTAAATATTTGAAGGGATGTCATGTCGAGGAGGGAGTGGGCTTGTTTTCTGCTGCTCTTGAGACCAGGACAAGGAGCAATGGATACAAGCTGCGGGAGGGGAGATTCCACCTGAACCTCAGGAAGAATTTCCTGACGGTCAGGGCTGTCCGGCAGTGGAATGTGCTGCCACGGAGTGTGGTGGAGTCTCCTTCTTTGGAGGTTTTTAAGCAGAGGCTGGATGGTGTTGCATGGCGGTCATGTAGTATATCTCTCCAAGTAAATGCTTATGCTCTGCTAAGGGGATGTTGGATTGTAGTCTCAGTCAACACATCCACAACCAATATTGAATCATGGGGAGACAAACTATTCCTATTTCACTAACAAGTAGTGAATTATAGCCATGACCATTACAAGGGGGCAATCTAACTCCATTCTAGCATATTACTTCAAAAAGTAACTGCTTACCGTTAACTTGTTAGAAAAATCTGCTAGGTCTGAGGTAACTAGAGGGGCACTTGCCACACCCTCCCCACTAATTAGCAACTGCCATCCAAGGCAAGTGACTCAGGCCATTTCTGCACTACACTGTTATAGTGCTATTATTCCACTTTCAGCATCCTATGGAATCCTGAGGTTGCAGTTTAGGGAGGGGCACTTAGAATTCACAGCCAGAGAGCTCTTTGGCCTCAGTAAACTACAAACCCCAGAATTCCACAGGAGGTTGAAAGTGGAATAGTAGCACCATAACAATGTAGCATGGAAACAGCTGCACTGCCTAACAGTAAGACTCACTCTGCCATGACGTAAAACAATGCTATGAATGCCAACTTTTTAAAAAGATTATATATAGATACATAGACATGAGGATGCTGAATTCCTCCCTCCATCTTTTTTTTTTTAATCATTATTACATAATGGGGAAGCTGCAGGTTTATGGGGTGCCATCCCATGAACGGATATCCACCATCCTAAGAGGAGATTTGCTCAGTGGAACTTCTTCCTTTTTACCACAACTTTGGAGCAGATATATGAGGGGTGCAGTAATAGGGCAGCGGGTGGGTGTGTGCAGAAATCCAACCTGCCAGTGGTATCCTTTTTGCTGGTAGATGAACACAACTGAAGAGAACAATGCAATGTATATAATGCTGACATTACTTGTGACGTGATAAAGCTCAATGTAAGTCTGAGAACAGTTGCATGGCCTATATTTACATGGGCTGGTTAATTAAGTTATTAGCATGCTGAACTTTCATGCCATCATCCTCAAAAGAAAAGCAAGGAAGCTGAAGTTTGACGTATGCCTACTGTACTTACCACAATTTTGGTACTAAGGTATTTCACAGGAAAGGATTTGCGTAGTAAAAGAAAAACTAAATTTTCCAGGGATTAATGTTTCATTGATTGCTTGACAGGAACAGGATTATTATATTTCCTCCCTGCTTCTCTGAATCAAAAATATTTCTGGGAAGAGACTGTATTCATGCAAAGCACACTGAATCCAAAGACACTTTAATATAATAATATATTACCACCATCCTTATCACAGGGAAATCTGGATGAGCTTGAAAATAAACAGGTAGTTATTATGATTGGGCTGCTCTTACCATTAGGTAAACTGGGGCAACTCTGGTGGCAGGGGCAGATTTTCCTTCCTGACTCTCTGGCTTTCAGAGAACAGATTTGTGTGAAAGACACATATTTTCCCTAAAGTTGTAACCTGCCCTCAGTTGTGGTAGAGAATATGCATTGTCAACAACGAAGTGAGTATGGACAGCTATCGTCCAAAGAATGGAAAGGGTATAATCTTGTTCATCATGAGCAACAAAATGTCTTGAGCTGACTCCAAATGCTCTCAGATACAAAAAGGCACATCACTTATCATATAATCCTATAATGGTGACACTGACCATTCTGTGGATGATGAGAACAGTAATTCAAAACAGGTAGAAAGTCCCATGTTGAGGGAAGCTTCACCAGAGATGCACTTGCTAAATCAGAGCTTTCCAAATTTTTCATGTTGGTGGCACAGTTTTTTAGACATGCAAGTAGTCCACTCCTAGTCCGCTCCAGGCAAAAAACACATGTTTTGAAAAAAAATCTGACAGGGGTAATTTTATCTGAAACTCAGTAGGCTCTTATAATATTTTGATTGAAACCAATGGAGATTAAGTTATACCTTGCCAGTGGCATTTTGCTGTGGGACATCCCCACACACACATTACATCCGGTAATAAGGTAGAGGAAAACTAGTCCTTATTAGAAACCATTGGGAAGTAGAAGCAGAGGCAGAGGAGGCAGGTAAAGTACAAGTGCATGGCCCTTGCCTTGACTTCCTAGCAAGACCTAACTCCCTTTAGATTTCTATTAACAGGTCTGGCCCTACCATAAGACGGAGCAAGGGATGGTCTCAGATGGTAGATACTGGAGGAGAGGCAGAAAGCTGTTGAAGAAAAGAGCTGTTAATCATATGGCCTACTCTGTACCTCTTGGAAAAGTAATATTTCCACTGGCTGGAGGATCATGGAAATTATACTCCCAAAAGGAAATTATCCTAGACTAACTTGCTAACCTCAGGTGCCAGGAAGGGTCCAATTTCATTATCTATGTAGAAGCAAGATTCCACTAGGTTTTAATGGGAGAGGGGGAGAATTGACAGGCCATAATGCACAGAAATAGAGAGTTTAATCCTTCACTCCCCAACTGCATTCCTTCTTGGAAACCACTCCCTAATTAGCTGTGAAACTCAGGGGGAAAAACTTTCAGTGGCATCAATGGACACTGAAAGCTGTCAAATACATCCACTGCTGGGGCCCAGAAGTGGCAACATCTTTGCTGAGGAGGGTGATGGATTTCAGAAGTGATGTGCACTGTGAGGCATACCAGCAGCCTTTTCAAATAAAAGCCAAAAGTCTTTGGACAAAGTTAAGTTGGACACTGAATTGCCTTCTCAGGTTTTGAAGAATTTTTCTATCAGGTCCATCTATGTCTGGATCAGATTTCTGGAAAGCCTTCAGCTAATTCCATTTTGGGTATTTGATATGTAAAGATTAGGATGAAAAGATCGTGTTGGTCCTCAACGTTCCAATTCCATTTTAATTCAGGCCACTTTTGCACTTTTCAATAGATGTGGCAACACTTTGATTTACAAAGAAATTCAACAGTAAATTGTCAATTAGGGCCTTGGCCGCAGCCCGGTGAGACACAAGGGGAGATTTTTTTTTTCATGCAAATAAGATACAGCTCAGCTAATTTAACAAAACTCAAGCATTAATGGAACAGAGGCCAGTTTGTATTGGAGTGTTCATGTTATCTTGCACTTGATTAAGTGGACTCTGGCTTACCCTCATTCATACATATGTATAGCCATACACATATCCATATGCATATCCCTGCTTATCCAGTTCACTTGAACAATCACAATTTTCATGAAGTGTGCCTTTCAGAGGTGAGATATCCACAGAAGGCTGCAAGCTTAAGCATGATATCTCCAAGAGGCCATATTGCCAAGCAAAGGTGTTAAAGGCTGCAACCTGTCTAATCTGTAGAGAGGCTGGGCATGGTTCCATGCAACAGGTAGCTATGGAGCTTATCTTTCTCTTCCAGAGAGTAATCTGCTTTTAAAATGGCTGGTTGACTTTATTGGCTACAGCTAGGCTTGACTATTTCTGCTGTTCACTGCTTAATGGGATTTCCAGGCACAATCTGCCCACAGTGAAGTACTTCTAGGACCAATTGATTTCAACAGGAGACTTAAGTACACACCTAAATCTGCAGGCCCTCAACACAGTGGGATGAACTCTTTTTAGTAGGGACACTGAGCCCATGGAATACTCTCTATAAGGCTTTGAGCCTTATTTTCAGTGTGTAGGCATCAAGTGAAAGCATCCCTTACTATGGCTATTTGAGCTTTATTTTCACTTTTATGGTTTTGGCTGCTATTTCTTTACTTTTTTTTATTTGACTGTTTTAAAGTGATCTGCTTTGGGATCCAATATGGGTCAAAATGGGGATATATATTTCCTAAGAGGACAACCAAGCACCCTGTCTCTATTTTAGGTTTGCTAGGTAGACATCATCCCATTCCCTTTGGGCCCAAACAAAGTAGAGGGCAGCTAGTCATGCCTGCACTAGCATGGGATTTAGAGTAGTAATAGTAGAGACAAATGAGGAAGATTCTAGGCTGACACCAAGGTCTGGGAAATATCTGCAGAGAGATAAGGGAAGAGTCAGCCTTAAAGAATGCATGAGAGAGTCTGGGGCTAAACTGCTTTGCTCTATCCTGTTCTTTTAGTTTGAGCACTGAAGTTAGTGCAGCGTACTACAGTACCAATAAACTATGCTTTCTGCAAAGAACTGTGACTGTGGTTTGTTTCTTGTGATGTTGGGGGTACATTTTGTGATGTCTCAGAGGTGGGGCAGGCAGGGTTGGAAGGCAGACTTGAACTGCTTCTGGATCAGGGAATAGTGCTAAAGGACACAAGGGCAATCTGGGGAAATAATTCTAGAATTTGGGTAAAAATCCTGTTTAAAAAGGCCAGCCAGAGCTGGGAGCAGGGAGACAAAGCATTTCCTCTGGTGGCGCAGTGGTTAAATGCCAGTACTGCAACCACAAGGTTGTGAGTTCGATCCTGCCAGGCTCCAAGGTTGAGTCAGCCTTCCATCCTTTCGTAGGTCGGTAAAATGAGTACCCAGCTTGTTGGGGGCAATTAGCTAAAAATACATTGTAAACCACTTAGATAACACTTAGTTGATAGGCGGTATAGAAATAAATGCTATTGTTATTATTGCTCAGTGACTGGGCAGATAGCAAAATGTACCTAACGGCTGTAGTGTTTACTGTAGTTCACTACTACAAGGGCTTGCATCACAAGAGGTTATACGTACAGCAAATGTGTGATGGCCATGTCTCTTCCTTCTGCAGTGCAGCTAGGTACTTTCCCAGGCTGCGCTGGGGCAGGAAGCACAGCCATCATGCTTCCAGGGCTTCTGCGGGACAGGTAACTCCAGAATGATGGCACAATTGTGTGTCATTGATGGGGAAGACCCATCGATGATTTAATCCATCATCATGCCACCTGGGGAACAGGAGAAGGACGGGACCATGATGATGTCATGCAGAAGCATCATCATGGTCCCATCCTTCTCCTGTCCCCATTGTGGGATGAGAGGGTGCTGCAGAAAGGGCCTAAGCTGACATGTGCTTATAATCGTTTATGAGTGATCGTTATCAAATAATCAATTTAGCAGGTATATGTCTTTGGTATAAATTTAAGGATTAATAGGTGTAACTACTTAATTAATTTATGCTATTGGCAGCAAGGGTAGGAACCAATGTTTAGTTATTTGTTGTCTCTTCCTTGTAGTCTTTTTTTAATTAGCTGTAGTTTTGTTAGATGCTTATAGTTTTGTTATGTATTGTCTGTTTTTTGTTTGTTTGTATGGTATTATTATGGTGTTTTTTTGTTTTATTTAATGTACAGTTATGTAGTGTTGCTGAGAGTTTTTAATAAAAATGTTATAATTTTTGAAAAGATAGAGAAAAAGCAGTTAGGAAAAATAATATACCAGCAAGACTTTTGCTCATTTATCCCCAGATCTTAACATGTCTCTAAGGTCATTCCCACCCTACACTGTTAAAGTGCTATTATTCCACTTTCAACATCCTGTGGAATTCTGAGATTTATAGTTTACTAAGGCCAAATTGCTCTCTGGCTGAGAATTCTAAATGCCTGTCCCTAAACTGCAAACCCCAGGATTCCATGGGACGTTGAAAGTGAAATAACAGCACTGTAACAGTGTAGTGCAGAGATGTCCTACGGAATTATTCCATGGAAAAAAATAGATGCTTTTGTGCAACCTACCTTTTCTATGCAGAGATTATGTGCACTAGAAGCTATAATGTATAACTTTTACAATGATGGAGCCAAGTTGCTGACATGATATGTTACCATGCTGGTGAATTGTGGCACTGCACATGTAAGATGTCTCATTTCCCATTGGTGGCTCCCATTGTAGAACAGGATGATTGCCCATTGGGGCATGTTGGGCATCAGAAGCCATTGAACAACAGCTGTGCTGCTTGTTCAACTTGTACATTGGTCCCAATGGCATAGCTGCATTTCTGCTGCCATCCTGAGAATATGAATATTGAGCAATCGCATAATTTGACTTTATACAATTGTAAGTCAACAACATAACTTGTCAACAGCATGCCAGCCAATGTGTTTTTCTCTGAAGAATAATTCTTCCATTACAAATATGGGAAGAAAACTGATGGGGAATATTCATTTTCTGCCATAGTAAGGACAAAACTGTTGAAGCTTTACATCCCTCATGTAAAAAGTCCTTGGGCACTCTCTGGTAGCTCTTGGGGTTCTCAGACAATTTTCCTTCCTGAAATTTCTCCAGAATCCTAGGCTAAAATGACTGCTGCAAAACAACCAAGGTATTTCTGCTTTGAGGTGCTCTTTGCAATCTTGAAGGCAAGGATGGGTTGGTACATGAGAACTTATTACTGCTTATCACACTTCAGATCCAGGCAGTTCAATGACAGTTTCAAAAGGATGTACTAAGAAATGATTTCCTGGTAGTTTCACACAGTATGTGGTAGCTCCAATAAGCCTCTTTTCAACAAAGAACACAAAGAGTCTTTGGAAGTCTTGAATGGATGAATGACAGTCTTAAGCTCCAAAACGTATGCTTTTTCTCTAGCCTTTTATCAACATTCTACCAATTGGACTAATGCTTCAGTTGCTGTCTAAGCAATTTCCTTGTTAACAGAAACGTGTGAGTTTTTTTTAAAAAAATATGCAGATGTTTGCTGTTTCATTTTACATCAACAGTGGTCTTCAAGAATTGGGGATTCAGTTCCCTCAATCTGCCATAGATTTCATGCATTCCCATGAGGTTAGATGGTAGTTGGAAGTAAGCCCCATTTAATTCAATGAATCTTTCTTCAGAGTAGACTTATATATGATTTTGCTATTATGTGACTAAAAGTTGTGACCCAGGTTACACAGATTATAATTGGAAAACATTTGACAATTAAAAAAAAAAGCTATGGAGAGAGAGACTAATTTGCAACCCAGTTTAGAAGGACATGTGGGCACAGCACATTTTGCTCCTATGAACAAAGGCTAAACTGATAAGCCTAAACGCCCTCATTCTATGTCTGCTTACTCAGATGTCCCGCTAAATTCAAGAAAGAGTTATGCTTAAGTAATTATGCAAAGGCCTTCAAATTTACCTGGTAACAAATCATGCTGAATTCACTGAGACATTTCTGAGTCAGCAGTTACAATCAGATTATACCTTGGATTCACGTGAACGCCCCAGAGCATAGGTATGCATACAAACCTGCTTACTCCCATGCAGCTGATCAAAATGAAAATCTGAAATGAAGACAACATTACAGATACAAGGCCTCTCACAATGGCTGGATAAGGTTGTAACCTGCATCAACACTAGGACCACGAGTTCTGTGCAGCTACTTCATATCCACAAACATTTCACACTTGGAAACCAGGACATGTGACCAAGGGCCATTCTGCACTACACTGTTACAGTGCTATTATTCCACGTTCAACTTCCTATGGAATCCTGGAGTTTGCAGTTTAGGGAGGGGTATTTAGAATTCTCAGCCAGAGAGCTCTTGGGTCTCAGTAAACTACAAACCCCAGAATTCCACAGGATGTTGAAAGTGGAATAATAGCACTGTAACAGTGTAGTGCGGAAAGGCCCCAAGTAGCATCAGATTGTGGCCAAAAGGGTGTGGCCGAGCAATAAGACAGCAAAAAGTTATCTGTGAGGAAGACCATACAAAACAGCTATTTTAAGCATTAGAACTTATGTACTAGGTTTAGAAAAGCTTGAAAAAAAGAAAAAGTAACAGGAAGAATATTCTCTCTGTTTGTGTGCGTGCAAGTACACAACATAGTTAATAATACATATAATGTTATATATTACTCTAAAATCAAAAGCTACTCAAGAGCTATTCAAAATTACAGCTTTATCTCTGATACACTATATGAACTTTGTGTTCATACACATCTCCTCTATGCAATGCACACTACAGATAAGGTCAGTTCCTGGCTTTCCCACAACATTGGACTCATGTGATCTTATTGAACAATCGGCCTAACCTACTTCACATGGTTCTTTTTAGAATAATAAGGGGAGGGGGAATAATTTGCAATAGTTTTAGCTCCAGGAGATAAATAGAATGTAATTAGTTAAGAAAGGTATAGTTAAACAAAAATGATTCTAATAAGGAAATATATACATTCCAATAACATCTTAGAATGTCTCAGCCTAGAATCCTATACACATTTTTGTAGAAGTAAGTCCTACCGCCAGCATGGTGTAGTCATTTGAGTGTTGGACTATGACTCCAGACGCTAGGGTTTGAATTCCCACTCAGCCATGGAAACCCATTGTGTGACCTCAGACAAGTCATACTCTGTCAGCCTCAAAGGAAGGGCAAACCCCCACCAAACAAATCTTGCTGAGAAAACCCTGTGATAGGTTAATGAAAATGGCAGGAAGGCATGCAACAACAATAACTAACACAATAACTAAACTAACACAGATAGCCTTATGCTGAACCAGACCGCAGCTCAACTTAAGATGTTCTGTGCCTGATGTAAAGGGCAATATGGCCCCTCCCACCATTCTGTGTATAGAAACAAGCTGGGTTTGTTGTTGAATTATACTTTGGCATTGGTGCATGGAGTGTTCTCTATCATGTCTGAAACAGCTACCTAATTTAGGGGATATAAGACAGGCCATATGGCACACTTGTTATATCCTCTAACAGAGGATAGTAGCAAGGGGCTCGAGAGAAATGGTCAGGGAGCTACCATTACTAGCCTCCAGCATATGCCGGCTAAGTAAGGACAAAATTCTTCACAAAATTAGTTCTTGAAAGCAGCAGTGACTAGTTTCAGCAATTTTCTTCCTGCTGTGAGTTTGAGACTTATTCTGCAATAACATTGCAAATGATTTTTTTTTCTTGCTGCTTTCTTCATGGAAAATGCTATAGTTGCACATTTATTCCTCACTAAATTTACACATGAGATTTTTGTGGAAAAAAATAGCATTTTCCATGCTGCACTTTCTCCTGCACATAAGATGTTGCTTCTGAACCAAAAAAGGTGGGAATTTCATGCAGAATAAGTCTCAAACTGCAAAGATTCTCATCAGTCCAGGATTCTTCTCATCATGTTCTCCCAACACTTGTGAAACACTTTTTTTCAATCATTTTTTGATATTTTCAGATATTCTTTCCATCCCTATATTGGATTCAATTGCCTCACTCTGTTCACAGTAAGGGCAGAGTCAGAAGGTCTTCAGGGGATTTTTCCAGTCCTAGCCGGAGGATTGGGAGACTGAACATGGAACCTGCTGAAGAACTACAAGTTCCCCTAAATGAAAAATTCTCCCCAGGATATTTCACTTTTAGAAAATAAATAAATAAATTTCAAAGAGTAGCTTGTAGAAATTGTGCATATACACCAGGTCTACCCCTACCATTAGACAGAGTGAGACAGATGACTTGGGGAGGTTCAAGTAAAAAGGGTAATGAAATGGCATAGAGAGGGCACCAATTTCAAGAAGTGACATTTGTGTAAGCTTTTGAAACTTCACTGGTGTCTTAATCAAACAAAAGATGTTTTAAAAACATACATGAGATGAAAAGTGATGGTGTTAGAGTCACAAGCCTACCTCTCTTATCCCAGTCCTGCACAGCTGATAAATCAAACAAACAAACTTGTATATCTCCCAACTTGTTACTTACTTCTAGGCAGTGAGCAAGGAATCAGAACCAAAGTCCAACAGAACCAAAGTCCAACAGAACCAAAGTCCAACAGAACCAAAGTCCAGTAGGGTTTCATGAAAGGGATTGTCCAAGATCAATCCGAGCATTTGTCAAAGCATCCAGTAAGGTAGCAGGTCAGATAAGCTCTGACAACTCCTGGAGGGGAAGGTCGCCAGCTAAATAGACCCAAAGCCCAGCACAGCTGTACCTTGATTGGTTGTTGCTGGTTACAAATTCTGAGAGGGCAATACTGCGTCTCTCTCTGCTATCTGTGCTGTGTGAAGCTAGGTCTAGGTAAGTGTTCCTCTATATCTGAAGAGGCAGGACTCTCTGTTGGAGCTGGCACCATCCCCTGTTCTGTTTCTCACACTACAACCTCTCTCTGCACAGCAGGCCCTGGTATGCCTTCCATTTCAGCCCCTGGCGTACCTTCTGCTTCAGACTCTGAGTCAGAATCCATGGCTCTGGAAGCGGGGCATGACACTACCTTTTATATCAGATGTTGTTTCTGTTGTAGTTCAGTTGTTATGGAGGGATCTCAATCCAAGTACATATGGGGACCAGGAACAAAAAGCAATAAAAAACAGGTAGTAAAATTTCGTCGCCATTAGCAACAGAAAAGCAACTTCCCTTGAGAACCAGGCTGCCTCTATCCAATGTGAAGCTAATTGTCCCTTTCATAGGCAGAGAGCAGTGAATTTCTCAAGAAATCTCTGTATTGTTACATCTGGAAAAACTTTTTGGTGCTGTATAAGTAAAACTTGCCAACTGTAGTCCAAATGAAAAAGTTTTGCTTTTGTTACAGGTTAAGTCCCTGTGTGTTGCTGCCTCTTATTAAAGGCCCTTTTTTCCTTAGCATTTCCAATGTGAAAGGTCCTCCGGAGCATCACACAATTGCAAGGAGTGTTTCAGACAATGTTCTCGCAATCGCACGATGCTGTTGGGGCCGGCAGGCACCAAGCACACACTATTTCATTTTCATCTTGTAGCCGAAAGTGGTGCACGATCGCATGTCACTCCAAGGCCCCACAAGCACTTACTATGCACGCAGAGCCTCCAGAGACACAGCCCTCGAGCTTCCTCCCCCAGCACAGCCTGGAAAAATGCCCGGCTGCACTGTGGAAGGAAGAGGCGGCGCCCTCACACTGCCTGCCGGCCAGCAGGCAACAGCTGGGTAGCTGAAGCAGTGGGGACACGAGAGCCTCTCACAAGAGGCTGCTCGCGTGATCCCCGCACCCCCGCGCCAGAAAGGTGTAAGGTGCGGAAAGGGCCATAGTTTTCCCTGTTGCAGCAAAAATTATCTTCAAATCCAGGAAACATATTCAGGGTTAGCTGTGTTGGTCATGCAACAAAATACAACAAAATCAAAAATCAAAAATGCTAAGGGAGTTGCAATTTTACAACCAGTTTTTTTATTGCCTTTTTCCCCTGGTCTCAACATGGCCAAGAAAAAGAGTTGTCTCTGCCTGCATTGAGATATCTCCAGAACAACTCAACTACAACAGAAACAATATCTGATATATGTAGGTTTGCAACTCTAATGTCATCACTTTTCTTCTCCTGTATGATTTTTTTAAAACATCTTTTGCCTGATGAAGAAGCTAATGGACTTTCAAAAGCTTACATGATGTATTTTCTGCATTTTCGTTGGCCGGTAAAGGTGTTGGTCTTTCGGGGATTTTGGATTTTGTTATGTTTCATTGAATGGCAAGCATAGCTATCCCTGAATATGTTTCCTGAAGTTTGAGTTTCATTATAATTACACATTATATTTAGAAGTTGTGTAAAGAGTAAATTGCCTAAACAATAATAACATGAAGGTTCACTGTGTACTCTTGCTCTATAACTAGACAGAGGATGAGTCTGCTAATAGCTTAGGAAGCAGACATGGGGTGCTTTGAATTCTTAGAAAGAGGAGCAAAGTCCATTCATAGAACACTGATAATTCCCTTTTTGCACTACAGCTCCATTGGCCATGCTGGCTGAGGAGTTCTACAAGAAGTATTACAAAGAAAATAAATCTCTCAAGCTCTGTCTTTAAACCTTCTCATCTATTCTCTTGTATGATGCATGGAAATCAGAACTATAGACCATTCCTAATAGATGGCTGTCTAAGGTCACAACTAGCTGATTCTGCAAATGATTTTAGGACTGTACCACCCTGAATGCACTCACTTCCTATGATTTCAAAAGCTAAATAGGGTGGACCTGCTTAACACTTGGATCGTAGAACACTTAGTAAAACCAGGGATCTCCGAACAGGTCTGGGAAAGAATCACACCTGCAGCACAATTCTTCCCACTATCTATGTCATGAGGACCAGTTCCAACTTTGACCTACTCCCAGCCCAGAATTGTTAATACACCCGTGCCTACTTACAATGTGGAGCATGGTTTAGCCTATTAAATAGAATGATGGTCAGTTAGACATCATTTTAGGTTGTGCTCAATGTACCGTAAAGAAATCAAAGCAGAACTGAAAGGAGAAGGGGCAAGCATTTTGGAAATACTTAAGAAAATAAACTTTTTCCTGTGCAGACTCCCCAGTGTGTTTACAAGGAGGGTACTAATTAGAGCAGTAATGCAAGGCATCACATAGCCTTTTGGCTAACTTGCTTGTACCACGTATAATGGGTTTAGGCAGTTCTGTCTGCTATCCATTGCAATGCATCATAAAACTAATGAGGTAGTGTACTTTTATGAGCTGCTTCATGGACAATAAGGCTAACCAGGGAAAAGAAGCATTTTAAAAGGTCATCTTTTTCATATCAAACTATGAAGGACAATTATCAAACTGAGCAATACACTTCCTTGCCAACATTTCTGACAGTTTGTTAGCCTTCATAGTTAATGATGTGTGAAATGGTGTTTTATACATTAGACTCAGGAAATACTGGCGGGGGGTGGGGGTTGATATTTATTATACCTCTAACTACATCTTTACTGTCAGCAGTTCTTAGTAAATCCTTCTGAACTACAGTGTGGATAAGCTGGGGAGCATGCAACCTTTTCAGCTTAAGGCTTCTGTGGTTTCAAGTCAGCAATGGCTAAAACTCAGCTGTGACATCTCAGTCATTCGTTTTCTATGTCCAGGGAGTTTTCGTACAGGAAAGCATTCCAATCATTTTCTTCCGTCTCTGCAAACATACATACACACTTGCAGTTTTCAGTGATGTAGTCCAGCAAGAACAGGACCATGTGATTGCATTGCAAGTGTAACTATGCTATTAGTCTCACTGTCTATATTTCATAAGTTTTGTAGATTCCATTTCTGGAATCTTGAGGTACAAGCTTAATACCAAACAAGAAATCAAAGGCTACTTGTACAGAGGCAGCAAAAAGAAAAGAGTATTCTTGAAGCATAGGCCGTGGTTTTTCAACAATGAGTACATCTTTTCAGCAGATTGCTTTAATAGTAAAACATTTCTTCTTGCTTTCTTTTTTGTGCTTCTATAACTGAAGCACTCTTTCTCACAGTTTATATAGCAACAACAAAAAACAGTGGCATTTACTTTAGAAAGAAATTGATCAAAATGTGCTCCTGTTTCTATGATGCTTTTACAAGGAAACAGCAACTAATGTTCATCTGTGGAAAAAGCTAATGAAACGAAGAAAAATGTGTAAAATTTGCTAAGAGCTGTGAAAATGGAAAGTAGATTTCATGCAAGAATTGTATTTCATGCAAGACTTAGGACTGCAAGATTTTTCTGTCTTACCTGTTGATTATTTATGCCCTTCACTGCAAAGATGGGGAAAATGTAGCACCCTTGAGAGACTACAATTTCTTTCATCCCTTACCAGGATAGTCAGTGCTGAAGGTTGATGGGAGTTGTTGTAATTTTTTTAAAAAATATTTTTATTAAAGATTTGATTGCAAAAACAAAAACAAGTGGATATACACCATTATTGAATGTATCCCACTCCCCCCCCACTTCCAAGCTTATATTCTCCAGTTGAATCTACTTTGTTTCCATTTACACAAAAGAAGAACAATTACATTTCCATTAACAAGAGAAAAACAGTTACATTTGTTTGTTTCTTTCATTTCTTGTACATTTATGTCTTTATCCAATCCAAAACTCCTTTCCATTCCCTTTCAAAGTTCTGGATAGATTTGTTTTTCAAGGAAAATGCTATTTTTTCTATCTCTACCATATCCAGAACTTTTAGCTTCCACTCTTCTAAATCTATATCTTTCTTTTCTTTCCAGTATCATGCATACATCAACCTTGCAGCTGTTATCAAATATAACAATATCTTCTGATGACTTCTTATCTCCCTGTGTTGCCCTAACATATTTAACAAATAAAACTCCGGTGTCATTTCAAAATTCAGATTACAAATTCTTTGAATTTCATCATGTATCCCCTTCCAAAATTTTCTTGCCCTCCTGCAATTCCATCACATATGAAAAAAGGATCCAATCTTTTCATCACACTTCTAACACTTCCCACTCCCAGTTTTAGTTATTTTTTGTAATCTTTCTGGGGTCATATACCATCTATGAAGCATTTTATAAAAATTTTCTCTGAAATTTAAATTTGGTGTAAATTTTATATCAGTTTTCCATGCTTTCTCCCAAGCTTCTAATTCAACTGGATGATCCACATTTTGAGCCCATCTGACCATTGTATCTTTAACTACATCTGGCTCCATTTCTCTTTTCAACAATAGTTTATAAAATTTGGAGATTCTCTTCTTTTGGTTTCTTTTCATCAGTAAATCTTGTTCATTTTCTTTTCTCTCAAATCCATACAATTTTTAATCCATTTTAAATCTTTCTTTAAGTTGTTACTATGGGAACCAGTTTAAGTCATATCCTTCAGCCTTTAATTCTTCCACTGTGCACATTCTTGGTTTCTCCCCCTCCCATTTCAATATTTCTTGGTATGCTAGTACATTTCCTTGTTTTGTTGGAGCAATTCTATATGCTTCTTGTGGAGAAGTCCATATTGGAAGTTTTGTGCAATATTTCTGCTTTATTTGTAGCCAAACCTTTAGCAATATCTTCTGGATGCAATGGTTATTAAACTCTTTGTTCACCATTAATCTATCATAGCATAAATATCCATGCCATCCGAACCTATTGTTTATTTCTTCCAATTCTTTTATAGTTGTTCTCTCTAATTGAATCCAGTCTTTAATCCAGTCTAAGCAACATGTATAATAATAAATTTTCAATGATGATAAGTCCTCCTCTCTCTTTTGCATCCTGAAGTGTTTTAAATCTTTATTCTTGGTTTTTTCCCTTGCCAAATGAATTTTTGTAGGTCTTTTTCCCATTCTTTAAATATCTTCTCTCTTCCTATTGTTGGTAAATTCTGAAAAAGGAACATGAGCTTAGGTAATAAAGACATTTTAAAAGCATTTATTCTTCCCAGGAGAGAAAGATTTAAATTTTTCCATTTTTCTATATCATTTTTTATCTTTTTCCATATCTTCAAATAGTTGTTGTCGAATAATTCTTGATTCTTTTTCGTTATAATAATTTCTAGATATTTTGTTTTCTTAGTTGGTTGACATTCAGATCTTCTCTCCAAGTCGGCTTGCTCTTTTTTAGTCATGTTTAATGTCATCATCATTGTCTTTTCCTTGTTTATCTTGTATCCTGCCACTTGTCCATATCTTTGTAAAATTTCCATCAACACATGTATTGATTCTTGTGGATCCTCCAAAAATATCATTACATCATCTGCGAAAGCTTTTAATTTCAATTTCTTTTTTCTTATTTTCAAGCCTCTTATCTGTTAGTCCTCGTTTATTATAGTCAACAATACTTCCAAAACAGCTATAAATAGTAATGGTGAAAGCAGACACCCTTGCAGTACCACCTTATTTATTACAAAGTTTGTCGTAATATCTCCATTGATTATTAACCTCGCAGATTGGTCTTGATAAATCGCCTCAATCCATTTACAGAAGTCTTCTCCCAGGTCATATTCTCTCAATATCTGATGTATAAAATCCCAGGAAACATTATCAAATGTCTTTTCTGCATCCAAAAAGATGAGTGCTGCTTTCTTCCCTGGGTTTTTATCATAATATTCAATCACATCTAAAATTGTTCTTACGTTGTTTCTCATATATCTGCCAGGGAGATAGCCCATTTGGCTATCTGACCTTCTTGAATCTTGTCCTGTAATATCAGTCTCAGTCATTTTGCCAACACAGCTACAAAAATTTTGTAGTCTATGTTCAACAAGGAGATTGGTCTATAAGTTTTAACTTCTTTTTTGTCTTTACCTTTTTTAGGTATCAGTATTATATTTGATTCTCCCCAGGATTCCAGTTTGCCATATTTCTCGATTTCCTTCAAGGTTGCTTGAATTGGTTGAATCAGTTCTTTTATGAATCTCTTATATAGCGTGGTGAAACCGTCCTGTCCTGGCGTGTTATCCACTTTCAAGTCCTTTATGATCTCTTCAATTTCAGTAAGTTTTATTGGTTTATTCAGCTGTTTCTGTGCTTCCAATGATATTTTAGAAATATTTACTTTTTTAAGGAATTCAGACAGATTTTTCCCATATTGATGAAGAGATTTTGGTCATTTCCACACGGGGGTAAAACCCCGCGGTGCGACGACTGGACACGGAGGTCGTCCTCACCGCAGGGTGCACTAGCGTGGTTGGAAAAGGTGAGGCTCTACACCTCAAACCGCTGTAGCACAGCCGCAGGGATGGCGCTGCGAGTTTTATAAAAACCACCTTCCTAAGTGGTTTTTCTGAAATCGCCCGCACTGCTCCGTGGCAGCTTCTGGTGAAGAACTGCAGAGACGCAGTAGCATGTCTCTGCAGATCTGCCCGGGGGCAGGCTTCCGGCTGGCATGCTGCCTTGATTGGCGGAGCGCCGCCGGAAGCCGCCAGCCGCCATTTTGGGCACTGCCGAACGCCGCCGAAATTCGGCGGCATGTAGAATGGCGAAACCATGCTCCCCGCAGGGATGGAGCAACACGCTACCAGGTAATCTCTGGCCCTGCGTGCACCGCCCCATTTCGCCCCTCCATGAGGAAAGGGCCTTTGTTTCATAAAATAATTTCCCAAAATATTCTTCAAATTTCTGTTTTATTGTTTCATGTTGAGTAATCAATTTCTTCCCATTTTTCAATCCAATGATTATATTCCTATCTTTCCTCTTCTTGAGTTTGTATGCTAGCCATTTCCCAATTTTATTAGCATGTTCAAATTGAGTCAATTTCATCTGTTTCATCTTTTTTTCTGTTTCTTCAGTTATAATTATCACCATCTCTTTCCGTATTTTCTTGACCTCCAATTGTAATGATTTTTGCAGTGGATTTTCCTTAAGTCCTTTTCTTTCTCTTGAAGTTTGGTCAATAACACTTGGTGTTTCTCTCACTTTTTTTTATTCTGAATTTGTCATTGCTGTATGTAAAAAACCTCTCATTACTGCCTTCGATGCATCCCAGACTGTCTTCATCTTCATATCTCCTTTTATATTTTCCTTAAAATATTTTTTTTTATCATTCAGTAGACTATCATTCAATCTCCATTGAAATTGTTTAGTCTTCTCTTATTTTTGCAACATCACCGGATGATGGTCCGAAATGACCTTAGGCAGTATTTCTGTCTTCCTTATCTCTGATAGCAAATGTTTAAAAATAAAAATCATATCTATTCGAGACCAAGATTGATGTACTTCAGAGAAAAATGGGAGTTGTTGTATAATGACAATAGGAGGACCATGTTTCCACCATATCTGGCATATGCTGATGCTAAACATGGCTTAACAAGTTAACACACCTTTTATGGAAAGAACTCATTTCTGTTACATCAGCACATTTCCCACCATTTATGCATGTGTGTGCACCCATGTATTTGTATTTGTAATCAGTAAGTGATAGCATCTATTTCAAAGGAGAAGAATTTCGTAATGGATTCAAACCCCCTAATTGCTGAACAAGCCAACTTTTTCAGAAGATTGAAGAAGGGCAGAAAGATAGAGGAACGCATACTGCAGGGGTTAGAAAGCTTGGGAGATGTGTTTTGGTTTTTACTAAAACACTGAAGTTTTCTGCTGGAGAGTCAGTATAGTAGCCATGTGCCAACAATTAAGGAGAAGGTCACCTCTGAGCATATGTTCAGCTCAGAATTATGGTCTCTTTCACAACTAAGCTCACAAATTCTTGCACACAAAAATCCATTCCTGGTTTTCTTACCAGAGTTCTTTTTTAATACCCTCCATTACTGGCTGTGGGAGAAAATGTTAGTTGCAATCAATAGACAACCTGGAATCAGAAACCTTTGCTATTCTATTACAAACCATAGAGAAAGCTAGGTAGATCCAGATCTACCTTCTGCCCACTGCTGGCATAGTGGACCAACTTTGTTTGTATACAAAGTCAGGCCAATGGCCCATCTCTGAACAACCCTTTCTATGGCCCTCCAAGCACCTTAGGTTTCCCTTGAGTCCCTCAGGAACAAAGCCAGCACTGCAAGTGGTTTGCTGATGGAAATCTGTGGCAAACCAGTAGAAGAGCTTTTAGAGGATTTGCTTGTAGTGAGGAGAAGAAGGAGGAAGGGAGGCATGTGTGTATACACAGAATCATCAAAGAGTCTTCCCATTGGCAATGGCAAGACAAAAGCAAAGGTAATGAAGATGCCGCCTCCTCCTCCCTTCCACCTGTCATTCATCAAAAGCTTCAGTTCTTCCTAAAACACAAAGTTGATTTTTGGTGATACCACACTAAGAGAAAAGAAAAAGCTATATCAACAGGAGTGGGAGAAGGAAGCAGTGTCATTGTAATCTTTTGTCTTTGTCAGGTCTTTACTTGGTATGTATGGGGAAAGTTTTTCAGAGCTTTTTGGAAGGTGAGGGAAAAATTCCATGTCTTTGCTGGTGGGTGGCCCATTTGACATTATTGTGTGTACTTGCTACTACCTCTTCACCATAATTAAATAGGGATATGTTTTATTTATTTTCTTTTGAAGGAAATAGTGTATAATCTGAACAATTTTCTTCTTAAGATAATTTTCAAAAACTAAACAGTTCTGAATGACTGTTCACAGTTTGGGACTTATTTTGCATAAAATTTACACACTGAGGGTAGGTTTTGGTACAAAAAAATAGCATTTTTCTGCACAAGAGATATTTTCTGTGAAGAAAATGTGGCAATTGAGGACTTATTCTATGAAAAGATAACATGTAGTGTTTTTGCACAGAAAGCAGCATTTTCTGCACAGAAATTCATATTTCTGCACAGAAGCATCATTTCCTTTCAGAAAATGCTGTCTTCTGTACAAAAATATAATGTGCAAATTTTGCACAGAATAGCACTCAGAAAAGTTTCCTGAAACGCGAGAAACATTTTGGCCTAGATTCTGTTGGTAGTCCTGTCTAAAGTAGACTGATTGAATCAGTGGGATTTATCTATGGCCATTTCTGCCCCACACTGAAATAGTGTTGTTATTATTCCACTTTCAACATCATGTGGAAGTCTGGGGTTTGTAAGTTTACTGAGGCCAAATTCCTCTCTGGTTGAGAATTCTAAATGCCCCTCCCAAAACTGCAAACCCCAGGATTCCACAGGATGTTGAAAGTGGAATAATAGCACAATAACAGTGTAGTGTGGAAACGGCCTATGTGTTGGCTTATTTTTCAACAATTCATTGAATGGGTCTACTCTACACTGGGCTAACTAACAGGATGCCAGCCATTATTTTTATCATTTTTTTATAAAAATTATTCTTTTCAAGCTTGTAATCTAGCCCTCAGTCAGCTTCTAAAGTGGTGGCAATCCACTTAAATGAGATTGCACTGTTGATTTTTGGGAATGCCTTTGTGCGTGGGGGGCACTTCTTGAGATCTTGGATCAGCTCAGTGCAGTCCACTACCATCTGACAGTTGCTCACCCCAATCTAATCCATTACTGTAAATTCTCATTACCAGCAACTATCCATGGTCTCAGGCAAGCAAAGGTCTTTCCTATCTCTCATACTTAACATTCTGAAGAAAAAAATCCCTAGAGCAGCCTTCAGTTGAACCCAGACTTTAATCATGCAATCTGCATGTGGTTCCTCTCTCCCTCTCCATCACAAAACAAATGGATCCAGTCAGGCTGTGGTTTGTGAATTAAATCAAAAGCTATCCTAACAAGCTCTCATAAACATCATCTGAAAAAGTGGTTCTATAAATCAACTGTATTATTACATGGCCACTGGCCCAGTTGCCTGTGGTGAGTATGAATTCTTGTAGGTACTCCAATAGAAAATGTTTATGAAACAAATTTTTTTCACTTTCTTTGAGGTCATATGTGAAAAACAGTCTGGATGTTGGATGGACTGTATTATCTGTATATCTGTTTATGTTAACTAATAGGTCCTGACTGGGTTAAACAGACTCAGGGGGAAAAAAGAAGGCAGGTTGAGTTGAGGTTTATGTCCATGAGATGTTGCTGAGTGATTGTTTTAACTATTTCTATGGTAAACTGGTAGAAATGGTTGTCAGAGCAGTTCTAACCTGAACACTTATATGATCGCAGAGGAATCAAATTGTCCTTCACTGACTGGAGGAATGATCAGCATTCCATGGACTCTGACTGCTGGAGAATGTCCAGCTAGAGACATGGAGCTTTGCGTGTTGGGGCTGGAAATGTATAAAAGGCAGCGCCCAGAGCTAGAAGCAGGAGAGGGTAGTTGGAAGGGCTGTGGAGAATGCTGAGCAACGAAAGGAAAAAGGAATGAGACTGAAGAATGAGTGAGGCAGCAAGTGGACAGCAGTTGGACAAGTCCTGAAATCAATGAAGCAATGAGAAGATCTGCACCAAAGGGATGGGGGAACAGAGAGGCAGTGAGATTCAAGAGAACAGAGAGCCTATCAGTAAGAGGGGAGCTGGTCCCAGAGTGTCAGCTGCTGGACATGAATGAAGACTTTATGTGAAAAACTCAGCTGTGGAATTCTTGTCATCATCAAGGATAGGTTAAGGTTAAGAGGTTAAGAGGGGACATGATAGCCATGTTTAAATATCTGAAGGGATGCCATACAGAGGAAGGAGAGGGCTTGTTTTCTGCTGCTCCAGAGACCAGGACAAGGAGCAATGGATTCAAGCTGCTGGAAAGGAGATTCCACCTGAACCTCAGAAAGAACTTCCTGATGGTCAGGGCTGTCCGGCAGTGGAATATGCTGCCTCGGAGTGTAGCGGAGTCTCCTTCTTTGGAGGTTTTTAAGCAGAGGTTGGATGGCCATCTGCCGGAAGTGCTTTGAGGGTGTTCCTGCATGGCAGGGGGTTGGACTGGATGGCCCGTCTGGTCTCTTCCAACTCTACATTTCTATGATTCTAAGGACAAATACATATAGACTGCTCCAAACAGGAGAATTGGCTTTAAGTCAGCAGTGGAACATTGTTTTTGTTGTTGCTGTTGCTTGCCTGCAAGTCATTTCTGACATATGGCAACCCTAAGAGGAACCTATCACGTACGTTTGTTTGTTTGTTTGTTTGTTTGTTTGTTTGTTTGTTTTTTATGGAAAGATTTGTTCAGAAGAGCTGACATTTGCCTTCCATCGGCATTGAGAGAGTATAATTTGACAAAGTGTGTTTCCATGGCTGAGTAAGGAATCAAAACCTGGTCTCCAGAGTCATAGTCCAGTGCTAAAATCACTACAGCCCACTGGCTTTAGTAGAATTTTGGTCTGTATAATATAATATAATATAATATAATATAATATAATATATAATGATATCATGTTTGATCCTCCTTTATCTGAAATGCTCGGGACCAGAAGAAGTCTGCATTTCAGGTTTTTTTATTTTTTTATTTTTTATTTTATTTATTTATTTAGATTTTGGAATACAGTACCTTTTTTGGAATAGCCTCACATCTTGTTCATTTGGGCTGTCGCACCACAAATAAACAAAAGAGTTGTACATAGCCAGCAGAGGTACCAAATACATTTGTGGACTTGTAGTATTTGGGGAAGGCATAAATGCCATAAAGACACAAAATCCTGTCTGATCTTGGAAGCTAAGCAGTGTCATCCCTAGTTAGTACTTGGATGGGAGATCCCCAGCAAAACCAGAAAGGCTATATTTCAGAGGCAGGAACTGATAACCACCTCTAGCTTTTCCTTGCCCAAGAAAACCCTATTAAATTCATGGGGTCATCATAAATTGACAGGTAGCTTGAAGGTACATATACATACAGAGTGAGAGAACATTTGAGGATTTGTTTAAAAGATGTAGTTCAATGATGTTCTTGTAGTCTTTGTCTTCACAGCATGAATCTAACATACTGTCACTACTTTTGCCAGTGGCATTCAATAGGAGGTGACGAGCTGGCAAAAGTACCTGTTGTATTTCCACTGCTTGTTTTGATCTCTTGCTGGGAATTTTAAGGGGGAAGTTGCATGGATGAAGACTACAGACTTTGCGTGACTAAAGGCCAGGTGGTTTGCCAGGTGCTTCTCTATCACATGTCAGGATTGCATTCCTAAGGCATAACTAGGGATGAGTAAGAAATTACTCTCTCTAAATATCTGCCATGAATTCTCCTTGGGGTGCAAAATTACCTGATCTTGTTGCCAGAGTTGCATCAATATGTTAGCAAACCCAAACATGTCTGCTTTTGATTTCTGGTATAAACTCCAAGTACACTTCCCAGTTTTCCGTTAGCATTTTTTTTTTTAACCTGAAGGCTGGCAATGCACATGAGCTCGTATGTGCACTGATGACATCACAGTACAGAAAGAAACTTTAGTGCAATCATGTACATATGAGTTGATATCTTGTTAGTAAAATGTATTGGAAAGGTGGACAGGAAAGGATTATCTACAATTGAATGGATGTCTTGATAATGGATTCCCACTGTAGACCCTCCTCACTAAGGCCATTTTCACACCACACTGTTACAGTGCTCTTATTTCATTTTCAAAATCCTGTGGAACCCTGGGATTTGCAGTTTAGGGAGGGGCATTTAGAATTCTCAGCTAGGAAGCTCCTTGGCCTCAGTAAACTACAAACTCCAGAATTCCACAGGAATTGAAAGTGGAATAATAGCAGTATAACTGTGTAGTGAGGAAATGGCCTAAGTATGTTTTGGAAAGGAAAGTCAGCTATGTAGTGGGGAGTTCAGAAGAACTTACAGAGCAGAAAGCCATGTTGTGATTTCACTGGGAGAGTAATAGGGTTCCATCTTAAATTAATCAGATCCTGTGTTTTAAACCATACAATTTTACCTAACCTATTCTGCACTACCTAAGACAAACTAATAAATGATTTGTGGGCAGAAGGAAGCATACAAAGTAAGACACAACTGGACTTTGATATCAGTTATGCCTCAGAATATTTATTGGGACATCGGCCTAAAATATGGTGCTTAGTAGAGAGCTCTGTGGTCTAGCTAAGATGTGTATTAGTAATTATTACAGGAGTTGCTATTTACCTAAGAAACTAAACATGTTTCCCAAACTGACCCACGGATTGCAGTGCAATTGATTTGTGGCAATTAGAGACAGAATTATGCATACACCTACAAGCCAAACATTCAACAACCCCTGGAGAACAATGGGGTGACAGATGTCGCAGCCAGATCGCCCTGACATCCAAACATTCAACAGAAGTATCTGTGGTGGGAGGGGGGATTCAGATGACATTAACATTGTATATTCAAAAAAATACATGCAGGAACAGTAAAGCTACGCACACAAGCCTCATTCCTTCTGCCGATGTATCCAGTAGTCATCCCTTTGAGGCATTCTGTTTTAAGGATTGTGAGGGTCAGTACCCATATTGGTTGAGAGATTCAGAAAGTTGTCACCCAAAAAATAACATTTTCAAGCTCTGATTTACAATGTTGCTATGAACATAGAACTCTTTCTCAAGTTTGCCAAACATATCACTAATATGAGGCAGAGCCACCAGGCTCCTGACAGCACCTATAACCAAAGAAAAAGGCAGTTCTTATATTTATTCTGCCTTCTTTCTAATTTCCTCAAGTTTATCTGTTTTTTACTTTCTGCCCTACTTTCGATTCAGATTTGTATTCTACATTATTTTATTTGGGGAATTAACTGTGTAAGTGTTTGGCTTTAGTAAGATGGCTATTGAATTATGAGTTCAGAATGTGTTACTTATACACTGAATTGAAAACATAAGTCAAGAAGATCTGAGGAGCAGTAGAAGGACTCAGGCTTGAAGTCAGTTCAAGTGGTTTCCATTTCTGATATGTTTTGTGCCAACAGATTTCAGAGGATTAGGTCACAAAAGTGGGCATAATTTAATCCAGAGAGTATGAAATTATGGCATTATTCTAAACAGATGGAATGAAGACTGACCTAGGGATCTTAAATGAGGATATTTCATGAATTTGGATCAGTTATTGCCATGGAATAAAATGTCATTATAAAAGTGTTTGCATGGCACAAAATAAAGATTCCTGAAGAAGAGAATTTTTGTACAATATTAGCCAGAGTCTAGACCAACATTTATTTAACATCCAATTGTGATCTGTCATAGATCAGTGGAAAGCAGGAGAGCTGAATTAAGTTAACATTCATTTAATTTCAGAACTCTGAAAAACAGGAGACAAAGCATAATGGTAGCTTGGTAAAATCTGCAGTCTTCCACATGATTAGAGAACAAAGACATCAGCATAACTACATTAGAACTTTATTTATGGCTACTAGATATCTGAATAAGTTCCTTTATTTTTAGAGTGCTTTTCTGCAAAGCAAGAGTCTATTCACACTAATAATAAAAGCATATGTATTCCTACTCAAAGGTAACAAGCCCCAATGTTCAACAGGACTTATTTTTAAGTAAATGTGTACAGAATTTTAGCTGGACACATTCTAAAGGACCACTGGAATACATAAGGACAATTATTACTTTTTTCCAGCCATGTGTTTCTAATCCAATTCTGTTTATCTCCTGGAACCAAAAGTAAGGTACATTTTCCTCAACACCATTTTATCCTAAGAATAGCCCTGTAGAACAGGTTAGGCTGAGAGACTCACTGAGTCAAAGTAAGCCCTTCAGTGTGATTGGGAATTTGGAATTTGATCTGATCAATAAAGCATACGTTCCACTAGCCACAGATCATCCAGGAAGCTATACCTACATTTAACTTTCTCGAGATCTTACTTTGTAAGTCCTGAATTTCCCCACTCAGCCAGTGTTTTCTTTTCTTTCTTTCCCAGGAAAAAGAGTTGAAGTCTATCTATTTACTTTAAATGTTACATAAATAAACAAGGAGAGAAGGTTGGTTAGCAAAGAGGATTCCTGCTTGCAGGGATCCCCTTTGAATTAGAGCACCCCATAAACTGCAAACTAGTCTCTCTCAATCTCTCTCTAACACAGACACAAAGGCCCTTTCTGCACCCCACCTTTGTTCCAGCAGCATCCGGTGATGATGGCGGCAGCAGCTCTCCTAGGAGGGGAGTGCAATGGAGCACTCCCTTCTGTACCTCCTGCCTCTAGGATCCAGAAAGTGCAGTGGCCATGCCTATTCCTGCTGCAGTGCAGCTGGGTTACTGTCCCAGGCTGTGCTGAGGCAGGAAGCACAGCCATAGTGCTTCCAGGGCCTCTGCAGACTAGGTAAGTGCAGGCACTTGGTGGGAGAAGTGCTGTGATCTCCAGTCATTGATAGGAAAAACCCATCAATGATTTGCAATGCAATCATGCCTCTTGGGGACAGGGGAAGGATGGGATGGCAACAACATCGTGCATAAGCACTGTCAAGGGTCTCATCCTTCCCCTTTCCCTATTGTATTATGTGGCCCATTGTTTTATTTAATTAAAAGAATGGATTTTGCTTAGGGATGAAAAGCTATTGGAATTCAAGAGTCACGATTCAAGATTTGGTTGACATGGTTAGTTTTGGTACAATAAAGTTAAGGCACATGCTGTTTTTAAAAAATTCATTGTGTCAGAAAAGCTCTTCTGAAATACAAGCAAAAGTTTTTCTGTAAGATATCACAAGGTGCCTCAGCCCAGGAAGCTGTTGTTAAGAAAGAATAAGTCAATTTTTAAAAAATAATGGTTACATTATAATGATCCTCTGTATATGGAGAAAGTAAGTTGGGATCTTAAACTAAGACACTTGCTTTCTAAGGAGGGCATAGACTGTAGTTGGTTTGGCTATGTACATCTTGAAGAGAGATTTCAGCAAGATAAGATAAATCTAGCCAAAGAGCCTGGAGGAAACGATTTTTATTTAGAGTTATGTAAAGATGATGAATTTAAAAAGTATACACATGTTCTTTGAAATCAGAGATGGAAGATAAGCCTGTAAAAGAGTTTATGATAAAGTGAGTCCAAAATTTTGGGCACAATATACAAATGAAGGTATAGGGGAAAATGTGGACTACAGGTATAAAATTTATTCTGTGCAGTAATTTAAAGAAATATGTACAAGATTATGAACCTATAATGGGGTTTTCTGGGGCTGAGATTGTGTAACACACTCAAAGTTACCCAGTGGGTTTCCGTGGGCAATTTCCACCCTGCAGTGTTACAGCACTATTATTCTACTTTCAACATGCTATGGAATGCTGGAGTTTGCAATTTAGGGAGGGACATTTAGAATTCTCAGCATTTAGGCGTCTCAGTAAACTACAAACCCCAGAATTCCACAAGATGTTGAAAGTAGAATAATAGCACTATAACACTATAGGGCAGAAATGGCCCATAGTCTAATGCTCAAACCACTAACCACTACATAATACTAGCCCCTGCTAATTATCAATCTTGTGCAGTACTACTAAATGTATAGGCATTAGTTCTTCATTTGCATCAGTTCACAGAGAAGGTACTGCATCTGTACTCAGCTCCTTCCTTTCCCAAACTATTATTCCATCTACTATTACATCTGTAAACTATAGCAGTCAAAGTATAGCCAGAGAAGAAGAACAATCCAGATCCAGCTACTTTTAGGTGAAACCAAGGTCAGGTGAAAAGCTATTATGTCCCTCTTAAGAAACAGCTACTTTACTGAGCTAATTTTTTTAAAAAAAAGGGGGGGTGGGAAGGATTATCCAAAAGATTCTCTTTTCTAGTATCATTTTTTTTTCTTTTTAGTGTTGGATTTTCACTGTGAAAGTGACTTTGGTGAGGGGAGTGTCTTCATTTTACTGCATTTGCAATAATCCTTATTTGTGTCAAAATAACTGAGGAAGGCCTGTCTCTGGTGAAAGGATATGATATTTGATCCTTTGCAGAAATGTTGTGCTATAGCTCACTCAACTTTGTAGCTTAAGTATCTCTAATATTTTGCTTGAAAAGGACTGAATCAAAGTTTACATTTCCCATGTAAATCTAATTCCCAATCAATGCAGGTCTGTTTGAGTGCATTCATTTTACTGATAGCTAGCAGTTCAAAACACAAGACAGCAAAACAATGATTCCAGAGTGTCCCTCAATCTCTTTACTACCACTAGAGCATCTTGGGATTGCTCTGTTCTTTTGGAATTGGTCTGTGTCTTTTTAAGCAGCCAAGTCTGTGACTGGCAGAAAATATGTCATCAATGGATTGGCTATACCTCTTGTAATGTCAAGAGGCTGTCCTTCTGTCCTTGCATAAACAGAGTCCTTTTTTCCAGAACAGTTGACACCAAAAAGATCTGGATCTCATAACAATTCATCTGACATTCAGTGGCAAAGCTTGGAGTGTGTGGAGGAGGGGCAGGAGGGGGACGGGGCTATACCGTTAGGGGTATGGGCACAGCAGGGGGGGTGGCTGCTGTGCACGAGGGCATGGCCAGGGCATCCAGGGATGTGTCTACAGGCTGGGATGCCCCAGAAACATTACCTTCTGGGGCAAATTGCCCCTCCACCCCCATGTTCCTACATGACTGCTGACATTCCAGATTCTGACAGAAACAGGGATATAGCTACAGGGAGAAGAGCAAAATGAGAACATTTCTCCATAGAATTCTGCCCCTCCACATGAAATTTTCTGTCAGTCCTCAAATTTCCAGCATTGCAGTAATTTAAAACTTCTGTTGAACATTTAGAAATACAGTTCAGTCATGAAAAGAAAAGGGGCAGGCAAAATTACCAAGGGAATGGAAATATAGCAAATATGACTTTAAAAAAATTGTTCTGAGACGGTAATGGCATCGCAACATGTTGTCCCTCCAGCAGTCGCGCGGAGCTGATAACCGAAAACTGTGGCTATTTTTGGCTTCAGAAGACACAGAAGCCGATCGACGTTCTCTTCAAGGAGTGAAGAGATCTTTGGGGCTTGGAAAGTTTGGAAACGGTCTTAGTGTTTCAGGTAAATAGAACATTAAGAAATTAGCATAGAACAATGGGAGACATCCAACACGGAATGACCAGGACAGGCTTGGGAGCCACCAAAGCTGCAGATAGCCAGCAAGACTGGGCAATTTTTCTCCTCAGATCATGACTCAAGCACCTGCCACCATTTTTTAATAGTAAGAATCTTGTAAGCTGTTTTAAGATAAGATTCTTTTTCCTTTCTTTTGGTTATTCATCTCTCTTTGTTCATCCTTCCTTCATTTTCCTCGTTACTGAGGATTAGGTATGAAACACTAATCATTGGAGAGTATTTTTGGAAATTGGATATAAATGGACTTTTTGGACTTTTGGACCTATACGGACATTTTTGGACCTGTATGGTTACTTCAGGATTCACATAGACTCATATATTTTTATTTCTTTGCATTGCGATAACTTAATGGTATGAGAAATGGATTACTAATCATATAAGAGTCTTCTCTAAACCTATAAGCTTCAGAATAGACATTTGGGCAGTTTAACTTAAGGACACGTGAATTTTGAAACTTACAGACTTTGGAAAATATCACTCATTGTGTTATAAGACCGGATCCAGGCTTTTAGAAAATACTTAAAATCCTGATATAAAGATCACCTTTAAAAGACCTGGTCTGGGACTGACTTAGATTATTTTCATGAAATGTTGTGGTAGTTGCAGATTTGGGAGTTACATAATTATATAAACTCTAAATAACTGATATTCTTGCTTTAGGATTACAGTGACAGTGGCTAAAAATCAACTTAAGGTTTCAGAGAGGCAGAGTTAGAGTGGTGTGAAGACAGAAAGGCATTTTTGAAGTGAGCAGAAAGTTCCTATTTAAACTTTTAGTAAGCTATTTGAGAATTCCTGATTAAAAGGGCTACAAAGCTTCACTATGGCCCTTTCCACACGGGGTAAAAAAAATGGCTTAGGGCGACCTCATCCGGAGGTCATCCACACTGTGGAGCGCGCTAGAGCGGTTTGAATAGTGGAGGTTCCACACCTCAAACCGTGCTAGTGCGGCCGCAAGGGGTGGCGCGGCGCGTTTTTTAAAAACCACATTTTATGTGGTTTTTACGAAACGCGAGCGCGCTAACCCGTTGCAGCGCCCCGTGTGAAACTGCAGGGACGTGCTAGCGCGTCCCTGCAGAGCTGCCCGGGGGTGGGCTTCCGGCTGGTGCGCTGCCCTGATTGGCGGAGCACCGCCGGAAGTCGCCGGCCACCATTTTGGGCGCCGCCGAACACCGCCGAAACTCGCCAGCGTGTGGAGTGGCAAACGCGCGCTCCCTGCAGGGACAGAGCAACCCGTTTGCAGGTAAGATCCGTCCCTGCGTGCGCTGCCCCGTTCCCCCGTCCCCTGTGTGGAAAGGGCCTATGATATCTTTTGTTGGAGAAAGCAGCCAGCTGGATAGCCCAAACTAGAGCGGCTTCAAGGACTTTCCCAAGGACTTCTTAAATGACATTCAAGGACCTTTGAGAGCAGGTCCAGCTGGTTTCAGCTGAGATAAGACTGCCGTTATCTACATCTATAATAACGTGTTGTTGTTGTTATTTTATTTTCTCTTTTTCTCCAAGCCACAGAAGACTCTGCCATCTGCTGGCAATTTAAGTACTTACTTTGCTGTTTAATTTAACAATTTAAAAAGACTAGATGATGAATGTATATATATATTATATATATATATATATATATTAATACTGATCAATAAGCTAGTGCTGTCAAGAATTTCTGAGAGTCTAAAAGCTCAAATATTGCATTTTTGCTATTGAATATCAATTATTGATTGATTATTGATTGCTACAGTATTTACTACTGTAAATAGTGTTGGATTTATAAGATTCAAAGTATAAAATAAAGGACATAAATTGCTGAACAGTTGGGAAAGAAAGTATTGCAATTGTATAATATAATCACTGTCACTGGAAATTAATTGAATTTATGGATTTATTGAGTTATTGAGTTATTGAATTTATTGAGTTATTGAAATATTGAATTAAGAAGTAGAATTAAATTAATTGTGGGCTTGTATTGTTGTATAATGAACTTTTGAGAATCTATTGGGAATTTTATTGAAGAATGTGCAGAAGGAAATCTGGAATAGGCTCAGTGCATAATTATTATTATAAAGAAGGGTAGTAAGAATTCTCTGAGAAGATAACTATAAAATACTAAGACATTAGATTATAAATTTAAATTAACAAAAAAAATTAAGATTAATAATGTTTAGCTACTAATTTTGAATATAGTACTTACTAATTACTCATTTAATTGTTAAGATTTGCCTGTTAAGAAATTAAATTTGTTCAGCTAACAGTTGACAAGAGCATGTAAAATGGTAACAGCTAGGACTAAAACAAACTCCAAAATTTGGCAAGAACTCCCAACCTGAACCAATGGCTTCTTCAACACATGCCTCAACAATGGAATTGTTAATGCTTAATGAAATGAAGAAATTCACAGAAAACATCACTCCAGAACTCAAAAAAAAAAAAAATGGGTAGAATTGAAGGCTGATCTGAAAAGAGAAATGCATTCCTTAAAAGAAGAATTTGAAACAATGAGAGTAAAAATGAAGAGAATAGATACTAAACATCAAGAATTTGAGGACAAAGTTCAAGAGATTGAAGAAGTTAAAACAGATATTAAAGAGACACAAGCTCAGTTACATCATGTGAATAACATATTTGAATGCAGATATGGACAAAAATGTTTGAAACTGAGAGGACTCCAAGAGAAAAAAATTGAAAATTTAGAAGAACAGAACTGGCACAATTCTTAGGATGGCGAGTGGAACAACTGGACTTAGAAACTGACTGGATTTACCATGTTAATTCTCCAGTAGCCAGAAGAAATAAACTACCCTGGGATATTGCAGTGTATTTTTTAAGACAATGTGTCAAAGATTTGATAGTACAAAAGAGCTATATTGAAAGATTGGTGACTGAAAAACAAGAGAATCAGATCTATAAAGATGTTCCTGGTCAGATCCTGCAAACTAAAAAAGAGTATACCCCCCTAACACAGACGCTCAGGAAAGCAGGCATTAGCTTCAAGTGGGGAAACCCCGAAGGTTTGTCTTTTTTTTTCAAGCAGAAGCAAATTAACATAACATCTAGGAAACAGGTGAAGGAATTTAATGAAGAAAATCAAGAAGCTTTAATGAAAGAAACTAGAAGGAATGATGAAGAACAATACCAAGACCAATTACAACAAAGAGGAAGACAGACATGAAGATGTTTTGGAACTCATTAAGCAAACATCAGAACCAAAGAAGAAGAACTGGAAGAAGTAGAAGACAATTCAGCCAAAAAGGATCAAGAAAAACAGATAGACCTAGAAGAAGAAGAAGAAGAAAGAGGTGAAGAAAAAGACACAGCATCTAAAGATACACAAATATCTAACTTGGATGATTGAGACAAAGAACAAACAGGGATGGAACATACTGCTTCAGCTATAGAACAAGCAGAGGAGACCCTGGAAGAGATTACCTATGAGGGATCTTAAAATCATAAGTTGGAACATTCGTGGACTGAACCGGTTGGCGAAGAAGAAGAAGATATTCCGTTACCTGGAAAAAGGGGAAAATAATGTGCTTTGCCTGCAAGAATCGCATATCAAAAAGACTGATGTTGACTATCTACATAATCCTAAATTAGGCCAATGTTTTGTTTCAGCCTACAAGAAGAAGAAGAGAGGGGTAGTGATGTATGTTAAGAGTCATTTATCCCCTAAAGAGATTTTCTCTGATGAACTTGGATATTTTATAGGAGTGGAAATCCAACTGGGAGATTCGAAGATCCTGCTGATTGGAGTTTATACCCCGAATATGAACAAATCTCAGTTTTTTGATAGACTGTTTGCTACAGTTGTAGACCACGATTATGGGAAAATCTTGTTGATGGGAGACTGGAATGCAATATTAGATCCAACAATGGACAGAAAATCATTGAAAGAGATTAAAAGATCACAAGGAAAACTGCCTAAAAATTTCTTAAATTATATGAAGGAGTATACACTGATGGATGTTTGGAGACATAAAAAAGGATCTGAAAAAGACTTCACTTATTTTTCAGAAAGGCACAAGTCATGGTCACAAATCGACATGTTTTTTGCTTCCAAAGATCTAATAAAAGAGGTCCAAAAAGTTGATATTCTCCCTCAATTTCTATCAGACCACAATCCAATTTTGATAGCTCTGAAAGAGCCAAAAGCTGAATACATTTGGAGATTAAATGAGAATATTTTGAAAGATAATAAAGTTGTGGAGCAACTTAGACAACAAATAAATTTATATTTCCAAGGAAACATAAACAAGGAAACTCCTATGCACACTGTCTGGGATGCGACCAAGGCAGTTTTCTGAGGTTTGATCATATCTCAAGAAGCTCAAATTAAAAGAAAATGGTGAGAGAAAGAAGTTCAAATAGTTAACTTTTCGAAAGAGAAAGGAGATGAACTTAAAATGAGACTAAATAATGATAGAATTCTAAAGAGATTAAAAATCTCCAAAAACAACATGCAATTCTGTTAGGATCACAATTGGACAGAAAACTGTTATATATGAAACAGTATCACTTTGAATCAGCTAATAAACCTGGTAGATGGGTAGCACATAAATTGAGAAAAGATAAGTAAAAAAGAACAATTACAGAAGTTAGAATTGGAAACAAAATGATACAACAACAAGAAGAAATAAAGTGAGCTTTCCGTCAATATTTTTCAAACCTATATGCAGAAAGGACACAATACGACAATGCTTCTCAGAGAATTAGGGACTATCTAAAAGAAATTAATATACCACAATTAACAGAAGAACGAGTGGATCAACTTAATAGACCAATCACTTTAAATTAAATCTCTGAAGCGATCCAAAAATTGAAACCAGGGAAAGCTCCAGATCCTGATGGCTTCTCAGCTACTTTCTATAAAGTTTTTGAAAAGGAGCTGATATATCCCCTCCATGAAATTATAAATCAATTGATGACTGGAGAAATTCCTGAGTCATGGAAATCCATGAATGTGACTCTGATCCCTAAAGAAGAGAAAGATCCTAAATTATTATCAAGCTACAGGCTGATCTCTTTGCTTAATGTCGATCATAAAAATTTTACAAAGATTCTTGCAGAGAGGCTGAAAAGAAGACTATCAGACTGGATCCAGGAAGATCAGGTTGGTTTCTCACTGGGTTGCCATCTAAAAGATAACATCAGAATGATCTTGAATGTAATCCACCATGTTGAATCTCACAAAAAGAAGAAATTAGGTTTAATCTTCCTGGATGCCAAAAAAGTGTTTGATAACGTTTCATGGCAGTTTTTCTTGGCAGTTCTTCAAAAAATGAACTGTGGTAAAAATTTCCTAAACTGGATAAAAACATTATATTCTGATCAATATGCTCAAAAAAATTATTAACTCTGAAAAAACCAAAGCCTGCCAGATTAGAAGAGGTACCAGACAGGGTTGCCTCCTCTCGCCTCTACTTTTTCTAATTATTATAGAAGTTCTTCTGATTCAATTAAGACAAAACGATGTTATAAGAGGGGTTAAGATTGGGAAAGCTGAAGTGAAAGTACAAGCATATGTGGATGATCTTGTTATTATAATAGAAGATCCATTGCGTTCCTTAAATCCTTTAAATCAGATGTTAGAAGGTTTAGGGAACTTATCTGGTTTCGAAATTAACCCAAAAAAAACAGCCTTGCTAACAAAAAATATGACTTCAATTGAAGTGAAAGATTTGCAAAGTCAAATTAAATTTAAAATAGAAAAGAATATTAAATATCTGGGAATTTGGCTAACAACGAAAAACCAAGATTTATTTCTTAACAATTACGACAAGAAATGGAAAGAGATCGAAAAAAAGATTGAATCTTGGAGGAATTTAAAGCTCTCTCTTTTGGGAAGAATCTCAGCAATCAAAATGATGTTACTATGTTACACCCCAGAGTAACCCTAAGAGAGGGCCCCTAAATTGGCATGATTTCCCCCATATTGGATATTGGTTAGCAAAGGTCAGTCACAGTTAAAAACAACCTTGGCGTTGAATGGAAAATCTTTAACACTATACCATCTCCCTCTCCTGTATGGGAACGTAGACAACGTCATTTAGGCTAAAAGACTGACCTATTGTTCCAATTCACGTATCTCTAGGCATACAATAGACTCGCTCCTGGACACTGTCACAACCCAAGCTACGTTGATGAACTGTGTAAAACCAAACAAATAAAACCTATCAATTCGGAATTTTAAACCTATCAATCCCCTGGACGTTCCCGGGAGAAACAATACCAAGCAGGTGTCATGATATTTGCCTAACATTATATTCTTCAATCATCGCCCATTAACGCCACTTTGCTAGCCGATACCTGGCCCAAGGACAGAAATTGGCTATAAAAACCCTCACTTTTTGAGTCTCTTTGGAGAGCCTCCCAGATCGGACAAGGGCCCATTTCGCTGCTACCGAGGTGTCCCACTCAAGCCTCTCAGACACTGCTGAGAGCTAAATGCGACTCGCGTCTTTGACCCTCCACGGAACCCCATTTGGACTAGCCTTCCAGCCCCAGGATCCAGCCTCCCCTTGGTGCTTTACACCAAGCCTTCATTGATCTTCTCCCTCTCCAGGACGCCTAGATTAAGGTCCGTATGCTCTCTCTCCCGATTGTTTTTTATTTTCCAACTTCATTTCTGTAGCCCTAGTGTGATTGCAGGATTATTTGTTAACGTGTGTGTGTGGTGACCTTTACTGTTAGTTTTAATAAAGTTAATTTGGATTCTTTCTCTGACTCTCGTGTGGTTCTAACCCCGTAGACATAGGGTTAAAGATCTCTTGCCCTGACCTCTCGCAAGCTTTGAGTTTCTCTGTTAATTCCTCTAATTGAAGCCTGTTTGGGTGTCCTCAAGATACCCCCAGTTTTCAGGGTAACAACTACCTCAAATCAATTTTCTATTCCAAAACTTACCATTAATTATAAAGGCTGATGTCTTTAAATTATGGAAGCAAGAGCTGACTAAATTTGTTTGGGATGGGAAGAAACTCCGAATCAGATGGACCTCCATGATGGATGTTAGAGAAAGAGGATGACTAGGTCTCCCTGACTTCAGGCTTTATCTACATGTGGATATTATGTGCTGGATAACAAATTGGATAAGATTAGAAAATAGCAAAATTTTGCTTTTTGAAGGAGCAGATATTGGCAACGGATTGCATTCTTATTTATGGTATTCCAAAAAACAACCACAAAAAGAATTTTTTGAACATCCTACAAGGAAAATTTCATATTTTTCATGGAAAAAGTTTAAAGAATGGTTATGCCCTAAGTTCCCACTATGGATATCTCCAATAGAAGCTTTTTACTGAGATAAGCCTAAAATACAGAGATGGTGGACCTATAAAGAGTTGTTAAAATTTGAAGACAGCATGTCAATACTTAAGAAAAGAGAGGAACTTTTACAGGAGGGGTTTGACTGTCCATGGTTCCTTCATGCCCGCCTGCTTGCTGGACTCAAGCAGGACTGTAACGAAGGGAAGATAAATAATGAAAAGACAGATTTAGATGTTGTGTAAGTGCATACAATAATTGTTGTATGCAACCTGAGGACAAAATAAAATAATACATATATATAAAAAAACCTGTAATTAAAGCACTAAAAAAATAGTTTATTTATTACTTTTTAAACAAACAATCAAATTCACAGTTGGAGTCCCAGTCCTAGTCAAAAGACCTTTCCGTACTACACTGTAATAGTGCTATTATTCCACTTTCAACATCCTGTGGAATTCTGGGGTTTGTAGTTTACTGAGGCCAAAGAGCTCTCTGAGAATTCTAAAGGCCCTTCCTTAAACTGCAAACCCCAGGATTCCATGCAATGTTGAAAGTGGAAGAATAGCATTTTAACAATATAGACCCAAAGAAATATACATTCAAAAAGAAGAAAAAGATCTAACACTAAAACACAGTATGAACACACTAACCTAAAACAAGCTGGAATGTGTCCAGAGGAGGGTGACCAAAATAGTAAAAGGTCTGGAAACCCTGCCCTATGAGAAGTGGTTTAGGAAGCTGGATGTGTTTAACCTGTAGAAGAGAAGGTTAAGAGGTGACATGATAACTATCTCTAAATATTTGAAGGAATGTCAAATGAAGGATGACACAAGCTTGTTTTCTGTTGGTCCAAAGTCTAGGACATGGAGCAATGGCTTCAAAGTACAGGAAAAGAGATTCCACCTGAATATTAGGAAGAACTTCTTGACAAGAAGACCAGTTGACAGTGGAATACACTACCTTGGAGTGTAGTGGTGTCTCCTTCTTTGGAGGTTTTAAAACAGGGGCTGGATAGCCATGTCTCAGGAATATTTTGATTGTGTATTCCTGCATGACAGGGAATTGGATTTGATGGCCCTGGTAGTCTCTTCCAATGCTATGATTCTATGGTTCTGCATCGAACACTGACTAACTAAAACAGTAAACAATGGCCATTTCCTCACAGGGCGAGGGAATCACCCCATGACGCTACTCACTGGACTTTTGGGCTCCCCAGTCCGGTCCACGCTTCTCCAGAGCAGCGCATGGCCGCCGCTCCACACTCCTCCAGGGACAAAAATGGTGGCTTCCAGTTGGTCGAGGGTCTCGACCAACTGCTGAAGCTCACCAGCCTAAAGTCCACCCCTGGCAGATCACAGGCTCGCACCAATACGAGCCTGTGAATCTGCATAAAGGAGCAGGCTCGCAGTGGTGCTCCATGCTTTTGAAAGACCTGTTTTTAGCAGTCTTTCAAAAGCACGCTGGATGACCACTTAGGGTCATTCCGGAGAGGGCTGGGGTGCAGATCTATGTTAAGTAGGTCCGATCCAGTCCACTTCCAGGTGCAGACCTCCTTCTTGGAGGACGCTCTGCCCTGTGTTAAAAACCCCGTGTGGAAATGGCCAGTAACTTACTAAAACACAAAAGGGCTCTGAAACCCCCTGCCAAAGTGTAATGAAAGAAAAAAAGGACTTCCAAGAAGAAATATATTACTCTACCATTACAGAACCAAGTAATCCTTCTAGAATTACCAGTAACCACAGTGACAAATTCTTACATCATTAGATTTCTTATTGCTTAATAAGTCCATAAACAGTTGCAAATATGAGTTCTACATGTGAATGATTTTCTGTGTTTCACTCCCTGCAATGCTGTTTGGAAATATAAAGAAAATATAATGGCTATGACAGAATTCTTAGGTGGGGGAATGCCCTCAAATTGTGCCCCCCCCCAGCTAAAACCCTGGAAAGTGAAAGGCAGCATTGCCTGCTATGCAGAATCTGATGTAAAAAAAAACTGAAATGATTCAAAAGTCTGAGATATCTCATGCTGCTTGGCTATGTAGTCAGCTGATTTATCGGAGCCGCTCTCCAAAAAAGCAAATTTTCCAGTATCTGGATTTCTATGCAGGCCTCTGCAGCTCTGCAGTTACTTTTCACTGAGAGAAGACAAGATTCTATCTTTATGTTACAAATCTGTGTAAAAACCAATATTCTAAGAATTAGGTTATTTTAAAAAAACACCAGATAATCTAAGCGAGCTAGTATCTATCAAAAAAGGTGCTGATAGTGGGAAATTGTCTACCCAAGAGATAAGAATTTCTATCTTCACAAATCTGGTCACTTTCAGCGTAACGTAGGTTCTAACATTAAGTTTTTCTTTTTTTAAAAAAAAAAAAGCAGTACCTCTTTTTGATATCCCCCAGCCCCTGAAGAAAATGCCTTAGTTTGAAATGCATCAGGATCCAATGTTTCCATTAAGAGACTTTCTTTTCTGTTTGAGGGACAGAAAAATCAGGAATGTGAGTCATCTACACTCCTTTGCTCTGTAATGACTTTTCTGCAGTGCACCCGCTCACTGACAAACAAGCCAGATATGAGATGGAGAGGCCATGATCCAATTGCCTAGAGGCCATAGCTCAGACACAGAGCACATGCTTTATAAATATAGAGCTATGAAAGAGTTCCTGGAAAGCTAGATAGATAAACCCAGGTAGATTCCTCATAGATTAGCTTTTATCACTATTTCTGTCTTCTTCCACTGGAGAAAAGTTGCCACAGAGGCAACTTGGAGTTGGGGAAAGCCTCTGTGGTTTGAGTAGTGAGCTAGGACTCTGAGAGGCTAAGGTTCAAATCCCCAGTCAGTCCTTTAAACCTAGTGGGTTACTTTGGGCAACAGGCAAAAGACAAATGCAGTGAGTATTTATCATATCAGGGTGCAGACCAATACAAAAACCTGTCATTTTTTCACATGCCACTAAGGCCATTTCTGTCCAACACTGTTATGGTGCTATTATTTCACTTTCAACATCCTTTGGAATGCTGGGTTTGTAGTTTACTGAGGTCAAAGAGCTCTGTGACTGAGATTTCTAAATGCTCCTTCCTAAACTGTAAATCCCAGGATTCCAGAGGATGCTGAAAGTGGAATAATACAACTATAACAGTGTAGTGTGAAAATGACTTAAGAATAACTTTGGGGAGAGAGGTGATGGGAAAATGGCATTGGATGCCCCTGTTGTTGCTGTATTTTAGCCTTTCAAATCTAAGCATCTAAGTTTGATCAAACATTGCAAATTATTGCAATTATACCTGTTATTTATTTGTACAGAAATTATGCAGATTTAGCACATTAATAATTGCAGTGCTTTTCCACTGCAGTGTATCAGCTTTGGTACCTTGTTTGTTTGTTTGTTTGTTTGTTTGTTTGTTTGTTTACAAATAATAACCAGTCTTCTAAGAGAAGTAGTATAGAATAATGTCTAGAATGCTGGCCCCTATTTGGTCATGAAATTTGCTACATGATCACTGCTTCTTAGCAAATGTAACTTACAGAGTTGTTGTGGGGAACAGTAAGGCAGTAAGGTGATGATGTCTTTTCCTGTCGTGGTGGTGGTAATGGGGGGAGGAGGAGGAGGAGGAGAAGAAGATGATGATGATGATTTTATCATATATATGTCTATTGTATTGTCATTCCATCACTATAGATTTTTTTCTCTCTCACTCTTTTACAAATGGCAAAAATGTAAGGTCTGTGAAAATACCGCAGAATGCTCCTGAGAGTGCCTGCCATCTGATTCACAGGGGAAAATGTAGAGGAAAGTGAGGACAAACACACAAACCACATCTTCCCTTGACCTTAGCCTTACCTTCGACCTATTTCTCTTTCTCCTTGCATTCTCCCATTTCTCCTCTCACTCTTTTCTCCTCTCACTCTTTTCTCCTCTCTTGCCTTTCCTGATGCACAATATTTTCTTCACAATGTTTATCTCTCTTACTCAATGGCTATCCCTCTCCTCCTTCCTTGATTCACCTTGCACATTTTTGCCATGCTCTTCCCTTGCTTCTTGTGCTCAATTGTGTATGTCTCCCATCCCCACAGCCTTCACTTCCCTGTCTCTTGAACTTGCCATATATTTCCCTTGCTCTTTACATCCTGACGCTGCACCTCTCACCTCCTGCCTCCTTTTCCCTCCCTTCCCTTCCCTCACACTTTTGCCAAGCTTCCTTCCTTTGCTTCCTTCACTCTACTAACTGCACATCTCACTTTCTCCTCTCTCATACCCCCCCTTTCCCTTCACTTCATGCTGGCTCACCTCCCTTCTCTTACACCTTGCACATATCAGCTACACCTCCTGCTTTCCCTCCATCCCCTCAGCTTGCTTCAGCTCGCCCATCTGCTAAGCTTTCCTCTCTTCCAGCGGACTTCGAACAATCTGCCCCCACTGTTGCTGTCGCCTGCCTGCCCTCTAGAGGGCTTTGAGCAGGAGTCAAGTGAGCAGGCAGGCGGAGATAGTGGTATCAACACTGCTGCAAGAAAAAGAATAGGATGAAAGAGAAATAAAATAAAGTGAGGAAGGTAGCAGGAGCAGTGGGGGCGGCCGGACAAATTGTGGCAGGTATAATGAGGATGGTTCTTTTCCTCCCCCATCAAGCAATGAGAGAACCCTAACTGCCTCACATAAAATGGAACTTGGTATTTTTCCCCAGATGTCTACTAAAAAAACTCATAATGATACACCAAGCAAGCCATGAAAAACACCATGGAACTTTACACACCAGTCATTGTATTGTAGCTTTTGCCCTGCTTTGTTTCATCACTGCTCCTTCACTCCAATGGCTCTTTCAGGCTTTCTGAGCTATCTCTGGAAGAAGCCTTGTAAACAAACTCCCCTTTCATTTGAAAGCTAGGGTCTCCTGCAGAGCTGTAACATTGACCCAGAAAACTGGAAATTGGAATTGAGGGAGGATGGCTCACACATGTCAGTCATATCTGTGAGTCTTCACTCAAAGCCAAGGATAGGCTGGCTTGTTCCTCAAAAAAGAAAAAAGAAAAAGAAAAAAGAGCAATTGCACTGAAGAGTAATGCACATTTTACCCCATATCTCTTCTCCTACAAAGGCTATAGATTTGCTCCTTTTTAAAAATAGAAGCTGGGAATCCAGGACAGTTAATGGTCCAAATGGGCACCAGGTAGCATGCCTAGAAACTCAGTTAAATCTCTTCATCCTGATGGAATAGCTTCCCCACTGACCATTGTGATCTAACTCATTGCTTTTTGCAATTTATAGGCAAAGAAAATGGTCTCGAGAGATCCAGCTATGGATTTCCCGTAATTCTGACTGCTCCTTATAAACTGAGCACTTTTAAGTCATGTTGATTTAAGTCATGGTGACTTACATCCTTAAATCCTCTTCCATTTAGAGGTGGGATGAGCAAATTCCAGGGGTCCCAGAGCTAATTTCCTCCCCTAAGACTCATTGTGAACTGCACCCTCAAGATCTAAACCAGATCTGGCTGAAATTAAACTTTGAATGTCGTAATAACCTTTTAGGGCATAAAACAAGGCATGGGGGTCTGTATCTTGTTTTAAAGGAGAATCACTGTCCCTGGAGGTTTTTATGAGCAGCCTTCCCTCCATTTCTGATAAAGTTTTCAGAGAGCGGCACCAAAGGGTCCAGGGGCCACAAAACAGCCAAAGACTTCCTGCTGCTGCCATTTGCATGATACCCAGCCAGTACAGATCAAGAAGATAGAAATGTGCTCAGTTTTGGCAAGATCATATTCTTTTGTTATTAACTTCTTCTACTGATTAGTCAGTGCCTATGTTTTTTTTACCCCCCCCCTTTGAGATCAATTCACATTGAAAAGCAGGAGTGTTGCCACATGAATCAAAGCTTTCCAAAGAAAAGGCCAATTCTCTGTCCTTTTTCTTTTTAATCTCATAGTTTGCTTGGATCACTGTCTCATGAGATGCTTACAAGAAGGAGGGAAAGATGATTCACAATTTGGGAGATAACCTTTGTGCAGCCAACACAGAGTAATCCTTTTGTAGATATTTTTTGCCTCTCATTGTTTCTACATGCCTGGAAGGAAGGAAGAAGTGATGAGCCTCAAAGCATTCAGTTCCAGAGTTATCTGTTTCTCTCTGGTTTCTTGTCTCCATGTTTTGACAGGTTTAAATTCCTAAAGCATAACAAGCCATATATGTATGGAGATGCACAGGAAGGCTGTTTGTCCCTCATTGTGGTGGATGACAGATGTCACCTTCCTTTATCTATTTTGCCATCCATCCCTTAAAAAACAGGAGTAGTTTTAACTTCAAATGGAATATTCCCAACCCCCCAACTAAATCCATGACATACTTTCAGGTGCTTAAAAAAAGACAGAGGCAATGAGAGGCAAAAAGAGGTAACATAAATTAGAGAGAAGAAGTTACAAGTAAATCATCCTTATATAAATTTGTTTTTTCTTTATCAGCCTCTGTATTTGTAAACTGTGGATGGAGTGTAAGGGTGGAAAAGAATTTAGATGGAGTTTTAGACTTTCAATGAAAGTATCCATTTCACTACTCCCAAGACACTGCAATATAAAGCATACCTTGCTCTAGAAATTTCTTACTTCTGAGCAATTGGGATAAAGAAAATAAGCACAGATTCCCAAGTACCTTTTAAAAATGTGTGTATGAATCACTGAAAAATATACACATGCAATAAACAGAGACAAATACACCAAAAAAGAAAATTCACATAAACAGGTCTAGAAAAGCATATTACTTTTTTATTTAAGAACTGTGTCTGGAATCCTGTTCAATGGTTACAATATTGTAAGCTGAAATTCTGCTATAAAAACTCCTAGGGATTCAAGTTTATAATAACGAATGACCAAATGTGGTCCCCAAAACGAATCCACTCAGCCTGGCAGCACCTCAACAGAAGTATTTCTGGGGTTCTGGAGATTGAGACAGTGGCAGATGACATATGCAGCATGCTTCCAGTCATGGGCTGCCTTGGAACAAGCAGCTGTGGTATCCCATGTTATCAAGTTATTCCTTAACTGGGAGCATACTGCAGACGTAATTTCCCAGCAATCTGGTTTCCAGCATCTTAGAAATGCTTTGGTTAGGGTTCTGCCAGGCTAGGTTGTGGCAGGGGTGCAAGAGAGGAGTAGAGAAGCATCATCTGTTGTAATGACAGTAGTGGAGCTCTATCATCATAGTTATTGATGGAAGTATATGTGAATTTCCATGTGGAAAGAAAAATCAAAGTCTTCCAACCTTACATAAACAAAACCTGAGAGGACAATGCAGGTGTGATTTGGAAAAATAAAGGTACAGGTTTCCCACATCTCTGGTGGAGCATGGGGACATTAGTAGACACAAAGATCAACACAGTGGCTCAAGAATGGCCCACTCTTAGCCCACTTGGACAAAAGTGAATTCCTGAAGATCAAGCAATAGGGAGAGACTAATAAAACTGAAAGTTTAGAATAATCTTGACAATTTTCATGACCATTAGACAAATCAAATTTTGAAAGGAATGGTGGAAATTTTCAAATTTAAGAAATCTGATTTCAGATTTTCTTATATTTTGGCAATGTTTCCCAATGAGGAAGAGTTCATATTACTGTTTTAAATGGACTGAACTAAAAATGGCCTTGGGCATCCATTTACTTTTTAAATAAATGAATATTTCTGTATGGCCTTCTTCCTTAAATACAAGTGTCTTCATTCCAATACTCAAATCTGGTCTGAAAAACTGTGGCACTCTTTAAGTGGATTTCATTTTACTAGTATTTGATGTGAAATTTTGAAATCCACTCTAGGCAATTGCAGAAGATTTTCTGAAGCTTATTTGGGGATGTTTCATATGTGCAAAATTATTTACAACCTGCCTGTAATTAGAGAAATCTCTCCTTTTCTCTCTCTTTCCCTCTCTGTTACATACATGAGCACATGCATACATGCGCTAAAAATAGAAGGCGTGAAGTGATAGCATGAACCAGACTTCAATTAGGCACTTGTTACAGCATATACATTTGGCTCAGACTTGGTGAGAGCCTGCCCAATTTAAGTCAAAGCAAACTTACTTCAAGCCTCCCATTGATATCTGCAGATAGCTCAGTTTGAAAATATTAATAAAATCTGGAGAAACTTTCAGGCATAGGAGAACTTCATGAGGGAGGAGTGAGGTTGTGCTACAGTTCTGTCCATTTTTATTTTACTTTGAATTTTTTTTAGGAAAAGGAAAGTGCCTGAGAAGTTGTTTTTTCACAGCATGAGGGCACATTTGCTAGTGCAGTTACTCCTTCTGTGGAGATAAAGCCTGCTGTTAGTATGGCTAATAGCTCTCTCCCAGGGTCTACAATTTATTAATTCACCACATCAAATTGATATCTCCATGTGGCTAATATTAAAAATCATTCCATGTGTCTGACAGGGTCACTGTAAGTGCACGTAGGCAGGAAGGCTGAAAGGCGGAAGTTAGGAAAACTTTGGTCAAGCCAAGTGACTCAACCTGTCACGTAGCCAGGGACCCCTCAAGACATTCTGACCATAAAACATACAAAGGGCCCTTCGCACTGGTACGGCAGCTGAATAGAATCACAATCAGCCTGCCAAGTGAGGGCAATTTCCACTCTACCTGTGCCTTTGTCTCACTCGGGCAGAGTCATTCACGAAGCACCGAGAAACATTCAGCCGGAGATGTTTGTTGTTGAGTGCTTTGATCTAGCCGTCCTTGCTATTGTTCTCCCCGGGAGAGAACTAGCCCTCCAGGTATATTTTTTTCTATAAAAACCCCATGTTTTTATCTGTTCGGGGGTTCGTTTACATTTTTCTCCTGAATTTCTGTCACTCTGTTTTGCCTTAGCCCCCCCCCCCGTTCTGAGTTTCACCTCTCTCAATCTTCAGTTTTCAACTTTGGCTTTCTGGGCATCAGGATCAGGTGGAGTATCACCCCAGAACATCCCAAAACAAAATCCCTATTAATTTTCCTTACTTTCTTCTTCATTAGTTCTTGAATGAGTGCATGAGTGTGTGTGTCGTTGTTTGCTTTAATTACTGAGAATTTAATAAAATCTTTAAACTGAACAACTTGCCTAGTTCTTGGCTTGGCCTGACCCTCTATACACTGAGTTACAAGATCCTGCTAAGTTACCCTGCCTCTCGTAAAGCTAAAGCAGTGCTCTGAGCTAATTTTCCCCACAATTTTGATAGTTTTTGGGAATCCCCTTAAGGGAGCCCCAAGCAAGCAGGGTAACACTGCCAAATTTCAATCTAGACAGGTGCAGAATGAGTTATGCAAGAACAGTATTTAGGGTAGTAATGCCCTTCCCCATCACTATAGGAACAGACATTATAGTGCTGTATCTTGGTAAGAATTCTGCCATATCTCAGAAAAATAGATGAAGCAATTTGGACGCTGGATGCTTTTCAAATTTGGTGTGTATATTCTTTTTTAAAAAATGGATTGTGCTTGCACTTGCCAGCGTAACATCTGAAGGAATAATAGTTGTCTGATTTCAAGTACAAAGATACAAACAATTTTGTGCAAAGAAGACTTTACAGTTTGGTAGCAGCAAATCCAATGATTCCATTATTGCTGGGATCACAATTACTATGAAAACTCTAGACATTTTAAAGCTGTCCCTTAGCAAGCAGTCTATCTTCTTACAGAAGGAGAGATGCTAGGGCTCTCCGTGTACAACTTTAATCTTGATTGCAAGTTGATTCAAAAGACAATCTGTATAATTAGGGCTTGGTTCAAAAAAAAAGATACTGTCTGTGTAGATGGTTCTAAAAGAGGCCTACAAACAAAGTGAGAAGAAACAAAACTTAAATTCTAGAGCTGAGGTGTGTATCAGTCAAGTGTTGGAGTTGTGGGGGGCTCCCCTGGCCCACTGCAGGACCACAGATGCCCACAACAGGCAAATTTGCCCCCCCACTGGATTTTTTTTTCCCAGATAGCACCTCCAATCATTAGAGAGGTGGTTATGACTGGCTATTCTGACTCAATTTCATTTTTTTTTTCAGACATTTCATTTTTTTAGGAGTGTACAGGCTTGCTTTTTTTTTTTTTTTAAGAACTAGGAAGTGATTGTATCATCTTCTCTGATGACTTCCAGTTTTGAGAGAAAGCCTGTGCTGACCAAATAAAGGCTTCTAGAGGTCTTAAAACAGTGGTCAAAATGTGTAAAAATATGACAAAATGGCCAATACTATGCCCTAGACCAGTGGTTCTCAACCTGTGGGTCCCCAGATGTTTGTGGACTTCAGCTCCCAGAAGCCCTGAGCATTGACCATAGTGGCTGGGGCTTCTGGGAGCTGAAGTCCAAAAACATCTGGGGACCCACAGGTTGAGAACCACTGCCCTATACCATGGGTGGGCAACTTTGGAGGGGGTGGGGGTCATTTTCTCCTGCCCCACATCCACATGGCAGACCTCCTAGATGCATTTTGATTACCATGGCTTATTGTCAGCTGATTCTTTTCTTTGAGTGGGGCTACTGGTCTCTGAGGGGTTGAGGGAAGTAAACCACCACATTTTGAGGAACTTTTAGAGGCTTTCGGATGGTTTTCAGGCTAAATGTTGGCCAAAAATCAGCCTGAAGAAATAGAAATGAGGCTTTGTGGGCACTTAGGGGTCCCTGTAGCATACAGGTCACATACAGCTGCCCTATGCTGAGTCCTACCCTAGAAGCTTGGGTGACCCTATTGGTCATTTGTGAATGAGGATGCTTGGGGGATACAAAAATGACCTTTGGGGTCCACTTGCAGCCCAAGCACCTTGGTACAGAGTAAGAACAAGGTGGATAGATGGAATAGAAAGAAAAGGGATTTATTTGGGGAAAGCACTGGAAAGCTGAAATAAGGTGGATTGATTGGAAAGATAAGGAGGAAGGAAGGAATAAGTACAAAAGCCAGCCACAAACAATTGCTCTTCAGCATGTTACTGCTGTCAGCTGAGACAGAAATAGCAAAAACAGGCAAGAGCAGCCTTAAGCAAAGGATTTTGTCAGACTGAATTCCCTGGTAGCACAGTGATTGCAAAGCCTCAGGTAAACCATTCCCTGTTATTATTTCAGATAAGTGACTAATGTGCTGTGTTCAGAGCTTAGATATAACTTTTTAATTAACTTCTTATTAATTTGATGGATTTTTCCTAGCCATATTCCCAAGAATCTAACTCACTAGATTCCCCAACTGACACTGAAATTAAAAATATGCTTTATGATTTGGTAAGGTGGATGTCTCTCCCTCTGTCAGACTGAAGACTCCTCCAGATGGAGCAAATATGCCTGGAGGTTGTGGTATTTGTTGCTGTAGCTCTTTAAAAAAAAAAAAAAAAGTCCCAACAAGTTTTGTATTGTCTCACACTATTTTTATTATTATTTTTGGCCATTCCAGACACCAATTGCAACATTTTATTCTCATCTCCTAGTGGGTTTCTTTTAATTCCAAGATATATTTGAGCAACCACACCACAACAACAACAAAATCCTTCTTTCTTCTTCCTTTGTTACTTTCCTTTTAGATTTACAATGTTATAGCACATTAGTGCATCTATGAAATAGCAGTTTCGAACTATAACTTTTAAAACAATTCTAAGAAGAGAAAAATTGCCCGTAAAAGACTAGGACCAACTGAGCAATCCTTGCCCCACTTTTAAAAGGAACCTTCTGAAGAGTTCTTGTGCAGATTTTTAAAAAAAACACTACAGTGTTCACCAAAAGAATAGAACGAGTGGACTTGGAGATGACAAGAACCACCAAAACTTGACAAAATCTAAGGAACTATATTGTGAGAGCTCATGCTTCTTTAGACTGATATGGCAAAACCCTCAGTAGAACAGGAAAATATGCTATTTTAGGAGAAGTATTAGGATTGGGAGAATTGTGAAAAATAGAACTTTTTGGGACCTGGCTCAGAGCAACAGAAGAAACAAAGAATGGAAAAGAAGAAAATTATGTTTTCTATGTAAAAAGGAGGAGGAGGAGTGCAAATCTTGTGAAGAATAGATACCCAACTTCAGCATTTTCTGCATTTTCAGCAATATTACCTTTTGTGTAAAAAATGCTGCCTGGCATCCTAGGCAGTTATGAGACTGTAAGCTAGGCTTACAACTTCACAACTATTACATTTACAATTCTGGAACTATTGCTGTGATTGCAAATGCTCCCCAAATCCACCTTAAAAATCCAGGCAGCCTTGCCAGGAGATGAAATTCAATTAACATTGATGTGACAAACAGAATCAAGGACCCCTGTGGAGTCCCCTCTTTGCACCACTGCTCATTGGCAGAAGCAGGCCGGACGGGTCATCCTTCAGTGCTCCGTTCGCCAGTGCTACAGAACTTCATCCCTCCAAATGGCAGCCTGTTTTTTTAAGATGTGTTTGGAGAGCAGGCTGGGAGATGGAGTTGTAACCACAGCAGCATGTGTACATGTCTGATGCAGGAAATCACCTGCTGTTTCCAGTGCAGCTTTCTGCACAAACACCACATGCAAATTTTGTCCTAAATTATAAAGATTCTCATTAATCTAAGATTCTTCTCATCAGAGTTCCTTGACATTTGAGAAATATGTTTTTCAATGATTTCTTGAATATTGTTGAGTATTCTTTCCATCCCTAAACAAGTCTTCATGTTGTCATCATCATTAGCAGCAGCAGCAGCAGCAGGCCAAATTTACTGTAAGGGATTGGAAATGTTATTTTAAACAATAACTTGCTACTTGTTACTCACTTTTTAAAACAGTAATATATTGCCTATCACTGTTATTTGTTACTCAGAGTAACATCATTAGTCTTTGTTGGAAAATTCTAGCATTCTCTCTCCTCTCTCCTCTTGTTCTAGGACAAATGGGGCTTAGCTAGCATAGGGCTAATTTTTGCATGTAAAAGCCTTCTGGTCTCTCACCTAAAGTCTCAATTATTGCTCTGAGTTATTTAAAATGGCTGGCTATGGTATCCAGAGCATGTGACCCAGGATACACCCTGGATTCAGTCAAAGAAGACCACACCTTTCTTAATCTTTTTTTCCCTTTGCAATCTTGCTTCTAGCACCTTCTCTCTGCTATGCTAACCTCTCCACCAAGAAGTTGATGAGTTAAGAATGAAGCTACTATCTTCCCTAATCCTTTTGCTAGTTAGTCAGGATCTAGTTTCTCCAATGCACATGTAATTGTATAGTTTATTAGTAAATCTTTGAAACCTGAAACTGCCTGCCTTGTCTTGCTTTCAAGTCAGCCTCCAGTTCAAGGAAGCCACACAGAGATTGGGACATGCTTTTTCTGCAACTCTGCTAAAAGAAGGTTAATTCCTAACAGCTTTAGCTTTTATAGAATTTCCCCAAAGGGCTAACACCCTGGGGAACTGTAATTCCCAAAAATCATAATAATAAGTGCAGATGATCACATAGTTGTAAACCAGGGGTGAGGAACATCTTCCACAGAAGCAATTCCCTCTGTCCCACTCCAGCAGTCCACACCAGTATGTCTCAGACAACCTAGAAGTAACATCAAATCACCTCTATTTTCATTTTTGGTTTCTCTGTGTGTGTGTCTCTTTCTGGCTTCCATTTTCAGGTTTGGCATAATTAGGTGTGGGACCTCTTTTCAATGGAGTCTGTCTGTGATATTTAATTCTACTGTGATTTTTTAAAAATGATTATACACTTTTTTAAAATTAATGTTGTTTTACTATGATGGGTTGTTTAACTATGTTCTATCTTTTTCATCATCGGGGTTTTGGTTTTTGTCTTGTTCTAAACTTATTGTAAGCCACTTTCGAACCTTGTCTAACAAGTGGAAAGTGTGATATAAATAAAAGATATAAATAAAAATTAATTTATTAAATTTTGTCAACAATTAGCCATTTTGAGTGTGGTTGAGGACGGTGGGTCTTGGGATGATTGGGAACAAAAGTAAGCAAACCACAGTTATTTTAAGCCATTTTGCAGCAGTTTGGGCTCTTTTGAGATTCTTTTTCTCTCCCCTCCACCAAAATATGAAAACTAGGAAGGATGTCAGAGGCTTTTGGGGGTGTTTGGGATGGTTGTGGAGCTATAAAAATGGGGGAAGGGTTCTGGAATTGTATTTTCCCTACTCCTGATACAAAAAAAAGGCACTGAATCCAGGAAATAACCCAGGAAAAAACAGTTCTCACAGGTGTTTATTAAGTTCTCAAAAGTGTTTATTATTGACTTTATTAAGGCCTGACCTTTTGGAAAACAAGTTTCCTTCCTGGGAGGCATTTGGCAACATGCAAAATTAAACAACTTAGCTCTGTCATTACAGTATCAAAAATTTTTTAAACATGTCAGGCCATAATAAATTCAGGTAACTATAATTACCTTCTTTCTTCCTTGATCATTTGCCACACACCTGTCAAAACAGTCCTGGAATCAAACTTTCACATGCCCTTTCGATTACATATATATACATATATACGTCTTCCTTTAACGAACAAAGCTAGAATGGAGGAAATATAAAGCCTCTGTTTATTTTCCCCAGACACATCAAGAACCTGGGACTGATTCTTGTTCTGTTGAACTTTAGTTTTATGCTAGCATAGATCCAAGGAGATTTTCAACAACAAGTATCTTTATTTTTCCCTTAACAAACACAGAGTCACAATGTCCCTTTGATGAAGTATTACGGTAACACTGGACATGCACGAAGTTATTTACAGCTTTTCTAGGATTAGGTACATTTCTCTCACTACTAAAGTTTATTTTAGAGTGAAAGCTTCTGGAATAAATTGCCTCTCTGATCTTTTAAGAAACATTTTAAACTAGCAACTATCAGTTTCCCACTGATTAAAACCTAACAAGAGACTACAGCTTCTCTTCCCTGTCATCCCAAGTAATTAAAGTGAATTGCATCAGAGTAGTAACCTCCAATGTCTGCGCAGCATTTCTTCAATAAAACTAGGAAACTGAGCAGCAGAAATCTGAAGTATAAAACCTCCCTTGATGTTGGTTTTTAAACCCAAGCTGTTTACTCTGCTTTTTTTTTTCCTGACTTAAATGAGACGTCTCCAATCTAATTGCCACTTGTTGAGTGATGATTCAAATTGGATACAAGCCCTGAGGAGCAGAAAATCACCAAGGATCATTTGTGTTACTAGAGGCTGTCCCAGTTGGATATAATCCTTCAACAGAGTCTGCCAGATATCTAAGCAGATGGCCTTGGATGCATACAATCATGCCTGTACAAAGCATACTCATTAGTCCAGTTCACTCTCAGAAATTCAACTGAACTATCAAAACTGGCACTTATCCTAAGCAGGATGAGACTCACACACCCTCTGGTCAGACCACAGGCCACTGGTAGGTATTAATACCTCATTCTCAGTTCAATTCTATGTTACCCCAAAACGCAGGTGCCACAAGGGCCACCCTTTGATGCCAGTACCTCTATGTAAAAGTGGGGAATGAAATAGCTCAAAGAGGAGACTTGCGAGAGGGGGTAACTTAATGAGACCTTGCTACCAGTGTTTATGGGCACATGCAGGAAAAGAACCAGCCAAAATTAAAAGTAAGCTAAAAATGTGTTTTTATTGGGGGGAATTCACTCATGCATGCACACAAGAAACTGAAAGAGAAAGGGAAGGGGAAAATTATTGATAGAGAGGCTGGGGGCCTGAGGGGGGATAATTACCAGTTCCAAAGAGTAGTGAAGAGCAGAAATGTGTTTTGGCCTTACTATGACCTAAGGACAGCTCTCATTCAGGAGCCAGACGAACAGAGTGATGGGTAGACCTTTGAAAGACTGCACTGGGCATCCTGAAATCAGGGGTATTTGTACCCTGAAAATAGCCTGTGGTAGTGAAGCTTCCAGATGCAAGACAAAGGGAACCTGTTGTGGACAATGTGTCTTTCACCTGTTGATGGGCTTAGTGCTTGATTGACAAAGATATGATAGGTCTTGTAATAGCTGTCTATTGTGAGTACTGTGAGGAAAGAGTCCAGGTGTACAAAGGATGGATATCTATCTATCAGTGTCCTGGTGGGCTTCTCTCAGTTGGGTTCCCTGGAAAATTCCAGCTTCTGTTTAAGCCCATCATCCACATGAATGGTGTGTATTTGCCTGGCAAATGACTCAGTCTTACCTGAAGGAAGTTTTGAGTTGACCTATCCTTCTTATACTTCTTTCTTATCCTTCTTATCCTATCCTTCTTATACTTACAGTCAATTCCTTCCCTTGCTCGGTTTGACCTCTCCATCACCTTTCAGGCCTGATTTTGATATCAGAGCCAATTAATACAGCTGCCAATCCAATATCATGCCAATTAGATATGGTGCCCATACAAAACATACTAATATCAGGGACCTTAAAGTGGGACCTTACATCTATCTTCTTGACCTGGGTGAGATGAAGACTAAAGTCATATCTGCACTATATCACTGTAATTGTTCCATACCACTTTAATTGTCAAGGTTCCATCCTAAGGCATCCTGGGATTTGTAGTATGTAAGAAATCCAGTGCGGTATAGTGTGGTGTGGTGGTATGAGTATCACATTAGGACTCCAGGAGACCAGGGTTCAAAAACCTGCTCAGCCATGGAAAACCCTTGAGTGACCTTGGGCGAGTCACACTCCCTCAGCCTCAGGCAAAGGCAATGGCAAACCTTAACTGAATAAATCTTATGAGGAAAACACTATGAGAGGATCAGCATAAGTCAGAGTCAAATGGAAGGTACATAAAAAGAACAAAAAAGTGCTCAGAAAGCACCAAAGCACCCTGGGAAGAGAAAACTGATGATTAAATCAAATTCATTTTGTAGTGTAGTGTAGTCATTGTCAATATAATTCTGATCATGTACAGCCTTACAGAGAAAAACATATAGCATGTCTCTCTTGACTCAATGACCTCAATGTTCTTTAATGCTCTTTTGAGAATATACCACCTTTTTCTCATATTTAAATAATAAATAAATGAGATAAGACTGGTGATATTTAATACATTGTGAGAAGCGCATAATCTGATAGTGGCTGGTAGCTCAATGTAACAGTGGAACAGCTGAGGAGCTATCTGAGGTGCTGAACCTATGTGGGGATATGGTAGTTTATACTGGAGCAGGGTCACCAGGCCACTGACATGGAAGACATCAGCTGAATTTAACAGACCATCATTCTGCACAGGGAATTGTAACAGGAAGAGAAGGTAATGAATTTGGCCCTGTATTGTCCATGTTGTCTCACCTGCACAGTGCTGTCCCATTTCCTTCCAGGAACCTTGCCAAAGACTTAGCTATCAATGTCTCTTGCATAATCAACAAGATGTATAATTTAGTCCCACATAAAGACTTTCCATGATTGTATCACTACCAGTTATAATTGTTACATTGCCTTTTTGCTTCACAAATTTCAATTAAAATATGCAACACACCAGGGATCTCTAAAACCATTATTGCTGCCTTTGGTTTATTCTCTAGAAATTTTTCAGAGGAATGCTTAATAATTAAGTGCCAGTTGTTGTTTTCCAAATATTTCTGCTATTTCTGTTTTTGCTAGACTTGAATTATATTCCTGCCTACATTTTCCCCACTAGAAAGCTATATGATATGGCAGTCGTATACAGAGTAAAGTGTCAAAATGGTACATGGAGGGGAAGGTTATGCACCACAGTATGTTTTAAGTGTACACCAAAAATATTAGGTGTGAATGCAACATGGGGTACAGTTGCCAGCTCAGGAATATCTCTTGAGGACCTGAATTTCAGTACCAAAACATAAGACCTAGGAATGACCCTTGTGATATCTCAGGGGGTAGATCCTATTGATCTTACAGAAAGTAATGTTACAAGGGAATCCCTCAGTAAAGTCATTAAGCATGATACACTGAGCATCAACCACAGTTGCATAGAGTATGCCACTCAAATAAAAAGCATCAAGTCCAACAAATGAGGAACCCCCACACTTTTCAAGGCTCTGACATTATTTCTCCCTTGTCTTGAGGACTGGTGAAGAGGGTCTAGGATCTGAAATCTTGTAATCATAATGTAGCGTTGTTAAAGCACAGATTAACGAGAGCAGGTCATCTGTCTCTGGGAAACGCACCAGCCTCAGAGCCTGGATACCTAACTTTTTTGGACTCTAGATGCCAGATGATCCCAATCAATATTACCAAGCCCTAAACAGCTGCAGCTTGTTTATTTGGTTCCAGGTGAGGAAAGCTCTGTTATTTGGTTGTAAAGGAAATGCCCATCCAGTAGAATAGCAAACTTTGTCCCAACATAGTCGTTCCTAAACTGGACCTCTCTGAATCTAATGGACTCCACTTCCATGCCTGGGAATGATTGAAATTATCATCCTGCACAGCTTATACAGCAAGGGGAATGCAGTCCTATTATTAGAAATGGAAGAATGTAATTCACCTAAATTAGAGCAAGGATTCATATTGAGAGCAGTGTGCAGTAGTGGTTTGAGCACTGGATTATTACCCTGGAGACCAGCGTTTGATTCCCTACCCTGCAGTGGAAACTCACTGGGTGACTTTAGATATGTCATATGCTCTCATCTCCCAGAAAATCCCATGATAGGTTTGCCTTAAGGTCACCATAAGTTGGAAACAACTTGAAGGTACACAACAACAACAACAGATAATATTCATTCCAGGTACAATTAACTGCTACGACTCAAAAAAGAATTGGTGGAGAATGAAGTTTAGGAGAAACTTGTCAAATAGGCACATTTGGTAGTACAAAATGAAAGGAAGAAATGTTAATTTCATAATAACACACATGCTGCTTTGCAAGTAGTAATAACTGTTGGCAAAACTGTTAGCTATAAATAATATGTAACATGGATGGACACAATTAGAATATGTCCCCAAAATGTAAGTCAATTAAATTACCTCATTAAATGGAAAAGTTGTCATCATGGTTAGGAGAGTGAGATGCTTCCGAGGTTTCCTTCAGTTTCAAAAAATGATCTCCCCAATTAAAACACAATTCCACATCCCCTCAATCTCATAGAATTATTACTGTGATTTTGTTGATTTTAACCCTACTCCATCCTCCAGGTAGCTCAGGTCACTGTACAAGTTCCCCTCACTTTTGGTATTCACAACAACCATGTGAGGCACGTGCCCCTGAAATTTGTTCTGTTACCCAAAATATTTTTCATTCTAGGTCAGGAGCCTCCAGGTCAGGATACAAAACCCTGTGATTTCAAAGCCAAAAACAGAGGCCTATACCTAGTTCCTGGTGATGTCATAGGGGACAGGCCCTTGTGATGTCATTAGGCAAGATATGTTAAGGGTCAATCACAGATGCTCAGAGCATGAATTTAAATAGAAAATGCAAATAGCATTCAAATTAAACAATGCGAAAACAAATGAGAGATAATTCTCTGGCTATTAATTAATTAAATTTTCTAAGCTCTGCTCTAAACAGGAAAAAAAAAATTTCTCCAGCTCTCTTGGTAAGCCTACTGCAAGCACTGTCTTTAACAACACAAGGGAATTGTAGTTCACCTAAGGAAAGTTTTACAAGCCCTGCTCTTAGTCAGAAAACCCATCTTTTCTCTCTGTCTATTTTAAACACCTTTAGAAACAGTGGTTTTGACACATGGGACTTTTTTAAGCTAAATGATTATGCTGTCTGTGGGTTGTTTGCATTAATCAGTACCCCTCATGGGTCATATTTCTGTTTTTCTGTCAAGTTGTAGAATCCTACAGTAGATAAGCTGAGATTCTATTTATTCTCTGGTCTGTTATGTATCAAAATTTGTTTTCTAATGTATTATTTTCTGAGTGGCCAGGCTGAAGGGTCCCAGGCCCTCTACAGGTTCAGGCCCCAGGGATTTTGCCCCCACTCTCTCCTCTGCTTTGCTCCATGAATAATTTAAAGCAGCCACTCCAAAGTTGCTTGAATTTGGGAAGAGGGGGCAGTATAGAATTCCTTCCTTCAAGGCAACAGTTTAACCTAGGGACCATGCCCTCAGCCTGAGACCAGATCCACAGGAGGCCAGACCTGAAGATCTAGGGCCCCTATTACCTAGTAACTACATAGTCATTTGAACCTTTGGTGCCTCAAGTTATGATCTGTGACACTCTAACCAAAACAACACACTGCTGGAAGATCCTAGTGTTATCTAGACAGATACTCCATCTGTTATTTGTAAACAGCCCAAATATTTCTGTCAGATGTTGAATATTTATAGAGATGTTTCTAAATATAATTTACAAACAGGCACTTCAGTCCAGATAGGGAGAGCCTTGTAGAGAAACAGACTATCCCATGTGCAGCAAGACAGTTTCAGATACACATCTAATTGCATATACTGCATTGCTGATGAGGGGTCTTTTCACACTCCACAATTATAGCACTATCATTTCACTTTAACTGTTTCCATCCTATAGAATCCTGAGATTTGCAGTTTAGGGAGGGGTACATAGAATTCTCAGGCAGAGAACTCCTCTAGTGTCTTGCCACACTACAGGGTTCCACAGTATTTAGTCATGGCAGTAAAAGTGGCATTATAGTGCTATAACTGTGTAGTACGAAAGGTCCTCAGGTCCGATTTAACTGTCTAAATATGAGTTTGGTAGATAGGAGGAGTGCACAACTTTTTCATAACCAACTAATTCCACATGACTAAGGTTGGGTTAAGACCAGGAGGAAGGAAATTGCTTCTTCCATTCAAAGGGCAAAGATGAATAAATCACATTCTTAAAAAAATTCCTATAAAATATTAGAGAAATTCAGCATAGCAAAAATTAGTAAGAGGTAACATTCTCTCTATCTCTCTGTTTCCTGAAGAAAGCACTTGCATAAAATATAGCCATAGGTTTAAATGAGCTTTTCATGAATATTTATTGCATCATGCTTTTTTTAACACAAAAAAGGAAGAAAAGAGAGAAAGGTGTTAGGCTTTGTCATGTAGTAGAAGCTAATAACTAGCTTCCAAACATATGTACACACACACACACACACACACACTTTTTAATGAAGATAAATTATTCAAAGTTAAGCATTTTCCACTTGTACTAAAACTTCACATTCTAATTCATCAGCTGTGACAATATGATGAATGAATTTCACATTAATGGCCTGTTCTTCACCATTTGAAGAACATCTGGTGACAGGAGAACCACATGGATTCTATTCCCACAGCCTGGTACCAATAAACAGTGTTTAAATAAAAATGGCTTACTAACATGACTCCATTACACTTCTTGTTTTCTGTTTATTTTGGAGGCCATATGGTAACTGATTAATTTCTGTGTTTCCATCAGGGTGGGCAGGAGGGAATGAGCTGGCACATTTTTGTTTTGTTCTAATCCTAGAGTTAACTTTGATCAGTAAAGTAAATTATGGGGGTAATTCAGCCAGGAACCTGATGTACACATAATCAGTTTTCCAGCAAGGTTATGTCTAGTACCAGGTTTCAGTCCAATTGGGACTTCATTTCCTAGTGGGACCCACACCCAAAAAAAAAAGACTGAGATGAGGAAGCATCTTCAAAAAGCAGTAACTTTACCAATAGGGTCTTCTGCATAACGGATCTTGGAAATTTACCTTTAAGAAGAAGAAGAAGGACTAGAAACCATGTGAATAGCACCTCTATGTATGTGGTTCCTTTCCCAAGTAAATAAACGTAGATGGAAGTCAATACGGTAACTGCCAAATATCTAAATTGGATAGGAACTGTGTTGACCATGGGCTGTACGTAGCCTTATAAGGATAAAAATGTGACCCCTCCAACAGCCCCCAGAGCCTTCCCATCCTCCACAGCCTCTCATGCCTTGAGTATAACATGGCCATCCAGTGGCAGAGCTTGGAGTATGTGGAGGGGAGGCAGAAGGGGGGCGGGGATACGGTGCAAGGGCCATGGCCACTATGTGCAAGGGCGTGACTGCAGTGCATGGGGGTGTAACCAGGGTGCACTGGGGTATGGTCAGGGCATGCAGGGGTATGGCTATGGGCCAGGACTCCCCAGAAACACTGTCTCTCAGGGTGAATCGCCTCTCTACCTTCATGTTCCTACTCGGCTGTGGCCATCCATAGCCCTAGAAGCTTCCAGAGGATGCAATTAGGCTTTTTAAGAGGGTATTTCATTGGGGGCAGCAGGACCTGGTTTAGGCCCTAAACAACCTTTTTACAAAACTCGAAGCAACCTGTTTTTAAAAATGGGGCAAATGCAGCATGTCAAGACTTGTGGGGGAAGAAAATAGGGCAGATACAGCCTAAGATTCAGCAACTGCCCACCCCTGTTGTAAAGGACTGGCATGTGGTTGCAGGTAAGGTTACATGAAAATTCTCTGTTTCCGTGCCAAGAAAAGAAGCAGGCAAGGGGGGGGGAGCTTGTGTTTAAGGCCCATTAAAGAAGTACATGTTTAGATATACTATGCTCTGCTATTGTGTCCCAATAAGAGATTTCTGTTTCATAGTCAATTTAGGGAGAAACATTGTATGAATGGAAATGCTTAAGGTAAATTCAGTGACCCTATTCACAAGCAGAAAAAGCAAAATTAAACTTTAATGGTTTATTTGCAGCGTGTCTGTGCCATCCCTCTTACAGAAGATTACAACAATAGGATTTATTCAAGGCCACATATCCCCTGATTTTGTAGAACTATTGACTTACTAATAAAGAGGAAATGTTCTGTGTGTGTTTGGGCAGGCAAATTCTGTAATTTTGAAAGGAGGTCTTGCCTTCAAACATAAGGTCCCCAAACAGGGCTGCCAGGCCTCAGGATGCTGACTGAAAGCTCAGGGAATTGCTATGCTTCACTGCATGAGCAGGTGGGGAGGTAGTGGTGCTGGAGAAGGAGAAAATGCAATTTGATTTCTCATTCTTCACTGGTATAAGAGCTCACCGTCTCAGTGAGATGATCTTTGCATGCTAGATAACATCAGCATGCCCCTCCCCCCAAAAAAAATCAGAAGCAAAGATTCAAGACCAAGCCAAAAGGTGCATCCATGTGGTTTGAGTCTTGGGTTATTTCTGCACTAGCCTGTTATAGTGCTATTATTCCACTTTCAATATCCTATGGAATCCTGGGATTTGCAGTTTTGCAGCCTTGAGGCCCCTTCCTAAACTGCAAACCCCAGGATTCCATAGGATGTTGAAAGTGGAATAATAGCATTATAATGGGCTAGTGCTGAAATGTCTTGGGTGTGAAATTTTCAGGGCTTGCAGAAATTTGTTCCCTCGAGGTAACCTGAATCTTTATGGGGAAACACAGCCACTGCTGACCATAACAAGTACCCTTCCTCCCCGGGCCATCTGTCTCACTTCAATCCTTCTTCCACACCAATAGGCTGCCTTCTTCCTGCATCATGTGCTCTTTGGTTTTAATTTATAGGAGGGTAGATTTTGACTGAACGGTAGAAGGACCATCTTGATAGCAAGAGCAGTTTGACAATGAAACCAACTGCCTAAAGTGGTGGTGGTATCTCCTTCTCTGGATGTCTTCAAAAAGAAGCTGGACAGCTAGCTGCTGGGAATGCTTTAGCTGGATAATCTGCACTAAGCAGAGGGTTGGAATTAGCGGCCCATGAGGCCCCTTCCAACTCTATGATTCTATGATTCTAAGGTAAGACCACCATCATCTCACACAAGAACTAAGGCCAAGATCCTAGATGGTGCACATGGAGTATACGCAATCCAGGCACATAGTTCCATGCCTTCCCCTCTTCAGTTGCTTGCAATCTCTGCAGGGCCACTGCTACTGCTGTTAAACAACCATGGGAGATGAGGTAGAGGAAGGGCAGCGGAAACTGCCTCATTTCCCCTTGCAGTTTGCTAGAATGAGAGGCAGACAAATGACAGCTGTGTTGTTCCTCCTTCCATTTAGCAAACTGCATCTGGAATAAGATACAGTCCCCACTGCCCAGTCACTGATTCTCTGCCTTCTCCATTCTAGCAATGGCCCCATGGGGCTTGGCAGCTACCTGTGTGTATGTATGTGTGTGTGTCGATTTGGACATGCACAGAATAATAGAGAATAGCCCTTAGCCCCTTGTCAAACATAGGAGAAAACAATACCAAAAAAGTCACACCAAATATTTTGTTCCACAATAATTAGAACCACAGTAAATCCAACTTACTAAAACAATAATCAGTTTCCTTAGAAGTATATTCTAAATATACTACTGCTTATAATTAGGAAATCAGGCTTTATATTGTTGTCCAATATGGCCAGTAAAGTACACAATTGTCCACCTCCAAGTCATTCCATGCCAGATCATGAGTTGCAAAGCCACTGATGAAGGTTTCCAGCTCCTTCCTACAATTGACTTAGCTTACTGAATTACTGAAATATCTCTCTGAATTCTCAATTGTGATCTCATCAGGCAAGTGGCTTGTATGAGTTTGAATTAATTAGAGTTGCCATCAAATTACGCCTACTAAGATTTATGGCAGATTTGGATGACTGTGCTTATGGTAAACATCTGCTTTTTTTAAAGTCGAGGGAAGGAATTTCGATAAAGTCAGCTGATTAGGGCTTTCAGGGGAGATGACATTGCACATGTTTTCCAGGGCTGACCAAAATGTGGTTGTGAACTATGTGTACCCACCATGTTTTTGCCCTACCTAGGATTGTAATTGCACCAAAGGAAACAAATCATAATTTTCTTTGAAAATAAGGTGCGTGGGAAGTGCACTGCTTATTTTAAAACAAACTCATAGGAAATCTCCCAGAAGTTAGTCTTTCCTAAGACAAAATGTAAGTTCCTTACATGCCTTGTTTACAAAGTAAATTATGGCGTTTTCCCTGTCATTGTGCTGCTGAAATACAACAACGGTAGAAAGTGGAAGATTCTCATGAGTTGATGGTATAATTCATCCCCCCTCACACACACACACACACACACACACACCCTACAGGGGGAGTGAAGTGAAAATTGTATCTGAAAAATATTTCTGGGAAACTAAAAGAACATCAATACATTTTGAAAATTTTCTCATAAAAATAGCCCTTAAATAGAAGTCTTCTCCTAGCAGCTTGGAAATAGGCCTGCTATTTCAAATTATGCCAAACTTCACTTCAAAAGTGAAGTGCTTATTAGCTGCTGCTATCTCCAGCTATTAGATTTGGCCTTATGTCAAATATGAAACCAGATACGTTACCAGCTGTCAAACATTAAATACCACTGCATGTTATTAAGCAATGCAAATTAGAAATTGAAAAAAAATATTTGCCATCGCTCAAACACTATCAAGCATCAAACACCAAACCAATGTAAGAATTAAGATACCAAATACATAGATGTCAAATGTTAAGTGAGTATTTAGAAATTATAACAGCAATAAAAAATAAAATAGAAAATATGTTCCCCACCACCAGCACCACCACAGATGTAGGGGGAGGTGTTTGCACAGAGAGGACTGGAGAGTGCCCAGCCCTCCCAAGCTCTTACAAAAGCTGATATTCTTGGCCTGCACAAGATTTGGTAGGAAATCCTGAGCCAAGTCTTCTGTTTAAATATGGGCCATTTCCGCACTAGACTGTTACAGCGCTATGATTCCACTTTCAACATCCCATGGAATCCTGGGTTTGCAGTTTAGGGAGAGGAGGCCTCCCCTCCCTAAACTGCAGACTCCAGGATTCCATCAGATGTTGAAAGCTGAATCATAGCGCTATAACAGTCTCATGCAGAAATGGCCATGGTCTTAAATAGGCCTGTTTACCACATTGATGGCCTATCCAACCTCCCTCATATCTGTTGTCCTTTAGGCTTTGGCTGGTTGTCTATCAAATGGCCATGAAGGATTTTTTCCTGTATCCTTAGCACAAGGAGGTGGGGGCAGGGTTTGCCTTCCCATGCCCTTCAACTGTCTTGATTTGCCAGGGACAGTTCTGATTAATCTTCTGTCATCTCACTTTTCCAACTGCTTTTAAAATATCTCAGTTTCTGTCTCCTTCTTCCATTTTCCCTCTTTGTACTCAGGCTACTTCAAGTGCTTCAAACTGTGTTCATAGTTGAAAAGTAGTACATGCTCCGTGAACTCATCAGAGAGGGAGGGGGAGAATCTTGCCCTTCTCACCAGGGTAAGCAAAAAGCAAACTGCTGTAGCCATTCCAAGCTTTTGTGCTATTCTTTGCTAATAACTTTTGATATCTAGTGGCATTTCCACACTACACTGTTATATTGTGCTATTATTCCACTTTCAACTTTCTGTAGAATTCTGGGGTTTGTAGTTTACTGAAGCAAAGAGCTCTCTCCCTAAACTGCAAACCCCAGGATTCCATAGGATGTTGAAAGTGGAATAAAAGGACTATAACAGTGTAGTGCGGAAAGGCTTGGTCACACACTAATGTTGTTTGGCCACACGCAACCTGGTTTCCTGGGGTTTAGTGGGCTTTGTCCCAATGTTGTAAATTTGTTGCTATGTCTGCTGTTTTTGACATCTGTGGCTCTCCTTTTTTATATACTGCTTTATTACAAGTAAGTATAAAGGTCAGGAAGGATAGGGAGGAGCATCCTGCAGGTTTGGGCAGCAGCCATTATTGCCAACCCAACTGTTTTGCCACTTCTGGATGGATCAGCTATATCCCACTCAAGAATGAACACGTTCTTGTAAAGATGCTAAATGGATCACCATTCTGGAATGGGTCACTCTCAGGAATGAGAACACATTATTGTTATCATCATCATCATCATCATCATCATTATCCCCACCCTTTTCCCATTTTGGGACTAAAAGTAGCATCCAGCAGTTAAAAGAAACATAACCATCTGTATCTCCTCCTTTCCACCTTGGTGTAGACTGATGTTTTTTGGGTTGTACTTCAAACAAACAAACCAATGACTTCAACAAAAGTTGTGGCCTGTTATTTTTGATATATACAACAGATTCTGGCTTCTCTATGTCTGGACAGTTCTCTATGGATGGATGGATGGATGGATGGATGGATGGATGGATGGATAGATAGATAGATAGATAGATAGATAGATAGATAGATAGATAGATAGATAGATAGATAGATAGATAGATGATAGGGAATGTACTCGTATGTGTATGCATGTGTATAACTGACAAGTGTTATCTTCTAAATCAGATATGTGATTTACTGATTATCATCTGCTTGTTTTGGAGTACCTTAAGTATATGTATCACATTGCCTATACATAGATTTGATCATAAAATATTCTGTAACTATCAGCATTAAATCTGGAGAAGATAATTCTGGGGAGAAATTCACTACATCTCTGCTGGGTTAATTCTTTGCATTGCTGTTATTTAGGAATCCATATCACAGGCCATTTCCTCACTACACTGTTATATTGCTATTATTCCACTTTCAACATCCTGTGGAATTCTGGAGTTTGTAATTTACTGAGGCCAAAGATGCCCCTTCCTAAACTGGAAACCTCAGGAACTCATAGGATATTGAAAGTGGGATACTAGTGCTACAACTGTAGTGCAGAAATGGCCACAGACTTAATTTTTCATTATTTGAGTCATCACAGGCAATCACTGTCAACTAATATTTACCAATGTGCATCCTGAATTGATGGAACTAAAGATATGAAGCTGTAACAAGTATCATATTCCTGGGGCCTCATTCTTCTCACATTCTTGTCAAAGTTTTGGACTAGTTATTTAATAAAAGGGGAAAAATGGATGTCCTCACAATGTGAAAAAGATATTTTCCTTTTAAATTCTAACAAATTTCAAATTCAAATTGGTAAGGGATTCTTCTGCATCACCTAGCACTGACAGGCTGCGAATGTAAACACTGGTTTCAGTACACTGCTTTGTTTGTGGAGAGTCACAAGTGGAAACAATTAGAGGCAGCACACAATGTTTACTATTGAAGTCCATTGTTCTCAATGCCTCCATTGTAATGCACTCACACAAACATGCACACACACCTCAAGTGAGCACAATTTCTAAATCAACTGGAATCACCAAGGAATTGGATATCTCAGAGGGAACTGCCAACCCCCACAAGGGTAACAGCAGCAAGGATAGTTCTAAGTATGGAATGTTACTTGATATACATTATTTAAGGTATATGTCAAACAGCACCCTTTTCAGACTAAATTTAACACAGCACAAGCTGTTGCAGCTTTCATCCCACTTCTTCCACTGCAAGAATCAGGAACTGTCATCAGAAGGGAATACAAAGCACATGCACTCTTAGTCATCTTCATTTGTAAAGAGACAGTCACCTATATTGTAAATTATATGGGAAAGCTAGGGTACAGTGTGGATAAAGTAGCAAAATGAACAGTAAGTAGTGACACTATAAAGGGAACAGCTGCCATCCATGGTTGCCCATGGTTGGCCCTCTGTTGCATACTTTGATTAGCATCCTGGTAGTGATTCATATCAATGCCACTTCTGCATATTTAAGTCACTTTTTTAGATGGGTGCAAAGGGTTATTCTCTTTCCATTGCACTCCGTTCAAAAACCGGCTCACTTAGTGCAGAAGGAAGCATAATGGTGACACCTCTTCCTGCTGCAGCACAGCCAGGTATTGTCCCAGGCTGTGCTGAGACAGGAAGCTCAGCCATTTCACTTCCAGGGCCTCCACAACTAAGTTAAGTGCAGACACATCATGGTTTGGCAGCGTAGTCATAGATAGGGAAAACCCATCAATGACTTATAGTGTGATTGCACTGTCTGGGGACAAAAGAAGGATGGGACTGGGACAGCGTCATGCATGAGCATCATTGTGGTCCCATCCATATCTTGTCCCTATGGCAGGTTGAATGCAACAAACAAATACTACTTCCATCGCACTTCTAAGGTTAAAGACAGGCATTCTTTGCCCTTTATGACGGGCATAGCAACTGCCTCCAGCTCCAGCTGTCTGAAGCGCTCCATCTGTGTGCAAGAGACAGCATTGACTAAGCTGTTATCCACATAGAGTGCTGTGAACAAGATGCTGTGATGCAAACGGTATAGTGTGAATTCATAAGTCTGTCTGTCCGTGATCTAAGTGAGTTAATAACTTGTACTGTGGCCAAATTATCACACCAGAAATAGATTGAAGAGTTGGATAACTCAGCAGCCCAGATTTTGACAGCCACCAAAATGGGAAAAAGTCCAGGAGTATTAAGTCAGTGATAACACCTGACTCAAACCAGTCTCTAGGCCACTTGTCAGCATGTCAATGGCCTCTGAAGAGACACTAAAACCCAAGGATCCTACAGTACCCGAAGAGCATCCTCCCTTTTAGCTCTTCCCTCCAAAATGAAATCCCACTAAAATTGGTCAAAAATTCCTGCCACACATGAAGGACCAGATGGATCTTCTGCATGATCTTAATTCTATGATGTGGTCTGGTGAGATGGTAAGAAGAATCAAGTAACTGTCTGAGAAATGTCCTGCCCAGGGCAACTACCCTACAGGCAAAATTCAGATGGCTTGAAATTCTTGAGCATCATTTTGCAGTGTCCAAGGAATTCTTCAACCATATGTCTCTTTTCAAGACAGAGTCTGAACAGTTGGTTCAGGCTATCAGTCTCTTTATCCAGAAAAACCAACTGTTGGTGAGGACCCTCCATCTTCTCTTAAGGTAAAATAATACCAGCTCCTGCATAAAGGATGCAAACTCCTTCAGAACAAATGCATGATGCCCTGAACCAAAACACCCCATAAACAAGAAGTCATCCAGGTGATGGACAATAACCTGGCACCTGTCTTAAATTTAGTTGCCCATTCCAGAAAAGTGCTGAATTTCTCAAATGCCATCAAATGAGAAACACAACAACTCAAAGTGGACTGGAAGCATTTGAAATGCAGATTTTATTTCACATGTCAACAACTCAGCCCCAACTGCATGTCTACGTACCACCCTAATTGCTGCATTGAACAAAGTATATTATGCAGAACACAGCGTATGTGGGATGGCATTGTTAATTCAATCACCTCTGGGATAATGACAACTGGTGGATTAACCTATATTCACCAGGAGCCTTCTTGGAAACTCTTAAATTATGAATGTGAGGGGAGGAACATGGTGCACCCCCAAATTCCTGGCACAATACGTTCTGCTGCCGCCCCTGGGAACCTTGCTGGTGCACCATAATGTTACCCTTATCATTCTGGATAAGATGGCTGCTGAAGGCACTCTCACCTGGGGTTGTCTTTGTGGGGGTCATGACCTGCATCCAAAGCTGTGAATGGATGAGATCCTGCCACAAATTAGGATATTTGGTTGCCTTCATTCTGAAAAATTCATTGTAAGACAGCCAAACAAGTCCTGCAAAATCTACATATGCCTTATAAATCCTATTCATGTATTGAATTAGGGCATACACTTTCTTTGACTGTGCTTTGACTATTACCCCAGGATGAATGAAGAATCCAACAAAACAAGTGACCTAGTTTTTGTCTACGCTTCGTTTCTTATTTTCTCTTTCCCCCTATGGTCCAACTCCTTTTCTTTTCTTTTTTGTCCAATTCCCTACACAAGAGTTAAAAGAAAGTCCACACACTCTCCTTTAAGGATCTTATTGGTTATGGCTGTAGACAAATCCTTGCCCAAGATGACCACCTGATTGCCAGAAGAAATATCCCCTGTTGGCTGCCCTGACTGACCCTGTTGAACCTTCCCTAGCTCACTTGCTAGACCTACATGCAGGCTGACTGTGGAAGCATCATACCACAGTGTCCAGAAGAGATGTCTCCATGGCCATGTCTGAGGTTATGAAACCCTGCATACACATTGACCTCCATGTTAGATATGCTAGACAATGCATATGGCTGGTTAACAGGAAAACTCGCTGGAACATCAAGAATGGCTGAGAATTTTGGATGTAGTATTTTATCCTGGAATTGTAGGGGAATTTGTACAAACACACCTCATATGTTGAGGAAGAAATGGATTATGGCCATTGTAGCCTCACTGTCAAGATCCACATGGGCCATGCCTTCTGCTTTGCTGCTATGGGAAGGAGCCCTTGGTGTGTACCACCTTATGTAAACAGAGCTCTGCTTTGCAAAGGGATAGGGGAGGACATCTAGGCTTAGAATCAGATCCAGCTCTTCCTTTAGACAAGCTGAGATGGTTTCCTTGGGCAGCTGCTGCAGTACAGTAACAAGTTCTTAAAGGAGAAAGCTGAATACTCAATGGCCTGTTCAGCACCTCCTACATTGGCCTATTAGTGATGCTTGTTGTGCCATTGTCACTGTTAAACGAAGAATTCACTGCCACTCCAGTTGACTCTTCAGAATAGATGAGTGGATGACATCTTGTTCACTTCAGGCAGGAAAATATATCAGGATCTACCCTGCTACCCTTTTATGAGGCACACTGTACATCTACAGCCACTGCACAGACTGGTTGAATATGTAGCTGATGGAAAGCTTGGTGGCCCTATACAGCAGCAGGGAAAGCAGGCTTGCTGGACTCAATGGCCTTTTCCGCACGACAATGCTCTCCCACATCATCCCATCACAATCCCAGCAGACCTTCTGCCAGGATGGGAGTGTATCCCCAACGCTCCTCTCCACATGCGACCAGCTGATCACAGAAAGGAGCACGAGTGACATGAGTCATCCTTCTGGACTGCAGCTGGCCTTCTTCCCATGCTGCACTAAGGGAGGAAGCATGTAGCTCATGCTTCTGGTCGTTCTGCATGGCTGGCTGCAACAGAAAGCTTGTGCAATTGGGGGTCATTGATGGAGTTTCTGCATCAATGATATAGCCTGTGATCATGCTCACTGGCAACGTGAGAAGGGTGGGACTGTGATGATGTCATGTGGAAGCATCATCACAGTCCCACTCCTCTCATGTCCAGATGCTGTCGTCATGCAGAAAGGGCCAAAGCTGCTTCCCCCTGAATGTATCTAGTGCACTCATACAAATTACCAGTGGTGTTTCTGATCCCAGTGGGGTGAGGAATCTACTGCAGGCTTGAGTTCAGATTTTAAAGGAGCTATTTAAGGTGTTGAGCCTCAAAATAGGTTCAACACCTTTAATAATTCATTTGCACTTCAGAATAAAACCCAGAGTGGACTCACCACTCAACTGACTTGAAATTGGGAGTTACTAATCATTACTGTCAGTACCCTTTATGTTGCTTTTCCTGAAAGAGGAATTCATTTGGCATGTATGTCTCTTGGGTGTCTATGTTTCTGTTGTGGTATGCAGTGTGCTTCTTGCTAGTGAACAGGCAACTCCTTTTGGGAAATTTCCAAATATTACTGTGACCATAACTTACAATTTTTTGCAAGTCAGTCCCAAAGAAGAGACAGAGAAGATACAGTTCAAATGCCAGACAGTCATATATCACTTGCCCTTAACATGATATAAGATATGATATAAGAAATGGAACAAAACATGCCTTTCAGTTTTCTTCTAAATTTTTTTCTAACTGAATAATGCCCTGAATGTTATTTAGACTAATTAAAAAAAAAAAACCTCATGTAGAACAGGAATGATGTAAGGAATGGAATATTATGCTCAGAATTTCACTGAGTTGAAGGTGGTGCTACACAGCAGCAGGATGAGGTGGAACTGAAAAAGTGGAATGCACTGCACCATTTCAAAACTATTCCCTGTTCTCTTACTAAGAGAACAACTCTTACTACTCTTAGGCCATTTCCACACTACACAGTTATAGCGCTATTATTCCATTTTCAACATCCTGGGGTTTGCAGTTTAGGGAGGAGCCGCAAGGCTGCAAAACCCCAGGATTCCATAGGATGTTGAAGGTGGAATAATAGCACTATAACAGGCTAGTGCGGAAATGGCCCTAGTGTTACTAAGAAATTGGATATTAGGATATTCTGTATGTGGAGATATTGAGATAGGGATTAGTGTGGCTTTAAATAGTACAGTCAGAATCTTGCAAATGATATACACAAGTGATATACACCAGTGGTTCTTAACTTTTTCTTTACTGGAGAAGCCCTGCAAATATAATTTTTTTGCTGGGGACTCCCAAGACATGACTCACGATTTAAATATTTAATTTGAGATTTAAATATTCAAATATTTATTTAAATTTTCAAATATTTATTTATTTATTAAAGGCTTCTGGAGATTAGGATTCAAACCCCCACTCAGACACTGGGTGACTTTGGAGAAGTCACATTCTCTCAACTTGAGAGGAAGGCAAAGGAAAAAACCACTATGAAAAAAATCTGGCAAAAAAACCCCTGTGATGTCACTTAAGGGTCACTTTAGGGTTGACATAAGTCAAAAGTGACTTGAAGGCACACAACTACAAAGTGCCACTGGAAGAGTGGGGTTCTGTCTGGCCATTATGTCTCTGCTCTTTGAAAACTGACTTACGACAACCATAAGATGAAACTATTATGAGGTTTTCTTGGAAGGATTTGTTGCCTTTGGCTTTCTCTGAAGCTTAGAGAATGTGATTTGCCTGATGCCACCAAATGGGATTCCATGGCCAAGTGGAGATGCAGACCCTGGTCTCCAGAGTCATAGATTGGCTGTGCACACATGCCTGCCACAGTGTCCCTTTTGTCAGGGGAGTGGCAATGGAGGTATGTGTGTACACCCCCAAACTGCTGCCTCATTTGTAAAAAAGGGAGCAATTTCAGCACCTGCAACCCTCCTGCTGCCACGTCCCTATTGCTGATGATGACATTAGTGTCCAGTAGCAGGGCTTCGTGGATCCTCTTTGAGAGCTCCATGGACCCCCAGGGGTCACTGGACCTCAGGTTGAGAACCACTGATATACATAATTATGCCTGGTTTCAGCCCTTGTTATGGGGCATAAACATCTTTGGTCACCTTGATGGACGATCTATATTGAGAGCAAGACAGGGGAAGTGTATCCCTGTTGGTTCTTCTGGACTTCATCTTCATTTCAGCAAGTCCACACATGCAGTATATATCTTACTAATGCTGTTTGACAACTTGCAAAATTATGCTACCAGTATTTTTTATTTTTTCAGACAGATGCTACCATAATTATCCTTATATAGACATATATCCTTAACAACAACTGTGCTTCTCATTTCCAAAATAAAAAAAAATTTGAATAGTTGTGGTACCCCTAGGTACCGGCCTTTCTTTAGAAGGCCCACATGTCATAGAACAGTGACATATGACTTTTGACATTTAAAAAGGAAGAGATGTCACACTTTGACATGAGTCAGATGCTTCCAGAGAATAAAATATTATAAAGGTTAAGCTCTCCTTCAGAATACAATGCCTGCAACACAACATCAAAGGTTAGCGGGAGCAGGGGGAGAGAATTAAATGGTTTTATTCTTTGCTGAAGTGATACAAAGCTGCATTGCCCATTCTAAGCATTCATCAGTTATTTTCTCATTTTAGGCAACAGTGTTTTCTTTGATCAGCCACATCCATCTAAAACATGTAACGACATATGCTGGGGATACCCAGCCACAGTTCCTATATTTACAATTTTCCAGTCTTCAAAGCACTTTTCATTGTGATCATCTCCATACAGTAATCCTGCAGCATGTGGAAATTTTTCTATTGCACTTTCATTATTATATGTTTAGATCTACCTATCTTTAATTCTTTCTTACTGGTATGTTATTATTATTCATACACATTTCTAACATTTGCAAGCATCACAACTTAACACCTACCTACCTCACTCTCTCTCTCAGCTTATTTTCACACAAAACAGGAAAAGTTGGCATTAGCACCACAACAAAAGGCCCTTCTATAAAGCTGTCATAACCCTGAATGGACCTGTACAATTGATAAAGAGAACTGAGGGCCCTATTTGCATAACACTGAGCTGGTCCTATTGAGTGCTGTCAGTTCAGGGTATAATTCACATTAGCCTAAACATTTTCTGAATGAATAATTGTAGGGAGTAGAGCCAAACTAAATGGAATAATTTCAAAGCTCTGTAAAAGACCTTTCTCTGGAAAGCTGAATGATCAGCGGCCAGGCATGACAATTCCCAATGCAAGTAGTACATGAGAAGAAAGAAGGGCAAATTCATTCAGTTCTACCCAGTGATGTATTTAAGTCTTTTACTCCAAGTCTCAAGTCAAGTCTCAAGTCTCTACCTTCAAGTCTCAAGTCAAGTCTCAAGTCTGGGAACCAACTTTATTCCCCAACCTGTATTCCAGATTCTCTGGACAGAGTTGAATAAAGTCAGTTTTAACAATTTAAGCATAGCCTGGCCCTCCACATTAGCAATTTTGCCATCTGCAGCTTCAGAAGCGGAGAACAGGAACCTACTTACTCCCCATTACTGAAACTTCAAAAGCTTTAGAAGGAATGATCCTTCCTCCTAAAGCCTACATTTGCTGTTCCTCTCTGAGAAATGCACCCTGCACTCTTGAGGAGAGTCTTGTCTTCTACTCTTAGGAAACGTTTTAAAAGGCTCCTCTGATATGCAGCAGGGACAGAAGGCTGAGCAGATTTCAAGCCCGCCCCAAGCCCACTGCCTAACCCATTTGCTGTTCCCCTCAGAGAAATCCACCCACACTTTGGGCTTGAGATAGATTGTCTTGTGACCAGTAGGAAAAAAGAGATGGAAGTGTTGTTCAGAGCTGTAAGGTTTCTGGATGAAAGTGCTATGTTACTGAACCAGGGGCAGCAAATCAGTCACTAAAAATATACAATTGTTGAGTCGAGTCAAGTCAGTGCAGCATTTATTGTCGAGTCAAGTCCAAGTCAAGTCACTGAAGTGACTTAAGTCCAACTTGAGTCCAAGTCAATTGACTCAAGTCTACATCACTGGTTCTACCCCAATTCAAACAGGTATGGAGTAAGTTCCTACCAGTTTTGCCTTTCCATATAAAGCAATACTTAACTATTCTACCACAAATGTGGTACACTGAATAGTTCTAGGTACAGACCCAAAGTAAATGTCTTCTTGGCTCTGAAGCTCATGACTCATAACAATGAAGTTCCTCATATTTTTTTTCTTATCACATGCTAAAGCTAACACTTGAACAAAGAGACTGTACACTGATATTATAGTTTGCTTGTAGTAGTGGTGGCTGAGGATATTTTTGGCTGATAGTATACGAGCTAATGAAATTTTTACACTTCCAGATAATTAAAGAAACAAAGAAAGTTTGCTGTCTGTGTTCTGTAGGGGAAGAAAAACTAGTCAGTTTGACTAAGACTGAAGCATCATGTAGGCCTCAGGAGAAAAAAGCATTGTGGGTTTCACACATCCTCTTACTCTTCCTCATTCCAAGACCCTGGCTGATTTTGTATAAACTATAATAATAATATATTTTTTAAAAAACCAGCAGTTGCCTGTAAGGGTTTTCTTTTTAAAAATGTGAAATTTGGAGGTATATTAAGTCCATCTATACAAAGAGGCATGACTAGGAGGTGTATGAATAAAATTTTATAAATTAACAGAATAACAAAGGCATGATCGATGGGATGCAACACTTTACTGAAATATATAAGAGTTTGTATTGAACCAGAACTTGTTCCACACTAAAATGGGTTGGATCCAAGCTTAGTCATGCTAACAGTAAACCCACTGTAATCAATGTAAAAAGTTACATAACAGAAATGTAAGTCCTGTTGATTTGAATTCATCTGCACTCAGCAAGAGTAAGTCTGAATCCAGTTCAGAGGGGAAAAGGGCAGGTCACATACCATACCATGAAGGCCACAGACTGACATGTTGTGACCTACACTGAAATTAAATCAAATGACACTAGAGTGGAATAGGAGGGAAGTGTTGATGTATGTAGAATCCTCAAAGCCCAATCAGTAATAAGCAAAGTTTGTTGTGAGGGTCTATACTAGTCCATAATACTGGGTTCCGAATGTTAGTTAGTATTAATCCTAAAATTAATTTCTCGTGACCTTACAACAAAAGTATAATCTGTCGCTAGAGTTGTGAGATATGCCCATTGTGGCACATAATGTTGATTACATCCCTTTTCGATTACATGAATATGTTCTGCATGAAGCTGCCTTTGAAAAGTGTCCAGAAATTCCACCTGACCAAGTGTCTGCTGTTGCAATCAATATAAAATAGATTCACAAGTTGACCAGACTACAAAGGCTGCAGAAGCAAAATTTATTTCTTCACATACTCCAGCAGAGCATTGTGGACAAGGTCTGACAAACACAGAACCTCACCATACGGCTGAAGTTAAAGCAGATTTTCTTTCGAGAAACATCATACATCTCCCTTTCATAATACAGAAAAGGTAAATATACATATCATATCACATATCACAAGTCAATATACATACGGTAAAGCATTTATCAATATCTCCTTTGTTTAAAATTGTAATCTTCCTTGGATCTCAGTTCTGGGCTAAACGCAAAATATAAATAAAACACATGATGATAAACCTAGGATCTGTATCTTTTTTGGGGAGGGGGGAGAAGGTATTGTTTTGTTCCATCACTTCCCTGTAAAGAGATCAGGACTTTGGACCTGTAGTTTTTAGGCAAGTTTTATCCAGTCCTAGACATTTGGGACTCTTTTTCCCACCAGATCCTTTCTGTGGCTCATAACCAACCCTTAGATGGGGTAATAATCATGCAGCCAGTTAGATGTTGTTGGAATACAACCGCCAGCATCCTTAATCAGCATAGAGTACAGTGAGGAATGCTGAATGTTGCAACCCAGTAGTGTCTGGTGGGCCACATGTCTCCCACTTATATTTGGATTAGATTAGTCAACAGGTTATCATGCTTTAAAATTTGTAGGCTAGCAAGTTTAAAATGTCACTGGTAAAGAGTGTTTATAATGTTTGTAACTTTTTTTTTCTTTTTTTTTTGCACTTTATAAAATTTAGTAAGACCACAGCTTCAAGATTTTGGAAGTCCCCTCAGCTCACTTCTTAAGAATCAACGCTCACTTCTGGTTCACAGACTTGCAGAAAAACAAATGATAGGATGGAATTATTGGTTTTTTTAAAATGACCTTAATGTGTTACCTACAGGGGAAAAGGGTAGAAGTTTCAATGCATCGCAATATATTTTCTTGGAAATGGCAGAAGACGGATGGAAAGAGATGAATAAAACTGATGAATTTGGGATGAATGGATTGAATGATTGATGAAAACCAGCAGGGGATTTTACATGCTACTGACTAAGACTGAAAATGTTCAGATAAATCCCTCATTAGTATCCCTCCCCAGCACATTGTTGACTAAAACTCAGCGGTCCAAGCCTTGCGGTCTCTCATATTTGCCTGGTTCTGTCACTAAAGTCTATTAGAATAGTTACTGCAAGGATTATACTGAGATAAGACTCAGCCAAGTACTTAAGAAATTAATACACATGTAGTCAAAAAGAAGCAATATTTTGTCTCTTAATAAAAAAGAGAGAGAGAGAGAGAATCAATGTTTACATAAACCATTCCAAACTAGAGATCGAAAAATATTCAAAAATATCTGAAAAATGAATGATAACTATGTTTCTCAAGTGTTGGGAAACCCTGACAAAGAGAATCTTAGACTGGTTAGATCCCATTTGGACTTATTCTGAACAATATTTGCACTTTTTGTGTGTGAGTGTGGAGAAAACAGTACTTTCTCCACAGAAAATGATTTCCATGTAGAAATACTAATTCCTCTTCAGAACGTGACACTTACTGTGCATAAAATGCTGTTTTCTGTGCAAAAAATATTTGTAAATTTTGCACAGAATAGGTCTCCAACTACAGTATTTTCTGCACAGAAAATAATATGTGCAGAAATATTATTATCTGTGCAGAAAATGCTATTTCTTGAGCAGAAAATACCCCCTACATGAAAATGTTTTTCAGACCCCAAATTTCTAGCACTGCACTAACTTAAAACTTCAGTTGAGCATTTAGAAATAACAGCTTAGGCATCCAAAGAGAAGGGCAGACAAAGTTGTCAAGGGAACGCAAACACAGAAAATGTAAGAGTTCTATGTGCAACTAAATTTTAACATCTCACTTTCTGCAACTCTAGAAATTTGAAGACCAAAGGAAAATTTCACAGAAAATTTTCAGAATCAAATTCTTATACAAAGGATTTAATGCCCTCATTTTGTGCCCCAAAATGAGGGCATTAAATCCTCTGTATAAGAAAATTAATTCTGAAAATTTGATTCTGAAAATTGCCCACCCCCTGTAGCTACATTTCAGACCCCAAGGTCTGAAAGCCCTACACATCAGAGAGATTTCTTTTCCTTGTAGAAAGTAGAGGAGCATGCCAAAGTGACACTTTCAGCTTGCAACCTGCCACCTTAGAACCTGTCCACCTCATTGTGCTTATTTGTGTAGATGAGACTCAAGGGGATTCCAACCTGCATAACTGTAAAATTAAAAGCAAGTTCCAACGAATACAATGGTGTTTAATTCCCAAATAAGGGGGTATAGGATTGAAGCTAGGATTATTCTTTTAGCTGTGCTGAAAAACAAAAGAAATTAATTGCATGTGCCACCAATTGCATGGATCCAAACAGAGTTTTAGACTGGAAAGCAGCACATATGAACTTATCAGGGCTGCAAAATTATCCTAGCTGGATGTTTCACTAATAGATTAAAACATACTGACTGACTTATAACCTGCCTCTAAACTATAGCTCAGCTATTTTAAAAATACTTTAATCTTAATACAAGTAATTCTACACTAAGCAGACTAGACAACCAACTCTTGTATGAATATGCAAGTTTTCCAGTCCTATTTCCCAGAGCTGGAGTTTAACTTGGTGAACATTAAAAATGCATGCTGTCTTTCATTCTGAAATCCACACAACTACCTAACCATCAGAGATCAAGCTTAAAGCTCAATAAAAACTTTATCTCTACGCTCACCCTTTTCTGATAAGTGAGGGATGTACACCAGCCCAGAGTTATCTTGAAGATCTTTAACTCCCACTGTCATCAACAAGCAAAAAAGGAAACAGCAACTCAGACCACAAAAAAAAAAAAAAAAAGGCAAGAGAAAGCACAGACTCTCTTCTGCTTGTGAGATCACTGTAAATGCATTGCCAGGGAATGAAATCAAGATGATAACCAGTCCAACATTTCTTTCCTTATCAGAAGAGACACATTATAGCTAGTTGGACTATATCCACATTAATCACTTCACCATATTACCCTGTAAATTAATGTTTTATCATTCCAGCTGAAGAGAAAGTTAGATAAATGATACTTTTTCCTGTTCGGAGACTATATAACTTTCTTACTATTTGAGGGCTGAGAAAGACAAAGACAAAACATGAGGCAAAACAGGAAGTCAACATAAAGGTGGTAAATAATTTGGGCTTCTTTCTTGTCTGCCATGTAAAATTTTATTAATGTAAACACTGTGCTTCCACAGTGGTTGACTGGTGAGAAAGAGATACTGGCCGCCTTTTTCCTCTGAGGTCTGAGCCAGGCCAAATCTACCACTAGCTGAACATCACAAACATGAGATGCAGAAGGTGAATAGTAAAGGCATACAACTCAAGGTAAAGAGCTGTGTATGCCCACAGCTTACCCCGTGTTCCTTGTGCTATCCTTGGATGCTGTAGAGGTTTATGCATTGAAGACAGAATCAACTAATCCAAATGGCTTCTGCATATAGAACAGGGAGGCACTCTTTCCTTCAACTCAAACAGCAAAATATTTTGGGCCACCACTGAGCATAAGAGATTCCCCTGAGCAATTTAATGTAGATCTGACAAGAAAATTTAATACTGAAAGTGACTCATTGCTCTCCACAACTTGTATTCTTCTGTGGCTGCATCTTTCATGAGCAACCAAACCATTTCACCATCTAGAACTATTTATTTGCTCAGGACAATACATGCCAGCAAGACCAGGGCTGTGCTATGCCTATTTGTTCAGCACCACATGGGTTTCTTTTAAAAGCACAGTCCTTTCCCTCTGAATTGGCTTCAAGATGATGCCACGGAGCCAAATGAAATTGCAGGCTCTGCTTCCTACACTCAGAGGAAGTGATGAAGAGCAAGTCGTGAGACGAAATGTTACTGAGCAACAGTGGAAAGTGTGGCTGCACTATCACCATAACCACCAAAAAAAGGGGGGGCCAAAAAGGAGCAATGAAAGTGAGCAAGATGAGAGCTTTTACAAAACATCAGCTCACAGATACGTACAGATTTACTAAACCTCTCCTGAATGGAAAACATTTCATGTAGAACAACCAACCCTGCCCTAAGTAAAATTATAGCAACCAGGCAAGGCCTCAGTTGGTAAGAACTGTCCTGTTTTGTTTTGTTTTTCCAGTTTCTCTCAAGCTGTGCCTGACCCAGTGTTTAGATTTCCCTTTAGTTAAAGCTAACAAAGTAGGCACCTTGTTTGTCATACTGCATCACTTCCAATCTGCATCAGCAACCAATAACTCAAGGGATGAATGCATTGTCAGTTAGCTCTTTAGGGAGTAAGTAACAGCTCCCTGGAAACAGTACTGTTGAATTTTTAACGTCTCTACCTATAGATTTCCAAAATGGGCAATGAATTGGCATTAGGAAAAGAAGTTAAAATTCTCTACTATGTATACATGAGTGCATGTGTGTTTTTATGTTTGTGTGCACACAGAAAGGCGTACATGTAAAGAGGTGCCAGAGACAATCTGAAGCCTTGCTACATCCATCATCATCGTCATCATCATCATCATCCAGTACAGATAATGCAGTACAGATAAAGCAATTGCAATTCAAGTGAGTAGTTGCTTATTGTCAAACAAAAGTGTATATGCCTATGAGCCCTTCCAATTTCTGGAGATGAACACTCTTGAACACAGTGAAAGAGGATCTGGAATAGTGGGTGCTAATGATTATGGTGGTGATGATTATGGTAATAATAATGTCTATTCATTGCAGAGGGACCATGTTGCAACTTTCCCATCAACTAACATCATTATCCAGGAAAATGATGGTATTTCTCATAAATCATTGCCTAGGACCAAGTGATAAAGCACAGACGTAGACCTGTTTGTTATCATCATACTGATGACACTTCAGCCTGTATCTCCAAGTGACCTTGCTCACTGGTTTCATGTCAAGAACAAACAGTAAGAAAAAGAAGATGAAGCTTTGCAGCCAAAGAGTAGCTTATAATACATTAATCAATCAATTAATATCCATGAGATAGAAGGAAAAAATGGCAAATGCATTACAATCCACCTTGATGGCTAGTAAGGAAGGGTTATATTTGAATGATTCCTTGTCTCAATTATACTGTAATACCATAGAAAGCTAGCATATCAGAATGTTTTATTCTAGCTATAATCACAGAAATTTTCATTATTGTACTACAGCTCCCAGAATCTCCCACTCAGCACAGTCACTGGCTATGCTGCCTAAGGGATCCTGGTTGTTATAGTCCACTCAAATAAGTTTGTCCAAACTCTGGAAGTTATCTAATATGACACCTGATATATATGGCTGTATGGTACTTTGGAACATTTGCATCAGTCCTGTGACAAGATAATTTTGTGTAAATCAGTTTAGGGGGTGCTAAAGGCAGCTAAGGATTGCAAACAATCTTTTTAAGAAGTGTGATAGTTTCAATTGCTAGCAAGAAATAATAATTCCTTCAAAGAAAAAGAAAGATGCATATGGCCTCCACTTGTTTATTTTCTTTATTTCCAGACTTTCTCTATGCTAATTGGAAAGTTTGTTCTTAACCAATTCACTTGCCAGAATAAAGTGGATTCAACAATTAATTTCATGGGGACAGGAAAAGGATGAGGCCAGGACAACACTTATGCATTATGTCATCCCAGTCCCTTCCTTCTCCCATCCCCAGGAGGCACAATTGCATCACAAATCATTGACAGGTTCTCCCTATCAATGACCAGAGATTGCGTTGCCCTCCCACCACACACCTGCACTTACCTTGCCTGCAGGGGTCTTGGAAGTGTAATGGCTGCACTTCCTGCCCCAGCACAGCCTGGGAAAGTATTAAGCTGAGCTAAGGCAGGAAGAGATGTAGCCATTGCATTTCCTGGATCCTGCAAGTAGCTGGTGCAGAGGGAAGTACTCCATTGCACTCCCCTCCCAGAAGAGCCACAGCTCTTCATCACATCATCACTAGATGCTGCAGGGACAGAGGTGATGTCGGGTAGCCCTCTGTATTTCAGTTATGGAACATGTAGTAGGAGTTAATTAACTGCTTGCTTGTAACGAGGTATGGGAACCAGACACCGTTAGGTAAACAAAGATAGGAATGTAGTGATAAGCGCTGCCAAGCTGAAGCCAGCACTTCAGGGTCTCTTGCGGACAGAATGGGAAACTATTTGCTTCTAATGTTTGATTTTGCTAATTGACTGAAGTCTTGCACTGTGCATCACACTCCTAATAAATATTGGCACTGTTACATTTGTGGGTGTGAATTCGGTTCCTGACAGGTAAGCTGCAGAAAGGGCCAGTGTCTTTGCTTCTTGACTGAAAATGGTCCCAGAAGCCACCCCTTAATTCTGAGATCAGCATGCATTGGGCAGTTAAACATTTAAACCTTATCTTCAAAAAAAAAAAAATCCTTGTGACAGAGCCCCAGATTACCACTTACTCATACTGCAGCGCATGTCCCCCTTCACCCGTCTTGAGAGCCCACTACCAGTTTGTCTCAAAGGAAATAAGGTAACTAAATGAGTATGTCCCTGTGTCTTTATAATGTGCATGGCTATACCCACAAAGTCCCTGGTATAAAAAGTTTCAGGGGGCTGTATTTCAACAAAGCTCAGAACAAGTTTTCATTTCAAAACTTCTCTTTAAACAATTATGCCAGACTGACTCCTATCTACAGCTGAGTCATGTACTTTTTGAACAATTTCTCACCTTTCCTTAAGCCCACTACTCTCTCTCCAACCACATTCTACACAGGTGTATAACTTCCTAACTAACCGTTTTGATGGTTCAAAATGTTGGCCAGGTTCCTGACTTGGGAGAGAGCTATGTCTCTCTAGCTACATCTCCCAACGCTACCTCCCAAGACCCATCCTGTAAGTCATGTAGACCTCCAACACAGCCATATCTGAGTTATCAGAGAGTGCGAGGATCAGCAGTGATGCATCCAGCTATTGTACTTCATCTGGATGCACTGCAACAGACACCTGCAGGGACCTCTAGAGGTGTGGTCTTTGGGATAAGCCTGCAGGTGATAATTTTGCAGCATGTCCATCTAAAGGAAACTAGCTGGACATGTTGCTCTCCCTACTCTTGCAGAACCTGAAAACTGCCATGTTGGAGAGGGTATGCACAACTTATAAAGTGGATTTGGGGAAATTTTTGGTCAGTCCATGGTCAGAACAGAATTCTGAGCTATACAGTGACTAAAAAAGTGAGTTGTTATGATGTAGGTCCAACTTAGGTTCCTCTTGTCCCACCTCTCTGTTTTCCCTTCAATCTCATTGGTTAAACCCTTTACGACATTTGGTTAAATTCCATTGGATGAGCCAAGAAAGGGACAGACTCCAGTCTTGTGTTTCATATTTCTTCTTTGTACCCTCTTGAGGTTCCTTTCTTCCTCCCAACCATGGTTTCTTTTCTTTTTTTGTTTTTTTCAGGACATTCATTTTAGGAAATAAATCAAAACATAGAGGAAAATGCTAGATTCCCTCTTGTTTGTGTTCAGTGTTGTATGAACAGCAGAGTACCAGAAAAGTGTGAGGAGATGTGCACACACACATATGTGTATCTCAAATGGTGAATGAATTATATATTCTTTTATCAGCAAGTGCCCTTTTTAAGCTCCATGTTCGACATTATCATTTAAACTTTGGTGGCTCCTTATCTCCTCTACTTCTGGCTTTTTAGTTTGATAGAAACATGTACCTTTCAAAGGGAAGGAAATGCCAGTATAGTTCCGTAAGAAAGAAGACAATGCCCCATGACCAGCTTTATAAACACTCAGCTAGCCTTGTGCAATAAGTACTGATTTTGGATAACAGTGTTCGTTCCTATTCATGCATTGCGCTGGTTCAGTGGCATTCTGGTAATAGTCACAGTGCAGATAAGGTAAGATGCATATTCCATAATTCACAGTATATATCTGAAGGCCACATGGAATAAATTGGAAAGATTGGCTGCTAAGTCACTGTGTTTGCTATTGAATATCAGCAGTTTCCAATATTCAAATGTTATTTTAGCATTAGTCTTGGAAATTACACCAGTGACTGCTGCTCTGAAAGTGGTTTAGAGCAGACACTCAGGAGGTAAACTATAGTGAGCCTGTGTTATGGTGCCACCAGAGCAGGACTTTGGACCAAAATTCCAGAGCCCATCAATGTGCAGATGAGACGGTGAGAATTCAAGGTGACTATGATGTATTGACCTCGTGCAGAAATGGCCTCAGAGTTGTAAGAAGTTCCAGAGGCACAGCACATATCTAAGCCTTGCTCACTCACCTGCTCACTCTAAGGGTGTATATGTGTATGTGTGTGTGTATAAACAGGTTTCTGACATTTTGTAATATTAGTATTAGTCTTAGTATTTGCAGAGGTACAAGCTGTGCCCAGGTGGAAGTACACAGCTAAAACCCTCCAACAGACACGCTAGGTTGACTGCTTCCACATCTAAAGCAAGGATGGGGAGACTGTGCCCCTCTAGATTAGCTGGACAGCAAATTCCATCAAATGTCACCAGCATAGTCAATGGTTGGGAATGATGGGAGTTGTAGTCTAACCACTAGCAAACCATAGATCCTCCATCCCAAGCTGACAGAAACTCAATTTCTGGCTGACATGTAGTATACTGTTTTTAAAAAAATGAGGTGAGTGTTCTTCAGATTAGCTGTCACTACAGACACCAGTTCAACAGAGTTTGCTTCAAACATTTCTGTAGGATCAAATATCTCCTTTGCTTATTGAAATTCTCAGAAAAGGCGTGGATGTCCTCCGCCAGCTGTCAGAACAACCAGATTATTTAGGAAAGCCCCTGGAGACACTGGTCCTTTTCACACCTTACCTTGTCCAAGAGACATCCAGTGTGAGTCCTAGCAATGGCACTGCTGGGAGGAGAGCACAACAGGACTGCTCTCCTCCACACCAGCTGCCTCCAGGATCCAGGAGCTCGGTACTGTCCAGGCTGTGCTAGGGCAGGAAGCGTAGCCATTGAATTTCCAGGGCCTCCACAGAGAAGGTAAGTGTGACCATGCAGCAGGATGGTGGCACAATTGTTGGTAATTGATGGGAAAACCCATCAATGATTTGCAGCACAATAACACCACCTGGGGACCAGAGAAGGATGGGACTGCAACGACATCATGTTTAAGCATTGTTGTGATCCTATCCTTCTCCCGTCCCTATGGCAGGTTGGGAGGGTGGAGCAGAAAAGGCCACTAACTGCCATCATATTATCCTCTGCCTCTGGCAGAAGAAATGAGATATTGCCATGGCTGTTGCCCAATCCCAACAACATCTCTGACCAAGAGCTGTGACCAGCTCTGCCTTGAAAGCCAAGTTTCCTGTTTGTCATACCAATACAATGTTAGTCTAGTGAACAGTTATTGACCTGAGCAAAGAATGGATACCTGTTTTGGACAGATAGCTATAGTTGCTGCTGTACAGGATGAATTAGAATGGAGCAGAATCAGACCATTTTTTGCTTTGCACTTCTCTGAGCGTTAAGAGATGAGTCTAGAGGAGGAGCACAGAAGCAGGCACCAAAAAAGAGGAGGCACCATGCTAACAAATCCCCAAAGCTTCTCTTGTAACTAATTAGCAGGACTAGCTTCTAGGCTTTCAAAAAAGCAGCAAGGACTCCTTCCCATGCATTTGAAACTATGTATTCCTCTATCATTAATTTTCTTAACTAGAAAATCCCTCCTTCCTTACATTCTTCAAAGTCTAGCTTCAGGTAACTTCCAGGGATTGAAACTAGAGAATGGTTGAATCCCCAGTTGCTATCCTGGCTACAGACAAAATCATGTGCATTCTGTTGCACTGATATGGCTAGGACTTAGTCTGAACGTCAGAGCTAATAGGGTGGGGAAGCTGGATTCATTGCCTCATTTCTCCTTGCCCACTATTTGGTGGGTTTTAAACCCTTTTGAATAAGTCTCAGCTGCTTCATACTCCTTTCAGTTCAGGATGCTGTGCAGTAATACCTGCCCATTTACAGATGTGACAGCTCAGCATAGTGGAAGCAAACTTATTCCTGTGCTAGGCAGCACCACCACTAATCCTGCCCACATTTTCTGTACTGTAACTTTTAAAAAAAATAGTCATTTGTTCCTAAAAAAAATCAGCCACTCATACCTGATGAGTCAGAAACAATCAACTTAACACTCAATAGCCATTACAATCTTCTTTTAAAATAACCCATTTTGATTGTACTCATGTTAATGCTGAAAATCACCTTTAGGTGACTGTAACTTTAGTTTTTTAACATGTATAACTATTTTATTGCCAAAAAATGGCAAAAAAATATTCTTTTCTAGGTTTCCTAAATCACTGTTCCTATTCCAGTATGAAATAAAAGGAGTCCATTTTTCTGTTGTCAGAACTGCTACTCTAACTCCCTCTCAGCTAATAAACTTACCTGTCAGTTTATCCATCCTAGCATTTCTGGGTGCTTTAATAACTTACTATTTCACTTATCAGTATAGTCATCAGTTTCCAAAGCTGAGCACAAATGATCCATTATCAGTAAATTTAAAGGAAGCAATTTGATATCCCTAGCAAATCAATGAGGCACATAATGTTCGTTGACAATTCTTGTAATTTGAGAAAGGATAACCAGAAGTTGGAACCAATAGATGGGTCCACCATAGATGGAAACTAACATTATGACATACAAAGCATATCTAACACTGAAATCTGAAGCATGAGGTATGAAGCATTTTGTTTAATTGGTTGTTGAAAAATTATTTTATTTTAAGTCATCTTGGATTGTTATCTTGTAAAGCTCCATGGAAACTGAATGCAGGTATATCAATTCAATTAGTATTCAAACACATCAAATAATCCAGCTGGGGTAAAATAAAAATGATGAAACATCTCATGGTGCTCTTCTGAAGTAATAAATAATAGCCAAGGTCACATGACACAATAACTCAAGGAATTCATGGACCCCTGCCTTGTTAACTGGAGGCATTGACAAAGTTCCTGTGGTCCAGAATCCCAATAAGCTTGGTTCCATGTCCATTGGAACTTCATTACAGATCCCTCTTCAGAGCATTATGTTCAACATGTGAATGTCTAACTTACATTCACGCTTAAGGACATTGCAGGATCTTCACTTGCAGTTCACATCCCATCCTCAGTTTCAGCCCTACATATTTTCAGAGTTTATTCCTGAACAGAGCTTAAGTTCGTGGGCATCACCGCATCCTGTAATTTAACTATGGAATGTGTACAGCAGTCCTTCACAGTGTATGTGTGGAATGGAAAGTACTTGCTTTTATATTGCCCATCTATCTCCCTGTGTATATTGTAACATCAAGTCAGTGTGTGCCTTATATGCATCTATGAAGGCAACCTCTAACTCTGGCTCTGAAGGCCAGGGAATGGTCTAGAAGCCAAAAAAAAACAAAAAAATTGTCTTGCTGTCTGGTTACCAAAATGAGCACCTTTTGTATTCTATGCTAGAATACACTGATCTTTCAAAGGTAACCTCCCCTCTCCTCCACCTTTGGAAATTATCAGATGCCTTTTGGGTAACTAAATATGAATTTACAGTCACTGTGTATATCTTCCAATGCACTTTCCCCTCTCAAGAAAGAGTGTTTTCTTGGGTGATATTTATGATGGTATGAAGCAATTTATAACCCACAAACACACAACAAGGTCATGTTTCTCTAAGCGATTATTTCTTCATTTTAGTGTTCTTCATTTCTTCAGAACTCCCCAAAGTGTCATAGTGTCTGATTTTATTTTTCATCAACAAACAAACAGACAAACTGAGAAAATACATTCTGCATCTACTGGCTTCCTCTTTTTTCCAACCTACAAGAAAATAAAGCACACCTGTGCACAATTGATCTGCTCATACCTTTCAAAACCATCATTACATTGACACACAAATGTGTTCCCTCACTCCCACCTCGCAGTGTAAAGGACTCCTGTTATTTCCAGGCAAACTCACAAATGAACAATCTCTTTTGTTGATCTTTATCCCAGCTAAATGCCAAGCTTCATCAAGCTTCTGTTTTCTTTAAAAAAAAAAATTCTTAAATAAGGTATCCATTGCAGAAGGCTTTGTTTTGACATTAATGAAACAAGAACAGCTTTCTACTTGCTGTTCAATATGTTCAATAGGGAGATAACTCTGCGCTAATTCCACTCTTCAAGGAAGAATGAGTAATTTCAGTGCTTTTCTTACCACTGCAAGGAAACCTTTAAAAAAAAAAGCTGCAGTTTTTGAATACCATAAGCAATACAGGTCTTATGGTGTGAACAATTTACAGGTTGTGTTTTTGCACAGAAAACAGCATTTTCTGCATAGGAACCATGTTCCTCTGTGCAAAAAAAAAAGTGTGAATAAATTATTTTTCTGCACCAAAAATGTTGCAGTTAGGGACATACTCTGCACAACAATCACACAGTTTTTTAAATACAGAAAAATAGCATTTTCTACACAGAAAATAATATCTCTATGCAAGGATATTCTTTTCTGCACAGAAAACACTTTTTCCTGCACAGAATATGCTGTTATCTGTGCCAAAATGTGCACATTTTTCAAGATTAAGGCCATTTCCGCACTACACTGTCATAGTGCTATTATTCCACTTTAAACAACTTATGGAATCCTGGGGTTTGCAGTTTAGGGAGGAGCACTGAGAACTCTCAGTAAACTACAAACCCCAGAATTCCACAGGAAGTTGAAAGTGGAATAATAGCACTGTAACGGTTTAGCGTGGAAAGACCCTCAGTCCCAAACTGAACAACTTCTCACCAGTCCAGGATCTCCCTCCTCAGAGCTTCTCAGACCTGTTTTTCAATCATTTTTTGAATATTTCAAAAACTCTTTACAAATTTAATGTTCTGTGGCAATGAATAGGTTTAAATCTTTATTTCTTTTTAATTGTATATCCCACATGTTTCTTTTAGAAAAACTAATAAAAACCCTCCCAACAAAATGGTTTGCAGCAGGTATAAGGAACTTTCTGTCCTCCAGTTGCTTTGGTCTATAGTTCCCATCAACCTGATCCATGATAAAATATTCTGGGAGTTATGAATCAATACATCTGAAGGGCCAAGAGTTTCCTAGCTCAGATTTAAGGAACAATTAAAATATAATAAGGTGCGAAAATCATCATGAAACATCTCCAGTTTTCATAATTTAGAAATCTCTCACTCCTCAGCGTATCTAGTGAAATGGGATTGCAATGGAATTTAATGAGATTTACTCTCAAGTGAGTGAAAGTAACATTGCAATTCGGAGCTACCAACTTATGCTAAGGATGGGGTAGAATTTCATTGGAACTGAAATTCTTGATAAAAGGATCCATTACATACTTCTCAAGATTTGCTGTCAATCCAGAACTCCTTACTGCAGCTGCAGATATTTCTACATTTGCAAGGCTTGTGGTATGTTTCAGAAAAATAAAATGTACACAAAACTATGGATATAGCTTTTAAAAGTGAACAGCTAACAATTGAAAAACATACACATTATGAAAATGCATATAAATTTTCTATGCTGTAGGGAAAATAAACGAAGTCTTACCCCCTGTTATGAGGAAAGGTGGAAAAATAATGCCAGTGACATGTGGAGAAATGCAGTGAAATCAAGACCAAGACATTTTCATATCACTGTTCTATATAGATTTACCTAGAAGTAAGAAATATTGGAATCAGTGGGACTTATTGCTGAATGGATATGTATGACTGAGTAGAAATGGTGTGCATTTTAGTCACCCTGATTCAGCGGTATGCACACCGTAGAAAGGATTGGTTCTGTTATCATCAGTGTGTCAACCAGTTAAAACTCTTTGGTAGTCTTACTTTTAAGAAATTAACTAACCAACAGAATTAATATTTCAGCCTCTCAATATGGGCAATATTTGGGGATGTTTTGTGATGATAACATACAGTCTTGGCTAAATAAGCCAGTAATATTCTTATACCTTGGAAGGTCGCCTGAAATGCATTGCCTGAATCAACAGAGATACATAAATGGCTTAGGATAATGCAATCCATACTAAATAGTATTTAGTCTTTCAGAGGTCAAAAAAGTGTATCTGTTGCAAACACACCCATTAAACTCTAGCAAATACATTTCTTTGAGTTGTTTCTCCATGCACCAAATTGTCATTTGGGATACTGATTTGACACCTCAGTGATGAGCTCCAATGAGGCGGCTTTGCCAGAAAATCAGCTGCAAAGCACATTCATTCAGACAACACACTGGCTCATATCAGCCTTGAGTGTGTTATGAATGAAATTGGTCATATGTAAGTGGGCTTACCAAGTAAGGAAGAGCCCCAGTAACAAAATCTTCAGATAAAAAGAAGTCCAGAATATAAGCAAGTCAAGCACCCATAAGAAGAGAAAGTAAGTTTGAGATGTTTCTTTATTTCACTTAGGCCATCACTGAATTTATAAATCACTTAGGTCATTACGGAAAGCAAAACAAGGGCACAGCAAAGGAAGCTAAATCCTAGGGGAATGATTATTTGGAAATGTATAATTCAGAAGCTGAATCCCAGGGGAGAGAATTGCATAGAAATTTACCATTCCTGCAGTCTTGTTACAGGAGAGAAGCCTGAGGAGTTGGGGAAAACTATGACCAAATATTTGAACTAAATTCAAATTTGAAATGGTGTTGTACAAATCACCTTCCAGATATGCTGGAACAGAATATCCACCATTTCCAACGAGCACAATCACATGGGCATTTGTTACCGTGATTTCTGGGTCCCGGCAGGGACACCTCTCTGTGCTTTCAATGGGGAATGGGAATTAGCAGAGCACAAGCTAAGCAATACAAGAGGCAGGGCAACATAGTGAGATCTTGAACCCAATGTCTACAGGGTCAGGCCGAGTCAATGTGCAAACAGAAGTAAAATAAAATTGTTTTCCTTTATTTTGATAACACAGTCACAACGGATGTATGAAAACACACTCACACAGACCTAAGAAAGAAAGGTAGGAGTTGGATAGAGGGTTTTAAGAGGAGGTTTTGCATGGGAAATACTACACCTGTCCTGAAGCCCGGATAGTCTGAAGAAAAGTCCATAGAAGTGGAGATTCTCAGCATGTGGAGCTGAGGGGAAGGCTCATTGAATGGAGCAACAGCAAGAGGAAATGGAAGTCAGAGCAATCCGAGGAAGCGCTCAAAATCAGGGGGTCTTATAGGGGAAAATGTGCCTGTAGGCTAGTCCGTTCCTGGGGAATACAATGGGTTTTGGGCTGGAGACAAAGCCTCCGAAAGGTCAGTATTTTGTATGATTGAATTATGACAGCGATGTTAATAAAGTGGCCGGTATGCAAACGCGGAGTGCTTGACATTTGAGTATTCGGCTCGTCAAGCTGCCTGCTCGGGGCAGGGGATCTATTGTAAACAGCATGCAAACATAATGTGATCTTAAGAAGGTACTTGCCTGGAGGTCTCCTGAAGCTGCAGTCCAGCAAATACTGGCCTGCCTGAATTTGTTTTGAATGGTTCAGCTATTTTCAGCCATGCCCGTGTACGTGCTTGTCTGGGGGCCTCACAAGCACATGGAGAGGAATGGGTAGTGAAGGCCAAATTCTTGATATCAAATGATATATAATATACCACAAGTTCAGACTAGAAACTACAGTAACACATTGTAGCTCTGCATATCTGGGGATGACAAATTTGGTAAGGCTGAAATTTCTGCTTAGAAACAAAAAGTATTAACATGCAGTTTAGGCTCAGAATAAGTTCAGCTTTTAAGTCTTTGAATGTTGATAATAAGGGTACCTTTTTAGCCCTAAAGTCATGGTGGTTCATAGTGAGTCAGCCACTTGCATTCTCAGAAGAGTTCAAATTACATCCCGTACTGAAACGAGGCTGACTACATGAAAAAAAGAATAGAGTTCCTGTACCTCCTAAATGCAAGAGGGAATTTCAGCAGGTAAATCATGGTGTAGCACATTCCTCACTCTATCTCATACCTCTTCCAATCATCTGTCATCCTCTCCTGTGTAAAAAAACTCCATTTGCAGAGGTTCTGCTGGCCTGGCTTTCAATTTGCCAAAAAGTAATTGAGAAATAACCACCCTTGTTTTTTTTCCAATGAGGCCTTATAATCTAATTTATTGTGTAAAGCTACTAATTCGCTACTACTTGTGGCAAATAATTCCAGCCTGTGGCAGTAAGTTAAGCTTATGAGGGAGCCCAGTGTTACCCCTAAAGGTGGGGTGCCTCTTGAGGTCCTCCAGTAGTACCCGCAACTCTGTCCAAAAATGGGGTATTAATTAGTTCTAATTAGGAAGGCTGCAAGAGGCAGGGTAACACAGCAAGACATTTGCACCAGTGTTTACTCCCAGTCAGAGACTGAAAGGAAAACCAGTCAGAGACTGAAAAGTAAACTAAAATGTGTTTATTAAGGGGAATTCAGTCATGCACTCATACAAGAGCTAACCAAATGAAAGGCAGGAAAAGTTTGATAGCAAAGTTTCAGGGCTTTTGGAGTGATAATTACCAATCCAGAAGAGTAGTGAAGAAACAACAATGTGGCTTAGACTTGCACCTATGGCCAGTACAAATCGTGGTTCTAAGTGACATAGTGGTGTTATCATCTGATGTACTGCAACCAGCTGGTCAAAATGAAGGATTTTTATACCCAAACTCTGCCTGGAGGGAATGGGTATAATGGTTGTCTGGCCGAGTAAACAAAGGAGTTTGTAACAGACACAATGCGGTCTGGAATGAGTTGATGGTCTTACTTTTAGGTGTCAGGCATTTAATAGACATCATGATAGTTCTGTAATAGTGGAGAGGCTTGGGTACAATGAGGGAAATTTCCAGGTTGATGGGAAGAAGATAGAAAACATCAATTGCTATTGTCTGATAGCAGAGCTGTTACAGCTAAGCTAACACCTATCACCTCTTCAGCTACCTTGACAATGACCTGGCTGCCTAAGGGGGAATTCTGACCTACCTTTACAGCGCAAATGTTCAGACAGTATCTTTCTCCTGTCGAGCTGGGCTGTCCAGTCCAAAGTCAATCAATATATTTTACCAATTAAATCATTTTGCCAATTAAACCATATCAAAGTATAGCGGTAACAGGCTATTAACACCAGCATGGAAAGGAATAAGAACAGGCCCAGTGATGAAGTAAATGTTGGAAATGCCACATTGTTCAGTATTTAAAGAGTTAAATGTGTTTTAGAAATAGAGCAGCAGTCATAGGGTTACTTAGGCCCTTTCCGCAATGCACCTTTTCTTGGTACTGGGGTGCAGGGATCACACAAGCAGCCTCCAGCAAGAAGGTCTCACATCTCTGCTGCTGCAGCTCCACATGAGCTGCCTGCTTTTGAGCAGGTAGCACAAGAGCCCCGCCTCTTCTTTCCATAGTGCAGCCTGGGAATTTCCCAGGCTGCGCTGGGGCAGGAAGTGTGACCACCATGGCTCCAGAGGCTCCGCACACATGGGAAGTGCGCGCAGGGCCCTGGTGCAATGCACTATTTTTGACTCAAAGCCGAAAATGAAAAAGTGCACAAGCGGCGCCTGCCCTACCCTGGAGCGTCACACAATTGTGAGTGTGTCATGCAGATCACTCCTCACAATTGCACAATGCTCAAGGGGCCCTTTCGCATGGCAAATGCCATGCGAAAAGGGCCTTGGTGTTTCAGTGACCTAAAATATGCTCATGTCTTATCCACATATCATAACCTCTCTTAGACTAGTATTCCTTTTGGATCTCTCCATCTCTTCACTCTGCTTCCTTTTTGCTCCATCACTGCTCCAAAAATAAAAACCAATTTAGTTCTTTTCCTGTTCTAGCTTAGTTTAGCCTAGCACCCTTAGAGAGCTTTCCTATCTCTTTGGGAGTTCCTGTCATAAAAGTTTAATGCATTTCCTATAGCCATTGGTGTCAATGCCCCTTCATCATAGCAGCTAGTCACTGCATGCATGCACACTTTATAAATAAAAAGAAAGGAATTATAAGTTTACTAAGTTTAATTTATATGTAAGTGGAAAAGTGCCAAGGAAGTCTAACACAGTGACATTTGACTTCACTCTAAAATGAAGGAACAAGTTAAAAGGCAGTCAAAAGTGAAAGTCAAGAGGGTCAAATATCTCTCAAATGCTTGGGGGTTACTCAAAACCAACACAAAGAATTTCAGCTAGAATATACATTACAGGTTAAGAAAGGTAACGAAAAATCTAGAAGGTCACCAGCTTGGTTGACAAATTGTGTCAAGGAAACTATTAGTGCAAAGAGGGCCTCCTGCCCTAAAGCAGTCTTAAAATTTGTCAGAGTAGGGAGGCAGTTGAATCATTCTATGATAAACAACAGAGTTAAAGGAGTACATAATGAAGAAGAGGAGATTACAGAGAAGCCGAAGAAATGCCAGAAGATGGAAGGAATGTAGTTAGGGTGAAATTGTAATTTTCAGAGAGGAAATCTGTGGAGATGGAGCAAATAGTGGTGACTAGAGAGTATCCTCTAGGCCATATAAACAAATTGCAACCAAACAAACCACCAGGTCAGGATGGTATCCCTCAAAGTTCTGAAAAGGCTGTTCTTCAAAGAAAAATATGTTAACATCCCCCTAAGACCAGATTCTACACTAGATTACTGGAACGTGACACCAGTTACCTTTGTAACACCAGTTTTAAAAAGGGTTACCGGTGGAGCATTCAGGAAATTAAAGACCTGGATTATCAGTGTTTCACCTGATATCCCTGGGCAAACATCACAGCTGTGGGATAAGAAGACAGACCTTTTGTGGACTGCTAACTAGTTGAAGAACATAAAAGTAGAGAGTAGGAATAGACAGGTAGCTTAGAAAGTGGACGTACATAAACACTGAGGTCCCTGAAGGACCTTTAGTAGGACCAGTGATATTTAAATTGTTCATAAATTTTCTGGAGTTTAGGAATAAGCAGTGAGGTGACCAGGTTTACTGATAACATTAAATTATTTAGAGTGGTTAAAACAAAACCTGTGTGTGTGTGTGCACGTGTGTGTACATGTGTGTGTGAACAGCTATTAAAGGATCTCTCTAGGTTGGGGGAATGGAAATTAAAATATCAAATGGTGTCGGTATAAATTTGAGATACAAGCATAATTAGAAAACTTCATATAGTTAGAGATTTAAATCTATTAATTTTGTGACTGAATTAACATGCAGTAGCTGGCACCCTGTTAAGGACATGCCACCGCATAAGTTTCCCTTACACATACATATGTCTTGGGGGAGTTGCAAAGTTTGATATCACCTCTGCAGTGCCCAATGTTCCCCTGTGCACACTCTGAAGTGCCCCAAGCCATCCCATACCTTGTGAGGAGCAGAAAGGATTGCAGAGGTATCTAGGTACATCCCTGTATCCAGACACAAAATGAGCACTGATATCTGCTGGGATCCTCCAGAGGTTTCGACACTGCTGTAATAATTTCACTTCACATCTGGATAAGGAATGTAGCGAAATGCTTCTTCAATCCTGCCTGCTCCCCATGAAGCATGGAATAGATCTGCTGGACAATGAGAGATTGGTCAGTAAGTGGGCTGTGGTATATGACTCAGGCCCTTTCTGCAGCTTACCTTTTTGCAGAGCTGGGATGCAGGGATGTCAGTGGCGGCCGGGGGTCAAGCAGAGGCCGGATGGGGATTGAGGGGAGGCAGCGTTTATTGCTGTCTGCACACAGAGGTTCACAGCAACAAACTGTCCGTAACTGAAAATACGCCTTAACAGCAGGCTCCAACAGAAAATAATGGAGGGTTACCTCACCCGAAACTCAAAGAGGTTACATCACCAAAACACAGGAGGGGTGGTCCTGGGCGGGTCGAGCGGCTGGACACGGACACAGGCTGGGTTGGAATTGGGCACAGGCGACAGACGCACGGTAGGCCGACGGTTGTTGCTCCGTGCCTTTCCCAGCCCAGTGCCTGCCCTAAATAGTCCCCCTGGGCCAACAGTGGCCAATCTGGCTCGAGCACGAGGCTGAGGGCTCCCAGCTGCGTTTACATCTGGGAGCTCTCAGCCCGCAGGTGTTTTTCATGCAACCGCCGGGACCAGCAGCTTCCTTCCTTGTACTGCCGCCGCTGCCAGAACGTGGGTGGCAGAGCGGAGGCCTCAGCCTCCTCAGAGTCGGCGCCGCGGGTGGGAGGAGCCCCGGGATCAGGCCCGGGACCCGCTTCCCCTGGCGAGTCACCGCCCGCCACACCCACCGGTGTGGAAGCCAGGCCGGCAGCCTCCGCAGTGCCTGGACAATCTCCGGCGGCGGCAGTGGCCTCCGCAGCATCTGGGTGGCCCCTAGCGGCGGCCTCCGCGGCATCCAGGTGATTCCGCCGCTGCCGCCGGCCTCCGCAGCATCCAGGTGATCCCCAGCAGTGGCGGTGGCCTCCGCGGCACCCAGGCCCCCCTCCTCCTCATCGGAGGTGGCCTCTGCGGCAGCCTCGGAAACACCCGCGGGCGTGACCGCACCTGAGCTCCTGACATCAGTCCCCTCCCCAGGGTCACCTCCTCCACCCCGCGGAGGGTGCGGCTTGGCCGGGTATTGACGGTGGAAGGCCCGCACCAGCCGCGGCGTGTGGACGTCGGCAGCGTCCTCCCAGGATCGTTCTTCTGGCCCATAGCCCTGCCAGTCCACCAGGTACTGAAGGCGGCCCCGCCGCCGACGGGCGTCGAGGATCTAGCCACCTCGGATTCTTCCTCGCCATCGACTAGAACCGGTGCCGGCGGGAGACCCGGGCCGACATCCGGTCGCACTCCCGCGGCTGGCGGAGCAGTGACCTGTGGAACACTGGGTATACCCACAGGGTGCGCAGGAGCTGAAACTGGTAGGCCACGGGGTTCACCTGAGCCATGATGACGAAAGGGCCTATATACTGGGCATCCAGCTTGTGGCTGGGGCGGCCGGGTGGGAGGAAGCGTGTAGAGAGCCAGGCGCGATCCCCGACCTGCAGCGGTGCCCCCGGCTGCCGGTGCTGGTCCGCCCCCCGCTTGTACGCTTCCTTGGCGAGCTCAAGTTGCTACCGCAGCAGCTCCTGGATGGCACACAATTCCTGTAGCCACTGGTCCACGGCAGGAACCGTGGACGGTGCGCCGACCAGCGGGAACCACTGCAGGTGGAAGCCGTAGTTGGCGAAAAACGGGGACTGCCGGGTAGAGGTGTGGATGGCGTTGTTGTAAGCAAACTCTGCCAGGGACAGGAGGTCGACCCAATCATCCTGTTGGTAGCAGCTGTAACAGCACAGGATTGTTCCAGAGTAGCGTTGCTGTGCTCGATCTGGCCATCCGACTGTGGGTGGTGGGCCGACGACAGCCGGGGCTCGATGTCCAGCTGACGCAACAGGCATTGCCAAAACCGGGCGGTGAACTGCGTTCCACGATCAGTCACAATCTCTTCGGGGAGGCTGTGCAGCCGGAAGACATGGTCCAGAACTAGGTGGGCTGTCTCCTTAGCAGTGGGTAGTGCCGGGCATCGGACGAAGTGCGCCATCTTCGTGAGGAGGTCCACCACCACTAATATGACAGTGTGACTCCTGGACGGAGGGAGCTCTGGTGATAAAGTCAACGGATATGGCTCTCCAGGGACCTGCAGGGGTCAGCAGGTGCTGGAGGAGACCTGGAGGCCTCTCCGTTGGGTCCTTGGTGCGGCGGCACATGGGACACAAGCGGACATCACGGTCGACATCTCCGCGCACCCGGGGCCACCAAAATTCCCGGGTCACGAGATGCAAGGTCTTGAACAGGCCAAAGTGCCCCGCAGGCCTACCGTAATGGCAGAGCTGCAACACCTCCTCTCGGCAAGGCCCTGCTGGCACGAAGAGCCGCCCCCGATGGTAGAGCAGCCCCTCCCACTCAGACCACGGAGAGGCTACGTCCCCCAGCCAGAGGGTCTCCCGGGGCGGCTCCCGAGACTGCACCTCCCGGATCCGCTCTGCCAGGGTTGTCACGTCCACGGTTGCCGCGAAGTTCTCGGGGTGCAGGATGGTGGAGTGGACCCCCGGTTCCGAGGTAGCAGCATATTCGGGCTTCCGGGACAGAGCGTCCGCGCACCGGTTGCGGCCCCGCAGCACGTACTGTAGCCGGAAGTGGAAGCGAGAGAAGAATTGGACCCAACACATCTGCCGCGGGGTCAGCTACGGGCGGTCTGCAGGTACTCCAGGTTGCGGTGGTCGGTCCACACCTGTACCGGGTGAAGCGCGCCCTCCAAAAGATGCCGCCAGGTTTCAAACGCTGCCTCTGACCGCCAAGAGCTCCTTCTCCCAGATGGTGTAGTTCCGCTCGGGGGGAGACAGCTGCCTCGAATGGTAGGCGCATGGCCGGAGCTGACCTTCCGGGTCCGAGGCCTGCAACAGGACCACCCCGACCGCGACATCCAAGGCATCAGTCTCCAGGACGAACGGCTGCTTGGGGTCGGGGTGCTGCAGGATGGGCTCCGTTGTGAAGCGGGTCTTCAGCTGGTTGAACGGCCGCTGTGCCTTGGCAGTCCACTGGAAAGGCGCCTTTCCGCGGAGCACCCGGGTGATGGGGGCGGCCAACGATGCATAGTCGGAGATGAACTTCCGATAGAAATTGGTAAACCCCAGGAAGCGCTGCACATCCTTGCGGCTCTTCGGGGCCTGCCAGGACACAATCACCTCCACCTTGGCCGGGTCCATCTCTATCCCCGGCGGGACACGCGGTAGCCCAGGAAGTCAACCTCCGAGAGGTCAAATGCGCACTTCTCGAGCTTGGCATAGAGGCGGTGCTCCCGCAGCCACTGCAGGACTGCCCGCACGTGCGTCTCATGGATCCGCTGGTTCAGGGAATAGATCAGGAAGTCGTCCAGGTAGATGATCACGAAGCGGTCCAAATAGTCCCGGAAGACATCTTTCACAAAGTGCTGGAACACAGCCGGAGCGTTGCACAAACTGAAGGGCATGACGGTGTACTCGTAGTGCCCGTACCGGGTCTGGAATGCCGTCTTCCACTCGTCTCCCACCCGGATCCGCACCAGGTTGTAGGCCCCGCGGAGGTCCAGCTTCGTGAAGACCATCGCATGCCGCAGCTGCTCCAACAACTCTGGGATCAAGGGCAGCAGGTAGCGATTGCGAATGGTGATCCAGATGAGGGCGCGGTAATCGTTGCAAAGACAAAGCTCCCCTGACTTCTTATGGACGAACAACACGGGCACCCCCGCTGGTGAAGTCGACAGCCGGACGAAACCCCGGCGCAGATTCTTCTCCAGAAACTCCCTCAAGACCGCCAGCTCAGGCTCCGAGAGCGCGTAGATGCGTCCCGCCGGAATAGGGGCTCCCGGAACCAGGTCGATGGCACAGTCGTAGACCCGGTGCGGGGGTAGACAATCGGCCTCCTTCTGATCGAAAACATCCACATTATCTTGGTACTTCTGCGGCAACTTGACGGAGGTCTCGGGTCCCGGGGTCTCCAAGGTGGCCATCAGCTTCTCTGGCCAGCAGTGCTCCTGGCAGAACTCGGACGCAAACAGCACCTCGCACCGTGACCAGGAGATGTGCGGGTCGTGGCGCGAAAGCCAGGGCATCCCCAGCACCAGCGGGAAGCAGGGCACCGCTGCCACCAGAAAGCTGACCCGTTCGAAATGCCCCTGGATCTCTAAGCCCACCTCGACCGTCTGGTGGGTGATGGGGCCCGATTTCAGCAACTGCCCATCGATGGTTTCCACCGGTCATAGCTCAGACAGCGGCACCAATGGGATCTGGTGGTCCTTGGCAAACTGGAGGTCCAGGAAGTTATTGGATGCTCCGGAGTCAATCATGGCTCCCACGGGGATGGGTTGCGCCTCGCCATAGCATACCGCAGCAGCCACCAGCAGTGGGTCTTGTCTCTGCTCTGATGTGTCCGCGTTCGTCCCGCTTCCGGGCTCCCCCAGGCCTCGCAGGCTCTCTAGACCTGGGGCTTGGCTTTTCCCGGTGCCCCCGCGGCAGCGGACTTCGACGGACGCACGTGGGCGAACTGTCCTCCCAGACCGCAATACAGGCATAGGCCCGCCCACCACCGCCGCTCCTTCTCTTTGGCGGTCAGGCAGGGCCGCACTCCCCCAAGCTGCATGGGCTCCTCTCCACTGGCCATGCCCGTGGAGGAGCCAGTCCCTAGTCGGCTAGGCGGGGTATCCCATGGGGAGGGTACCCAGGCCCGCACACTCGTGGGGGCCGCATGACGGGCCTGCCTCCGGGCCTCCAGGCGCCCGTCGATACGGAGGGCTTGCTGGATCAACAACTCCAACATCTCCAGTGGGGGGCTGTGGGCCAGCTTGTCTAGAATCTCGGCTGAGAGGCCGGCCCTCTACTGATCCTGGAGAGTGGGGTCGTTGTAGGCCAAGTCCTGCGCCAGCAGACGGAACGTGGTGGTATAGTCCCACACAGAGCCCCTGCCCTGCTGCAGCTGGCGCAGGTGGCAGCTTGTGGTCTCAGTTTGCACAGGGTCTCCCCACACCGCCCAGAAGACTTGCAGAAATGCTGCCATGCTATCCAGGACGCCGCTGTTCTGGTGGAGCAGCGGCGTGGCCCACTTGGCGGGCATCCCGGAGAGCAGACTAATCATGAACGCCACCTGAGCACGCTCGTTGGGGAAGTCATGGCTGCGGACTTGAATGTAAAGCCGGCATCCGGTCACGAAAGTCTCCAGCTCCGAGGGCTCTCCTGTGAAGCGCTGCGGCATCGCCATGGGGATCTTTGGCGCGGCCGGGGGCCGGGCCGCCTGCAGCTGGCCCACTTGGAACTGCAAAGTCTGTAGCACATGGGAGAGTTGGTCTACTTGGGCACGCAGGCCCTGGTTCTCCTGGGCCTGGGCAGCCAGCTGGGCTTTCAGGGCCACGTTCTCCCCCTCCATCCTGCTTGACCTTTGACGGAGCAAGAATCTGTCAGCGGCGGCCGGGGGTCAAGCAGAGGCCGGACGGGGATTGAGAGGAGGCAGCATTTATTGCTGTCTGCACACAGAGGTTCACAGCAACAAACTGTCCGTAACTGAAAATACGCCTTAACAGCAGGCTCCAACGGAAAATAATGGAGGGTTACCTCACCCGAAACTCAAAGAGGTTACGTCACCAAAACGCAGGAGGGGTGGTCCTGGGCGGGCCGAGCGGCTGGACACGGACACAGGCTGGGCTGGAACTGGGCACGGGCGACAGACGCACGGTAGGCCGACGGTTGTTGCTCCGTGCCCTTCCCAGCCCATTGCCTGCCCTAAATAGTCCCCCTGGGCCGACAGCGGCCAATCTGGCTTGAGCATGCGGCTGAGGGCTCCCAGCTGTGTTTACATCTGGGAGCTCTCAGCCCGCAGGTGTTTTTCATGCAACCGCCGGGACCGGCGGCTTGCTTCCTTGTACTGCCGCCGCTGCCGGAACGTGGGCGGTAGAGCGGAGGCCTCAGCCTCCTCAGGGTCGGCGCCGCAGGTGGGCAGAGCCCCGCGACCAGGCCCGGGACCCGCCTCCCCCGGCAAGTCACCGCCCGCCACGCCCACCAGCATGGAAGCCGGGCCGGCAGCCTCCACAGCGCCCGGACAATCTCCGGCGGCGCTGGCGGCCTCCGCCGCATCCAGGCAATCTCTGTCTGCGGCAGCAGCCTCCGCGGCGTCCAGGTGATCCCTGGCAGCGGCGGCGGCCTCCGCAGTGCCCAGGCCCCACCTCCTCGTCGGAGGCGGCCTCTGCGGCAGCCTCGGGGACGCCCACGGGCGCAACCACGCCCAAGCTCGTGACAGGGGATCACGTACTGATTCATTTCCTTCCTATCCTTAAGTCTTCATGGATTCTAGTTCTGCAACTTCTCAACATTTAGGTTGATAACCCCATTAGTTTGTCAAAATCCTGAGTGAGTCACAATATATGCCAAGTGAGTTTAGTGTGTCAGGCCTTCTACAAGATATTCTACAGACATTCTACAAAAACATTGATGTATACACATTAGAGATGGAAAGAATATACAGAAATATTTGAAAAATGGTCAAACGTTGTATTTGTCAAATGCTGGGAAATCCCAATAAGAAGAGTCCTGGAACTATGAGAATCTCCATACTTCACCACTTGTTCTGCACAAAATTGACACAATTTGGAGACAGAAACAGCATTTCCTGCATAGAAAATGTTGCTTTGTATGCAAAATCATAAAAAAAAATGTGAATATTGCAGAGAAAGTCCTGTACTACAAAAAGACTTTAGAAACTGTGCTGTTTTTGAAGAGTTTCTTTCAGCAAGAAGAAAATTGTTAAAATTACTCATTGTTTCCTCGAACAATGAAATTAGCAAAGAATTGTATCTCTAATGTGTTTACATTGTATACATATATGCATACATTGCATATACTTATATTTTTTCTCCATTTCTTATTGGATTTTTAACATACGATTATAAAGAGAAAAAATAACAGAAAGAAAAGAAGAAAAGAGCAAAGGGAAAGAGGAATTACATAGGATATTAAGAAGGACAAGGCATATATAAAATAAGCTGACCACATCTCCAAAAATACATTTTTTCAATATGTAGCTTGTGTCCCAAAACACACATTCACACATAGATCGATTGATGTGTGTTGAGTCCTTCTTCTTCTCCATCAGACAAGTTCCACATGCCTTTCAGACTTTTTATGAATGGGGAAGATGCTGCTGTGAATGCATGACCCTCACTTATTCCTACCAAATCTGAAAAGAGTTCTGCTATCCACAATTGCCTTTTCAGGGATTCTGATAACAGAGAGAAGATTTCACATACTTTATTATGAACAGGTTAAGGCTCACTATTCATGATCGCACTCCTACTTCTGCCCCAACTATTCATACATGGGCTGAAAGAGGCTTTAATTTGTTGAAACCAAGAACAAATGAATGGATTGCACGAACACGGCAATAATTGGGATGAGTTCAATTGATTGCTTCACAGTGGCTGGGTTGCCTAATGCAGTAGAGTCTGTCATGCTGGTGTGAAATATTGGGACGACACCAGTCTTGGCAGCAATCCGATGAACTGTCAGTGAACCCATCCCTCAAGGAGCAGAAATGAATTGAAAACAGTCCCATCAAGAGTCATTGAGCCTCCAAGACTGATGCCTACAATTTCACAGCGATTAAGACAAAGGTCCTTCATATGAACCTCTATGAAATATTTATTTTTGAAACAGCCAGATATTTCTGACGGTTATCGGGTTGGAGCAGCCTGTGAGGCAAACGCCTAATAAAACACACCATGGCACTTGGATGACTGTACCAAGGTTATCTCTACAAAAATGTGCCAGGGTCATAAATACAAACTAAAAAGATCCACAATATGAACAAAACCCCACAGCAAAGCTGACATTTTCTCAGATTTCTCTCACTTGTTATGCTTATATGTCTTGGTTAGTGAGAAGAATATTTTAGTAACATCTTACTGCATATTCCAGAATTTTCCTTTTCCTGCTTGTTTGTTACACCTTTCCCTAAACTCCAACTCATAGGACTCTAAACGAGTCCATTTCCATTTCTTTAACAATGTGAAAGGCCTCAGCTGCCTGAAGCTAATTACTTCATGAGTATGTGTGCCTTCAAGCCACCTTTCGACTTATGGTGGCCACATAAATTTAATAGGATTTTCATTGGCAAAGAATATTCATACCAATGCTAGAAACAGTTCAACTGCAAACTTTTTTCCTGGACTGTTTTGTGAAGGAGATCAATTTAGATTAAGGGAGGTCAGCATTTGTATCTTGAGAGACCAAATAAATTCTTCAATATAACAGCAGCCAGGGATGTTGTTATCGTCGTTGTTGTTTGATTCTGTCTCCCCACAAATGGTCAAGTTCTTTAATAAATCTGGAACCACCTAGCAGTCCTCATTTCATGAATGTGACAGTAGTACCTCTTTAAATAATGGATCTCCCTCAGTAATCCAGGAACACAGAGAAGGAAGGGAAGGAGGAGGAACAGATTTATTAGTTGACATGGCAGGCAACCAATTCCCAAGCCTCTGAGATTTTGCACCCCAAACCTGAGAGTGAAGGGTGGTCCCTGTGATGTTATAGGGTGAGGGGGTGATACATTAAATTTCAGCCACAGTTGTTCAGAGTGTGTCATTCAAATAAAAAAGTCTGACAAAGGAAGTAGGGGAAGGGAAGAGGTTTCTGAAAAGTTTACAGCAGTGATGTATTCTAATCTTTTACTCCAAGTCTCAAGTCAAGTCTCAAGTCTCTACCTTTGAGTCTCAAATCGAGTCTCAAGTCCTTGCAAGATACTTTCAAGTCAAGTCTCAAGTCACATCTCAAGTGTAGGAGCTAACTTTAACATAAAAAAGAGGTGGTGGGGGTATATGGAGAAGTCAATGGGCTAACCAGGGCTTGCAGCTTCAGAAGTGGGGAATAGAATCCATCTTACTCCCCATTCCTCAAGATGGAGGATTTTGTGTCAATGGACATAAAAGAGTCTGCAGCCTCTAAAGTGGGGAATAGGATCCTTCTTAGTCCCTATTTCCAAAGCTGGGGCTTTTTCAGAAGTAGGGAATAGGATCCTTCTTACTCCTCATTACTGAAGCTTCAGAAGGAATGATCCTTCCTCCTCAAGCCTGTTGCCTAACACATTTGCTGTTCCCTCTGAGAAATGTACCCTGAGCTCAGGGGACGAGTCTTGCCTTCCGCTATTAGGAGAAGTTTTAGAAGGCTCTTCCAGTATGCAGCAGGGAGACACTGCCGAGCAGACCTCAACCCCACCTCAAGCCAGTTGCCTAACACGTTTGCTATTCACCTCCAGGAAATGCATCCATGCTTTGGATTTGAGACAGATCATCATGTGACCAGTAGGCAAAAAGAGATGGAAACGTTGTTCAAAGTCATGAAGTTTTTGGATGAATTGGTTACATTATTGAACTAAGGGCAGCAAGTCGGTCACTAAAAATATAGAACTCACAAGTTAAGTCAAGTCAGGGTGTCATTTATTGTCAAGTCAAGCTCAAGTGAAGTCACTGAAGTGACTTGAGTCCAACTTGAGTCCAAGTCAATTGACTTGAGTCAACATCATTGGTTTATAATAGCCGTTCCAAAGCAGTTTGCATCAATGGGATCCAGAAGCACATATCATTTATTTTCGAAGCAGTGCTCTCACCCTGAGATTTCTTCCCTTGCCCTCATCTCTGGGGAAGTGGATTCAAGCACTGAGGTACAAGGCCAGACCCTGACATCTGGGAATCCTAATTGACATTTCAAGTTTCAGAATCAGACAGATTAGAGTAACATGGAAAGTTAGAAGTGTGTGTGTTTATGTGTGTATGTGTTTCAGATAAAGAAATTTTATATCAGGAACTTTAAAATTTACTAACTTTTGTATAGAAATTAAAGAATAAGACAGATGCTGTCCACAGGTTTACAAACGAATAACCACAATACTGTTGTTTGGCCTCTAAATAAAATTTTATTCATGAAATGCCTTCCTTCGTAAGATCAGTACTTATACAGTAACATTAGAACAGGGAAAGTTAAACTAGTGGATGCAAACTATAGAATTAGGTCCAATAATATATGGGAGGAAAACCTTCACCAAAAAAACAATAATCTAAAACAGATGGTCTAAAGCTAACCTGACCACCAGGTATATTGTTACAACTGACTTAAAAGTTTAACAGGATATAATCCCAAAATAAATTATGAGCTGTTATAATCCCAAAATATGTTATGCGCTGAAAGGAACTCACACATCGCTTATCAATAAAAGGGAAGAGGGAATTAAGCCCTTGCAACCATTCACTATAGATAGCCTATTACCAGCTTGGTATTTCAGACAATTATTATTATTAAACATCATATTGCCCAGGGTCTGTGCAGTGTTAGGCACTGCATGGGAGAGGCTGCTTTTGCTGGCTTCCAATAGAAGAGAGGCTGGGGGTTTTCATGTTTGGTGCGACAGTGACATGAGACTGTGTGCAGCCAGCCAGTGTCAGGGGCTATTTAAATTCCCTCTGCTTTCTCCATCTGAAGAAATGTTTTTTGTTTTCCAATTGGAAGTCTATGGGCTTTCTTTCTTTTTTTTTCTATTTCTTTTTTTGCTATCAGTATCTTCACCTTTTAAAAATTTGTTTAAATATTTTGAGAGAAGGAAATAGTGTTTATTTTCTGTATTTTTTAATTTTATTCTCATATGTGATTTTATAAAGGTTTCTCAGAATTTGTAAGATTACTATAAGCCATACAAGCAGTGAAGTGATGATTTATGGAATTAATAACTACAGATCACAATTTAAGAACTATATGCTGTTTTATGCGAGTTTTGTTTATCAAGTGCTGTAATATGGAAATCATGGGTGCGATGTAGATGCTAAAATGTACTGGTGATTTAATGCTTAACACAGTTTTATGAAATGTCAAAGGGCTGCAAGATGGAAACAAACAAAAATAAGGGCTTTCTAAGTTAAAAGAATTTAGGGCTCATGTTGCATTCTTACAAGACATCCATTTAACAACAGAGTTTGCAAACAGCCTACAGAAAACTGGTTGATAAGGTCAATGTTACAAATCTTTCTGTACGGTGTAAAGATGTGGCATTCCTAATCCACGGACATCTTTCTATTTCAGTACAACTGGCAATAACAGATCCAGATGGGCAGTTTATGGTTAATGATTTTGATTAATTTTTATGGGGCTAATAGTGATAAGCCAGAGGTGTTTCATAATTGTTTTAGTAACCTTTTTGACTTTGGCCACTTCTGCACTACGCTGTTATAGTGCTATTATTCCACTTTCAACATCCTGTGGAATTCTGAGGTTTGTAGTTTATTGAGGCCAAAGAGCTCTCTGGCTGAGAATTCTAAAGGGCCCTCCCTAAAATCCAAACTCCAGGATTCCATAAGATGTTGAAAGTGGAATAACAACACTATAACAGTGTAGTGCAGAAATGTCCTTGGAATGCAATTATTTGGTTTGTGGTGAATTTAACGAAATTTTGGATCCTTTGTTAGAAATACATCTCCTCAAGAAAACAATCTATGGTAAGTGCTACTTTACAAGTATAAGGGATGCATATGGTTTAACTGATGTGTGAAGAACTTATACCCAAGAAACAGAGAGCATACTTTTATCTCCCTACTCTACCATAACCATTCCAGATTAGATTATTTCTCAGTTTCTGCATCTTTGGTTGGAAATATCTACACATGCAAAACTGAATCTTTGATAATACCAAACCATACTCCAGTGTGTCTAGAACTGCACTTTTCTGATGCTCCTAAACCCTTTAGTCTCTGGAGAATTAATGTTTCACTTCTCAATGATGAGCAGTTTAGGACTGAAACATCAGCAAATCCGATGGAATGTTTTGAAATGAATGACAGCTCTGTGAGTTCATATGCTATTGAATGGGAAGCATGTAAAGCCTACATTCAGAGTAGAATCATTGCTTATCCTTTTCAAAAAAAGACTTAAAAATAAAAATTAGTTATTGAACAAGCAGCTGAAAGCTCTTGTATCTCAATTTGCAGTTTCTTCATCTGAAAATTTTACCAAGAACTGCAAAAAGTTAAATATACGTATTAGGAAAATAAGGGTCATCCCAACAAGATTTTGGCACACCAACAACAGCACAACACTATTTCAACTATCAAAGATTAAAGCAATAATTTATATAAATTGCCCACAGATATAAATTTACAATTTGAGAAATCTGTGTGGATCTTTATAGGTTTGATAATGAAATTCACTAACATGATACGGAGACTTTCTTTTCTGATATTGATCTTCACCATCTTAGCATATCACAGCAACAATTTCTTTCAGAACCTTTACACTTAGATGAATTTTTCAATATTATAACAAGTATGAGAAGTGGGAAATCTCCTGGCCCTGATAGGTTTCCAACTGAATGGTACATTTTTCCAGTTTGTTAGCATCAAGACTGCTCCAATTTTACAAACATAGAATCTGGTTTCCTCTGTTTATCATTAAATGATGCCTGTTATTAACTGGATGCCTAAACTTGGTAAGGGTCATACTTGTTGTGCTAACTACCACCCTGTATCCTTACTTATTGTTGATATCAAAATATTGACAGCTATTTTAGCTAACAGACTACAAAAAGTAGAATAGAATAGAATAGAATAGAATAGAATAGAATAGAATAGAACAGAACAGAACAGAACAGAACAGAACAGAACAGAACAGAACAGAACAGTCTTTATTACTCATAAATCAGCACAGATAAAAAGTGGATGCAGAAAAAAAGGATAAAAACACAGGTTAAAAACAAGTTAAAGACAGCATTGAAATTCCCCTTCAGGTTGCACAGCTCCCATATAACAAGACAAGCTTGGAACTAGTCTACTGCGGAGGTCAGTGCCTGACGAATTTTAACCGCTGCTGCACAGAATCTGGCAACATTATATGTTATATGGAGGTTGGTGTCTGAAAGTAACAAAGAAATGTAGAATTCTCCAGTGCATCCTTGGTATTTATGAAAGAGAGGAGAAATAAGATTGAGGTGGATATCCCTGTACTACGAGCACTGGAGAAGCACATGCTCTGTGGTTTCAATTTGGCCAGAGCCACAGAGGCACAGTCTGTCTGAGAAGGGGATCTTCTTGTATTGGCCTTCCAGGACAGCTGAGGGGAGGGCATGGCATTTTATGCCAAAGTAAAGGCTTTCTGGTGTTTAGTTACTTCCAGTTTTGCTAAGTATGCCATAGGTGAAGCCTGATATCTGTTGGGGCCAATAGCAATAAAAGGTTGAGGTGCTAACTAGATCCAATTGTCGCTCTGTATCTACCACCCGTTGTTTGATAGCTGCTTTGGCCTTATCATATCCCATGCTGAACAGAAGCTCGGGGAAACAACCCAGTGATGAGATTTTGGTTGTCACTGTCTGTTTCTACATAGACTGGAAGTCATCGCTCAAGGTTAGTGGAGCCAGGCCAGTGGGAAAGAAGGATAGTCTAAGCCAGTAGCTGAGTATAGTTACCCACACTCTGGCCTCCACTTTCATAAAGCCTGACTCCAGTCTCAGAGTTGCGTTGGAGATGCATTTTGGAACTTGGAAAGCTGATCCTAAAAACTTGGATTGCACAAGTTCTAATGGTGCACGATTCTGGAAGGATCCCAGTTGGGATCCATAAAGGAATTGTGCTACTGATTTGGCTTCAAAAAGTTTGAGTGCCACAGTTAAGAAATTTGAGGATGGCTGATGAGCTCCTCTGTGCGTTACCAGCCACATACTCTCCATGTGCTTTCCTGCTGCCAGTAGCATGAAAGATTACCCCCAGATATTTGAAGCAGGAGACCTGTTCAATCTTTTGTCCATCTATACTCCAAGTATGATTCTTGGGCCTTTTAGCAAATGCCATGATTTTTGTTTTTTGGTAATTGAGTACTAGCTGATCCTTTCTGCAGTACTGTGCTAGTGCTCTTAGTGCTCTTTTTAGGCCAATAGGTGTTCTTGAAAGTACTGCAGCAGCATTGGTGTAAAGCAGAACTGAAATATGTCTTCCCTCTATTTTGGGGGGATAGAAGTTTGTGTTGTCAAGAAGGCCCACCATGTAGTTGATGTAAAAGTTGAACAAGAGTGGAGCTAGTATGCAACCTTGCTTGACACCCTTCTCAGTGTCGATGGCATTGGTGAGATGACCCTGGGGGTTACATCTTATTTTGAGTGAAGTTCCTTCATGCAGCATATGTATTAAGTGGAGTAGATGCTGATCGATTGAGGAAGCTTCCAGTTTTTCCCACAGTTTGGTTCTAGATATAGAGTCAAAAGCTGCTTTAAAGTCTATAAATGCAACATAGAGAGATGTTGTATTGTGGGAGGAAGAGGCATTGATCTATGGTGGACTAGCCTTCCCTAAAGCCAGCTTGTTCCTCTGCAAGTATGTTTTCTTGCTCCTACCGGGTCTGGAATTTCCACTGTAAGTGTCTTGCATATAGTTTGCTGATTGTATTGAGGAGACTGATTGGTCTATAGTTGGCAGGATCATCCTTCCTTCCTTTTTTATATATGGGGACAATGATCACAAGCCCCCAGTCCCTGCGTGCATGACCGGAGTTATCAATGCAGGTGAAAAGTGAGGCCAGGATAGGGGCTCAGAATCCCAAAGAGTTTTTGATGGCTTCTGGAGGGATTAAGTCTTCCCCTGGGGCTTTCCCCATCCTCAGTTGCTCTACAAGGCTCTTAATCTCTGACACTGTCACTGGTACACACTTTGGGAGATTCTCTATATTTTGGCTGCAACATTCCCTTCCAAGATAGGTGTCCTTATAGAGCGCCTCAAAGTGATCCTCCCAGATCACTGAGGGAATATGGCAGTCCACCATAACTGGTGTGTTACTTTGGGCGCTTCATTTAATATGCCAAAATAGAGCTGAATTATTAGATTTGACTGCCTGCATAAGTTGTGTCCAATTATTCTCCATGGCTTCTTTTTTCTTATACATGAGCAATTTGACTACAAAAAGTAATTTCATCTTTGGCAAGTCCTGCCCAGGTGGAATTTATCAAAAACAGGAAGGGAGCTGATAATATTCAATTGGTTGGGAATTTGATTGCTTTAAACTCTGGAATAACTGATCAGCCACAATTATTTCTTTAGATTCTGAGAAGGCCTTTGATAAAATTCATTGGCCATTTATTTTCACAGTATTGGCTAAGTTTGGTTTTCCTAAAATATTTTTGAAATGGATAAAAATTTATATTCAGCACCAAGAGCACAGATTTGACAATTGGTTTGTTCTCATTCTCATTCTTATTATTTTATTTATTTTGAAACAGAGTATAAGACATGTCTATTGTCTCCTTTAATATTCAATTTGTGCTTGGAACCCTTAACATGAGCTGTTAGACAAAATTCCAGGATCAATGCATTTGAGCATGTTGGTTTAGAAACTGAGAATGCTTTTTTCTCTTGTTCATTGCAAAACAGTTGATCCATGTTTTGATGCAGTTGATTAATAATTTTTGTAAAATATCTGGGTATTCAATTAACTGGTTCAAGCCAGCGGGAAACAAGACTGACTCTAATATATTTAAAACATGGAAGTTTCAATATTGTCTAAATTCTATTATTTATTAAGGTATAATTATTCCTAGGGACTTATCTCAGATGGTTCATCTTAATGAAAATAAGATGATAAGAGATATTGCACAAGATTGAGAGAGCACAGTGGGCTTAAAGATGAATGTGGGGTAAGGTAAGCACAATTAAAATGAATGTTATGGCTAGAATTGTTTCTGTTATTCATGGAATTCCTCTACTTACATCTTAAAAGCATTTTCAAAAACTAAATGTTCAGGAGAGTTTTGGGAGGCTCAGCCCCTTCTAGGATTTCAATGAAAAGGATGCAAGTTCCTATCAAAGAGGGGAGGGTTCAGCCTTCCAAATCTTCTTACATACCATTGGGCATATCTGTTATCTATTATTATTATTATTATTACCATCATCATCATCATCATTATTCATAATCACACAGAACATAGAATACAAGCTCTAATGTTATCTTGTATTAATTTGTGGACATATACACTTAAAGTAAGTAAGCCACCATAGTCAGCTTTGGAGTCTTCATTTCTGTTCCAATGAACAGAGCTTGATTCTCATTTTACTAAAAAGGGTAGTGCTTTGCCAACAAGTTCAGCAATTAGAACTCTGTGGCAAATATTGTCTTTTCAGTTGCAATGTGACTTATACACTCATACAAAATTTATTTTATGGGAAAATCTAGATTTGAAAATTGGTAAGGAACCATATTTGTGGAAAGTATTGGCCAACAATGAGATTGTTACCTAAAATCAGATACTTGGTGTTGAATATGAGTTTTTGTCCTTTTCAATTTTACAAGAGCAATTTAAATGACCTTTATCAACTAAATGGCAGTATGTACAATTGAAACATTTGTTACTATCCAGATTTGACCCTGTAGCTTTAAGTATATCTGATGAGGCCAACCAAGTATCAAAACCAACAACTGTGTGTGTGTGTGTGTGTGTGTGTGTGTGTGAAAATCCCACTGATCTATAAATAAATATGACATAAGAGGTTTATGGAAAGAATGGAATAGAGAATTGGAATATCTGATTCTGGCTAACCAATGGTAATCTATAACTAGTACAGCTATAGATTTCCAACAACATCTTACACAGCAGAAACTGCTTTTGGTGCAGTATATTGATTGCCACAGCATCTTTTCAAGAAAGGGCTTTCTACATCAGCAAATAGTTAGAGATGTAACACCACTAGTACTTCCTTAACATACATGCTTTGGAGTTGTCCCATAGTAGCTACATTTTGGAAGGAAATAATCACACAAGTAAATTTGATATTGGAAAGTTCCTTGATATCCAAGGAAGTTCATGCTCTTTTGAATTATTATTCTTTTTGAGGGGATAAGCTGAAGGTCTGTGATGCTTTAAAGGTTATTCTGAGTTCTGTTGGATTGGGATTGTATTTTCATATTCATTGGTGTTCTCAGGCATAGCCTAAGGAATGGATGGGAGCAACTCTACTGTGAGATTTGACATTCTTGGAATTTTTTCCATTTGCAAATAAGATGATAAGAGTTGTTCTGCAGATCTGGGTCGAGGAGTTTAGTAACTCCTCCATCCATTTCTGGAATGATTATATGGCCACGCTACAGGTTAATTCCATCCTCCAGGTCCCCATGAGTCGTGTATTTGGTCAGAGCCTTTACATTGCTGTGTATTTGTTATAATATTCTTTTGACAGTGCTCCATATGACTGAGGTGGAAAACAGGATGGCCAATGCTCTTTCCCACCAACAGATAGTCCCCTTCTACAATGCACCTTTTCTTGGCGCTGGGGTGCAGGGATCGCGCAAGTAACCTCCAGTGAGAGGGTCTCACATCCCCACGGCTTCAGCTCTGCACAAGCTGGCTGCTCCCGAGCAGGCAGCGTGAGACCCCTGCCTCTTACTTCTGCAGTGCAGCCTGGGAGTTTCCCAGGCTGCGCTGGGGCAGGAAGCACGACTGCCATGGCTCCGGAGGCTCTGCATGCAAGGCAAGTGCACGCGGGGCCCTGGAGCAATGCGCAATCGCACACCATTTTCAGCTGAAAGCCAAAAATGAAAAAGTGTGTGAGCAGCACCTGCCCTACCCTGGAGCATAGCACGATTGTGAGTGTGTTGTGCAGATCGCACCTCGAAATCGTGTGATGCTCCAGGCGCCCTTTCCCATGGCAAATGCGAAATGCCATGCGAAAAGGGCCATAGAGTGCTTCAAGCAACTGGCTCCAGATGCAAAGGCCCATCTGGATCCAATCTCAGTAGACATTTGAATGCTTGGTGGGGTGAGATTGTCAGGGCTATTAACCCCTCCTTAGCCCCTAGTACCAGGAGAAGTTATAAGATGGCTGGTAGGGAGTTTGAACACTTCAGGTCAGAGGAAGGGCTTCAGGCCCTTTGGCCAATCCCTGGCTATTTCTGCACTAGACTGTTATAGTGCTATTATTCAACTTTCAACATCCTATGGAATCCTGGGGTTTGCACTTTAGGGAGGGGCCTCAAAGGTCCATGGTCTCTGTTGGCCCCTGTTTCCCACATTCTGCAATTTTGTGTCTACCTGAGGGCCAGGGCCCTCCTCCAGTCTGCTGGGACTTCTCCTGTTCTCCAAGAGTTCTCAAAGATTATTGCCAGTGGTTCAGAAATGATTTCTACCAGTTCTTTTAATATCCTTGGATGTAGTTCATCTGGCCCTGGGGACTTGAATTCATCTAGTTTAGCCAGATATTCCTGTACTACTTCTTTACTTATTCTGTGCTGCACTTTCCTCACTTCCTCACCTCCTCCCCACGCCCCAGGTTGGGTACTTCTATCCTTTTGGGAGAAAACTGAGGCAAAGAAGTTATTGAGTAGTTCTGCCTTCTCACTTCCCCCTGTTATTAATTGGTCATCTTCTCCACACAGTGACCCTATCATTTCCTTGTTTTTCCTTTTTGCTGCGGACATATCTAAAAAAGCCCTTTTTATTGTTTTTGATGTCTCTGGCAAACCTGAGTTCATTCTGCACTTCAGCTTTTCTGACCTTCTTCCTACATATCCTGGCTATTTGCTTGAATTCCTCTTTGGTGGTTTCACCATTCTTCCATTTCCTGTACATGTTTCTTTTAACATTTAGCTCAGCTGAGAGTTCTTTCATCAACCATTCTGGTTTCTTTAGAGACCTGCCATTTTTCCTCCTTATTGTCACAGATTTCAATTGTGCCTTCAGTATCTCACTTTTAAGAAACTCCCGTCCATCATGAACTCCTTTCTCTTTTAGCATTCTTGACCACAGGATTTCAGCAAGTAACTCCCTAAGTTCAGAGAAATCAGCTTTCTTAAAGTTTAGGATGCGTGTCTCGCTACACTCAGCTTCTCCTTCCCACTGAATGACAAACTCCAAAAGAGCATGGCCCCTCCTTCCTAAAGATCCCACCACCTCCATTTCATCAGTAAGGTCATCCCTGTTGATCAGGATCAGATCTAAAACAGCCAATTCCCTTGTTGCCTCTTCCACCTTCTGGACCATGAAATTGTCTGCAAGGCAAACGAGGAACCTGTTGGACCTTGCAGTGTTTGCAGAATTTGACTGCCAACAAATATCAGGATAATTGAAATCTCCCATTCACATGGCATCTCTCCTTTTTGAATGTATGGTCATCTGCTTCAGGAAGGTCTCATCCAAGTCCTTAGGCTGGTCCAGAGGCCTGTAGCAAACCCCCACAATCACATCCTTATTGTTTCTTGCTCCCTTAATTCTCACCCACATGTTCTCAACTTGGCTTCCCACAGTTAAGTCCTGGATCTCTTAGTGAAAACATCCTTGTTCACAGTTGTTGAAACAGTTGAAAACAGTTGAAAACATCCTTGACATATAAGGCTCCTCCTCCTCTTCCTCCTCCTTTCTTGTTTGATCTATTTCTGAGAAATAGGTTATACCCTCCTATTCCTACGTTCCAGTCATGAGATTCATCCCACCAGGTTTCAATGATACCTATTAAATCATATTTATTTTGTTGTACTAAGAGTTGGAGTTCATCTTGCTTGTTCCCCATGGTTTGTGCATTAGTATAGAGACACTTGAGACAATGTGCCCTTCATGGAAGTCCTGTACTAAAGTTACTTTCCCTCTCCCTGTTGATCTCTAGTTCTACTTGGCCTGCCCTATCTATATCATTTGTGCTTTTTTTTTTCTTTTGCAACACTCACTGAATCCTTGCCCAAAATAATACTGTCCCCCTCCCCAGTCAAACTCAGTTTAAGGACCTCCTGATCTGTTTTGCGAGACAGTTAGCAAAAACATTCCAGCCGACGGTTGTAAGGTGCAGGCCATCCCTTGCCAGAAGACCATCTTCATGGAAATGGAGGCTGTGATCCAAAAGTCCAAATCGCTCTCAGCAGCACCATCTTCAGAGCCAGTTGTTGATCTCTGTTGTTGATAGTTTTTGTTGTCATTTTTTCCAGATTCTGGTCTGGAGAGCTGACAGAACCTGATATGCACCCATAGTATGGTTTATTGGGCAATGTGCCAGGCCCAGAGCTGTGATTCTGGGGCTCGACTGAGGTTGAGTGATCAGGTCATAGTGAAGTGGTTCAGGAGAAGAGGATTGTGTTGGAATGGGCTGTTTCCTCCCTTGTTTGGGCAGTGCAAAGGGCCTCCCTCCCATATTTTGGTCATTCACCTGGGTAAGAATGACCTGGGTTTGTTGAAGGGCAAAATCCTTGTTCTTCAGGCTTTGCATGACCTTTAGGTCATTCAGACTAGATGGCCAAGAATAAATTTGGTGTGGTCTGCCATTTTGTCTTACCAAGTGTGGCAAGGTAAAGGTAATTCTCATTGTATTTATACAGCCAGTAGAATGGTAAATAGGGAACTTTGGAGTGCTTTAAATGAGTTGAGACATTTCTTCCCTCATACCCAAAGATAGTCTTTCAGCACCTAGAGCTCTACAGAGCAGTTGATGTGCACTTCTTTAAGATGTCAATACATTGTTCCTGGGGGATCTGCAACAGAGAGTGGAAGCCCTTTTGGCCAGCTTGGTGGGGGAAAGGGACTAAACAGACACTTGCCCCTTGTCGATGGCAGATAGTGGGGGAGGAGAAGTAAGAGTTATGGGGAACATCTCAGCACCTATTTGGTGAAGGAGAGGGCTCTGGAACTGCTTCTTTAGGTCCTGAGACTCAGGAATTTGGACAGAGATTACCCTTAGGGCTGGCCTAGGGGCTTTGCCCTCACTTTAAGTCCTGTGACTTGGGAGGGGGTTTCTCAGGTTTTCCTTCCAGCAGATGGCCAGATGGGGAGAAACCGAACTATTGGCTTGCCCTCAGAGCTCAGGTGGTTCACCCAGGGAGAGGCTAAAGAGATAGTCAAGGATGATATCTGCTCAGATGATCATGCATTAGGTTCTCCCCCACTGCTGCCCTTGCTCATTTCCTATTTCAATATAGTTTAACTAGGTTCTACATAAAGTAAATTGGCCCTCATCCAGCCCAGTTTATTGCATCTGGTCTCATTATTCAAGGGACAGTCAGCAATTATTATTCCTTCTTAAATATGAAATATCCTCTTTGGCATCATTGTTAAGGGCTGGAAGTAGTATCCCCTTTTGTCTTCTTAAAAGTTCAGGCAATCAGTTTATGTGAATATAGCCCTATGTTGTCATAGTTAAAACAGAATAATTGCTTTCATGTTACATGCAAGCCAAGGATGCCAGAATCACCACTTTAAAAACCACCAAACAGCCACCAAACTCCAGGAAAGCAACACCCTCAAACTCTGTGAAGGAAGATGAGCCCCCTTTTTTTGTTTTCTCTTTCTTCTTTTTACAGCTGGTTATGGGGCAGCAATAACCCCTGATGCTTGATGTGCCAGGAGCAATAAACAGCTTCTGCAACAGATTAGTGTCTCAACTTTGGCTCTGCATTTGATCAGCTGGAGCAGCTGTTTGTTATTTGGTGTATTACTAGGCGGCAGAGATTAACACTTAAATAGACATTAAAACTCATGGGGTGATCATGTCGCATGTTGAAAAACAGATTTGTTTTTGTTCTTGGGAGAAAAAAAAAGAATGGAAAGTGTTTCATGTGTGATTCAGCTGCTGTTGGATTCAAAATATGTCATGAAAGTTGCAGTTCTCCCACTTTGGACTTCCTTAGTCTGAGAGGGAGAAAAGCAACAGATTGAACAACCTGATTTCCACATAGAGGAGGCAACTATTGCTTTAATAGTGGCAAGTCAACCACCTGGGTCAACCTTCTTCAGGTTTGTAGTCTCCTCTCCATATGTGTTGAATGATATATCTGGCCTTGCTGGCGGTGCCTGGGGGAAGCATTTTCCACCAGGCCTGGAAAACATGAGTTTGGGGACAGCTGACCTAGCTCATCCATGCCAAATTCATGCTTTTCCAAGTTGGGAGGGTGTAGATGTCTCTTTCTTTCTCTACCATGCAAATAACAGCCACTCTATAGTAGACATTTTCTCCAATTCATGTTCCTCCATCCTTTTTTTTATTACTGGTAAACTTTGCAAAATGATGAGCTTCTGTTGTGGTGTTTTTCACCTACTGTAATGGTCATTTTTATCCTGGGTAGGAGTATTGAGATTTGGACTTTGTTGAAAATTAGAAGAGAGCTGTTCCTTGAGCTAGTATCCTGCTTTTGCAACTGCACAGTTGACATTCCTCAGATCAGGATGTGAGGATATGTGCTACAATTGATGTCTGCTGGATCTTAGATTACTTGAACTGCTTACTTGGATTCCGTGAGACGTTATGCATCCTGTTAGATAGCTAGAACTGAATCCAGTCTCTTTGTCTCCACCATCAGGAAGAAAAGGTCACTTCCATGATTTCTGGTTTTATCAGGGATTATTTACTGGCTTCAGCCTTTGCTCCTCTGTGAAGAGAAGGACAGTGCAGAAGAGATTTAGAAGATTGCCAGTGAGCTAGACCTGCTGACTCCTCTTCTTATCCATTCCAACAATCAGTCAAGAAACAAGCTATCGGGACTGATGTTCACAGCAAACAGTAGGAATGGGGTGATGCCTATATGCTTTGTCCATCAGTTCCTGAGTGGCAGCACAAGAGCATGCATGTGACAAAACAGTATGAGCCAGTTTTGAGTTTTAAGTTAGCAGGAAGAACTCACTGTTAGCATCCCAAAATATGTTATGAGCTGAAGTGAACTTGCACATTATTTCTCCTCATCAAAAAAAGGAGAAGCCCCTGCTACCCATTCACCATAGACAACCTATTGCCTTCTGGGTATTTCACAAAATTACTATTAAACAGACACACCAATAGGTCTTAAGATAATTTTTCAAAATTGATTTCCAGTGTGCATGGTGGATCACTGCCTACCTCTATAAATGCTCTGCAGTGGGGGGTATGCTTTTCATGGTGGATCACTGGTCACCAGAGGGTTTGACCAGTGAGAAATTCTCTCTGGATTAAAGGAAGACCTAGGAATCACCCACAAATGTCAGAAGCTCTGGCTTCTGGCAACAAGATTGTTCCTCTGGTGGCAGTTGAGTATGCGTGGAACAAGGGGGACCACAGGATGCCCAGATGCTAAAAAGCCAGCTGTTTCCCTTCAACAACTAGATCTACAAAACATATCTTCCTAACTGTCTGAAAATAATATCTTTGGATAAAGAAGGAAAGAAACTCTTTTGACTAAGGAGTTGTGATACATGTTCCATAAATTGTCTTCTCTTTGCAACTAAGAACTGAGTAAATGAAGCTGTACCCTATGAGACTGTGACTTAAAAACAAAAGATTTGGCATGTTAAAGGAATACAATAAGCTGAAGGAGATAGTGGCTTCAAACATATATATCAGATTGTGAATTTTAATTTTATTGTTTGGTTTTTATTGACATTATGGAAGAAGAAGAAAATTGTGGAATGAAAAAATGAAGTCCATATCATCCTTAAAGTAATAAAACTGCCTGGCGATAATGGATTAGTGGCTAGTTTTAATCCCATAGGAAAGATGGAGCCTTCCCCAGAAATCTTGCCTTTGACATATGTGTATGGGGTGGAGTGGAAGGGAGCACTAAATCCACATAAATGGAGTTCCTTTATATAAAGGACGAGCATCTGTATTTTTTGACATCCACAGAGGGCCTTGGAACCAATCGTTTAGGAGGATAGTTCTTTTTTTCTTAATGGAGGATGCAATGAATAAATGATTGATCAAAAGGCTCAGCATGATTAGAGAAGGATAATGAGTGATATTTTAAAGATTATAAAAGAAAGAAAAATGAAAAAGAAGAATATGACTGTGTGATCTGGGAGCCTTTGAGGAACAATGAGAAACAGAGTATTGAAAGAAGAGAATATTAGGATGTTAAATAGTGAGGTTTGAAATAACATTACACATATACAGTAGCTGAAAAAGAATGGAAGTCACTTTTTCTTTCTTTTTTGTTTTCTTTTTCTTTTAATTCTTACTTCCTTTATATGTTATTTTTCTTTCTTTCTTTCTTGATTTGAATTTCTTTTTACTTCTTTATAAGTTTGTAATGTTTTAATGTATTAAAACTTTTAAATCGATTTTTTTAATAAATACATAATTTTTAAAAGTCAAGAATAACTTTGAGCTATCATTGCTTCAGTGGTGATACTTGCGATGATGATGGTGACAATAATCCTTACACAATGGAACAATGGCTCAGAATAACAGTGCATAACAGCTGGAAATGCTAATTCATACTTATAGATGTATATCTATAAACTATTAATCTATCTCTCCATAAAGAGCAGGCATGTATAACATCAGTTGCGTAGGGATGTGGGGGGAGGGAGTGATTTGCTCCAGGCGGCAATGTTTTTGGGCTGTCCCAGCCCATAGCTATGTCCCCACCTGCCCTGGCCATGCCCCCATACACCCTGACCGTGCCCCAGCACACTGCAGCCATGCCCCCACACACAGTGGCCATGTCCCTTGCTCCATAGCCCTGCCCCCTCCCGCTCCCCTTCCACACACTCCAAGCTCCACCACTGTATAACATATTCCTGTTCATCTTGCTCTCCAGGTATTTATTCTTGGTGGGTAGCTTCAAACCCCCTGCAACTACTCTTCTGTCTTAGGGTTCTTTATTTTTAAACTTGACTTGGACTGAACAGATTTACAAATAGAGGACTGTCCTCTTTAAAATAGGTGACCCTGTTTGAATTATACCACAATGCCTGTTGTCCTATCATGTTGCATGTACCAAGGAGGGTTGGGTAGCTCTTTCTTCCAAGAAGAGAACCAAAGTGTTCCCAGAAAATGTACGTACTGGGGTTCAACGAGTAACAACATATGAAAAGTAAAGCTACACAGGAAATGAGTTTGATGTACTTCCAGTCTTCATTTTGTATTATGTCACTTCCAATTTAAAAAGCACATTGTAACTAAGGGGAAATAATTGCACACACCCACAAAGCCTTGTCTAATAAGCTGGTATCTATTTTTGAGCCTAGAACATATTATAAATGACAGTGTTTTTATTCATGAGGGATTGGTAGAGGAAAATCATAAATCTTTGAGGAAAGGTTTTTCTTTTCTTTTCCTAAGCCCACAATATATTCCTGAGAAGATTTTCATGCTGCAGTTCTTGTCAGCACTATTTCGTTGACATTCTTCCTATTGAATGCATTCCCCTTTCCTATTTATGTTTGTTCCATAGGACCAGCCAGCACTGCAAAACCTGGAACTATTTTCATTCATGGCTCAATAGTGAATAGTGGAAACTTAAGTTTCTTTCTTTATCTATCATGTGTGCATCTTCCCCATTCCAGTCTGTGAGCATTTGTTTTATCTGTTGAAAATGCTTTCAGCTTCAGCTTCTTTGAAATATATTTTCACAGTACATTTCCTGGGAGGAAATAAAACAGAATCTCTTACATCTTCTCTTATACACACACCAAAATCAAGTTATTAATTTGGGATATTCATATATGTATAATCTCTTCATTGGGGTGTGACAGTCCAGAAATCAGCCTATGCTTTATAGTTTACAGCAAAGCTTTCAACCATGTACATCCTGAAAAAGTATTGATCACTCTAGAAGAAATTGGAGTGCCAGAACATTTGATGGTCCTCTGCCTCTACATGTTCCACATTGGTGGCGTCTGTAATGCTATCATACTGGTCTCTTGCTACAGCAAACCCAAAGCAGAGCACGTTGCTTCATGACTCTTTGGAACCTGTGCCATGATCATAGAGATGGCCTCCCTGACCTTGCATTCTAAGGAAGCACTCTTCAGAACAAGGCATTTGAGCAGAGGGATTGAGAAGTCATGGCACAGGTGACAGTATGTAGAAGCAAGGTAATCAGCAGCTATTGCTCATATTCTCCTTCCTCAAGTGACCTGACACCTAGCACCATTCCTGCTAATGATATCTTATGTACTCATATGTATAGTTTTCACAGTGCCTTGAAATGCAACTTAATGAAATAAATGTAACTCAGTTGATCTTCTAGGTTTCTGACAATCTATTTTTGAAGCAAGAGGTTTATTTTCTCAGTTTTAAAATAGGGCATACATTACAGCAGGCACCATGTTAATAGAGGCACTTCCTTATGGATGTAAAAGAAGGGAGGAAACAATGGTGTTTCTGTAGTTGCAGTTTTTATACACCCTTATATTTAAAATAAACAAAATATTTTCTTTTTAAAAAATGTGCAGTTCAATTAATTAATTGGGGACCACCCATATTTGATTGTCCAGTGAATCCTATAAATGTAGCAGCCCTACTTTCTGGAAAGAAGATGCAAAGCTGCCATCTAACAGGAGAAATTTAGCACAAAGAAGCAGCAGTGGAAGAACACTGATTTAACCCTTTATGCGCCCACAAGTTCTCTGCATCACACCCACACCCACACATCTTTTTCCAAACAGACAAATAAATCCCTCTCTAACAGCTGCAGAGTAGTCTGTCCTGTATGGCTTCAGGCAAACCTTTATGTTTATTTTTTTAAAAAAGAACTTGCCAGTCTTTTAACAGGATGTTTTTTTAAAAACAGAATGTTTCTGTTTGGTGATAGTTGTACTCACTTTTTTTAAAAAAAAAAAAAAATCTGCAGTGTTGCCTGCTTAGGCTGGTAATCAACTTTATATGTAATGTCCCTGTTAGTTTGTGTGAGAATTGTTACACCATTCGACAGAAAACCAAACTTTTCCTTACTCCTTGCTAGAATAAGTTTTCAAACAAAAGACAAGCAAAGCATCTGCAGCATGGGTGGGCAAAGTGGGGCCACTAGACCTCACTTTTGTGGCCCTGAATCCCTCTACCAGTTCCTCAAAATGAGTCTAAAACCATTTTTTAAAGGAAAAAAACATAATTTGTGGACAATTTTTTCCCCTCATACAATGCAAAAAGCTCCCCAAATGTATGAAAGCACATGAAAATACCATCACCCAACCCTTGCAAGCACCCCAGAACCTTGTACTACTGACAAATACTTCTGTTTTCCTCTGCAGTCCTTTTCCAATTGGCAACAGGAAATGACATTATGCCAAAAATGCTTTTTAAAAACCAAAAAGGCAAGAAGTGGCTGCAAATCTTCTTTAGGTTTTGAAAAAGTCAGGATGGTAACCTATTGAACAAGAAAATTGCTGCTCCTGGAAACAGCAAAGGCAAAGGACATCCAGAGAGTCTGGGGAATTTAAGGGTTACAAACACAGCTTTAGAAGCCCAGCCGTGCTTTGTAAGTCCTGCAATCTGCATAAACTACCCCAGCCCAAGATACTGCCATCCCTTAACCAGATACCTGCTAGAGTCACTAGAAAGGCATGCAATCTTCCAGGAACTGATTGGCCAATTTGAATTTCCAGTCCCTCCTTGGGAGTTTCCCACCCCTATAGAAATATCATTGCTCCTGAAATCTTTTGTCTTTGAGTAACTGTTAAAGGTCAAGATGGACAACAGTGTGGTACAAAGTCTCAGGTTCTCTCTCTAGAAACTTCTTTAGTGTTTTTTTTTGGGGGGGAGGGTAGGAGTCAGGTTCCCTTTGTTAACTAATTCTTGGTTTCATTTTATTTCAAATGAACCAAGCCTCTTTGAACACCCATTCAGTTCTCAAACAAATATAGGCCACTGGAAATTGGATTTCATCTTTGTTTCTTTTGCTTAGTTTAAAGTTACTCTCATTCATGCCGTGGCACGCATATTAAACTGTTTTAGAAGAGTCTGAAGCAGAAACCCTTTAAAGTGCTATCATTCTCCTTAAGCATATGCCATAAGCCTGTTATTTCCATCTGCTGAATTTGAGAGTTATTAATCACCTTATCGTTAATCAGCTAGATAGCTAGATAGACTGCAAAGGGGGTTTGCAGTCTGCACTAGCTTGCCAGGTTAGAGGCACAGGTCTGTATTTTTCACATCATTCAGTATTCGTTTTTAGGTTAATGTAAATAAAAAATATTTGTTTTAATAATGATATAAAACAGTCACATAGGGACGGGGGAATTCGCCTCTGGCGGCAATGTTTTTGGGGCATCTCAGCCCGTAGCCACACCCCTGTGTGCCCTGGCCACACCCCCATGCACCCTGGCATGCCCTCACACACAATGGCCCCACCCCTCATGCCATGGGCCCCCTCCTCCCGCCCCCCCACACTCCAAGCTCCACCACTGATATTAAAATATGGTTACACACCCACAACATTTTTAAAAAAGATACACCTCCAATCTCTCTAAGAGGCAAAATTAATATAAAATAGGTATAATGTTCTTTTCCTAATTCACTTATTTATAAGATTGTTTTTGTTTTTAATCCTGCTGTCCTTCATGGCATTTTCAGGATGACTTTCACCTATTTAAACCACAATGCCATTCAATATGACGCAAAAGCTTCAAAGCCAGAGATTGCAAATATAAAACAGAAGATATGTAGCAGGCAAAAATGTTACTGCCAGAGAAAGGCAGCCAGATATGGGTAGGCATGTGCACTCTATGGAGAAAAATATTTCACAAAACTGGTGCAGCCACTGAAAAGACCTTTTTGTCTTGTTACTACCACCAAGCTTCTTCTCAGACCTTGGAAAAGTCACTTTTCTGAACTGCATCTCTCTTAACCAGTACTGCAATTGGCCATGCTGGCTCTGCATCCATCCTAGATGGAACACAAAAGTGACACCCTCCTTGTGCTTAGGAGTATTATAAAATACTTAACTATGCAGTACTTTAAATTTCTGTGAGAGCATGTGATCCCTTCAGGTATCGGATTTAATAGGAACAAGTACCAGAACACAATGACCAGTGGGCAGATATATATCTATGGCTAGTCTGTTCAATACAGAAACTCTGTGTTGCGCATTAATCATAGAGCCTGATGTTGCACACATTAATCTAAAGAAAACAGCAAACTTTGGGTTTATAAATGAAAGCTTTCAGGTTTTGCCTGTAGGGGAGAGCATGGCGGCAGGCGTATAGGGGAGGGAAGATCTCTGCAGGATGTTTAGACAATAGTATACAAACAGATGGATTCTCAGTGTGTAGGGAAACTGAAATACACTTGCCGACATAATAAAAACAGGCTCAACTGGAGTTTTTAGGTTTGCAAAAGCTGTTGCCTGTAGGCTGTGGATGTTCTTATTTCTGCACAAAGCCTGGTGTTGCACATTAATAGGGAAATGTCAGCTTTTTGCCTTGCTTGGCATGTGGTGGGTCATAGATATGATGGGATTATCAAGGAAATGGCTCCATGTGTCACTGCCCATTACAGCAATACCCTGAACTTTATAGCATTCTTTCTTGCATTAGGAACAACAAGCAGGCCTTGAAATCTAGACTGGCGATAGCTGTGAAGTGGCTCACAGCTTGATAATGTTGCATAACCCGAATAAGCAAAACATCAGTGTCAATGAATCCAAAAGGACTTTAAGGAAAATATGTAAGCAAGGTTGTCCTTATGGGATGTGTATGAGGCTATGGAAGGAAAGATATATAGCAGGCTTGTTCTTTGTGTGTGTGTGAAAAAGAAAGAGAATGAGAGGAAGAGAGGAAGGAAGGAAAAAAAGGGACTGTCCAAACTCTCACAAAATATCATGCTACAGCAGTAACTCAAAGCTCACTGGAGCCCAAAGTAAAATAGATTGGATGGTATTTGCAATGTAATTGTTTTGCAAGAAACGTGTAATCCTTCTGAGAGCATGAGCAGAGTGCTGACCAAGTTTTGCCTGAAACATTTCATCTCAAAATAACAGAAACCTGAAGCGTACACCAACTGCAATCTCTAGCTGCAACCAGGAGAGCTAGGGAGAGCCTGAAAATGAGCTTCAGGTAATATAGGAACAAGAAAATGGACCTAGATAGAGGACCTTAATTTATGTGGGGGCCTGGAGAAGTGGCAGAGCTCACTACCACCTGGATTGTCAAAGCCTGCCCAGAATTAATAGCCTGACAGCATGTTGCCATCAGAACTTATTGGTAGACACAAACCCTCCAACTTGTCCCAGTTTGACAAGGACTTTCCCTGTTAATTCTATGTTGTCCCACCTTCTCAGCTGTTTTCAAAATGTCCCTCATCAGCTCCCATTGCCCCTCAGTCTTGGCTTACTTCAGTTGCTGCAAATTGAGTTCAGCGTGCAAAAGTAGAAGCAGAAAAAGGAGACCTGGTCACTTGCAGTAGGCTCAGGCAGAAACAAACTGCTGCAGCCACTCCTAACTCGTGGAACAGAATAGCCAGTGCTGTGTAATTCCAGATTTCTCCTTAAGGTAAACAAAAGGAATAAACACATCTTGCAAACAGCAGGGGAAGAGGAGAGTGCTGCCAGTTAAGGGGATGCCTTGAGGAGATTCACTTTGAAATTCAGTACCTTGGAACTGTACCTGAGGTACTCTCACAAAAATTCCCCACCACCACCTCTAATTTCTCCAGATAGGATCAATATGACAGAGAAGTATTCCTGATGTAATTTTTTTTCTCTGTCCTTTCAGCTCTGGGCTAAGTGTGAATACAGAGTTCATATAGTAGATCTGACAGAGCTGTAGTTTTGAGTAGGTCTGATATATTCATTTTGATTTTAGAATAACATATTATATAGCGCTTATTCTTCATCTTGTTCAACTTAAGTATGAGATACAGAGTATTGCTTTTCCTGATTTGGGATTCTTTTTCCCCTTTTTAAAACTGCCCTAAACTTATTACACCAGGTTTTCTCTTAGAATAGTAATTTTGTGTGTTCTTGTTCCTTGGCCACACCCTTTTGACCACAGTCTGATGTTACTCAGCCATACATGTCAACATTTCATCTATTGCAACGTTGCTAGACAATTATCCTTCAGAAATGCCTAAAATGAGGCAAAAGGCAGATTTCACTCCTCTTCTCATTAAAGAAATAAGCAGTGTGGTTTGATAGTTTGTGTATTAGACTAGGGCCATTTCCACACTAGCCTGTTATAGCGCTATGATTCCACTTTCAACATTCTATGGAATCGTGGGGTTTGCAGTTTGGGGAGGGGCCAAATGGCCCCTCCCGAAACTGCAAACCCTAGGATTCCATAGAATGTTGAAAGTGGAATCATAGCGCTATAACAAGCTAGTGCAGAAAGGGCATAGGACTCTGGGAGACCAAGTTTTAATCCTTATCCACCCATAGAAACCCAATGGGTGATCCTGGGCGTGTCACACTCTCTCAGCCTCAGACAAAGGCAACGGCAAACTTCATCAGAATAAATCTTGCCGGGAAAATCCCGAGAGAAGGTCATCGTAAGTCAGGCTCAACTTGAAGGCACACTGCAAAAGCAACTCAATAAGCATGAGTTAATAGGAGAGATGTAAGCTTCATTTGAGAGTCAGCATGATATACTGGTTTGGGTGTTGGAGAACAGCTTTGGTAGACCAGGGTTCAAATCCCCGCTAAGTCATAGAAATCCACTGGGTTATCTTAGGCAAGGTGCATATTCTCAGCCTCACAGGGAAGCAAAGAAAAAATCCCTCTGAAGAAACTCTGCCAAGAAAACCCTGTGATAAGTTCATCTTAGGGTCACTACAAATCAGAAATGATTTGAAGGCACACAACAACAAGCCTTCATTTGCTCTCACTGGTGAGAACAAAAAAACTTAGAAGTTTGCTCCCTATTAGGTACTCCCCACTATATTTGATTATGATGATGATGGTGGATTTCAAGCCTATTTTGTGAAATTTTTGTTTTCCCCATAAAATTGCATATTTTTTGTGCAATATGCAGGGTTTTTTCCTCTTGCTCATGAAACATATGAAAAAGGCTTCCCTATGCCTTTTTGTTTCTTTCCACAAACTTAATCCCATGACCCTTTCACACTACATAATTATAGCACAATAATTCCACTTTAACTGCCATAACTGCATCCCAAGGAATTAAGGGAATTGCAGTTTAGGGAGGGGCATTTAGAATTTTCAGCCAGAGTTCTCAAGTGCCTCACCAAACCACAAAGTCCAGGATTCCATAGAATGTTGTCATGGTGGTTAAAGAGGAATCACAGTGCTATAATTGTGTAGGGTGAAAGGGCTCCATGTTGTGACCTAAAGGAGCAAGACAAACATAGCTGATTTGCTGAAGAAGTTCTTGAGATGATACAGCAAGACTTGATACTGTCATAAACGTTGGTCGAATCTGGTGGCTATATTTTAATTTTTGTCAGGGAGATAACTAGCCAATGGGTCAGTGGCCATGGAAAGATCTCAATGGCAAGAAAGTAAATGGAACTTCTTTTATTAACAGTAAAAAAAGCATTTTGACAAATATATGGTGACAGAGGTGAATGCTGAGCTTGGAGGACACATTTTGAAGTGCCTGAGCTGCCCCCCATGCTTATGGCCCTTTTCGCGCATGACTTCAAATGCAAAATGGCCATGGGAGCAACGAGGAATCATGAGGATGGTTCTGCATGACATCCTCGCAATCATGCAGCACTCCTGTAGCGACTCCACAGCAATCTCGCATTATATCATTTTAGGGTTTTTCCCGAAAATAATGTGCGATTGCCCATTCCTCCTGTGTCCCTCTCGCACTTACCTGGTGTGCAGAACTTCAGGAAGCGTGATAGCCGCGCTTCCTCCCCCAGCGCAGTCTGGGAAAGTACCTGGCTGCGCCGCAGAAGGAAGGGGCGAAGCTATCACGCTTCCTTCCATCCAGCACAGAGCTGGCACAGAGGGAAGCGCAGGGGATGTGATTCCCTCTTGCAAGAGGCTTTTCATGCAATCCCCATGCGATGGCACCGTGAACAAACTAAAGTGTAAAAAGGTACTATATGATGCATGAGGCAGTGGATTTGCTGCAGTAGATGTGTTAATTTTAGCACCTTCACCTTTGGTCTGCTGGTATGCTTTAAGTAAACTCATGTAACAGCATATTCTACAGAAGCAGCTTATAGTCAATTTCATTATAGCTGACTTCCTTCTTTATGAATTGTGATCAACACACAGACTGAGCAGCTAGAAAGCAGAGAGGCAGAATTTATTGCAAAATAAAATTATTTTCCTTCTGCCTTCCCCTTTCCAAACTAAACAAAAACAAACAAAAAGATAGGAGGACTCCTATGGGACACTACTGCAGAAAGGGCCTACCCCTAGGCACAACACAGGGGAATGGTCATCTTTACAGGTAAGTGTGACCTGTATGGCAAGCTTGCTTGTGAATTAATTAATTATGCTGTACTGTTAATGGAAGCAAAAAAGCCTGAACACAACAGCATTTCTCTGAGCAATATCAAGATTATGACACAAAACCATATTAAGATCCCAGGACCAACAAGAGAGTGAGTATGGATAAATTACTTTTTGGACTACAACTCCCAGAATCCTCCCAGCCAGTCCAAAAAAGGCAACATTCCCAAGATCTGCAAAACACTGTATGGTAACAAAATATCTCATTCTCACCCTGCCAACCCCCCTGCCCTGCCCTTTCTTGAAGAAATAATAGAAAGCACTTCTTCACAAAGCAAGTATGTAATTTATGGAATTCTCAAGTAGTGATGACAGTCCCTAACTGAGGCCCTTTCCGCAACGCACCTCTTCACAGAGCTGGGGTGTGGGGGTCGCATGAGTAGCCTCGAGCGAGAGGCTCTTGCATCCCAGTTCCTTCAGCTCCACAGCTGCCGCCCGCTTGCACAAGAGCCTTGCCTCTTCCTTCCACAGTGCAGCCTGGGAGTTTCCCAGGCTGCACTGGGGCAGGAAGCGCGAGCGCTGTGGCTCCAAGGCTCCACACGCATGGCAAGTGTGCGCGGGGCCCCAGAGCGATGTGCAATCACACACCATTTTCGGCTCATAGCCAAAAATGAAAAAGTGCATGAGTGGCACCTGCCAGACCCTGGAGCGTTGAGTGATTGTGAGTGCGTCATGTGGACTGCTCCTCACATTCACACGACGCTCAAGGGGCCCTTTCACATGGCAAATGTTGCTGTGTTGATAGAATGTTCAGGTCCAATAAAGTTGGTCCAATTAGGCATTGGTCTCATCCCTTAATGGTTCCTTCAGTCTGTTGCTCTCAGCAGGATTTTCAGTGTTCTTCACAACCTACAGAGAAGAAGGTGGGCAACAGGTAGGGCTACCAATTTATAATCTTAAAAATACATAGGCCATATATGGAACCAGTGATAGATCAGGAAGCGGATCCAGGAATGGAGCTTGGCAGCTATTGGGGGGTAAGGAACATAGCTGTTCAGGATGGAGCTCAGAGGGTTAGAGTGTTGGACATTAAGAGAAATTAAACTCCTCTCACAGCAAAATGTCCAATTCATTCAACAGCTCAAAAATACGCAATGCCTCAGTGGAGGCCAGGATATAGAATGAACAGGCATAGTTGGCAATTCTAGCAAAGAGACTAATGGCACAGTTGAACTGCAGCAAGCATGTTCAGTTAGATATGCATAAATCGGGGTCTTAACTAGGATTGGGTTAGCTCCCAGAATACCCTACCCAGCCCTGCCTGTTGTCGCTCTCAAAAGTAAGTTGTCCTAGCCCAGTTGTAAGACCACCTTTACACCTAGCGGTCCTGGGTGTTGTCATCCAAAATGTAAAGTTTCCAAGTTCTGTAAATACGATTTAAATATGTTTTACAGAATAACACATGTAATGAGGTAACTTATTTATTTAACCACACAAAAACATAGTACATTTTCAACTGTAAACACTAAAAATCTATGATACAACAATCTAATACCACATGACTAGGCAACTGTTCTCAACCACAGAAGTTAGACGATGAAATTTATTTTGAGTTTTGTAATAGAATTTCCTCTGTTCATTGGTGGTTATGATGAAAAATGTTAGCATGAAGCTACAGTGACACATTAGACACTAATATGGTGTTTAATCAACTGCAATATAAGCCCATTATTTCAACCGTGGCAAGATTATGAAAGAAAATCCTTCCCATCAAACCTCTTTCAAGCTTCTCTTGATTTATACTTCTTTGTGAATGGGGAAAAGAATTTCAAGACACATTTTTGATCACTGTTTAGGCTGCAGTCCTATAGTCACTTATATAAGAATTAGTTCTGCTTCATTCAATCAGGCTTACTTTTGAGTAGAGGTGTAGACATATATGTGGTTGTGCTATGGCACAATTTGGACACATTTACCTGAGAGAAAATCCCACAGGATTCCACAAATAGATCTCTACTTGCATGATGTATTGAGGGATCTTCCAAAGAGGAGTTTGGAGATGCAACACAAAGATGGACTCTGTTTTACAAATGGTTTCTGTTCCACTGGCATATGAACACTGGGTTTTGCCCCTTGCACTCGGTGGAATTTACGGATGGGTAGACAAGCACTGGATGGTGCTGTTTAGACACACACTTTACGTGGAAGAAAGTCCCATTGGATTTGATGCATTGCTGGAGGAACATACCTCTGATCATGTGATAGGGTGAGTAACTCTTTAGAACAGAGTTGCAGGGTACAGGAACAGGAAGAATGCATTTCGCCAGCACTTATCTATTTCACTAATGAATGGACAATGTTAGATTTCATCTGTTTAATTCAGTGGTAATTGATTTTGTTACAAATAGACACGAATAAGATTGTGTTTCAAGGAAGTTAAAGGGGAACTGTAGCTAGTACACTCTATTCAGTTGTGAATACGACAAACTCTTCATGAAATCTAGATCTAACTTTCTTAAGCATGAGTCACTCCATTGTGAGATTACAGTTATTGATTTTTCTGCAGTGGCATGGGAAATTCTATCACTCTACCCACAAGCATATGCCAGTGGCGCAGATCTGAAATGGCAGCATTACAGCTGTAACATGCAGGTTGGTCATTTCTCTCATTTTGCTGACATGTTTGCAAACAATAAGGCACACTTTAAGAGCAAAAGTAGGCATTAGAAAATAGATATATGCAAGCCTTCTTTTCCAATCTGTTCTGTTCCTTAATGAAAAGCAATCGTATGAACATCTGTACCAGGAGCATAGGAAAGATAACGGGGTGGGTTGAGGCTGCTTAAATGTTATAACTTTTTCTTCTTATTTTTCTGTTCAGACCCCCAAATTTCCAGCCATAAAAAATATCATATAGACACTTGATTCTCCTGACTGTGTTGTTATAAATGCTGCCCACACAGATCAAGAGCTTGGAAAAATTACATTTGGACTGCAGTTCCCAGAATCCATGGCCAGTGGGGCCTTCCTGTTTGAGGTATTCTGGGAGATGTAGTCCAAAAAATTTTTTTTCCAATTCCACACAAGTTTAGCCTCCCATTCTGTAATTTAAGATTTCAATATGTTGGCCAATTATCATTAAGGCATTGATTTCAGCATTAGTGTAGACCCCTGAGACAACACTCTTCAAAGACAGACAATAACATAGCCAATAATATTTATTTGACATGTTTTAAAGGGAGTGAGGTTGGCACAGAAGATATAACTGATGAGTAGAAAGTATTCCTCTCCTGTCCCTTCGATGGATTCCCCTACCCACTGAATTTGTTAATTCATAAATAGGTGGGAATAATAGAAGGAAGCTAAGTGTACAGTCATTAGTTAGTCTGTGCCAAAAGGAGGTAGAAACCTTGAGTTTGAAGACTGCAGCAAATCCAAAGGTTCCTCTACACATCTGCTGGGAAACAGGAATGAGTTTGAAAACTGCAGCAAATCCAACAGTTTTCTAGACATCTGGTGGGAAACAGGAATGAGCTGTAATGTTGACTGGGTGTTCATTTGTTTGCTCAGCTTGTATATATGTATAAATAAATGCCACATCCCAGAAATACTAGTGACCTTGCTTCCAAAGAAATGGGATTCTGCTAAGTGCTAGAACACATGAAATTTCCCATTATTTGCAAGCAGAGTACAGATGCAGAACTGACCCTGAGAGTCTGGGGACATGATGGAGCATTCAGATGGAGCATTTGTCAAGGCAACATGGAATTTGACTTAAACACAAAACACATGTTACATTTCTCATGAAAAAATGTTGGAGGGGAGGTATCCCCATAGCAATTCCCACTCTAATCAGATTCTGATTCCCATGTGAGGCTGTACTTCTCTTGCTACCTTTAGATAAGGGATCTGGTATACTCTGTTTCTGAGATGCCTTGTGAGGGGCAGAGAACTGCAGGAGAAATTGTTCCTCATTCATTTGTTTATCCATCCGTGCATTTCCCAGTCTTACCACCTCAGATCAATTGAAATGTTTCTTTGTTCTATCATTTTTGACTCAAGACTTATTCAGTGACAGGGCTGAACCTGAGACCTTTTCAATGCAAAACACATTTGGCCTAATTAATGTATTTAGGCCAACTTATGCAGTAGTGCCTCTTCCCTTTCAGAATTAAAAGGCATTCCAAATCAACGTACAATAGAATGAAAACAACAATAAGCATGCTAAAACAAGAGTGGGAAACTAAAACTAGGTGACGGCCAGATACATCATGTTCCTCAGCCTTTCATAAGTCCCATGACATCAAAGGCCCTTTCACACAGTCATAACACCATGACTCCAATTTAACTGCCATGGCTACATCCTGTGGAATCCTGGAATCTGTAGTTTAGGGAAGGGCCTTTGGAATCCTCAGCAAAAGAGCTTTTCTAGTGTTTCACCAAACAACAAACCCCAAGATTCCACAGGATATAACCATGTCACTTAAAGTAGAATCACAATGATCATTTCCACACTACACTGTTATAGCACTATGATTCCACTTCCAACATCCTGTGGAATGCTGAGGATTTGTAGTTTACAGAGGCCAAAGAGCTCTCCAGCTGAGACTTCTAAATGCCCCTCCCTAAACTACAAATCCCAGGATTCCATAAGATGTTGAAAGTGGAATAATAGCACTACAACAGTATAGGGTGGAAATGGCCAGTATCATAGTTCTGTAATCTAAAGGATCTGCTGATGACATCAAAGACCATGGCAGGCATTCCTTGACATCACTGAACCCCTAACCATAATACCCAGTGGAACTTTCTTCATCTTACTTCATTCTTCCTTTCTCTTAACCGCAAAGGAAAAAGAGAAGAAGCATGAAGCCAACAAGGCAATCTCAGATATTCCCTTCAGAGTAGTTCCAAAGCTGGCTCTTAATGAAAGAGATGGGCTTATCCACAGACCTCTTCTGCCTAGAAGGGGAATCTTTCTAAACCAAATTAGCCCTATTAGCTGCTGGTTCCCTGCCCTGAGCCAAACATGAGACCACAAACTTCCAAAAGGCTACAGCAGCCCACGTTTGTTTTAGATGAAAGTGTAAAAGGGTTCACAAGCACCCATGAAGTGCCCCATCCATCCAGAGCTGAAATTAAGGAAGTTGTAAAGAGTTGTAATGTAATGTTTTGTCTACACTCTCCTCAGAATGTGCAGCAATGTTGCCAGTCAGATAGCAAGTGTTATATTGATTTCATTCACAGGGAAGTGGGCAATACATTTTATCCTTAAATATAGAATTATATACCGATAGATATCAAATAGGTCCCATTTAAAGAGGAGGACTCAGCCCACTCTCTCCAAACAGATGCACACCTGGATTTCCCTAGGGACATGTTTTGCTTTTGCTCCCATTTTGTGTTCCATTGATCACAGTGATTGCATTATGCCACTGCATTGTCCATAATGAAACTCATACTTCTTAATTATAAAAATCATTTAGGACCAGACCAGACCAAAGGCAATCTAGTTCTCATGGTGGCCAACCAATGCCCACAAGAAGTCTATAAGCAGCAATACCCATAATAACCCTATTACTTCTCCAGCATTAAAATTTAAAGCCATGCTGTCTTTAATCTAGGAGGAATATATTGCCAATTCATCTACATATTTGTCTAATTGTTGTCACACACCCCTCTGTCTAAATCTGGTAGCTATCACTGATTCCTATACACAATAGTTTTCTCTTATTCCTCTTTCTGCCTCTGCCTATCACACATTAAAGACCTCTGAAAAGAGAGAGATCCTTGGTATTCTTTGCATGGAGTTCTTTCAGATAATAAGCATACAACTGAAACAACTTCCCCATTTTTTTTCCTGGTGTAGCAGAACTGCTCAGATTTCTAACCTCAAATGTACAGCTGTTCTGCCTTTGTGATATGTGAAATCTCTGATATCATCACTTCCAGAATGTGTTGTAAGGCACTGAGCATACAAATAACTGAGTACCTTTTCCCCTTCTTCTGTACAAGACTATCAACTTTTGGATTAACTTTTTAAGAAGAGTTGTCTTTTCTTTTATCTATAGCTTGTGCAGCACCAAATAATTCTAGACATTTTGATCTCAGGCAAACTTGGGTGTCTACTCTCATTGCAAATACTATGCAGCTGGACCCAGAAAACAAATCTCAAGCAACTAAACTATATATTCTTACTGTACCTGCTTATATTTGTACGCTCTTTATAGGCACAATTTTTATATGGTTAAAAAGTCCATCATTTGGAATATATTACCTACTTCTTTTTTAATAAAAGTTATTTTTACAGGAATAAAAATAAAGTGGACAACAATAATAATTTTAAAATATCACTTCCTGTCTCTTTACCCTTTGAGTACTCTCTGCTTTTTTGCATTTTTAAAAAATAAACAGTCTATTATTAGTCTCAACTAGAGAAGAACCATTGAATCAGTTCTCTTTACCTGTGTGTTGACTTATTATTCACCAGTTGAATCAATGGGTTTACTCTAGCTGCAACTGGCCAACAAGATTCCATCTCACATGCATGCATGTTATTAAAAACGTTTTAAAAGATGTTCAAAAGTAGCAATGATCAAAGACACAACTACATACCAGTGTTACCTATTACCACACTGAATAGCCTGAGAATGGCTGTTTCTTAAAACAGAGTCAAGAAGAGACTCTATCAGCAAGCCACCCTGGGGAGAAGGCAACAGAGGGCACGAGATCAAAAAAGTAACTGGCCGGATTTCGCTTTGCAACCTCTGCGGGCGTTCCCGCTGCCCCGACGCCTATCGCTTGCTGCTTTGAGGAATGCAGATAAGAGGCAGCGGCAGCCAGCATCCCGAGCGGTCTTTGGGAAGGGGCGTGGCTTCGATCTCCGCCCCGTCCAACCGGAGAGCAGCTGGAGAAGATTGATGCGGGGTTGCTAGGAGACAGCATCCTCTCCCTCCAGAAGGGACCAGCGGGAGAATTCTTGCTCTTGCCCGGTCCCTGAGCGGGCGTCAGCGGCTGCGGGGACCAGGCGCACCCGCAGCACGTCCAAAGCGCCTCTCCTTTGGTCCGCCTCCAGAGAGCCAAGGAACTGGGGTGGGGCGGGGGACAGCGTTCTCCTGCCAACGCTTCCTCGCTAGTCTCCCTTTCGGGCCACGCCCAGAGCACTAGGCAGGCTCAAAGTTCGGAAAAACAGACCCGATGCCCACGCACCCTCGGGCAGGGAGCTTCTCCCGCGCGCCTTAGGTGTCTCAGGCAGAAATAAGTCTCGGGTCGTTCGGTTTCCCTAAAGCTCCGAAATCGTGCAGGAGGGGGAGCGGGCAGGGAGGAAGATGGGAGGGAGAAAGAGGCAGGGCTGCAGCAAAGAGCTTGGCTTGGGTGAAAACTAAACTTCTCCCGCTGGAGGCTTTGTAGCCAGAAAGGAAGAGGAGGAGAAAAAAGAAGAGATCGGGGGGGGGTGGATCTTAGCTTCGCTCTGCCTCTCCCCACTCCTACAACTCCACAGCCTCACCCCCACTTCCCCCCCTCCCGCTGCTCCGCGAGCCTTGATGAGCTGCCACCGGGACCCCGTCCAGAGGGGCGGGGGGCAGGAGGAGGAGGAGGAGGAGGAAAGAGGCGGCGAAAGACAGCAAAATCTTCCCACGGGGAGCGAGCGCGGACCTTTCCCAGGGGGGCCGGCAAATCCCTTTTGGATCTTTAAAGCGTCCGACCCACCCGGCCGCTCGTCCGCCGCACCATCCAAAGCGTGGATCGATCGCCCGGCGTCGTCGAGGGGCGGGCAGGGGAAGCGGACCCGACAATGCCCAGGAGTCCGGCAGCGACCAGCGAGCGTCGCCGCCCAGCGCACGGTAAGGCGAGCGGCGCCGTTCGGGGAGCCGCTTTCGGAGGAGGCAAAAGGGGGTGCGGCGCCGGTGTTGGTGATGGTGATAGAGGGGAGTGTTCTGCTAAAGAAGGGCTACCCAAGCCGAATCGCAGGCGACCGGTCCCTTGGAGAGCGATTCAGAGGCAGGAAAAACTCCAGGAGAATAAATGGGGATCAGCCTCCCTTAGGTATACCATGGGTCCCCTCTCTCTCAATCTCTTTCTTTCTTTCTCTCCTGGGGCGTTTTTGGGCAAATAAAAGACACCCTCCACACCAAAAAAAAAAAAAAGAATTATTCCGCAATGTTATTTCAGGATTACCCAGTAAGTACCTTTTATTGGTGGACGGAGTCGTCTGAGAATACTTCTGCTGGGAAGTACGGAAACATCCTCTTCAGGGGCTGGCGAGTGACAAAGGATTCCCACACTTTGACATCGCTAGGGAAATGGGACTCCGGCAGCAGAGACTGTGGGACCCTGGGGAAAGTGGGAGGGAGTAGGAAAGCAAGGGATGGGAGTCTGGAATCATTGTGCTGTTGTTGTTGTTGTTGTTGCTGTTAGCATTATTGCTGCTACTATTTTCATAGGTGTAAATGCAGTCCTTTAAAAGAAATAGCATTTCTGCCCCAGGTGTTTATGGCATTTCCACACTAGATTGTTATAGCGCTATTATTCCACTTTCAACATCCTCTGGATCCACTCGGCCCCTCCCTAAACTGCAAACCCCAGGATTCCATAGGATGTTGAAAGTGGAATAATAGCGCTATAACAGTCTAGTGCGGAAATGGCCTCAGAGAAAAGGGAAGTGAGAGGTTTGGGAGAAGTCAGAAGTGTGACGCTTCCCACACTTGAAAGAGTTTTACTTCTTCTTGTTGTTGTCATCTCATGTGTGGTTTGGATCTTAAACCTGATGCCTGGTAGGAAGAGCACAATATATTCTGATTTGCATGATGGACAAAGAAACACAGAGGGTGAAATTTCAGAATTATCATAATTATCAGATATACTGTTCTGATGTGACTATTTACAGGCGCTTTCTATATACCAAGTGATAACGGCCCTGTAATTTGTGCATCTATACATTTTGGGCCCAGTCCCCCAAGAAGTTCTCCTAGGCAAGTCCAACTGCTTTCATGCTGCAACCTTTCATTTCCATAGGACTCGCCTAAGAACACTTCCTGGTACGTTGCAGCATCAGAATTCACAATAGATTCATCCTGTGTAATGGCAGATAGGGGCTAAAACAGATGATCCACTGGGCCGCGGTTCTCATTATGTTTCCGTATGAACAAACATCCTAGGAAAACCTAAGATACCTCCCTTTGATTACAGAGTACAAGATTATATACTAGCATTTGTGTTTAGCTGTTTTGTACAAGACATTTCTAGTTTTACGTTCATTACTTGATGTGTTTTGTGTATGTGCTGTTCTATATATACAAGCCTACATATACAAGATATACCTGACTTTGAAATGCAAAGGGGGAGGAAGTAGGGAGGGAAATAGAGAGGTTGATTCACTTGTATAAATTTTGGACTGTTGATGCATTTTTGTATCTTTTTTTCCACACAGTTTTTTATTACACTGTGTATTTTTTTTATTTTTAAAAATCTTTTAAAATATTTCAGGTCATAGGTAGAAATTGGGTAGGAATGAAGAACTTAGGTCATAGCTTTTTGCCTAAGCAAAGCAATTTTGTTTTTGTTTTTTTAATTTTTTAGGAAATGTTGTGACATGGTGCACAACTGTATGTGTGCATGTGTGTCAAATTTTACTTTCAAAGTATCCATCTTGACTGAATGGAAGTCAAATAGCCTGAGGGCATTGCTGCCTTAGCCTGAATTTCCAGGCACACAAACACATTCCCCCTGGTTGGTTAAATATTCATGATAACAGTTTGCAAGGTGGAGAAGTTAGCTGATCAGATGCATTGTCAGAGAACAATGGATACACATTCCAAATATATTTCTCTACCTTCTGCATGAATTATGTTGCCACCTGCATGATTTGATCCAAGCAATTACAGTGCTATTTACTCTAGAAAAATTAGGAGGCAAAAACACTTTTTAAAAAATGTAGGCAATTTAGGTCACTTGAAGTAAATTCTTCATGTTTTAGGGCATGTATAAGAATATAGAGGTAAAAACATTTTTTTCTTAATTATTAGATTAGTGAGCAAAGCCATACAATTATTGTCACACAAGGTGAAATCGTGCTGTCTTCTCTACTTCTTTGTCAAAATATCTTTTAGTATGCTGTCATCTATTGAACCAATGGTCCAGAAACAATGTGATAAAATATTGCACACAAACAAGAACTGACATTATTGTTTCTTAAACTCTGTATAATGGGGATTTTAAAAATAATAAAATTGAAATAATAATTAATAATATAATACTAAAATCCTATACACCTTTAACTGAAAATGAGACCCATTAAGCATAATGGAACCCATTTCTCTGTTGACAAGCATAGGAGTGCACTGTATGTGTATTAAGTAAATTGGGCATTCTAAGATAATGTTGCTTGCAAGGATAAGTTCAGGACATGAAATACATAATGGATATGTAATATGTACATAAATTTCAGAGATTTTATTGTGTCTGAGAAAAAAATGCAATTGCTTAGCTGGTACACAGAAGAGAAATTAAAGAATACTGAACTCAGGAATCAATTTTGGCTCCCAGAACCCAAACTAACTCACAAGCTTCCCATTTTAAAAGAAAGAAAAAGAAAGCAAGCAAGCAAGCAAGCAAGCAAGCAAGCAAGCAAGAAAGAAAGAAAGAAAAGGGCATTCCTTTTTATTCCATGTCAGCAGCCCAGTTTGGGGTGGTTGGAAGTTGTTTTTCCTGCTATTGGAAAATACTTTATGATCTGCTATGAATTCACCTAGAGGTCTATGAGTAGATTCCAACATACCTTTGATTCATTCCTGCTCTATGAAGTAGTACAGACCCATTTGTGACTTCCTGCACTATCTTTGGGTGGATTCTGTGCAAACTTAAACATGTGCATACAGAAATAAGTCTCACTTTGCTTGTAGACCTCTGACTAAAGCTCAGGTTTAGATGTATGGTGCCCAGTCCTATGCCCTGTTTGTTTTAAAGTAAATTGTACTAAGTTTGGTTGCAAAGCCGTGCATTGATTTGCCACCTTAGTGCTATAAGAAAAGAAACTGACATGAGGGCTGCCAATTTTTCAGCTGGCCTCTGTGACTGTGGCATTGATAGCAGGTTGATCCACAGAGCTAACATTGGTGAGGAGTAATATTTAGCACCACACTGTAAAATGCTTCACCTGCTGGTTTCTCATCAAGCTGTGTTGATGAACAGTACAAGAGCAGCAGGCCAGGTTGTTTTGATCTGTGTTCTCTGGTTAGTTTGCAACCGTGACTGGGAGTATGATGTGACCCTTCCATTTCCAACAGGAGCTAGTATGAGAGACAGGGTGAGAATGAAAGGGAGAACAGAGCTGCAAACCAGTTCTGCACCAATGAAGCTGGTTAATCGGCTTTGTAAATAATTGACATCTTGTCCTCTGAAGAGTTTTTAGTAATTAGAAAGAGGGCTGAAAATCTTAGGCATAAAGTTGTCACTATTCTTTCCCCAACAAAAACTCTGTTCAGTCCTGAAAAAAGACACTATTGGCAGCAATGCAACAAGTGCAGCCTTTTTGACATGGGAATGAACAGTAGAGAAATCTGTACCTGCTGCATTTCTGTCTACCACCATGCAGATGCTAAAAGACAGCACTTTCTATGAAGGGGGAGGAAAGGGAGAACCGGAGAGCACAGTATCTATCTGAGAACACAAAAAGGAGGGCAACAAGACTACTGTCTTCTGATGAAGAAGTGGAAACTTACATGAGTTGCAATTACAATATGGAATTCAGCCTTTAACAGAAAAGATGGAAGCCAATACTGAAAGCTGGGAAAGCTTTTTTCCCTGTTTAAGCAAACTCCCAATCCTCATGTTTGTTTGTTCTTTTATTACTATTATTTTGGGCAACAGAAGATTCTTACCCACACACACCGAAAACATTGGTGGAGAGCTTCTGCTAAGCAGTAGAGTCTCAAAAGAACATACATTATCTCTAGCACCCTCTGCAGTCACTCTTCCCATAGATATTTTTTGGTTCTTCATATTTCATGACTTGCCACTTTCCAAATCAGTGAGAAAAATATTAGAACCATAATCTTTAATGGTGCAAAATGAAATCTTCCCAACTCACTCAACAACCAAAAATCTCTATACATTTCTCTGATCTGAGTTACAGTCACAATGTTCATATATGCATTAATTGTGGAAAAGTTTTTGAAACAGTTATTGATAAGTCTGGGACCTGTCTTCTGATCAAAATGAAAACTAGCATTGAACACAGATAAGCCCTTGGGTGTCTCAGTAACTCAGTAGAGCCTGACCTCTCTTTTTTATTATTAATGTCAAAAGAATGATCTATCCATTTTTCTCTCTTGAAATGCTTCATCTCATTTTCAGATCTATGTTCTGGTCTCACCAAGATTTATTCATATCATTTGTTCAACTACAGATCAATACTGCATATAACAGAACTTGATTGACTCACATTTCTGTTGCCATTATCCCTGCTCCTAAGATGTGCAGTACCAATTCATTACTCCTTTAGACAGAAGATATACCAGCCAATACATTGGAGTGGTATTTCATATCAGGTCATGACACAACAGCAATTCTGAGCACAATCGTGCTAGGAGAACAGATAGAGATAAAGAAATATTTAGAAATCATGATATTTTGCATCAAGGCACTCTGATAAGTGATTGTCACAGTTTCTTATAGCAAAAAAATAGTAAAATCTGTGAAATCTGTATACGAATGGATTACTGTGAATACACACTCGTAATATAAAAGGAGATCTTGAAAGCACAACAGGATGGACTTGGGCACTTCCGAGCTTCATCGCTGAAAAGACAACATGACAGGAATCACATGCAGATACAGCCAGGAGTGTTGTCTCCTATCTGAAGCTGGAAGCAAGTGTTTTACGTGAATACGTGTGTATCTGTTAACCGTATCACCTTAACAGTTGCTTATAAGGAATGTATATTTAACTAGGTACAACAGCTACAGTGATTGTGGTTAGTGGGTGGTAGTCTGTTGGTCTGGTTTTCTCAAAAGTAGCAAACAGTCAATGCCAAGTGTAGCCGACTTCTGCTTCAGACTTGCAGAATTGTTTGTTTCCTCTCATATCAGCCATGGAGAATAGTAGGTACATCAGCACTAATCACAGTGAGGGTTCATCCAGAGTACCTTCTCTACTCTAAAAATGTTTTACTATTCATCCAGGCTAAGTTATCACTACTTCCTCTTAGCAAAACCCCATCCTCTACCACAGGCACAAAAATACACAGAAATTATCCCATCCCAGTTTATGTTTTCTCATCTACCTGTCATTGTTATTCCACCCCTTATTATGATATTCCAAATCTCCCATCAAGACATTGCAAATCTTGGCTGCTGCTACTACATACATCTAGTGAAAGAAATACCATTCTCAGTTTGCTTAATGTTACATTGGCCACCTTACAGAATATGAAGCTCTTTGTCGCAGTCACATGCAGCTGGTTGTAGTTTCAAAAGAAACTGGTAGCCCCAATATGGAGGACAGTTTAGGAAGAGCACAAAATACATCCCTTCCTCCTGCACTCTGAAAACTTGGGTGGAGTGGAGAGCAGGAAGGTTCAGTTTTAAACAAAACCTTATAGATTCAAAGACACAGATATGGGCCACTTATGCATGAGATCATATTTCCTCTAGACCCCAAGTGTCCATTTGTGTCCTAAAAGAAATAGGATCCCACCACATATGTAGTCCGCATGCAATTTGTGGTCCTCAATATATTGAACTGCAACTCAGCTTTATCCAGCATAGACAGCATGCTGAGTTATAGGAGCTGCACACCATCAATATCTGGAGGGCCACATATAGTCGTCCCCATCCTAGATATTTCCTGATTTTCTGTTTATGCACTACAGTGCCCAGATATTTACTGTGCAAAAATATTCTTTTTGTTCAAAAAAGTTCCAAAATGTAAAAAAAAAAAATTAACTGTGTGAAAACTGTCATAATAACTTTGCACAAACTCTGCACAAGCATGGATGCTCATCTGGCTTGTGAATATTTGCAGGTTGTATGAGGAACATAACAAATGGAAGCACAACTGGAAACAATTGCAGATCCGGACTTATAATAGTGCTTCTTAGTGTGTTGCAACACTCTTGGGTTGGGCAAATTAAATCTTCAGTAGCAGAATGGATTTGAGCTCACTGTCCTTTCACACCAAAGTCCATCTTTGGTTATCACACTTTTTTTTTTCATTCCAGCAGCGTAATTTCAGTATGAGGGAAAATCTTGTTATTACTATTGCTGGGAATAGGAATAGGAGGTTAAATGAGGAAGTGTTTGAAATTACTTATTCTTGCATGCAAGAACAAAATATGTGAGGATTTAACTGTAGATTTGTACTTGTATATAAAGCAGGTAGGTTGCATTAGGTAATTGACTCTATCTCTGAGGCCATTTCCGAACCAGGCTGTTATAGCACTATTATTCCACTTTCAACATCCTATGGAATCCTGAGGTTTGTGGTTTAGGTAGAGACCTTTGAGGCCCCTCCCTAAACTGCAAACCCCAGGATTCCATAGGATGTTGAAAGTGAAATAATAGCTGTATAACAGTCTAGTGTGGAAATGGCCCAAGTCTCTACTTTGTATCTAGCTATCTCCTTTCTTTCACCATTTTCCACTTGTCTCTGGTGGATGGACTACTGAGTGTCCAGTTAAGCAAATCAGCAAACCCATTTCACAAGCCCTGTGTCTGCCTCTCCCTGGCCTACACAGGCTAGACCTTGATATACCACAAGTTGAAAGCAAGTAAAAGGCAGGAAAAAGTAACACAAATTAAGTAACTTTCGCACATTGTCATATGTTCACAAAAAGATCAGGAAAAAAAAATCTAGGCATATTTCTGAAAACCTTTTGCCCAAGATGATGACTATATAAAAAAATCAAGAAGCTAAAATAGAAGGTTTTTGCACACCAGTATGCCACTGCAGTCCCCAGTATGGTCACTGGTCATGTTAAGAATAAGCAGAATCTAGCTATCGCATTTCTTCCTAGGAACCACCTTTTTCATGCAGCTATAATTATAAACTGCCCTCCAGGTTAGTTTGCACAATCAAAGCCCTCACAGTTTTCTCTATCAGAATTGTGCTGAGTCTTGGGCTATTTCGTATGCAAACCTGCCTGGCCAAAAGTCCTTCCAACCACAGTTGGAATAGTCATTTTTTATTAATCATATTTGTTTACCTTCTCTTGGTTACTTGGTTGTTTAAATGCAGTGCACTCCCATCTCACAGAACAGGGTGTGTTTATCTTTTCTCAGCCACAAGGGATAAAAGGTTTCAAGGAATGTCTCCTTATTTGAGAATCTAGAATATATTATTTTTGCCATCCTCCTTTGTCCGCCTCTCAGCACTACCTTCTTTCTCTGTATTTCTTTCTTTCAGTGTCCCTATATCTGTCATCCTTTTTCTCATATGGACATCTCTTTTTGCCATTCATTCTCTTGTCGTTTTGTCTCATCTCTGTCTCAGTAGCTTCCCTTGGTTTCTCTCTGTCTCTGTCTCTCTCTCTCTCTCTCTCTGAACCCTGCCGAAATGTCCCTCATTCTCTTTCTCCCAATTCCTCCCCCCTCCCATTTCTCTGTTTCTGTGAGCCACCCTACCTCTTGTGACCACTTATCCTCCTGCCCAGCAGTTTGCCACAGGAAGAACAGATTGATCTTGCCGAAGGTCCATACTGATTGCTTGCAAGGAACTTTTCAAAGTAAGCCAAGAGCTTCAGGTTTTTTAAGACAGGGCTTCATTTTGTCACTGCCTCCTCTTAGTACTATTCACTTTGTGTTATAGTGATATCTAATAAAAGACAGTAGGAACACACTCCATTAACAGCGCTTTCCAATGCTGGAGTCCAGTGCTGGAGTCAGGGAGAGTAAAGGACAGGAGAGAACCTAGAAAGTTGAATAAATGTACATTTTTATTGGTTAATATTCTTGTAAAGTTACATAAAGCAATGCCAAACTACATTGTGCTGAGAAGGAAGGAAAATATTAATTCTGAAGAAACTCTCAGGAGTGCTGAGCGTGGGACTGGGAATGCTTTTGCTGAGCTGTGCAACCATTCTGTCCATGGGATGGATACTGAATTTTTGCAGTACAAACTGTTCCATGCACATGGTGAGTGTTGGCAGGCTGCTTCAATCAGTCATCATAAGCAGAAATCTGTGATTAAGCATATTCCCTCCAAAGTTGCTAATGTGATTTTTGGGTGAATATAAGGGTTTGTGATGGATGAACTGCCCTTGGCATTCTTAGAAGCTGAATTCTGCAAACTGAGCAGTCACCCAAAAAACATGGGAGTATAAGTACTTTTCCTAAAACCTACTCCCAGAAATTCAGATTCTCTTTCAGAGTGCCTTAATGTACCACACCCTACGATTTCCCAACCACCCTATGTGCCCTTTCCTTCCCATGTAACCTGAGACCTGTCCACATACACAAGTATAGTGCTACAATTCCATTTTAATTGCCATGGCAACATCCAGTGGAATTCTGTGATTTGCAGTGTGTGTGCGGGGGGGGAGATGTTCAAAATTCTCAGCTGGAGAGCTCTAGTGCTTCACCAAACTACAAACCCCAGCGCTGCAATGAATGCAGTCATAGCAGTTAAAGTAGAAACATGTTGTTATAATTTTGCATTGTGAAAGGTCCCTTGGTAGTGATAACAAGAAAAAAGTCTAAAAGGTGAGGGACTTTAGGGTCCACCCACAATGCCAGCATCTCCTTAGAAATAGGGGGAAATTAGAGCTCAAAGGAGGCCTGTGAGAACAGGGTAACGGAAAGATCTTGTCACCTGTGTATACCAGTACTAACTGTAGAGAGGACTCCAGTTAAGTTAAACAGCGTATTCTATTGAGAATTAGCAGGCACTCAAGAAATCAGACACTGTCAAGAACCACACAAGCTATCAGAAAGTGAGGCAAGAAAGGTTGGATAGAGAAAAATTGAGTAGAAAAGGTGATAATTACCAATCCTGAAGCAGAAGGTCAACGCAGAATGGCTCAGACAGTGAGTCTGAGGATAGCACAGGGTACCATGTACTATGTCCAAAGTGGTACAAGTTATGGGGGATAGAGTTTTTATACCCTATTTCCTGTCCTGAAGGAGGGTGTGAGGACAAAACTGTAATGGTTTTCCCACGAAACTGACAAAAGAGTCCAGAAGGGGTTGATTGTTTTATCTCTGTTTGACAAACATTGATGGGAGTCCTGACAATCTCCTAATGTTTTGGTCAGGTATTGTGAATGAGGATGGTCTTTGTAGGATATGCTCACAGTAGGAGTCCTGATTGCTTCACCTGGGCAGTTTCACCTGCTATTGTTTTCTGGAGTGCTAGCAACTTACAGTTTTCAGAAAGGATTGTCCCAAGCCCATTAGCGTAGGCCATTCCTGCCTAATCCTCTCTGAACTTATGACCTGATCATATATGACATCATTCTGACCTGACATATGCATACAGCCAATGCACTTTCAAACATGTATTTCAGCTGTGAAATATATCTAGTCATGAAAATAGCACATCCCACAGAGTGGGGGTGTATGGTGTAGTAACATGGAAACTTCTCTGCGAAATCTCCCTGCGTCCGCCACCCATAGTATTGAGAATGCTGCAGTAATAATGTTCCTGATCCCATTGATCTGGGAAACACATTTCTCCCTGGTACTTGCATTCTTAATAAGAATACCTGAAACCCTGGAGAACTCATTCCCCAGGGTTTCTTGTATGCAACATATTGCCATCGGTTTACTTGATGAATAAATTTGATTTACATAATGAATATCCTCACCTCCCAACATATATTTCCTGTAGGATACCTGGTCCCATGGCTCCATTTTTATCCTCACAACTGCCCTGTGAGACCAGATAGGCAGGCTATGATGGGATGGATTTTTAATGGGTATCCTTATTCATGAGCATCAAGACTTTCAAGAAACAGCACAGCAATCCACCAAAGCACTACATCAATAATAAGGAACCCGCTATGGCAGAGTCAGACCATTGCTGTTATCCACTGCTGTTAACTATCTGATGGTTCTCTCTGTCTCTGGCCTCTTGGGTAGACATTCCTACAGGGTCTGCCACCTGAAAATGTTTAAGGTTGGAGAACCTATGTCCCTCCAACTCCATTTTTGCCTCTAACTCCTGCAAACCCAAGCCAGCAAAAGATAATTATGGATGATGGAGACCATAGGCGTAGCAATATATGACAGACAACAGCTTCCTTTAAGCAGCACTTCCATGGAACACAGAGGAACCATACAGGAAAAGTCTTGGCCTTTCTGCTAGGTACTATAACCACTTTCTCAATTGCATGGTATTTGGGTTAGAAAGGGAACTACTGAAGTCACAATCCTAAACACACTTTATAGAAAGTAATGGGGATTTCTATCAAGCATGGTCGATAGTGATGCAGAATGGTACATACAGTCAACAAGCTTCCCACCACTGACTGTACAACACAGCTGCAAGACTGCTGTCTTGCACTATGGATTGCACTACCCAACTGCAGCAGTCACAACAGAGGCTCTCTAGAATCTCAGGAAAGCTATGTCCCCATATTGATGCTCAGTGTCCTTTAAACCAATAAAGACCAAGTGCTGAACATGAAACCTCCTGCGTGACATTGAGTATGACCTTCTATCACACTGGTGGAAGCTTCCTTTAGCATATCAGGTGTGTTGTGTATCATCTTTCTATGTTGCTTGTCATTAGCTTCTTTGGCCACAGGGTTCAGGAATAGAGAATCAATCCACTTGAAAACAAAAATCTACTAGAATCATCCTTGTTTACCTTGGGAAAATAATAAGTACTGGGAAAGGGGGGAGATATGGATAGAGAAGGATTACATAGTATGCTAATAATTCATTAGACAACCTAATGCCTGCTAAATGTGCTAATCCGTTTAATTTTTTCATCCATTGCTCTCCCTTATCGCTGTTGCCAATGGCCTTTCGTGCATGCTGCTTAAACCAAATCTGTATGTTAATTAAAGAATATACCTGTAATTCGAGTTTTAATTCCTTAACCAATCCCTTACTCAGGCAAGATGTCAGTGATGGCAATGAAGGAGAAGGACTTCAAGATCTGACCCATTTTCTGCCTTCCTTTCATTCCAGAGAAGTTAAAGCCTTTTAGTAAAGGACGAATCACTAGTCCCATGCCATGAAGGCATTTAAGTATTTTTTCAACCACCCAGTAACCTCACCTCATCAAATCAGTTACTTTTCTGCTATCACACTGTTTTACTTCTGACAGCAAGAAAGTGAGATATCCTCTTGAATAAGCTAATATCTTCAAATTATCCTTTCTGGTGGTCTTTCAATCTGTGCTTCCCTCCAGCCTCTAATTCCTTGAAGGCTTACATTAGAAGTACTAAAGCAGAGATAGCTCACTTGTTTCTTCCAACAAGATGTTGTTGTCTCTACTAGTAGCAGCCCTAACTGCCAGCCCTGGTCACTTCCTTTTCCCAACTTAGGCCCTTTCCGCACCTTACCTTTTTGCGGTGCTAGAGCACGGGGATCGTGTTAGCAGCCTCTTGCAAGAGGCTCTCGCATCCCTGCTGCTTTGCCTCCACAGCTGCTGCCTGCTGGTGAGCAGGCAGCATGAGGGCTCCTCCTCTTCCTTCCGCAGCGCAGCCTGGGATTTTACCAGGCTGCATTGGGGCAGGAAGCACAAGCTCCATGGCTCCAGAGGCTCCACATGCACAGTAAGTGCGCATGGGGCCCTGGAGCAATGCACAGTCGTGCACCATTTTCAGCTACAAGCCAAAAATGAAATAGTGCACGATCAGTGCCTGGCAGCCCTGGCAGCGTCGCGTAATTGCGAGGACGTCATGTGGACCGCTCCTCGCAATTGCGCAATGCTCCAGAGGCCCTTTCACATGGTGAATGCCGTGCGAAAAGGGCCATAATGATTTCCCAGATTCAGCTACAAGGCTGAAGCCTTACTTACTGGCTGTAAGAACTTTAAGCTAAAATATGCTGATAGGTTTGTTACCACACTTTTGCCTTTGGCTCTGCTCACCCACCATCAGAATGCAGTCCCTGAGAGTTCAGAAATGTAATTCAGCAGACAGCCCAAAAGAAGTCCCCTAGAACAGTCAATCAACAAAATAAAAAGTTGGAATGAGGCATAGCCATGCTTTTTGTACTGAGCAGTAGTTTTATTTTAAATTTATCTAAAATCCTTTGAACCTTGTTCTCTGGCCTGGTTCCCCAACCATAATTCTTTGTCCTCCCCACTTTCCAGACTGACTGCAACTTTAAGGGGCTTCTCTATCAGGGAGTTCTGCCTATAATATGAAATGTGTAATAATCCATTCATAATGAGAAGACATTGCTGGATGTGCAATCAAAGATAAGCATGCATGTGATTATGTGTGGTGTAAAACAGTGTTTCTTAGGCTATCTAGTGTAGGGGGAACCAGTATTTTTTTCCCCAATGCCAGGGATCGGAACTAAATTTATGACCACTGGGTATTCTTGTTCTTTCCTGGAAACTCACTAGGGACTATTAGCTAATGGCTCAGGGCCTGGCGCTGATCCAAGGACCATCGCTTTGAATAGGTTTGGTGTAAAGAACTACATATAGCAAACACAAATGGGATGGCACCGTTCATGTGTTTTCATCATCATGTGTTGCTGAGTCTTAGGTGTGTCAGTATTTTATACTGACCCCCCTTCCTGTGTCTTTTGCAGCATATTGACATGTGTAAATTTTCAGCTATCTTCTTGCCAGGAAGTTGGCACACCTTTCTAAACATCTGTTATTTTTTATTTATTTATACTCCACCTTTTCCCAACATTGGGATTCCAGGCAGCTTACAATCACTGAATAAAAGAGAAAAAAAACCCATAGCAGTAAACACATAGGAGGTAAAATACAATTAAACTATCAATAGAATTAAGAGCAATTAAAAACTATAAAAGCATGCTGTACTGGTTTTAATGAAGTAAGAAATGAAACCAGCATAGCGTGCTCTTAAAGGCCCTATCTTTATATACTGTTCTCAAAGATCAGCTGAAAAGTTTTAGAGTCCTTGCCTTCTGAAGGTAAGATAGCAAGAAAGGAAAGAAAATAACCTCCCTCAGAAAGGGGATCCAGAGTCTGTGAATTGCTATCACCTATGAGGGTGGCAAGACCACAAGGAGGGCCTCCAACAAATATCGCAAACCTCATGCAGGTTCTTATGGCAGAATACAGTCCTGCAGATAACCAGAACCCCAGCCAATTATACAAAATAATCCAGCAAATCTCCCATTTTCAAAATCCTTGTACCTCTCCGAGCCGTAAAATGGTTATGTCTCTGGATTCTTAATCCCTGGTGGTAAATCAGATAGATAGGCAGGCAGATGACAGAATCTATAACATCAAGATAAAAGTAAAAATGTGGAATGTTCCATATGCATTCTATCATTCATAAATTGCTAAGACCATTTATTACCCTCCAGCTGTTGAACTGCAACTCCCATCATTTCTGACCACTGGCTATGCTGATTTGGGCTAATGGGAGTTGCAATCCAATGACATCACTGAAATGCTACACGTTCCCCAACCCTGATTTACAAAGTACTTGTGATGTTATACAAGACAGATGACATCTGAAATTATTGTCAGCAGTTACTTGATATAAGCAAGGGCGTAATATGTGATGTTAATTACTCGAGTGCGTTGGAGTATCTTATTTTGTTTTGTGTGTTTTTTTTAAATAAAAGATCATACTGCAATTCAGACAATTCCTTTGGGGTTCTAAATGCTCATACAAAATGCAAAGCAATTCAACATTAGGAGATTATAGAGATGAAGGGGAAAATTGGTATATCATTTTTCTTTTGGTTTTTTTGTTAAAGGATTGTGCCTTTTAGTTATTGTTACTCTGAAAAAAGAGATGTTTTATTCATGTGAGTGATAACAAAAACAGTTGAGGTGAAGAGTTTTGTTATGCCTCCATCATCGAGCTTTTCAAGCTTTCAGAAGCCATCAGGGTGTAAATCTCAATTTTATTATCACAGGAATTTCAGTACAAAAGAAGATTATGAAGATGCCTTATAATAAGTCAGATCATTGTTCTACTGTCCATTACCAAGTACTCTGAATGGCAGCAGTTCTCCAAGTTCTCTGGCAGAAATTTATGTTTAGCCTTTACTTGTGAGTCTTTTGACTGGAATTGACTTTAAAATGACTGTGACCCACTTTGTACGGGACAGTCCTTCAAGTGAGGGGCTATCAGAGAAAAGTCCTCTCTTTATCATTTTTATTAAGATTTGCATGTGAAATAGACAAAATTAAACAAAGCAGAAAACACAGAATAAAAAAAACACAGAAAGAAAAGAAAAGAAAAGGATAAACTTAAGAAAATATATAGACAAGAGAGAAAAAGAAAGAGAATCCTAAGGGAGAGCAGGGACCTTGATGTTTTCCTTCAGCAGTTAGCACTTGGATACTAGACTGGAGCAATAGAAGCACACAGCACTTGATCACAGTCTTTCCTACTATGATAAGAATGCATTGTGTTTCTGTTTTAAAAAATACTTTCGATATTTGCATCTACAGATATACATTAGTAAAGACAAACTGCAGGCCTATCAGTGTCCTCTTTTTGATATGTTATTTTCATTTCATTTTGTAATGTGTAAATGGCCACCCTAACTGAGCTGGGAACCTCCCACATGCAGAATTATGCTTGAGTTATTATGTGGCAGAAAAGGTAGGGGGAGGTTTAATGAAATCTCCCATCCTCAGTCCCCAACAAATAAAAATAGTTGCTAAGGAGAACATTGCTACTGAGAAAGAGACCAGACCATCATCCACCAGCTTTGTAATTCATGTACAACAAACCAAATCCTCGGCCAGTGAGATATGGCATTCTGGAGAGCCCACATTTATTCTTTTGCTGCCTAGCCTGAAGACTGTTGATGCAAAAAAAGAAGGTGGTTCCAACCTATGGATTTGTGGTTGAGAAGGAACTTTTGCTCATTATCTAGCTCTTGCAGTTTTCCAGAGCAAGAAGTCTGAGACCCTTTTTGCACCTTACCTTTTTGCGGTGTTGGGGGCGGGGCTTGCGCGAGCAGCCTCCGGAGGAAGGCTCTCGCATCCGGGGTCCTTCAACTCTGCATGAGCTTCCTGCTTGTACAAAAGCCCCGCCTCTTCCTTTCACAGTGCAGCCTGGGACCTTTCCAGGCAGCACTGGACAGGAAGTGTGACCGGCCTGGCTCCCGAGGCTCCGCACGCAGGGTAAGTGCGCGCAGGGCCCTGGAGGATGCGCGACCATGCAGCATTTTCGGCTTCAAGCCAAAAATGAAAAAATGTGTGTGTGGTCTGCCTCAGGCCCTTGAGCATCGTGCAAATGTGAGTGCGTCGTGTGGATCACTCCTCACATTTACTCAACGCTCAAGGGGCCCTTTCAGATCGGAAATGCCATGCGAAAAGGGCCATAATGTTAGCTGTTGCTGCTGCTGCAAAGTTAAGCAGATACAATACATGGCAGGATTGCCTGCTCACAATTATTTTACTATAACAGACAGGCAACCAGTACTGGGAAATTAAAAAGCCAGTATAAAGGTCTGCTATTAGACAGAGCAAGATAGTCATCTGTAGAAGCAATTTCTGAGGTAAGTAGCTAGGAGTAGCAATAGCTAACTTCTGGCTGTTTTTCGCAGGCCCCTTTGCTGTTCCCATTGTCTTGAAGAGGTACCTGGATGGCGCTATTATTTGTTTGCTGCTGGCCTCCAACTTGTCTGGTTGGCTAGCTCACCTGGTAGGCTAGCTCACCTGAGAAGCAATCAGTGGTTTTCAACCTGGGGATCCATGATGCCTTCATGGGAGGTCCATAAAAGGCTCAAAGGCTGCTCAACCTGTCTCCTTCTCGACAATAGAATGGCAGCATGGCAGGAATCAAGGAAAAAGGAGTTGTTACCTTCACATGGCCACTCCATTGTTGGGGAGGTGGGCTCAGCAGCTGAATGACAGTGAAACTGATAGACAGAGAGTCAACATTTCCCCTTCTTCACTGCCTCTCCCTCCCCTCTTTTCCAGTGGTGATCAGTCCAACCTACAATCAGAAATGCTCAATTCTTTCCCACATCCCAATGTCTTTCTGTCTTTTTTTGGTCTTCTTCACCAAGAGGAGAGGTGGCTGAGATAAGTCAAAAAGGGAAGGAGGGGGAAAGGGGAGTTAAATCAACTCCTCTATAAAAGACCTGGAGCATTCCTCCTCATTTCCATTGATAAGTGCCTTACCCTCCTTTTTCTCTATCTCTCTCTCCTCTTCTTTTTTGCCCATCTCAATCTCCTCTCTTCCTAGTGAGGAAGACAAAAGGAGGGGGATGCTTGTGTGTTTCTGATAGACTGAATAGCTAGAAAAAAGGGAAGGTAGATAGAGAAGAGTGAAGGGCAAATGCTGGCTGGCTGGGCCTGTGCATTGCTGTTCAATCCATACCTTAAACTAGTGGGAAGAAACAAGAGAAAAGTCTTCCCTCCCTGATCCAGCATTTCTCAGGAAAGTATGCATTTATTTATTTTTCTCTTCTCGCCCAATTTGAAGACCCTTGATGAGCAATTTTAAATAAATATTTGATACACTTTAGGGTTTTAAATCTCAAGAATTAAGTTTTGTTGCACAGCAACAAAAGATGTTTAAAAGGTATCCCTGATTAAAAAAAGGAGGAAGAGAGCCACCACTGTCCTAGAATGGTGCAGCCAGTGACTATTTGAAAAGACCATGATTCAGGATGGAGGCAGAAAAGCAGGCAGTTCGGCCTTACATTCCAGTAGGCATCACCAGTGCCAGCTCGTAAGTAGGACAGTGAATTCACTCAGTTTTAATCTGATCTTTAATGGAGTTCCTGAAGAAATCTAATCTGTTTAGGGGAGAGGGTTCACTTCCTTGAGGTTTTCTTTAACATTTGAACAAACACTCAAAATGGATTCACTGCACCACTGACATGGAAGCTGCCAAACTGCTGCTTGATTGCCTTGCTGATATATACTGATCTGTACTGCAGCATTTGTTGGAACTGGCAGCAGGCAGGTGCCAGATATCATGGCAGCAGGCTCTTGGAGGACAGAGCTGTGTCCATGGCAAGCATGCTCATGTTGAAATAAGGTTCAGTTGTCACTCCAGTGAGCAACTGTGCATGTGGAATGCAGTGTGTGCATGGAATGCAGTGTATTCCTTTCATCTCTCAGACAGAAAAATATCTTTGTCTGGCCCTGACAAGTAAACTTAAGCTTTTGCTAAGGCTCCACCTCCCAACTCACCACATTCTGCCACTCTACCCATGCAACCATAACCTCTCATACACATGTAGAAGGCAGGATATCATCAGGTACAACTGGAAGGACACCTGGAAGGCAAAGACTTCTACCTGAAATCATTGAGACAGTGGTTCTCAACCTGTGGGTCCCCAGATGTTTTTGGACTTCAGCTCCCAGAAGCCCTGAGCATTGACCATAGTGGCTGGGGCTTCTGGGAGCTGAAGTCCACAAACATCTGGGGACCCACAGGTTGAGAACCACTGCATTGAGAGCTTGGATAATACAATGAAACTGAGTAGGGTGAACAAATATTTAGACCTTGAACATGGCATCTTCCTATGTTCCTATAGCTTGCTCCTGTATGATGTACTCCACTTGCCCAAATGTTATTTTGGACACAGCTCCTCAAAGCAGACATCCTCTCCTCCCTACTATCTGGTGATCCAAATAAAAGAAACATGGTGGAGCAAGGCTGCCCCCCCCCAAAGCTACAAACCTCAGGATTCCATAGGATGTTGAAAGTGGAATCATAGTGCTAGAACAGGCTAGTACGGAAATGGGCAAGGAGTGTGCCTTGGCAGGGAGAGCAGGTTGGAAGGGAAGATAAAATGCCATGAGCCAATAGAAAGCCATTGGGTATTGTCTGACTTGGATAGAAGAGGATGGGTAGAGTTGCTGAAGATGTTTGCTAACTCCTGCATGAACTCCTCCTCCCAGGTTCAGGCTGAGATCAGATGTTATCCACATCTTTCACACTTCCTGAATGTTCCAACACAATCCTTGGCTTCAAAATAATGTATCAAAATGCATTTAAAGGTGTGAATGTTGTGATAAAATATGCTTTAAAATGTCTGCTTTTAGAGCAAATACATGTCCAGGTATTTTGTTTATTTATTTGTTTGATTTTGATTCAATCTGTATCCTTCCAACCCGCACAGAAGCTGGCTCTCTATTGGCTCATGGCATTTTACCTTCCTTTCCAACCTGATCTCCCTGCTGAAACGCATTCCTTGCTCCATAATGTCTCTTCCACCACTCTGCATGCCCACTTCTGTCCACCCCAGCCACCCACCTCCACTCACCCCTCCCCTGCCTGCTGCCATTCACCCCACCCACTTCCACTGCTTGTCTACTCACTTCCACCCACCACGCCTCCACTTCCACTCACCCCTCCCGCACCCACTGCCACTTGCCCCATCCACTTCCACTATTCTCCCCACCCACTTCCTCCCGCCACTCACCTTGCTCACCTCCACTCATCCCACCCCCTTGCCCTGGGTGCTGTTAAGCCTCCGTATGCCACTGCTGGATGCATCTCAGTAAATCACCCCACTTCTCTGACAATACAGAAATGGCTATGTAGGGGAGGATGTACAACTATGATATTCACAAAGTAGGTTGGGGGGGAGAAGAAACATAGCTATAGAGATGCAGCTATATGATACCTGTGCATCTCCTAATAGAAGGTCTTGGTCAAAATTCTCTGTGCAGAAAGGTCTGTTGTCTGTGTAAAATAACCATCAGCCCTGAACTTTAATAGTCTTTGAAACCTCACAGTTTTAAAAAACTTTCTCACAGAGTGGAAAAAAATCACTCTAACTACATGTTGTTTCCTTCAAGAACGGAACTAGTGAAAAATTACATCTGTAAGAGGAAGTGATATTGATCCAGATCAAACAAACAGCAGTTTTTATTTCTATCAGCAGCTGGATTTTTGCAACACTAATGCATCTTAATTGTCCTCAAGACTAAACCACTCCCCAAATTAGCAGTAGCATTGCAACATGGATCAATCAAAACAAGATGCTGTTGCATAGAAAACATGCCTACCTTAGCTACCGCGAGGATTGCAGCTAAATTTAGAAGACACAGGAAAGCTGGGGAAAAGGCTGACATATCATGCCACTGTCACAGCTAATCTCAACATTCCAGGACATTAATTCTGGAAATCCAGGATCCACTATACTACTGAAAGAAATTCCATGATTTGCTAAGGTGGAAGGTGATTCACAGTATGGAAGAAGTCAGGGGGAAGGTACAGCAGAATGTTATTTTCTTTTTTTGCTATTATTTTTAGGGGGGAGGTGTTGTATTTTTATTGGTAGGGATGGGGTAGGTTGGGAGTTTCTGCCTCATGTACAAAAATAACTTCAGTGGCCTGGGGTCCTCAGAGTCCACTTTGCAAACTGTAACAGGCTGCTTTAGTGCATTGGCTAGAATGCGTCAATGAACATAGTTAACTGCTGTTCATCAAACGATCAGTGTAATTGCATTCCCAGCATTTCACATCCTAGCACTTCTCCCAGTCACCCCCAGAGCATTGACTGAAAGCTTCATCAGTCATCATCAAAACTGATGAAACTACCAAAGAAAGTGTGCCATCCAGAAGGCTTCTTCAGTATAGGAAAATTTTAAAATCTGTTCAGATTTATATCATCACTGAACTCGGTGGAACAAATTTGCCTTTAGTCTAGCTGATACCTCAGGAAGATTCCTTTGTATTTATGGCAAGTGTGGATTATGAAGAAATATCCTATATTGATGTCACAAACTCACCTTTTGGAAAAAATTGACAATACTGTGCAACTGCACGATGGACTTCTAAGCATCTGCTCCATGACAACCCACTCATCACTCCATAAACTTACCTGCCTCCAGTTTCCACCCAGAACACACTACCAATTCCATAACTAGTTGGAAAATCATATTAAAAGAGTTGTGATCAGTGCTGTTCTTCAAACTGGATGGAGGTCTTAAGCAGAGTGCCACAAATTCCTGACTTGGGGCCAACACCCTTCTATATTTTCAATGTTTCCAATATCTTCAACATTTTATCAAGGATTTAAAAAATAGGGTAGAAGGAATCCTTATCAAACTTGCAGTTGGTGCAGAACTGAGAGGAGTGGCTAACACATTTAGAAGATAGGAACAGAATTCAAAAGGAGCATGATAAACTAAAAACTGGACTGAAATTAATAAAATGAAATTCAATAGAGACAAATGCACAATTCTACTTTTGTGTCCCAAAACCCAAACACACAGATATAGGATAGGGGACATTAGATTAAACAGTGCTACATGTAGAAAGGATTGTGGGATTATTGTTGATCATAAATTGAACATGAGCCTAGAGTGTGATGCTGCAGCAAAGAAGGCAAAAGCTATCCTAGCCTGCATTAATAGAACCATAGTTTCCAAGTAGTGAGAAGTAATAGTCCCCATATTTTCTGCACAGGTCAGGCTTCATCTGTTCACCTCATGTTAAAAAGGATGTAGATAAGTTGGAGCAAGTTCAAAGAAGGACAATGAGGATGATAGGAGGTGTGAGAAAAAAATATATGAGAAGAGGTTAAACAAGCTGGACATGTTCAGTTTGGTGAAAAGAAGACTGAGAGGTGACATGGTCACACTCTTTAATACAACAAGGGCTTCCACAAAAAGGAAGATGTAAGCTTGTTTTCTGCTACCTCAAAGGGTAGAACTAAGTATAATGGTTTTAAGTTATGGGAGAGTAGAATTCAACTGGGCATTAGAAGGAACTTATTGACAGTGAGAGCAGTTCAGCAATGGAACTAGCTTAGAGAAGTGGTGTAGTCTCCTTGCCTGGATGTCTTCAAAAAGAGGCTGGACAACTACCTGCTGGATGCTCTAGATGGAGATACTGCTTTGAGTAGTAGGGGGGTTGAACTGATGGTCCACTGCGTCCCTTCCAACTTCATGATTCTATGAAATCTATTGTTTACAACCAAGGTCTCTGATACAACTGTATCTGCTCAGACTCACAAGACAGAGACTCAAAATGCTTGGCTTTACAACAGGTATTTCTTAAACTACAATACTCACCTAAGGAGGTGAAGAAGATTAATTCCCAGGAACCAGGAACCATCTAATACAAGAAACCATATAATACAAGTCAGACCAAAGCCACAAAATGACAGAACCTCCCTAGTGGTCACTTACAGTCCCCAGATGAGACCCCCCCAAAAAAACACATCATCAGTGAGCTACAACCAGTTCTGGAGGCTAATACAGCCCTCTCGCAAACTCTGGGAATTAAGCCTTTATTGGCTTACAGCCAGCCTCTAAATATTAAGCAACTACTCACTTAAAACAGGATATGTAATATGGATGGTAATACAGGGAGAAGACCTTCCAGAAATCCAAATAGCAACTCTGTCCCCATATCTGCACTGGGAGCAATATTACAGGTACCAACAACATCACTCACAACACTAGTGGTGCATTTACTTGCTCTTCCCCCAATGTGAAATATGTCATCCTATGCCAGCAGTGCTCCTCTATACATTGGACAAACAGGATAGTCTGTACGCAAGAGGTAAACAGACACAAATCTGGCATTAGAAATGGCAGTACCCCAAAACCAGTTGCAGAACATTTCAACCTTCATGCATATACAGTACAAAAATTACAGGTCGTGGTCCTTGAATAAGGAAATTACCAAAGACTAGAAAGAGAAACAGCTGGATTGAATTATGTTTACACATTCACATCCATTGGCAGAGATACGAACAAAGACAATGGCTTCACAGTACGCTACATGTATTAATACAAGAGTCTTCACTGCTGCACATATAACAAAGGGAATGTTTTCAGAGAGAGAGAGTTTTGAATCCAGGGAAAGTTACTTTTGGTAAGCTGATTTATTACTTTCACTCAACAACACTGAAAAGGTCTGAAAGATCTGTATCACTTCACAAAGTCCTTTGAAACTTTAAGGCAAGGAACATGATCTGCATGTTTCCAAATCCTATTACATTCTGTCACATTCCCACAACTGTATAAATATGCTCTGTGTGTGTATGTGTGTGTGCGTGGATGTGTACACATGCCTTCAAGTTGCCTGTCAACTTATGTTGACTCCATGAATTTCACAGGGTTTTCTTAAGCAAGGAAAACTCAGAACTGGTTTGCCAAATCCTTCCTCTCAAAGATAGCCCACAGCACCTGTTATTCACTGACTGTCTCCCATCCAAATACTAACCTGGGTTGACCATGCTTAGCTTCCAAGATCAGACAGGATCTGGTGCCTTTAGGGTATTTAGGTCCTCTGAAAATTTAATTCCACTCAACCCTGTATCTGAGGAAGTGGACATACATTTGTGAAAAGGCAGCACCATGAAAGCATCCAGCACCCTGAGAAAGTATGAAGTTGTTGGAAGATGCCTTCTCACTACTAATCATCCAACATCACCTCTCTATTGTATGTGCATCTTTGCTCCTAATCATGTTGTTGCAATGTCCCATTTCTGGTATTTTATTTCTCAGCTGAAGAAAATGAAGAAATTTTCTGGGGAAGTTGTGTACTGTGGGCAGGTTTATGAGAAATCTCCACTGATAGTGAAAAACTTTGGTATCTGGCTGCAAGATGATTCTCATAGTGGAACTTATAACACGTATAGGGAGTACAAGGATTTGATGACTGCTGGAGCTGTTACCCAGTGCTATTGTGATAGGGGAGCCTGTCATAGTGCCCATGCTCACACAATTTAGATCATGAAGGCAGAAGAGATTGTTTCCAGCAAGTGCCGCAGACCAGCTGTCAGGCAGTTCCATGAATCCAAAATTAAGTTCTGTCTGTCACACAGAGTTCTGCATCACTAGCATAAACCACAGTTCACCACCAAGAAACCAAATACTTTCTTGTACACAGCTTTAGTTTGTATGTTTGGGGTATCAGTAAATTTCCTCTTCAATAAAACTGTAAAGGTGTTGCTACATTTCCTGTTTTGTCCACCACCTTTCATCATTTCTATGCTGTAAAAGACTAATATGGCTACATCTTCCCATCTAAAGAAGTGAGTTTGTATTCATGAAAACTCATGCTAAAATAAAAACCAGTAAGGCGCCACATTCCCTTTTTTTCTCCTCCTCCCTTCCTCCTTTTTAGATTTTGGGAAAGCTTCTACAAATCCCAGGACCTCCCTGCCAACATGGATGGGGATTTGGGGAGTTACAGCCCAAAAAATCCTTCCAAGCTCTGTAAATTCTACTGTATTACAAACTGTTGTTTCTGTAACCCCCATATAATGAGATCTTGCTTGTACAGTGCGTACATTGAGCACATTACCTTCAAAACTCTGTTTAGGAACTAATAGAAAGCATTGCTCCATTTTCACATCTACCTCTAGTAGTGACCAATCAGTGATGGCTCATCCATGCATGCAAAGATTCCTCTAATGCTACAGAGAATACGCATAAGGAATGTGAGGAATCCAAGTTCAGTTCAAGGTTTCACAGGCTTTTCTCACTCTGCCTGGCTGGGCTGTCTGGAGAGAAGAATGCAGTTTGCACTCTGGAATGCTTGCATTGACAAATAGCTGTGAAAATGCCTGGAAAAATGTGCATTTGACAGTGCTTATAGGATAATAAGCATGTTTCAAAAGTACACATACAGGAAAAAAATTGTTATGAGAGGAGATACATTCAAACAATGTACGTATTTTAAAGCTGTTGTTCAACAAGCAGCATATTGGGGGAATGGGAATAAGCAAAGGAATGAAGGGATCACAAATCATAAAAATGGAGAGAATCACCTTGCATTATTAGACAGAGATCTGATATAGAGATGCAGATTTTTATAGATATGTGCATCCTTAAATGGGTGGTGTATAGGCCAAAGATTAACAGTAAGTTCACATGCGAACTGGCCCACAGTTAATAGTATCAGCTTTTTTTTCTGGGAAGTACTTAGTGGTTAAGTACTCCAACATTCCCAGATTTAATCCACAAAGACTCCTGTATGAAACCTGACAGAACTGCTTGTCAGTATATACAGACAATACTGAGATGGATAGAAAAATGGTGTGACTCTCAATACAAGACAGCCTCTTCAGTTTTCCTTGCATATCCCATGAAGCTTTAACCAGTCAGGCCTCCCATCATGTCACTTTCCAGTTACATCCCTGATATAACCCAGCATTCAGGCTTCACACATCCAGGACTAAAAGAATGTTAAGTTTTGACTACCTGATAATGTGTGTTTCCTTTAGATCAAATATCCCGCTATCTGCACTGCTGTGCAGGGCCAGTCTTATCATTAGACAGAATGAGGTATCCACCTGAAGCAGCATTAAAGGACAATGGACTCTTATCTACTTTGGTGGTATTGTATGTTGACTGGCAAGAAAGGGAGGAAGGGTTGGAGGACTGTTGTGTTAAACTAACTTGGCTGTTTTCAGGCATCTGCCATGACCTGCGTGTGGGTTGCGATTTCCTGCTCTGCTTCAATCACAAAAATGTCTTAGGCAAGTCCTGCTTCCATATATGAGAATAGGGGTAGAGAACTACTGCTGGCATCTTGTTAGCAAGGTTGTTGCTGTTGTGTGCCTTCATGTCATTTCTGACCCTAAAGAGAACGTATCACAGGATTTCTTGGCAAGATTTCTTCACAGTGGGTTTGCTTTTGCCCTCCTCTGAGTCAGAGGCCCTTTTTGCACAGAATTTGCCATGCGAAAGGGCCCCTAGAGTGTCACACGACTGCGAGGAGTGGTCCACATGACACACTCACAATCGTGCAACACTCCAGGGTCTGGCAGGCACAGATAGCGCACTATTTCATTTTCGGCTTTGGCCCTTTCTGCAACTCACCTTTTTTGCAGAGCTGGGGTGCAGGGATCGCGCAAGCAGCCTCTAGTGAGAGGCTCTCACATCCCGGTTCCTTCAGCTCCGCAGCTGCTGCCTGCTCACGCAAGAGCCTCTCCTCTTCTTTCCGCAGTGCAACCTGGGAGTTTCTCAGGCTGTGCTGGGGCAGGAAGCATGAGCGCTGTGGCTCCAGAGCTCCGCACGCATGGCAAGTGTGTGCTGGGCTCCAGAGAGATGCATGATCGTGCACCATTTTCAGCTCACAGCCAAAAATGAAAAAGTGCGTGATCAGCGCCTGCCAAACCCTGGAGCATTGCGTGATTGCGAGTGCGTCATGTGGACCACTCCTCGCAGTCACATGACACTCGAGGGGCCCTTTCGCATGGCAAATGCCGTGCAAAAAGGGCCTCAGTGTAGTGCGGAAATGACAAATGTCTGTAGGTCAGTAGGCACATATTGGAGACAGATAGTTAAAAACAGCAGCAGCTTTGAGAGCAGAATTGCTGGAGCGCAGTCCAAATTTTGACTTGGTCTTTAGTCATGATGCCTTTTTTTGACTTTGCAAAAAGGTTTCAATTTATGTACAGTGGGGGTAGGAATCATTTTTTCCTCTAGATGCTGCTAGATTGTGACTCCCAGCATTTACTATGCTAGCTAAAGTTGATGAGAACAACAAAATATGTGGTTGGGCTTCCTTCTCATTTTAAAGTGGAAGTCACACATAACACTGACTGTCTGCTGAGCCTGGACTCTTTCCCAGACAGCTCAGCTTCCCATCATTTGCAGTTTCCTTGTATTATCAAGACTCCATCATCATGAATTTGGCTTGTAAACAATGCAAAGCAAACAATGGTAGACATAAGAGAAATGATAAAATCCATAATTTGTGTAATAATCTTTATCAGGTCAACTGAAAACGAGCTCTTAAGATTTCCAGAAAAATTAATCAGGAAAAGTATTGATCCCTTCTCCCCACAAAAAATAAACAGGTTGGGGAGCAAAGACCAACTTGATGTTGAAATCATACTGCTGGTACACTCAGAGGCTGTGGTGGGGGTCTGCAGACATTCGAATGACATAAGCCATTTCCTCACTAGACTGTTATAGCGCTATTATTCCACTTTCAACATCCTATGGAATCCTGGGGTTTGTGGTTTGGGAGGGACCACTTGGCCCCTCCTGAAACTGCAACCCCCAGGATTCCATAGGATGTTGAATGTGGAATAATAGCGCTATAACAGTCTAGTGCGGAAATGGCCATAGTGGCAGGCGACATGATAGTTTCAGGTTGCTGCTGAAAGTTTCCTTCAGACTCCTGGGAGAAACAAACAAATAATCAAAAAAGCAATGTTTGATTTTACCATTTTGTGTAAATACAAAATCAAGTGTTTCTCAGAACTTTCTCCATTTAGGTGATTCTATGAGTAGAAAAATACATTTTGCATATGTTATGGGTCTCCTTTGTTTGCCAAATAATTTGTGCCATTGAGAAATCCTGAGAAATACCTGACCTTTGGAGAGCACCTTACAGAGGGTTTCATGGAGCTGCGCGTAGACCTATAGCAATGGTCTCCTGAAAAATCAACGCTTGCAAAACTTGTATTTGTGAACAACAGCTCAGATTGCTATTGTCCCTGCTGGCTGGGAGACTCTGAGAAATGCAGTCCAAAAAATAACTTTTCCAAGCTGTGCTTTAAAAATGAACACAAAATGTTTCTCTGTAATGCTTCTATGATAAGGCACTCACACATTATCTAGTGGCTATGAAGGAATTAATTTACCATGTAACAATCTGTAACAGTCCCATGTCCTGCTCTTGAGTAGGAATTTAGACTCACAAAGATCATCTAGCTGCCACCACCCACTGATTTAACCTTGTGACTCAATAACTTAGTGGGAAGTTACTGGGGAACTGAAATTACTCTTCCACCTCTGCCTCTGCAGAGGCTTTCCCTATCTCCCTCTCCATGGGAAGATGAGAATCTTATACGTATGCGAGCACGCATGCACGCGCACACACACACACGCACGCACACACACAACAAGCAAAGGCATGTAGAAAAGAAGAGGTCTTTAAATGGAAAGCTTTTATTCTAAGCAAACAATCTACGTAAGCAAAAAGGTATTTTACGCATGAAGGCACCTTCCTTCAGATATTACTCACTAGAAAGAACAATGATGCTTGTAAAGGTAGAAGGAAAAGAGAAATGCTGCATTGTGGCTAGATAGGCCATTTCTGCACTAGAGTGTTATAGCGCTATTATTCCACTTTCAACATCTTATGGAATCCTAGGGTTTGCAGGATTCCATAGGATGTTGAAAGCAGAATAATAGCACTATAATGCTCTAGTGCAGAAATGGCCTCAGAGTCAATTAAGAAAAGACACTTATAGAAAAGACACTTCCATGAATCTGCAAGACCTGAACCAGGCAGCTGAGGATAGCATGACTTTGAGGCTTTTTGTTAATAGGGTTGCCATCAGTCAAAATTGATTTGACAGTAATTAACAACAAATTTACCACTTAGGATAGCAGAGGGTTACATAAAATCAGAAGAGATATCCTTTCTCTATTAAGCTTCATGTGAGTATAGAGATGCAAAAACATCTGAATCTTCTGAGGTTTAAAGTTTTACTGGCTTTGTTCTCAAAGAACTTTTCTCTGTCCTTCCAAGATCTCCTTTGGGCGCTGACCATCAGCATGAGGAAGGCTGGTAGAGGCTTTCCTTAGCAATGAGAAAAACTGAGAACAGAAGGTCCACTTTTCTGAAAGTGGCAAGAGACCATTTCATTTCGAGGTCATCAAGGACTTTTGTTGTGTTTCTCAAGCTGGTTGTTGGTTCCAAGGTGTCTTTGAAATATAATTTGAAACTTTGAAACTTTCTAACCAATGCCTGGAGAAAAATGATCCAAGATATGATACCCAGAAACCTGATGTAATCCTTCTAACTTAGAATAAAAAAAATTTTAAACTCTCTATTAAGCCTCAGAGAGGTTTTGGCTACTTAACACACAGAAGTTCCTTTATTGCCAAGGGGAAGGAAAGTGGTTTTACCTTAAATTATGTCTCTGCTCTCCACTAGGAAAGGTGGGGGGAAAGCAATGAGGAGCATGTGGGTAGGCGCAGGGAGCTGCTGTTGACCAAGGGCTTAACAATAACAATAGCAATAGCATATGTATTTCTTTACTGCTTATCAACTAAATGCTCTCTCTAAGCAGTTTACAGTGTGTTAGCTAATTACTCCCAACAAGCTGGATACTCATTTACCGACCTGTGGAAAGATGGAAGGCTGAGTCAACCTGGAGCTCAGCAGGATCGAACTCACAACCTTGCAGCTGTAGTACCAGCATTTAACCACTGCTATGACGCCTTCTCTATAGGTAAATTTGCAATCCAGCAGAAACAGTTTTAGTTGCTGAAGCTAAATCAACATGTTACTTTGGCCTGTGGGACATAGTTTCTCTTGGTGAGTTCCATGCTCTGTCTACAGTTTATGACAGGGAGTTGGTAGTGCTGTCCCCAGACTAGCAGTTTATGAAGTGCAGCATATGGTGCCATTACCACTTTGAGTGACTACATCTGGACTAGATTATCAACACTTTTCCCTAGTAGAGAAATCAGTTTGTCTAATTAGTTCATTTAACTAGTTAGGCACTCTTTCTGGCCACCATGGCAAGCCATAATGAGAGATGTAGTCATTAATAGAAAAAGGTTATTGTATTTAATTTATTGTTAATGCACTAAAAAGCATGTAATTTTATTTCATTTATGTTGGAAAGGGAAAATTTAACTATTTATTTTATGATAAATTCCTGTATGAATTTAAGTCATATTCCTGCACTAAAAGCCTTACAAGAATGAAGCTGAAAAGTGCTGTGAATGTTTTTCCTCCCCTTGGAACCAGCTTTTGGAACCTGGAAAAACAACTGTGTGAATTTTTGAAAACTCCATTTCTTATTACCAGCAAAAACCTTTCTCTTGTTTTCTCCTTCTCTGTCCTTATAATCTTATCTCCTTATTCCCATTCCCTAGCTTATAAAATATTCCAAATTTTATAGATATAAAAGAAATGTTTGGTTTCAGTAAGGTGGACTGGGGTGTCAATATGTGGGGAGAAGCAAAATGGGAACGCTGCCCCCAGTAAGAATTCTGCTCACCAAAATGAAATCTTCCTTTATTCTCCAAATCTATAGCATTGCAGTAACTCAAAACTTCAACTGAGCATATAGAAATTACAGTTCAGGAATCCAAATAAGAGTAACAGGCAAAGTTATCAAGGGAATATGAACACATCAAATGTAAAAGTTCCAAGGGATAACAGTTTTCAATATCTCGCTCTCTGCAATGCTCTAATTTTGAGGAATAATGGCAAATTTCATGTAGAAGGCAGAATTCTTGTTTGGGGTGCAATGCACCCCTTCTCTGCATAGTAATCTATCTATCTATCTATCTATCTATCTATCTATCTATCTATCTATCTATCTATTTTTAGAAATGAGGTAGAAGTAGGGGGGAGGTTCAGCTATAGTGACTGCTAACTTGATCCAAGAGAATCCAAAAGAGAAGTAACCTTTGCATAAGTAACAGTAATGTAAAATTTGTTGGCTCTTTAGCACTGTAGGCAATTTACTGAGTAACATAACTAATAATTTAACTATAATGAAATGTTTATGCTGAAATTTCAACATGTCAATAATTTTTCTTAAAAATAAGTACAACTAGTTCTCTTTTTCATTAATAAAAAAGTCCAACTTCATTGATAGCTTGACTGATTTTTAACTAGTTAGTTCCTATCTGTGGTCCAAATTAAATAGATGAAGGTTTTCTTGGTACCCAAATTAAGAATGAGGACAGTTTGCCTGCTTAAATGCTTGCTTCTTACACAGGAGGCTAGTAGAAGGAACGGATCTGGCAACGTTCATCATGAGCATAGCAGAATACAGAGCATCCCTAAACACATGCTAGCACTGACACGAGAGAGCTATTGTGTTTATTGTACGCATATGTTGGCAAATAGCATTTCCAATAGGTATGCAGTGTGCTTTACAAAACAGAAATGCTAATTGTGATACTGGCATTTGTATCTACGTAAATCAAATCAGTAAAAAGTCACAGGACATTGCAAAGAAATGATAATTACATAACTTTTATTGAAAATAACAACAAAACAAACCAGACAGTGGTCCTTTCCTCACCTTACCTTCTTCCAGCACTGGGGTGTGGGGATCATGCGAGCAGCCTCTGGCGAGAAGCTCTCGCATCCGGGGTTAAAGCTTCGGCTTCACAAGCGGCTGCGTGCTCGTGCAGCTGCCTCCCGCTCTCTTCCTCCTCCGGCAGTCCGCAGCCTGGAACCTTCCCAGGCTGCACTGGGAGCAAGGAAGTGTGACCAGTGCAGCTGCCGGAGACTCTGCGCACTGCCGGTAAGCATGCGCGTGTGGGGCTTGGGAGCAATGTGCATCGTGCACCATTTTGAGCTTCTAGCCGAAAATAAAAAGTGCGTGATCAGCGCCTGCCAGCCCCTGGAGCATCGCGATTGTGAGTGCATCATGCAGATTGCTCCTCATCGTGTGACCTCCAGGCACATTTTCGGCATGGAAAATGCCGTGAAAGGGCCAAGGTAACCACTAGACTCACAAGTTCTGGTTTAGTACTTAGGCCTGAGAACAGCCATTTCCAACATGACACCTTCCAGATATGTTGCACTACGTCTTCCGTTATCCAGGTTACATATTGATGTATTGGCTAAGAGTGAAGGAATGTATACTCTAATTTATCTGGAGTATGAGTGATCAGGAAAGGCTGATCTTTACCCATTCCAGGACTCTACCAAAGAAGACATCAGAGCAGGTGATGATGGATAAGGTTTGGATTTCTCCCTAAATCATATTAGTCACCACAGCCAACAAAGCTGCGTCTGTTTTTGCCATATTTTAAATACCAACAAAACTAATCCAATCTTCCTGCTCCAGCTGTCTGTCACTGAGAACAGGCCAAAAGGTCTTGATATTTGTCAAACTAATAGCCTTTTTTCATAGCCATTAGCTTCTCTGCAGGTTCTTGCCCTTCTTTCTTTCTCTCTACATCTCCCCACCACCACACACACACACCAAGGAAATTTTGCTTTCAGCCTGGAAACAGCAGAAAATATTATGCCTATTAATCATCCCTTGCTTTCCGATCCACTTGATGAGTTTTCTGCCAGAAAGCCGTCATCCATCCATGTGCAAAAGACTTTTTACAGACACAAATATTGTACTTCACAGATATAGAATGTACATGGGTGTTGGGGGGGTGACACACATCACCAATCTAAGTCGAACCTGTTTTTCACACTGACAAATTATTTTTGGTTCATGGGCTGTTTTTTCCTTGGAGTAAACTCAAATCAGGTAGAACAAGATGCACTTTGCAAATTTAACTACATAGTGAGACAGATTGATTACGAGTTCTGTTTGCTCGCAACACCTTTGTACTTTGTGCTGTGTTGAAGAGGCTGACAGATCCTTATGCTACCAGCATTGGTCTGAAGTAGGGTTCTATACACAAGAGTTTCAACTAACTAACTTGTAGGACCTATTTTTTTTTATTTATTTATTTTTGGACAACAGTTCCCAGAATCCTTCTAGCCAGACAAACTAGGTTAGAAAGTTTTGGGAGATGTCCAAAACAACAGCTTTTCAAAGCTTTAAGTTGTTAGTACAGATGTACAACCTCACATAAATTTGGAACTATGGCATAGAGTTACTACTGTGAAGATAAGGGAATATTAAAAGGCTAGCTACCTGGTTCCTGTTGCCTGTTGTCTTTGTCAATGCTTTTGCTGCAACTGCTGCTATTAGTAATAGTAATGCCATACGTGTTTTCCAAGCTTTGGGACCCTGGCTTACAGAAACTATAACAAATACATGTAAAAATTCACATCACAAAGAACACACAAAGTTAAAATATCAATACAATTAAAATCAGGAAGGAGCCAGTCTAGCTTTTCTAGGAAAGGAGTTCCAGATGCTGGGAGCAGCCACCAAAAAAGCCCTCTCCCAAATGAACCTGTGAGAATGAGGGGACAGAAAGAAGTTATTTTTATCTGTTATCTATATATTAATTATAGACTGACAGCTGATATAACTCAAAACTGAACAATGACCTTTTTTTTAATGTATAGGGATCTACGTTGATCAAAAACATTCATTTCTTTGGTTTGCAGTGTACATTGTGGGAGAAAAATACAGTGTCTGTATATATCATTTTACTTAAACCTGAGCTATTAATAGTGGAATATCTTCTGTTTTAAATTCTGCTTCCTTGACCAGATGCAAAAATAGCCACTATCAATGGCTTTTGGGCTCCGAACTTAACAAACAACTTTTCCTTTTCTTCTATAAATGGGATGAATTGAGGCTGTTAATACAGACAAATGAGTTTTGTGTTGATGTGTGAAATCCACATGGTCTGCTTGTAGAAATGTAAACATTTTTTTGCTTCAGAAAAAGACTATAAGAGAATAACAGCCTGGTTGGTTACATACCTGTTAAGAACCTGATCGCTGAGGGCGGATCTTAAACAAAATGTATAAAACTCTAAGAATTTCAGGAGTAGAATTTCCAGGAGTTTCCAGGACAATGCCTATATGTATGGTATACTATGAGATAGAAAAGTATATACATGAGGATTGGAAACATGCATACTCTCCAACTGTCCTGCTTTGTTAGGTACTATTCTGATTAATCCTCTATCTTTCTACATTTTGAGCTGCTTGCAAAATGTCCCAGCTTCAATCTCCTCCTCATATTTTACCCCTTCATCCTCAGCTTATTTCAGTTGCTGCAAACTGAGTTCAAAGTGTACAAGTGGTTAACACTCAGTTGGCTCAGCCTGGGGTAAAGGAGGCAAGGGGTGGAATTTTGTCCAGTAAGCTCAGGCAAAATAAACTACTGCAACCTCTGCTAGTTGGTCTATTCTTCTTCATTAGTAACTTTTGCCATCTCATCCACATTCCGACATTACTTGGCTATATGTGGCTTAGTTTTAACCTGTGAAATGTTGGATAGCATGAATGTGTGGTCCTCCAGATTGAGTGCAAGCTTGAAGTCATACCATCACTCTCCACTGGGTACATGGGTGAAGGCTGACAGGAATGACAATCAGCAGCATATGGATGGTGACTCTGTCTCCATTCCTTTGCTAAATAATGTTGAAACGGATCAGCCCTCAAGGGATCCCTGATTTCACAGGAAACAAAACAGGACCTAGAGACCTTCATGTATCATGGACATCCTGCATTGTATACCATTGACTCTTCCAGGTTCAGTATAGGATGGTGTCATGTACTCCATGACAGAGAACAGTTATCAGTGTTGCAAGCTCTTAGAGAACCACCCTCTGCTTGAAGGCAACCTCTTGTTCAAAAAAGGGGAATGTGAGCCTTGCATTTATCCATCAGCAGTTAGCAGCTGCACAGCAGGGACAGAACAAATTTTCAAAAATATTTCAAAAACACATTCCTTGGGTGTCAAGAAATCCTGATAAGAAGAATCCTTTACTGACAAGAATCTTTGCAGGTTGGGACATATTTGCATGAGATAGTTTTATGCAGAAAATTTTTGCACAGAAGTAGCATATTCTGCACAGAAATATTGTAATAGATGTTATTATTTCCTGTGCAGAAAATGCTGCTCCCCACAGAAAATGCAACTTTCTGCACAAAACAACCATCTGCAAATTTTGCACAAAACAAGTCCTGTGCTGCAAATAATGTTCAAAGATTTTCTCATAATGAGAAGAAATTGCTGATATTGTTTGTTGATTCCTTTGAGAACCAAATTAGTGAAGAATTACATCCCTACTGGACAGCAGTCTGAGAAGGCAGATGAGTGTATCATCTAGTCATTGGTTTACCCATCACAGTGAGATGTATTATATTTCTATAGGTCATCGCAATCACAAAAGCTACCTGCATGTATTACACACCTCTTGACACTCAAGCCGTTTCTGCACTACACTGTTATAGTGCTATTATTTCACTTTCAACGTCCTATGGAATCCTGGGGTTTGCTATTTAGGGAGGGGCCTTTAGAATTCTCAGCCAGAGAGCTCTTTGGCCTCAGGAAACTACAAACCCCAGAATTCCAAAGGAGATTGAAAGTGGAAAAATAATACTATAACCGTTTGGGGCAGAAATGGCCTCAGTCATGTTTAACTCTATTTATCATAATTTGGAAGAGACTTCATAGAAAGCTTTCAGCTTAGATATATATATGGCACAACCTGAGTGCCTGGGCATCAGGAAAATCAACCCCACCCCCACCCCGATGCCCAGTGCTACAGAGGGGAATGCCCTAGTCCTCACTAAAGCTTTCCAGTATGTATCTAAATCTCTTTCTTCTGTTGCCAACCTTTGAATAAATAGCATAAACAGTGGTGAGTGATGTAGACTCTTTGATATCTGTCAGTATGGAGGATCCAAAGTTCATGGAGCCTCTAGACCAGTGGTTCTCAACCTGTGGGTCCCCAGATGTTCATGGACTTCAGCTCCCAAAAGTCCTGAGCATTGACCATAGTGGCTGGGGCTTCTGGGAGCTGAAGTCCACGAACATCTGGGGACCCACAGGTTGAGAACCACTGCTCTAGACCATGGAAAGACAACTTACAACTGTTACAGGGCTGTTAACTGTAACTCCCATAAGCCTTCACAAGCAGTGCCAAAGGTGAAGGATGGTAGGAGTTACAGTCAAACAAACATTTGGATGACCACATGTCCCCCAGTCCAGCTTTAGATCTTTCCACGCATCAAATGACATCATTGTGAATGTTCCACAACTCAGAGGCCTTGAAGAGAGACAGCACCATTCCTTTCAAACCCCACTCATCCCAGCGAGTGTGATATAAATCCCCCTTGCTTCAAGTTGCCATAAGTTGTTCGATGGCTCATCTGCCCTGCAGTCATCACTGAGGAAGGATTTTGCATTGAGTATATTTCCAGTAATATCTTCCATTTCCAAAAATGACAGCCTCCCCACTCCACAAAATCACTCTGCTCCTGCCCTGAGGCACAAAAACACTGTACAATTGTTATTAAAGTGATGGGAGTATTCAATAAATATTTTGAAAGTTTGGTTTGAGTATGAAGTGATTAAGTCAAAGAAAAGAAACTCCTACGAAAAGCTCTAAGGCAAGGCCAGACCCAGCCTTGATAATTATAATGAGATACATTTTTAAGACCAACTCCCACCACAATATGTAGAGAAGTTTGGAGTTTAAGCCAGAGTCAATATTGGTACAACCACATCAAAGCTCCTCTCCCACCATCAAGTGCTATCATGGACACCAGTCTCAATTCCTGCTATTTTCCTGTTTTTTGGTGTGTGTGTGTGTTTTTTTTTTCTTTTGTTTTTTGGTGTCCATGCCCTGACCAAATACGAGCTTTTCAAAATGTGACATGATCACAGTACAAGACAATAAATCACAGTGGCAAGAGGACCGTGTGCTGTTGAGTTATTAGTTTAAACAAGAATTCTGCCAAATACAGCTATAACCTTCTACAGAGCATTTAATAAGCAGAGTATTCCCAAACACTCAAAAGATCTCTCCTCAATTATAGCTCACTTTTGTACACAGGAGAAAACAACTGCAGGAAGAGCTGCAAACTTTTTAGTAGCCATTGCCCTTTTTTCTTAACAACAGCTGGACATGTTTAATCTGAATTAAAGTAAACCCAATAAATTAATTGTTGAATGGTGAGTCGATTCATAGGTAAGTGTCATCATCATCATCATCATCAACATTTATTGATTAGTTGACTGACCATATCAACAATAAAATACATACTACATAATACAAAGCTACAGATACAGAAATTACATACACAAATAAACTCAATTCATATAAAATTAAGTAAAATAATTAAAACATATAAACTTAAACTTAATAAGTAGTGGGTTTGATATAGAAAGTAAAATACAAAATAAACAAGAAAGATAAAGTAACAGGTATAAAAATTCAGTCATAACATTTAAATAAGCTCATCGCCATGACAGGGGACCCCATTTTGTGTGATAAAAAGATCTCTCAGGTAAGCAGCTTTTGTAATAAATTTTGCAATCCAGCGGACTGAGTGTAAATTCTCTCTGGAAAGAAAATAAGACAATTTGACAGTTGGATCCCAATTGGTCGTTCTGACCAGAAGTGGTTGTAAGTATTGGGATCTCACCTTGGTACATATACAACAATCAAACAAGATATGCACAATATCCTCTATGGCTGATGCACCACAGATGCATGTTCTTTCGTGGTATGGAATTTTTTGAAACCATCCTATTCTTACCATAGAATTAAATTGTTCAGATCTAGCTCTGGTGAAAGCTGTTCTCTGTCTCTGTGTTAGGTTCAGCCTAAGATACTTTCCTAGACCAAATATAGTTTTATTTTTGGCTAACCAATTTAGAGACTTAGAACCAGCCAGCAGAGCTATATCTGTTTGGGCACTGATGTCCATAATTCTTTGTTTTAATATTTCCTGAGCTGAGTGTTCACAAATTAATAAATAAGACGGGGAAAAGCCTAGCTGGTGCGTTAATTGAAACAGCTGGCATATCCAAAAATTTGAACGCTGGAGATCTAACTGTTCATCTAAGCAAAGTTTAGGGAGTCTCCCTGGGAGTAAATATCATTGATACAGTCTACTGTACTCAGTGGTATTTCCTTGTGTATTGACTCACTATTGAAGAAATGATTAAATAAATTTACACTAGTTGGAACTGGCAAAAGGATTTAGGCCAAAAGCAGCAGATAGTGACCACAGCATGCAAACCATCACTTGTAGTTTTCTGTGGAAGAAGGTGCTGTTGAAGGCACAGGATTGCATTTTCCTAGTCAACTATAGGGCCGACCCTACTCTTAGACAAGAAGTAGGTTCTGAGAATCAGCAGCAGCAACTCCTCAGGTGTTTCTCCTGGCCTCTCCCTTCTGTGTGGTGCTTTCAGACAAAGGACTCCTACCATTTTGAATCAGAAGGTATTATGAAGCACCTACATCTTTCCTTCTCTTTAAAGAATGTTCTGAATGAGAAAAAACAAGACAAATAGCTGTGGGAAAACATGGGAAAGTAGAAAACAACACTATCTGTGCCCTTCTGTGAATGACGCGAGGCTACACCTGTACCTTCTAAACTGGCCTGGTACCCTCGGATGTGGCACAGCAACAGGCCACTGTTCAGCTGAGGTTCATCATTCAGCCCAGCCAGCTCCTGTAAACAGAACTGGAAGGAGGCGCTTTCTCTGTCTTTTGCCCTCAGGCAGCAAAATGTTTCAGGGCACCATCAGTCAGCTGACAGCTCTGCTCAGAATAGAGTTGTCATTTTTTTTTCCACTGTCCTACTTCTGCACCTTTAACAGAATCTCACCACACAGCATTTAAGTGTGTGACACTTTTTTCCTTCAAAGTTGAGGTAAGTGATGGTTAAAGCTTTACCAGTTCAATTTCTTCATGACAGGCTGTGTCTTAAAATACAGAAATTGGGCCAGTAAAAGTTGTGGCGGTCCTACAATATTCTGTGGTATGAACATTGGCAGTGGTATTGCCACCCCCTCTCTCCTCCAGCAAGACATCTGGAAATGCTGGAGGTATTCATGAAAGCATATGATTGATAGCATTTAAGAGCTTTAATCTTGCAAGTGGTTAAACAGCAAAACTTTTCTTTTAAAAAAGCATCATAGAAAGTTCATAATAGGTAAGAAAATATAATTCCAGGCCAAGCCGAACAACATGGGGGAGGGACGCATGTTCAAAGGCAATTTAAAACAGCAAATTGTATAATTTCATGGCATTATTTCTGACTTGTAACTCAGTCTAAAGTGCAGTTCATATGGTTAGCCAAGTAGAATTGAGAATTGGATGTTTGGCTATGCACAGCTACATGCCTTTCTGTCCATAAATGTAGGTGAAGGAAGAGACATACAAGGATGTACAAGGAGCTGGCCAAGTATCTGTTATCTGTCATTCAAACTTCAGTCCTGGAAAGTCCTTTCAGAAAGAAAGTCTCTGCCCGCTAGACAGTTCAGTGTCCAAACAAGCCAGCAGCACAGAGCAACAACCTTGTCATCTCCATCAGTAGCAAAGTGCCCAAAATGAAGAGATGCACTGAAGAGGACCAGAAATCCCATGGTACTGTAGAACATTGTGGAAGTGCCGCCATTCTCACTGGCCTGATTTCTTTGCTTTAAACCATAGCCTGTCATGAAAACATTAAACTGGGAACTGACTATGAACTAGCTCTCTGTGGCCACATCTATTTATCTATTGGATTTATACCGTGCCTTTCTCCCAGGATGGGATCTAAGGCAGCCTTATTTCCCTAATCAGAAGGATTATGAGCTATGACACAAAATGCCCCTGCCCAAAATCCAACAGAGTGGGAAAATCTGCTCTTTCTACATCATGTTATGAACGCTAGTAAATTCTGATCGAAACTGCACAGAAAGGAAATTCCCACCCATGCCCAGTCATCCAGAGACGCCATAAGAGTCATAGAATCATAGAGTTGGAAGAGGCCTCATGGTCCACCTAGTCTAATTCCCTGTTCAGTACAGAATCTCCAGCTAAAATATGCCTAGCATGTAGCTGCCCGGTCTCTTTTGGAAGATATCTAGAGAAGAAGATCCTCCCTCTCTAGACAATTGATTTTATTGCCAAATCACTCTTACTATCACGAAATTCCTGCTAATATTCAGCTGAAGTCTTCTCTCCTTTAATTTCAACCCATTGGACCTGGTTGTACTCTCTGGGTCAGCAGAGAACACTCTTGCTTCCTTCTCTCTGTGACAGACTTTGAGGTATTTAAAGAGTGCAGTCATTCATTCCTCAGTCTTCTCTTCACCAAGCTGAACATGCTCAGATCCTTCAATTTTTCCTAATATGTTTTGTTCTCCATACCTCTTATCATCCTTGTTGCCCTTCTCTAAACTTGCTCCAATTTATATATACCCTTCTTAAAATGAAGAACCCAGAACTGAACAGATGAGGCCTGACTAATGAGGACTATTACTTTGTTATTATTACCTCAACTTGGAAACTATGGTTCTATTAATGCAAACTAAGATAGCTTTTGCCTTCTTTGCTGCAGCATCACACTGCTGGCTCATGTTCAACTTATGACCAATAGTAATCCCAAGATCCTTTTCACATGTAGTACTGCTTAGCTTACTGTCACCTATCCTATACTTGCGCATTTGGTTTTTGTGGTCAATAAGTAGGCCATCTGCCCCTGCCGCCCTCCTCAAATAAAACGTGTTACAAAGAATCAGCTATAAGGACAGTCACCAATGTTTCACATTTAGTAAGGGCAAGGAGGATCCCACTTTTTCCATTCCTCACATATCCCCTGCCACAATCAACACCACTCCCCTCCTTTCCCTGGGGTGGCCCTACCATTATGTAGAGTGCAGTGCAGTGGTCACCTCAGGCAGCAGATTTTGGAAATCATGAAAGTGCATCAAATAGATCATTTCCTTTTTTCTATGAGAAATGGGAAATAAGGCTGTTGTGGACTTTTCTACCACAAGTTCTTTGAGTACTATTGCTTGGGGTGGGGTACCATTTCTGTTCAGGTAGTACATGTTTGGGTTGGTTCTATCCATCTCCTGATCACCTCAGGGTCCATATCATTTCTCTGAACAGGAGAAGTGCTGGCTGCAACCTGGTTGCCACCATGGCTGCTTGAAGAGTCCATTTCCACATTCAAGAGAGACAGTTTTTATTGTATGAGGATTTAATAGTAATGAATTTATGTCTGTTCTCTTTCTTCTGATTGCTTGTATAATTTTGTAATTCAATAAAGTTAAAAAAGAGAGAGAGAGAGACAGTGACTACATGGCCATTTCCACACTAGACTGTTATAGTGCTATTATTCCACTTTCAACATCCTATGGAATCCTGGGATTTGCAGTTTAGGGAGGGGCCCACAAACCCCAGGATTCCATAGGATGTTGAAAGTGGAATAACAGCACCATAACAGTCTGGTGCGGAAATGGCCCATGTCACAGCAACTCTGGGTGGGGTTATGGTGGGGATATAACACTACTTCCCCCACCCCAAATGCAGGGAGACCACATTTACTAAAATTATTTATAACTGATTTTTTCCTCACAATTTGATGCAGTACCACCTGTGCTTCAAAAGCTGGCCTGCCTATTTCTTTATAATTATTAGACATCATCTTGTTGCTGCCACTGTTGTTCCTGCCAGTCAAATAAACTGCTGCAGGCAGGAGGGAAAATGACAAGACAGTCCCAAATTGCATAATCTCTCTTCAAAAGTTTCTTCCTGCCCTCTGACTTTAATTTTGCTGCTTGCTGTTTATTATAATGGGCATGCTAGACCTCATTACTACTTACAGCTCGCATGATCCATTTCCTATATCAGTCACAAAGAATATGTCACTTCCAGCTTGCCTGATACAACTGCAAACTTTACTGCCTGCTAGGCTGACCTTGCACTCAGCAGGATCCAAAGCAGGGATCCCTGACTTTGTTTTAGTGAGGGCTAGCTCCTCAAGCTATTTTGCTGCCTGAAGAGACACACAAGATGGTGATCTTGCCTACATTTCCTGTTTACTGGCAGAAGCAGGACAGCTTAGGAATGCTGTACAAGCTGTATGATACACACATATTTGCATCATCTAAGAAAGAAGGAATAGCTGTGTGGCTACCAGACCTGCCTCCACTCCAAAACTTGCCACCTGAGGCAGTTGCATGCACACTCCTTCATGGAAGCAGCAGTCTTGACAGTGAACCTCTGGAAACTGAAGAAGGAATCATCCATTATGGAATGAATCACCTTAAGATGGCCACAGGTGACCTTTATGAAAAGACTAAATAAATTCATAAAGCATCAGTGGATGAATACCAGAAAAGCAAAATGCTTAAAGGAAAGTGTGTGTCTCTGAATGCCTCTGTTAATGATCCAAAAACAAGGGAGATTATTACCATCATGCCTTGCACATCAGCTTCCTAGAGGTAAAATCCTCCTCGCTGAAAACAGAATGACTTGACTGCAAGACAGTTATTGCATCCATAAGAATTTGAAAGTTTCAACTCTTCTGTGAAATATAATGACAATATAGATGGATAAACCAATATCAGTCAAACAAATTCTTAAAAAAAACCTATAGGCCTTTGGAAAAGTTTACCATTCTCAATTCAAGTAAGACTGTAATGCCGCCATATTCTTTCCCATACCAGTTCACCTACAGGGAACAGGGGAACAGCAGTTATTTTTGGTGAACGTCCAGAATCTGCCACCTCTTGTCAAGTGACAATGGCAATGTAATATAGTATTGTCTTAGTTAAGGCAGAAAAGAATTTCTTAGAACTAGTCACTTCCAAGTAACCAATAGCTAGTAACTATGTAACTAGTTAGTTTCCAGCTCTAGTGCTTTTGGTAACCTTGCCAAAACTGGCCACATAAACCCCCTTAAATGTTTACAACAGCTGTCACTCAGAAGGTGCCTCTAAGAGATAGTCACACAAAACTCAAAAGACTAGGATTTGGAAGGATCTTAGTATAGTTAGACTAAACATGATATGTTGGCCGTTCACAATCACCAGATACATTTTTAAACCCTAAAATATACAACCAAGTAGCAGCCATTCTGTTAATGATCAACAACCCAAGCTTTTTCCATTCTGCAATCTTCTGGCATCATCATCATGATGGCAAGAACTGCCTTAGCCTAACCCTTTGTTCCTACAAGATATTTTTGGTAGGATGTTCATAGTCCTCAGCAGGAGAGGAGATGAAAGCTACAAACACAGAATAGCGTGGTAAGATTCCATTCCCTTACAAAATAATTTCCCACAAGCTGTGTCAACTATCTCTAATCAAACAAATGCTCCAAAAGATCAACATTTTTCTTTTTGCAAGGGGGAAATGCAAAACCAGTCACCTGTGGCTTTGCTGTCTTGGGAATCTTAGCCGTGAGTCAAAGGATATGAGTTTTGATCTCTATTGTTCAGATTACAAGAATGTCTCCATAAATAGGAAAACACCCACACTCTTTACTTTTTCATGTTTGCTCTGGGCTGATCTACTGACAGATGATGCTGTGTATTTCAGCGATACGGATTATTCTTTTGCCTAGTGATTCAGACATGATGGTCAACCATTGTGTACTTGGCCACTTATATATACCTTTGGAAAACAGATTCATGACCTGCCCTTTCTCCTCTGTAAATCACACCCTTGTCCACCCTCATTGCAAGAGGTTGGGAGTGCCATAGTTCTCTGCCTTTTATGCAACCAAATATCTAGTTGAGGAACAGAAGCAGCTTTGAGACTAGATCTCCTTTAAGAAAAAGAACAGAAGTCGTCTGAAATATAGAGCATAGCCTTGTTAACCCCAGGAAGCAGTCTTGAACCTGTCATTTACTCGGTTTCAATAGGAGTGCGGTGGATTTGCAAACCTAAAGACCTGTAAGACTCCAGAATGCCTTTAAACAATGCAACCTTCAAAAGTCATTCCTAACTTTATGGTAATTTTACATTGTCCCATTGACCTATAAAACTCTTCCATCTGCAGAGCCTTGGAAAAACATTTCCCTGTAGGCACAAGCAGAGAGCTATTGGAGTAAAGCTGACACTTAATCAGTGAACAAGAGATCAGAAATGGGCTTGACAGCTTTACCTCATTGTACTGCTTCCATCTGACTTCTCCTTTTTAATTGCTGCCTGATATTTAGGGCAAGCTGATCCCAATCCCAAAACCACTTGACTTTGACTTCAGCTGCACTAGCCTCCTGCAATACAAATGAGTAATTAATGGGTGAACCATGGCCAGTGTATACAATCCACAGAAGTGTTAAGTCTCCTCCAGAAATTTACCACCTTAAGCTGAAGGTAAGAAATCTCTCTTACATATCTAAATGCCATCTCTTTACCTACTTCCCCCTGTCACACACAGACATCCATCCATCTCTCTGGCCCTTTCCACACCGGGCTTTTTAAATGGTGCAGAGCGACCTCCGACGGAGGTCTTCTGCGCTGTAGAGTGGACTGGGGCGGACTACTTTTTGCAGTTCCGCACCTCAGTCCGCTCCTGAGCGACCGGAACTGGTCGCGCGGTGTGTTTTTTAAAAACCTCTTTGTCGCTCCATCACCACGCTCCAGTGCAGATTTGCAGGTGCGCACTAGTGCGTGCCTGCATATCTGCCGGGGGCGGGCTTTGGGCTGGCAAGCTTCTCCAGTTGGTGGAGAGCTTCCACCAACCGGAAGCCACCATTTTGGATCCTGGAGCAGTGTGGAGCGACGAGCTCGCACTGCTCCTCGTCCCAACAGACTCAACTGGATGCCAAAGAAATCCGGTGAGTCCCATTTTCAAGCAGTTCCTTTCCCACATGTGGAAAGGGCCTCTCTCTCTTACGCACACACACACACATACACACTGCACTTGGAATGATGGTAGAGTACAGCCAGGTTTCAAACGGTTAACATGTTGGAACTTTGCATTAAACAGGGGCAATTATGTTATCTGCCACCCTCTCTTCTCTCTGACTTAGCTTGAATACTGACGGGAAAATGGATTTTCCCAGAAATAATATATTACTGAAAAACATCTACCTGTAACACAATATATTTTAGGGTGGCTTGTTTCTGAATATGCAACTAAGACCCCTTGACTTTACAGAAGACCAGTTCCTGGCAGAAATGGAAACTTGAACTAGAACTGGTTTGTGGCTATGGCTCAACATAACTGTCTGCATTTTTGGATTCTCTTTGGGATGTGGCTGTCATAATGAATATTTGCACTGCACAACTGACCTGCATTACTGCCCTGCATGCAAAGAATTAATGTATCAGAAGAAGAGTTCATTGCCACCTGCTTCTACCTGCTCTTTGTGTTTATGAATTCTTCTTGAGAAGAAATGAGGTGATCTGAACAGCCACTCCCTCACCCATAGCCTGACATGCCATAATCTAGAGCAAGTTTCACAATTCAACTGAGCTGGTTGAAGAAAAGGGGACTGCTTGCTGTGTTAGAATGGCCATTGTACAGAGTTTCCCAAGGACCTCTGCAGTGATGTTGGGAAGTGCTGGGTTAATTATTTATTTGTCTTTAGAGAGTTATTTTTGTGGCACTCTGCTTATCTTGTCAAATAGAATTCACAAAAGGGAGAGCCATCTCACTTAGTAATGGCTTGAGGCCAGAACCTTGCCTGCTATAATTCACGAGTAATATGCTGAGTTTTACCAGTGCAGCTCATTCCCAGAAGTAGCTTTGCATTTGTTGAGGTGAGAAATATCTGAATTCAAATGTGCACATGCTTGTTTATTCACCCAAAAGCAAGGGAGCGTGGTGAGCACAATTTTTCTTATTTTCTGTCTTGCAGTATGGCTGATATAGCCCTTTCAGCATTTAAATTTTTGGGAGCTGGTCCCTCTCCCTGCATATAAATGATGCAGTGGATTTGACATCAAACATTTGGAAAGGACTTTGGGGATAGTGGATTGCAGACATACCAAAGGGAAATCTTGTGATTTACTGAGCTTTAATCAGTTTAATATAGTTTTGTGAATTTTACACCTAAAAGACTGTGGTTGCTGTGCCAGTTACCTGTGAATAAAAATTTGCTACTGGCAAGTGATAATTATTTCTAAAATCTGAGACAGCTTTGAGCTTCAGAGACCCCAAGCACATTTGTATGAAGATTAGACATTGTTTCTTCCCTCCTATTTCCCCTTTGATGTATATTCTTCAAAGATTTCCAGCTCACTTCTCAAACTGCATCCCACTAGTGTTGACATAGGCTGCTTCTTTGCTGTGTATTCATGAAAGCTTCAGGCTTTCTGTTCTTACTTGGCAAGAGCACATATCAGAAGCAAAGAGGTCTCCTTGCAAGGCTGGCACAAGGAGGCGACCAGGGCCAAGCCCAATCTGCTGATGACTGCAAGAACAGAAGTAGGTGCTCACCACGTAAAAGATGGTGTTATTGTAGATATTATTAAAATGGATAGATGTAGTCTTGTTTTTTACCCTCCACACATCCCACCATAAAAACATATTTAGTTTAAAAGGAACACAGAAAGCTACCTTATCTAGTCTGAGAACCTATTTGATTTTGGTAGATTGTAAAGATCCCACAGCGTACTTAATGCCGGAGGTCTGGAAGGAAAATTGCTGTGAATGGGCAACAGAATTAAGGAGCCCCACCAGAGCATCTCCTTGATCAATTTGGATTGAGGGCACAGATATGTCTGTTTGGTATCCAGCAGCTATTATAGAACGAGGTTCTGGACAGCCTTGTGCAACACTACAAAAAAGTTTTTATGTTAGCATAACCTGCAGTCACACTTATGTTAGTCACTATGATGATTTGAACCCACTGGTCAATCTAGCTGAATGTAATCATTGAATGGCAGCTGGTTGGGGTTCTTCAAGGCTTCAAGGAGGATTGTTTGTACTGGGCACCACTGATATTCAATGGTCGTTTGCCATTCAAAAATTAACTGAGCTTGATCTTATTTACTTCGGAAGCATTCTACAGCATTGCCATATTCCAGCCCCTCATTGCATAGTATACAGATATTTATAATTATGCATATTGTTAATTTATATTCTAATAATGTATTAATCATTGCATTTTTTTATACCCTGTATTTCAGACTTGGAACCATTTTTATAATAACTACTCTTCTGAAAGTTCTAATACAATAAATTTTAAAATGCTGGAATTTGAATGGAGATGCCCAAATTGAAATCCTTCTTTGAAAAGCCAACTTGTCAGACAGCAATACACCAAATTCACCAACTATACAAAACTACGTAGAAGCAATGCAACAAGTCACAAAAAATTCCCCAGGAACCATCCTTTTCTGTCCAGTCTAAGCAAAACATCTGTATTCCAGGAAACAGTCAGGTCAACTTTCTGAATAGCCATGCTTACCAAATTCACTGGTCTTGCAAAGTTAGAAGGCAGTGATACAACAAGGCACAAATATTCTGCAGAAGCCACCTTCTTGTACCTGCTGTGGGCAAAAGAGCCATATATTGCAGAAAATAATCCAGAAAATCAACTTTCCAAGGATCCATACCCACCCAATTTACCAGTTACACATGACTAGATGGGAGTGATGCAAGAAGCCAGAAATATTCCACAGGAACTATTCCCAACTGCCTGTTACAGAGCTGGCTTTCTGGAAAGTTGTCATTCCAGGCCATTTTCCTGAATACAGATGTTTTGCCCAAACTGGTGGTGCCTGTGGAATTCTGTGGTTTCATGCATTTCTCTCATCTAGTCTTGTGTGACTGGTGAATTTCTCAGCCAAGGCTTCTTAAAAACTTGGTGTCTCAAGCCTAAATGTTTTACCCAGAATGAGTATAAGATGGTTCCTATGGAATTGTTGTGGCTTGTTGTGTTACTCCCGTTTCGCCTTCTGCAACTGATGAATTTAGTGATCATGGCCTACTCAGAAGTAAGCATTCTAGGCCATTTTATTCTATTCCTGATAGTTTCTAGGCATTAAGAGGCTAATGAAAACAATATTTGCACTGTTTCAGCTCTATAATATGCATTTTAAAGCATGTGTAATGCAGTCCAATGCTTTTGGTATAAATCTCTCTCCAAAATGTCTTATTCCTGCCCCTTCTCTCAGAGAACCATAACTGCTCCTCATAAAATGGAACTTGATTTGGATATTTAATAGAACTGGACAATATTGCTACATGAAATGTCATTAAACAATAGACTATATGGAACTTTAATCATAGTATTTCAGCTTTTACCCTCTGCAGCTTATTGAATCTCTCTTCTTTTGCTTCAGTGGTCTATTGGTTTGTGTGCAATCTTTACAGGGAGCTCTGCTTGACTTCAGCTGGTCTGCTCTACAAAGTTGTAACATTGACCCAGAAAGTTGGAAATTGGTATTGAGACGAATGCATCATGCCTAACTCTATAACTCTAATAGTTATATCAATTGTCTTAGTTGTGAGAGTGCACTCATTGGCTAAACAGACAAGCAGGGACTGACTGTTTCCTACAAAATTATTGGGTGGAAGAGCAACTGCATATCTTGCCCCAAAACTCTAACATTTTCTGTGCAAGAATTAAAATTTTCTGTGCAGGAATTTTGCATTGAAACATTATTTTCCACGCAGAAAATGCTGTTTCCTCACAGGTAATGCTGTTTTCTGTGCAAAACAACCACATGCAAATTTTGCACAGAGTAAGTCCCAAACTACGAAGAATTTTGTCAGTCCAGGATTCTTCTTGTCAGGGCTTCCTGACACTTGAAAAATATGTGGGTTTCTTTTTTTTTAATATTTTTGATTATTGTTTCCAGCTCTTTGTCACATACTTACAAGAGCAAACAAAAAGAAGTTTGCTATTTGTTCTCCTCTAGGTCCCTTGGCTATGAAGCCTGCACGGCTAAAAGACTCAGCAGAGCTTGGACTCTCTATTCATTTGCCTGAAAGAAAGAGCTAACAGGAGTTTCCACTTGCTGACAGTGCAGCATCAGATCCAATCAGAAAGCTCTATGAACCCATCTCACTATCTTCAGGAACCTCTAGCACAAGGAACTCATCTGGGATATTACAATCAACTATCCAGACTGAAAAGACAATAGAATGTACAACCAGTTATTTTATAAACTAAAGAGGTTAATGGTTCATTTCAAGGTGTTATATACATTTTTTTCTTTATTTACTTATTATATTTATATCCTGCTTTTCCTCTAATGAGCACAAGATGGCATGCATGGTTTTCCACTTTACCCACAGGACTATCATATTTTCTTCCCTTTTTTAAGCATAGTTTTAACCAAAGGAGCAAACTTTTTTGAAGTCATGTGACCAGACCTAAAAGGGATCTAAATGATTTTTTCTCATTTGCCTTAACACAAAGTCTCAGTGTATGTATTATCTCCAAACTGCACATGTGTGCACATGCACACGCACACGGAGAGCCCCTGTCAAATTGTAAATCTTATTGAATATGTTTTCAGGACTGGCTCCAGACATTTTGCCTGTGGTGCCACTGGAGTGTGTCCTGGAGCACTTTCACACTTCACAGCTATAGTAGTATGATTCCGTTTTGACTGACATGGCAACATCCTATAGAACTGGTTGGGATTGGAAGTTTAGGGAGGGGTGTTATCTGCTAGAGAGCCCTAGTGCTTCACTGGCCTACAAACCCCACATTCTGTAGGATTCCTCCAAGGAAGCTAAAGTGGAATCATAACAGTAGTACTGTGTAATGTGAAAAAGCCTAGTGTCAGTGACAGGCACAGGCAGACAAGAGCTGGAAATGAGGCCAAAACTCATTCTGGATCATTTGAATATGGAAATAGGCATGACAGCTATTCAAGCAAGTGGGCCCAGAATTTATGTAGCACCGAGGAAACCCAGGGCCAGAGTGGGGACCAATCATTTTTCAACAAAGTACACAGAAGTAGCCACATCAGTTGCCACCATTTCCATTAGGGCTCAAATGACACATGGAAGCATCTACCTCACTGCTGGAGCTTGTGGAATCCTTATGGCCAGCCCGCAAGTAGTTTTTCCCCAGGCATGTGCAGCAAGAAGGCTCCATACTGCAATCTTGACACTGCTCTAAGTGGAATAATGAGCCCAAGTGCATGTGCTCACCATTTCTTTCCACAATCACCTCCTCTCATTTCTTGCTTTTTTGGTGAACTGAAATTCCATGGGTGTAACCCAGAAACATGTACCTTTTTGTAATCCAGAGAATCTGTTGTCAACTGGAAATAGACACTTTAAAAGCTTTAAAACTACTTTACACGCAAAATTGAAACTTGTTCAGATTCCTGTGTTGCCAGCCCTGAGATTTGTCTCCCTACCTGGACACTTGGACAGGGATAGCAATTCTTTGAGAATCCAGCTAGCACTCTGAGACCTGGCAACTTTGGGCATCATCCAGACTTTGTCTAATGATGGGGCTGGCTCTATGTATCTGTAATGCAGCTACTCTATAATAAAATGAAAGGAAGAAGAAAACTGTTCTGTTCAATATTCTAACACTCTCTTTCAAAAAACAATGAACTAAAGGACACAGGATACAGCAGGCAACACAGAGAAGCCATTCTAGCCTTATAATCTTGATGGAGGAGGTGTTGCAGTCTGAGAAGAAGTGAGTTCCAAATGTATAAAGCAAAGAGGACTGGTAACACCCAGTAGATGAAGTGTAGAAAAGAGATAAAGCCCAAATGGGTTGGGCTATTGTTTAAAATAGCCCAACCCATTTAGACCAGGAAATATTTTAATGGCCTTCTTCAGGGGCTGTTAAAAAAAAGAAGAAGAAGAATGCATATTAAGCCAAATAAACTCACAAAAGTACAAAACTGCAAACCCCAGGATTCCATAGGATGTTGAAAATGAACTAATAGCACTATTACAGTCTAGTGCGGAAATGGCCTATGACTATAAAGAACAAGATTCAAAGCCCTGCTCAGCCATGGAAACCCACTGGGTGCCCATGGGCAAATCACATACTCTCAATCTCTGAAGAAGGCAAAGAAAACCCTCTCTCAACAAATTTTGCCAAAAGAACCTATGAGATGCTTGTCTTAGGGTCATTCTTAGGTCAGAAATGATGCTAACACAAACAAACTTGTCTCTTGTTATAATTCCTGTTGAGTATGCATAATCCCTTTTTTCTACTTTCTCTCTCAAATGCACACCAGTCTCCCTGTGTTAAGGTCTGCTGTGCTGAATAGGATACGGTATCCTCCCCACAGCCATCAGCTTAAGAAAGTTAAAGGCAAAAACTGTACAAAAACAGATTCCACCCAAACTTTAGTTAGAATTTCTTGACTGTAAGAGCTGCTGTGCAACAGACTGCCTCAAAGAGGTCCTCAAACAGAGGCTAGGTGGGAATCTTTCAGGAGTGCTTTACCTGTGCAGCCATTATTGGAGGTTTCTCTTGAAGGGCAGCATGCCAGCTGGTAGGGAGCCATTGGGAAGTTTGTATGTGTGAACATTTTGAAAAACAAGGAACAATGCCAGGAGGAGGAGGAGGAGGAGGAGGAGGAGGAGGAAGATAATGAATGAGTGAGTGAAAGAAAGGACAAAGTGCCAATTGAAGGCCTGTTGCCTTTGATTAAATGGAAATGGGTCCCTGCTGGCTTTTTAAAAAGGAAACTGCAGTTGACAAGAACAGCAAGAAAAATTAGCATGTTTGACAGCTACAGACCTGGCATCTGGCCGGCCATTAGAGAGCCCACCACATCACTTCATTTGCTTCAGAGCCTGATTCATATGTTTAAAACACATTTCCATTAGGCACTCTGTAGGAACCTGTTGAATAGGCTGTGAAGATGAATGAAGTGCACAAATTGCAATGAGATTGAGAAAAATATCTCTAGAGTGCTGAGTGAGTGCTTTGTTTTTGGGGGGTTTTTTTAAACAAGCAGTGTATTAAAAGAATGAAGCACAACTAAATGAATGAAAGGGGCTTCAGCAGTTTTCCACTGGAAAAACGTACAGAAGACTCTAAAAAACCTCCTGTTATTTCCCCTCCCTTTCTCTTCAAACTGAGATCTGGCTTGCAGTACATCCAGACAAGGCCACTGAAATGCCCTTCCTCACAAACACTTAATCAATACTAGTGATGGCACTAAATATGTGCTTCTAAACTCGGATGAATTTCATGGTAGACGATGTTCACCTCAAATACAAGACAACTACAATCCCCAAATTGTTCTCTGACTTAAAGTTTTAATCCAAGACAGAGAAGAATTCCCTTTCTATTTCCCTCTCCAACTAAAGTAATTCACTGACCCCCTCCAACCAGTGCTTTTCCTACCAGTGCATGATGCCTTGTTGTGCAGCATTGCAGGCTGCAAGGAGTCATCAGAGGAAAAAAAAGTTTTCTAAAATGAAACTGGAATGTCAGGACTTTACAACCACTATAGAGGTGGTAGAAGAAACTGTTGTCCTCTCCTACTTTTTGCTTCCTATGGCTGACCACCACTGAAAGAGTGCCAGCCTGGCCTGTAAAGTGAGAAGAAAGGACAGTTGTAGCACAAGGGATTTAGACTGGCTCAAGAAGTAAGCAGAGCTGCTTCCTAGTTTAGAGGCAATAGTCTGACCTGTTTCTAAGTGAATGTGATGCAAGCTGAAAGATCTCACCGTGCACTGGTTGTTGATTGTGCTTCACTGCCACAAGCTAGAGAGCAATGGCTTTGAGTATAGGTATCTTTTTTTTTAAGTATGGCACAGATCCATGGGAAAGCATTCTCTCAATGGCAGCTAACCGTGCTAGCTAAATAGAACATCCACATTTATAGTAGGAAAGCTTGGAAGTCTTCATAATGGTGGTGGCCCCTCCTGGCTATTATTGTTGGAGCCTCTCCAGCCTGTCTGCTCACCTCTGAAATCCTCTGACTGGTCCACTATTCTCACTTGGAACACACCTTCCTCCTTGTCTTGTTCAGTCCAAGTTCCCCACAATGGAGCAAGGGCACGAATTGTTCAGTTTCCTACTCTCTGCTACTACATGTATTGTGGCAAGCAGCCCACTCTTGTAAAAAGCCCCTGTCCTGGGATTCTTCCTCACCAAGACAACAAGGTCCTGGACTACAATCTAACTTGTCAGCCTTTCTAAAATGACTGCCACATTTTCTGTTCTCCTTCAAGCAAGGCTGCAGGCTCTTCTAATATTGACTTAGATGTATCAAAGGGGAGGACCCAACACAATACATGGAATCTTTGTGAAACTGCTTAAATTACTGATTTTCAGAGTTAAATTCTTAGCATCAGTTACTCTCACTCCTCTAGCCACTGCTGATAAAAACCTTGGGGTATCACAGTCTGCGCCAACTATAGGAAAATACAGGGTAATGAAATGCATTGGTATAATGATGGAAAATGAACGTCCATGGGCTTCCTCACCTTCAATAATTAAAATTCACTAGATTGTCTCTCATATAACTTTTGAGTTTGATATTTGTCTCTCAAACCCTTTGAGTTTTACCCTGCTTTGAGTGCTGCTATACAGTCCTCCCTCCACATTCACAGATTTGACCTTCATGAATTTGATTATTTGCAAGGCACACATGTGCCACCGCATCTCCTCCTCCCCTTCTCTTGTGCTTTGCCCCAGTGCAGACAATGTGCACTGAAGCAAAAGGCAAAGGAATAAGGGGAGACCTGCGCATACCTTCCTTCTCCCCTCTGGAGCTCTCCCCACCCATTCCCCTGCATTTTGCCCCAGTGCTGAGAATGGGTGCTGAGGAATGGGGAGGGAATGCTGAGGGCATGGGGAGGGGAAAGGCATTGCATGCCTTCCTTCTTCCCTCTGGAGTTCTCCCCTCACATTTCCTTGCACTTTTCCTGCAGAGAAGGAAGGCTCACATGTCAGGGCAAAAGGCAAGGAAATGAGAGGGAGACCTCCATAAAGGAATGGGGAGAGGGAGCATGGAGGGAGTTGTTTGTGGTTTTTCCACCTTTGTGAAGGTTCTGAGCCCCAAACACTCATGAAAGTAGAGGAGCCACTGTATTTTCAGAGGCTTCTTATTGTTTTTTACTGTATCATTTCCACACCATTCTATACAAAGTTGAGAGAGCTCCAGTTAAATTGATGCTGTTGTCAGAGAGTGTAACAACATACACATTCTTCTCAATGACGAAAACAGTTTTTGCTGCTCTCTGCTCAAACATCAGATAATGGGCTTTCGTGTGGGGCTCCAGCATTCATTCGCTAACCAAAAGACAGAGAGAGGGAGAGAGAGGAGAGAGAGAGAGAGAGAGATTGAGAGAGAGAAAGGAAAGAACAGAACAGAACCTGGGGAGAATCATACCATTTTCACATATTATCATACGCACTAGGTCTATATTCATGTAAGAAAATGTATAATGCCTGAGGTTCTCAGGGATGGATGGTAGATAGATAGATGGTCGCACAGGCAGCTGTTAATTTTACACAATTGTCTATGGCAGTGCTTAGAATACAGTCTGTATTCCTGACATCAAATTATAGAAACAACAATTACATTAAAAGAGATGCTTCTTTTGCTGAGACATCATTACAAAACTAGCTTGTCTATCATTAGAAAGAACTTGATGCTGTTTGTTGTTGTCGTTGTGTGCCTTTAAGTCTTTTTCCAACTTATAATGACCCTATGTGAAACTATCACAGGGTTTTCTTGGCCAGATTTGTTTAGAGGGTGATTGCTTTTGCCCTCCTCTGGTCTGAGAGAGTGTGATTTTGCCCAAGGTCACCCAGCGGGTTTCCATGGCTAAGTGGGCATTCGAACCCTGGTCTCCAGAGTCCTAGGCCGTTTCCGCACTGGACTGTTATAGCGCTATTATTCCACTTGCAACATCCTATGAAATCCTGGGGCTTGTAGTTTCAGGAGGGGCTGGCGGGCCCTTCCCAAAACTGCAAACGCCAGGATTCCATAGGATGTTGCAAGTGGAATAATAGCGCTATAACAGTCCAGTGCGGAAACGGCCCTAGTCCAATGCCCGTACCACTCTTCCACATTGGCTCTCTGATGCAGCTTAGGGCTTCTTTCTAACTTAAGCAGTAGTGTATCCAACAACCCTTAAATAACAACCCTCCCTATCTCCTCATCTTCTTCTTACTGAAATCTGGTTGGATTTCCTATCATTGGAGGAATTGAGAATTTCCCCTCTGATTTGTAATATTTGGCTTCATTTTAATTTAGTTTGAGCCCGGGTGATTTAACTTAATTATCTTAATTTGTTTGATCTGCTTAATTCGATAAATGCTTTTACTTTATTGAATTTGACTTCAAGAAGATGCAAATAAAATCAACACAGATCAGTGAAGCAAAAGCCAAGATTTTTAAATGCCTATGCATTTCTGTTATAAGTAACTCTTTTGTGTTTTTAATTTTTTTAATTTAAAATCATTTACAAATGCAACAGTTATAAATTTATTGTTTACAAACATTTCAGTGCAACAAAGTAGTCAAACATCATTAAGCAGTTTGTATTTCTCCAAAAAAAATCTCAAAAGATTTATCAAGTATCACTGGAGTCCATTTTTTCAAATCTGATGGTAAAATCAATAAAGTGCAAAAGATAATCCATGGGGTTCAGGGGCATCAAATTAATTTCTATTTGCACTAAGCCAATGGCCACTGCAATTTGTTCAAGTAGTGCATGCCAATGAACACAACCAACACAAAGATGTACTAGTGCTTGCACTGAAACAATTATATATCAAAAATACCTCCCTGATATGGATGCAAATCTAAACATATAACCAAAAGAGCTTGCCAAGTTGGGGGGAATCATTACATTTTAAGGATAAAATCACAATTATGCAGAGGTCAGCATGCTGAGAAATGATACACACAAACCTAAAAGTAAAACAGGATGTTTCCTATTGAAGAGGTACCTGTTTTTACACATCTTCCATATTTGGTTGGAAATTATTAACAAGTAGTGGTGTGGTATAATGGTTTGAGCATTGGACTATGACCTGGAAACCAGGGTACAATTCCCCTCTTGGCCATGGAAACCCACTGGGTGACCATGGGCATGTCACATACTCTCAGCTCCAGACAATCATGTAGTAGGGTCAACCTTAGGGTCACCATAAGTCAGAAACAACTTGGAAGCACACAACAACAACAGCAGCAGCAGCAGCAGCAGCAACAAGCATTTGGCAAATCAAATCCATATATGCATTTTGCTTTGTATTTCATACATACTGGGCTGAGTTCTCATTCATAATGTTTTATGTAACCTCACTTGAGGTTGAACTACATGCAGCACTAAAGGCATAAGGCACAGCTCGAAAATTGTTTGCTTGCTTGCAAGTAGGCATGGAGGGGAGAATGCTCTGGGGAGGCTTAAATCTTTCTCCAAATAGAAAGCAACCAATTGAGAAGTTCCACCAGAATTTCAACAATTCTTCACCCTACCACCAACTTGAACCTGGAACAATCCAAAGAACATATTGCCCTCTTATAAACCTATTGATCACTACAAATACTTACATGTCTCCAGTTTCCACCCAGAACATGCTAACAAATCTGTTGTTAACAGCCAACCTCCCAATGCAATCACATCTGCTCGGACCCAAAAGACAGAGATTGAAAATTATTGGATTTACAGCAGACATTTCTCAAACCATAATATGCACCTAAGGAGGTGAAGATGCAAATCTTAAAGAACTATATATTTAAAACAGGATACATAACATGGATGGTAATACAGGGACAAGACCCTCCATAAACCCAAATGCTAACTCAGTCCTCACATCTGCACTGGGAGTAATATTACAGGGGCCAATAACATCACCCACAACATCAAAGATGCACTTACTTGCTCTTCCTCCAATGTGATATATGCCATCCTATGCCAGCAGTGCTCCTCTATACATTGGACAAACAGGACAGTCTCCACACAAGAAGGTAAATGGACACAAATCTGCGATTAGAAACAGCAATACCCAAAAAAAAAAAAAAAAAAACCAATTGTAGAACATTTAAACCTTACTGGACATACAGAATATGATTTACAAATCACAGTCCTTGAACAAATAAATTACAAAGGAAGACCAGGAAGATAAACAGCTGAGTTGATTATATTCACAAATTTCAATCCATTAGCAGAGGTATGAACAAAGAGAATGGCTTCATCGCACACTATATATATTAATGCAAGAGTTCTCACTACTGCAGTTATAACAAAAGGAGTCTTCACAGAGAGAATTCTGAACCAAGGAAGCCTGGATTTTCATAAGCAGATCTGTTATTTTTATACATCAACACTCACTGACTACTGTAAAGATCTGAAAAACCTGTAGAACTTGTCCATCCCTTTGAAACTTTAGGGCAAATAACATGATTTGTATCATCCTGGATCATCTTAGATCCTATCCCATTCTCACTACTGTATAAATATGGTTTATATCTGAGACTTTAATATCACTCTGTATTGCATACTAAATAAAAGATCTAAGAGCACCTGATTTTGTCTCTTTGTGGAAGCTAAGCACAGTCAGCCCTGGTTCATACTTCGACAGGAGACCACCAATGAATACCAGTGCTATAGGCTATATTTCAGAGGAAGGAACTGACAAAACCACCTCAGAGTATTCCTCACCTAAGAAAACCTGATGAAATCCATAAGTAGACAGGCAAATTGAAGGCACACATTGAATCTAAAGAAGCAGATTTATGTCTATGAAAGCTCATGCTAAAATAAAAGCCAGTCAATCTTAAAGGTGCTGCCATATTTTTTTCTCTCCTTCCCTTCCTCCTTTTTATGCTCCAAGAGACTAACATGATTACTTCTTTGAAAACTTCCCCAGAATTTGAATGTAATTTACTGCAAATAACTAGTTGCTAATAATACTTTCCCCCATACCTGAAACTTAACCTTTCTTTTTTCTTATAACCTCTCTTTTGAGCTAACTATAACTATTTTTATAGTTGCATGGGCTCGGGCCCAAATTGTAGAAAAGAAATGAGTTCCAGATTTGGGGAAAAAGTAGGATATGAGTAAAGTAATATAGCACAATTAAATGCAATAAATGGTTCAAAAGCTAATTCCTGGTTATGCCTGGTTTTGCTACCTTGTACATTTTTGGGGGGTGTTCAGTAGGCAGGAAAAAAAAGTTATTTCCAAGCAGGATCTTGCTAATGAATTACAATTGAGTAAGCCAGACTTTATACCATTAGAACTCACCCTTTTAGCCATTGTTGTGGTCAGACTATGTATTGTGATGTTAATGAATATTAAAGTAATGAGTAGGCTGAGTGTTATAATATTAATCTGACTGTTGGCTAATGTGTATGCTAGTACTTCCTCTTCCTTCTCTGTGTCCTGGCCCCATCAGTGTTTACACTGCACATTCTGAGAAGTTGGGATGTTTTCAAACATTCCATAGAACTCAGAGAGCAGCACCATTGAGCTTACAGTTCACTGCAGATGTCTAACCTACTGACCTCTCAAGATATTATGAAAGCATTACTGGAGAAACTCAATCTCACATTGTAGTCCCAAACACACTAACTGGAAGTATGTTCCACAATTATAATTGGGACTTATGTCTCAGTAAACAAGCATATGGGATCAGATTCAAAATACAATATACTTTTAAATGAGATATTGACCATTTCTGCACTCTACTGTTATAGTGCTATTATTCCATTCTCAACATCCCGTGGAATTCTGGGGTTCGTAGTTTACTGAGGCCCAAGAGTTCTCTGGCTGAGAATTCTAAAGGCCCCGCCCCAAACTGCAAACTCCAGGATTCCACGGGATGTTGAAAGTGGAATGATAGCACTATAACAGCATAGTGCAGAAATGGCCATTATCTTGAAGGAAGCAGTCCTTATTACCTCAAAGGAGTGACTAAGTGATAGCTTGCACATATCTAGTTCCATTTTTTTTGGAAGGTTTACACAAGTGAATGATATTATGAAAACAGCCTGTAGATAATCCCCAGTGAAATCAGACTCAACAAACCCAGCACTTGCATCTCAGTGTATGAATAATTAGTTTTATCTGCGTTCACAATATGCCATTTGCTATCTGTCCACACAGAGATAATAGATATATAGCAGAATAATGATCAGTGAGTGGGGACTGTGTGATTATTGTATTACGTATGCCAGCCTTCATCCATTGCTGGCTACAAAGAAGCAGCATTTGTGTTGAACTTTGCATATAAATGTGCTACCAATCATGCATGCGTTATGAGGTTTTTCATTTTTCAATCCAGACTAAGTTCTGAGATTCAAGGGGACCCAGCAATCAATGTTCATGGCTGGAGAGCGGTATATTAGATTATAGTGGTTGGAACAGAATAGAAACTGTAGATATAGGAAGCCCAAATTCAAATCCACACTCAGTTAAAAAGCTCGTTCATAATAAATAATTTTGTAATCTCTAAACCTGTCCTATCTCACTAGTTTGTTGAGACACAAAGGCACTTCTTTCAGTTCCTTGAAAGATGAGTGTGAAATAAATGTTCAAAAACTCAGAATTAAGATCAAAAATAGTTCTTGTGCCATCAAGATCTTATCAAGCAAGAAAATCTGTTCATAAACCATTTTGTCATATTTTGATGATCAGACTTCATGAACAGAGCTTGGAAAATGTAATTCTTGAACTACAATTCCCAGAATCCCCCAGCCATCATTGCCAGTATCCATGGGCGCTTATGGGTATTAACCCCCAACTAACTTTTCCAAACTCTACACTGAAATCAAATGATATATTTAGAGCAAATTAGGAAACACTGCCTGTAGCAAAACTAACAAACAAAAGCAGAATAGAACAGAACAGAACAGAACTAAAGATTAACACTATAGGTTCCTGCCTCACTATTTTTAGAAACAGGGATAAAAAATGTTCACTACAGCACAGTGCCCATTCTACCCTCTCTCTTGGCAAGTAAATCGTTCTGCAAATTGCTTCTTTTTCAGAAAATACTTGTACACATCTGGGGAGGAAGCCCTACTAAGTTAAAGTGTGTATGTTGCAGCCTTAACATGGCAGTTGGTACTTTAAAGGGGGCAAGTCACAACAATCCAACTCTATTATTTAGGAAAACTGCTTGCCAAGAGAAATAGAAGAGCAACGTCATATATTGTTGTGGTGTGGCTTCTTCTGGAAACACTGTGATCCTGCTAAAAATTGTTATTTACATCCTGGAAATTAAATCACTTGAGAAAAGAGAGCGAGAGAGAACACTATTTTATTACTTCCACTTTGTGTAATGCAAATCCTCCACCATTAAGACTGCTTCATTCTGAACGTGGAGGCTGAAGTTATAACCAGGAACAACTTCTTTGTCAGTGTGGTGGTGACTCCACTTGGCTCTTATTCTAAACTTCAAAAATGCTATTTGATGTGCTGAACCTAGAATTTAAAGACCTTTAAAGACCCAAAACCCAGAGGGAATTCACTGCACCTCTAACATGGAAACAATTGGCTGCCCCAGCTCTCCTAAAAACAGCTGCTAGTAGCACAGAGTAGGCAAACTGAAGAAGGGTTGCATTTCAATGGTAGAATAAATATTTTGCATACAGAAGGTCCAGGTTCAGTTCCTGGTATTTCCAGATAGGGATGAAAGAATATTCAGAAATATTTGAAAAATGGTGGAAAAGTGCATTTCTTAAGCATTAGGAAACTCCAGTAAGGAGAAACCTGGAGTGATAGGAAACTTTTCAACTCAGGACTAATTCTGTGAAAAATTCAAATATGGCTTGGTTGCACCTTCTGTGCACGAAAAAAGTGTTTTCTACACAGAAAATTTTGTTTTCTGCACAAAAGGACCATATCTGAATTTTGCACCAAATAAGTTCTGAAGTGTGAATCCTCTTAGAAATTGCACAGTTTTCAAAGACAGTGGGAAGAAATTTCTAAAATTATTTGTTGCTGCCTTCAAGTACAAAATTATTTCCCAGCAAAGCTGGGAAAGATTCCTGTCTGAATACCCAAAAGCTTCTATGAGTCAGTGCAGAGTTTGCCTAAGACAAATGCTGAACTGGATGCAACAACTGTTATGAAATTCTACTAGGTCTATTGAGTTCTGCTAGAAAGTAAAACTATCCATATTTCACCAGAAATAAAATCTTTTGTGTGATCTTTTGTTGATCCTAATCCTAATCCTAATTGGAATAAATTAAACTATTGTTTTGTCTGTTGCAGCAATCCAAATATAGCAAAATATTCAAGCTTTTCTAACTTTTGGTGACAGCCACTATTCAACAATAGATTCAAAAAGTATACTCTAATTACAGCTATCTAATAGGATTCAGGTCGGTGTGTGTGCATGTGTCAGTATATTGCTGATATATATTGGAAATGCCAGATCTATGAAATAGAAACAGTCCTCCCTCCACATTTGTGGGTTTGACCTTTGCAAATTTCATTATTCACAAGGTGCCCACTTACCTCCTCCACCTTCTCTCCCTCCCATTCCCTTGTCTTTTGCCCAGGTGTGCTGCTTTCCTTCTCGGCACCTTGGCAAAAAACAAATGAATGGAGGGGAAAAGGCTTGTGTATGCACCTCCTTCCTCCTTCCTCCATTCTCTTGTCTTTTCTCTGGTCGCTCTGTATTCATTCTCAGCACCTGGGCAAAAGGCAGGTGAATGGAGAAGGAAAGGCTCACATGTATGCCGCCCCCCCCCATTAGCTTGACATTTGCCTGGGCACCCTGTCTTCTTTCTCCACTCCTGGGCAAAAGGCAAGCGAATGGAGGGGGAAAGGCTCATGACCATGTGCATTCCCCTTCCATTCACTTTCTTACCTGGGTGTCCTGCCTTCTTTCTCTGCACCTGGGTAAAAGGCAAGCGAATGGAGAGGAAAAGGCTCACACACATGCCTCCCCTCTCCATTTGCTTGCTGTTTGCCTGGGTGCCTTTCTTCCTTTCTTTGCCCCCCCCCCAGCAAAAGGAAAGCAAATGGAGGGAGAAAGGCTCACACTCACCTTCTCCATGTGTGGGGATGCCCCCTCCCAATTGCTTGCCTTTTTCCTAGGCACACTCATCCAGGCAAAAAGCAACGGAATGGGAGGGGAGAGCTCACTCAGGCAGAAGGGAGCTACTTGCGGCTTTTTGACTTTCGCAAGGGTTCTGCCCCCCAAACCTTCATAAAAATCAAGGGGCCACTGTAGCTGCTTTCAGATATGAGGAATGAGATGTACATTCACAGTTGAACAAAACTTACTCCTAAATAATTAAAACTCAATTATGTGTTGGTTTTCTTAACATATACCAAAAAGTTACCAATGTATCTTTGTGGAAAGATTCTATTTACGATTATAGTTACAAGATTTTGTTGTGCAAAATGCTAGTAAATGAAATTGATTTCATCTATTGCTGAGTGGCAAGTTTAATTGTCTGAATATGTCCTTATGGCAAAACCAGCTGATTACACTAAATTTAAAAAAAGGAAGACGTAAACATAATAGAGTTTCTGAAATTGGAATCTATTTATTGATTTCTGGCAAGGTAAGGCACAGGAAGCTAGATACTCTAAAGGCACCAGATTCTCCCTGATCTTGGAAGCTGAGCATAGTCAGCCCTAGTTGGATCAGAGACTACAAATACCAAATGCTGTAAGCTATATTCAGAGAAAGGATGTGGCAAAACCACCTCTGAGTATTCCTTGCCTAAGAAAACCTTGTGAAATTCATGGGGGGTCACCATAAGTTGACAAGCAATTCGAAGGTGCGCGCGCGCACACACACACACACACACACAAAATATACTCCAAAAGATATACATTGTTTGTTTTAATATGTTGCAATATGTTTTTCTTGTTTGATTCACTGAATTTTGGATACAGTACCATTTGATGTTCATTCTTTATTTCATAGGGTTTAGATTTCCATTCAGTCATTGAGAAAAGGAAGGCTTTTCACAGTCGGTCTCTTTTTAAATGCCTTTTTTCTTTCTATCTTCAGCCGTAACTTGCAAAATTACATACGCTGCATATCAGATGAAATCATACGTAGCTAATGGAATGACAGTAAAGTGTTTTTCATGCTGCATATATAGTGCTATCACCAAACTTCCATAAATAAAACTGTAGGCCATAACTGAAAATCAGACGCCATGCCATTAAATGCTGGTTCAAGATACAACATTACTGACAGTGAGCACAGTGCTTCATCATCACTACAAAAAAAAAAATAGTGAAAAATAAAAAGGCCAAGACCCATGTGGAGAAGAGACTCCAAAAGGGCATGGAGGAATTGAAAATTGATTGTGTGGGGCATACAAATTGAAAATGCCTGAACAAATTTGGCTGAAGTCCGATTCAATTGAATTCTTGTCTCTGGCAAAAGCGCAGGGGAGAAATTCTGAAGGAGTAAAACAAGGATGGGAAAATGTTATCCTCCAGAAGTTGTCCAACTGCAATTCTCATCAGCCCTTGCCAATGATAAGGAATCATATGAACTGCATCATGGGAATGATCGTGCAAATAAGGGATCATGGGAACACATTTCTCATTCATAGGCCCTTTCCGCAACTTACCTACATCCAGCGCAGGCACATGGGGATCACACGAGCAGCCTCTTCTATGAGGCTCTCACATCCCCACTGCTTCTGCTCCACAGAAGCTGCTTGCCGGCTGGCATGCAGCATGAGGACTCTATTTCTTCCTTCTGCAGCACAGCCGGGTATTTTCCCAGGCTACACTGGGGTAGGAAGCACAAGGTTTGCAACTCTGGAGGTTCTGCACGCAAGGTAAGTGTGTGTGGGGCCCCAGAGTGATGCGCAATCATGCACCATTTTTGGCTAAAAGCCAAATATGATATAGTGCACGATCGGCACCTGCTGGCCCCAGCAGCATTGCGCGATTGCGAGGATGTCATCTGAAACAATCCTCGCAATTGTGCAATGCTCTGGAGGCCCTTTCTCATGAGAACTGCCATGTGAAAAAGGTCATAGTCCTGCAGGACAGTTGTATCAGAGGGCTTGGCTTCTGTCCACCTTCCCCTAAGCCAAATCATTTCCTGGTTGGTGGAGAGATGGGAGAGAAGCAGACATCTGTCCAGCTACTTTTCTACAGTTGAATGCAAAGCAACAGGCATCTGCAGCAGCCTCTGGGGTCCCTGCAGCTGGTGCCATTGCTCTGTGTCCAGGAAAATTTATGGATGCTAGGCAGGGTTTGGGAGACTTTAATTTATGCACAGTCAATAGAGAATTCCAACATCCACAATGACCAAAAAAGTGAGTATTGATAGTGTAAATCTAACTTATTCCATTGTAATTTGCAACAAGATACAGCATTTAAATTTCTACAGCTTTTAATGATGGTTCTTCCCTTTCCAAACAAGGGAAAGAACAAAGAGAGAAGCAACTGTGGTTTCAGAACACACAAGGAAAATATCAGAGGCATATCCTACAAAACTTTTTCCTACATAAACTAGTGTATGAAAAATATGTAACAGGCTGTACATGGAACAAAAATATAAGAGTTTTTACATAGATACATCTCACTTAGGGTGAGGTATGGTATGCTAGAGCTATCATAATATTTCCATGAGGCTGTTAAATGCTGGAGACAGCTCCAGCGTTAATCACTCTTTGCATTCATTATGGTGGGTTACAGTGTTGGGGTGGGAGATGCTGTTTTTCTGCCTGGTGTACTTCATCTCAGACATGTGGAGGACCAGCAGGGGGTACTACAAGCACCAGCTCAGCCAGAGATCATCGGGATTCACCAGAGATAAGAAAAGTTAGTAGACAGTGTTTAATGTAGTTAGATAATCATTTGTAAGAGTTTTAAAAATTTAATGCAACTGCCTTTACAGTAGAAGAGGGAAATTTACTGTTACATTTATGTTAAATTGCCATTTAAATAACATACTTGCACTGAAAGACTTACCAAATGAAGCTTTAAAATCCTATCCACGATTTTACACTATCCAATGCCGTCCTTATTATGACCTTAGGAGAGAATTCCGTGAACATTTGAAAACCCTATTTCTCACTTCCTCCACCAAAATCATTTCTCTCACTTCCTCCTTCTCTTACCAATCTTATCTATCCCACCCTACTTTCTTCGGTTTACTGAATCTTATGTGGATCCCAGAGTGAAGATTTTCAAGATTCCTTCTCCAGAACAAATGAGCAGCCACTACGGGCATTTCCACCCTACACTGTTATAGTGCTATTATTCCACTTTCAACATCCTGTGGAATTTTGGGTTCATAGTTTACTGAGGCCAAAGAGATCTCTGGCTGAGAATTCTAAAGGCCCCTAACTAAAATGCAAACCTAAGGATTCCATAGGATGTTGAAAGTGGAACAATAGCACTATAACATTGGCCCTATGTTGTGTCCAGTATAGAACATAAAAGGATCATCTGCTTGCAGAGAATACCACCTCCTTCCAATCGCCTGTACCACATTTTGTTTCAAAATCTTTTCATTTCAGAATTAAGTAAACTCTCATACTCTAATCATTAACTAAAATAAATGATCTGGAAATTCTGACCTAAACATTGTCACTCCCAACCCCAAGGAACAAATGAAAAGCAAGAAGCAGTTTTGAAAAAATTGAGAATTAGATATGTAAAATTTGCATATTTTAGCACTGTCATTAATTAATTAATTCATAACTTAATAACTCAATTCTGGTATTAAGTCACTGCTGAACATCAAGCTTTCCATCTCTTCAGTTAAAAATAAATATAATTAAGTTGTCCCTTTTCATTAGAAAATGTCTAACTTAATTGGTAACTTAAGTTATTTTAACTGACAGTTCCTAGCTCTGGTATTTACTGTGGCCCTATAAAGACATATCATAACTGTTTGAAATGTTTACACTTGTATAATTGATTAGATGAGGTCAGTGGTATATTGGGAGGTGGAAAGTGTGTTTAGAATGGTAGAGAATGGATGGTGATTGGTTGAACAATTGAGAGGTAAAGATGGAAAAAATGTGGTTTTAGCTATTGGAGAATTTGTTGAGAGGTGGGGGAGAATGTAGAATCAATATTGGTCTGTAATTTTTGGCTTTAGATAATGTGAATTTGGAATCAGTCTAGGAATATCTACATGGGTATGGCAGGTAAATTTCTATCTGTGTGAGACTATTTAGGAATTTATAAGAAAAATGCACCAATATTTTAACTGTATGCTTCTGAACACATGATGAGTTTGATTCTTTTATGCTTTTTTTTTTAAGTGTTTGTTTCCACACACAAGCAACTATTAACTGGCTATACTGGATGTCTGAAAAGGTAGCCAGTTCTGAAGAGTTGAAATCAGGGTCCTGTAACATTTGCAGCCAGATTTGCTGGAATATCCGGACTTGGTGTAGATACCTGGATTTCTATTGTGCATCTGGGAATGTTTAAGCAGTTAGCCTGTTGTCTAGGATGGGGAAGGAGCTACAGAACAAGAAGACCAACATCATTTAGGCATCTGAGGTGCCTACAGTCTTCCTTCTGAGAACTTAGGCCTCCAAACACAGCAGGACCCAAGTCATGGCTGTGAGCTTTAAAGAGAAAAAGCATTGCACGGTTCTGTTTTGAGATATGAGTCAAATTACAATACCAAAGGAATATAGAATGGAATCCTTAAATAGCATTTATTGTGTGAAGTAGAATAAAAAAATCAACTCCTCATCTTTTCCTACTGAAGGGAGCTGGTGGATAAAGCCTCAAATGCAGTTCTTATGAAGATCCCATAGGTAAGACCAGGGCAAAAGCTGGACTTCTCTAGAACAGATATCCCTGCTATCTTTATATGCTTATTAGTTTGTTTGCCTGGACAATTTGAATTTCCAGCTATGATAGAAGCTTGTTGACTGTATCCAAGCATGAGAAATGTTGTCTGAGGGTGGGGTGAGAACACCAACATGTTCTTTGATGTTGTTTCCCATATTTTAAGGCTGGGAAATTATTCCTGGAGGCAAGTACTTCAAAAAGAAGTATGTGTCTGCCATAATTTGATTTCCTGATCATCCCGAAATCTATATTCCAGCCTGCTTTTCTATTGCAAAGTTGTACAATGAGCAACTAGCAGTACATGGGCATGAATCTCCCGTCTCAATTTGTTTTAACTACTGACAATACTGTGTCCAGCCGAGCATGGAAATAAATAAATAGGAGACATTTAAATCAATTGGGTTTATTTGTGTTTTGATACCCTTATTTTGCACAAGTCCCGAGCTCTAACCATTTTTTATTTCAGGAGAATGAGCTTGCCAGCTGCATGAACTGGTCAATTTATGCCATCACAACTCACTTTTCCTGTCATTAGAGAGGTCAGAATTCTGTTCCAACCGTGCAAGGACCAAAATTCTGTGTAGAATCTACCTTGTAAGCAATGAGGGCCCCCAGCCCCAATACAGACATATACATATGTCTCCTAATGCAGGATTTTTACATTGCCTTTTCAACAAGTTATATGCAAAATGTTCAGTGCTGTCTATGATGAGGAATATACTGGACTGAGTAGTCTTGGAGTGGAAGTCAGCCTGTACGAAGGTATACATTGCATGGTCAAGAGAATCAAGTCTTACCTGAAATCTGGAAAGTGATTAGCTTCGGCATGAGATGATCCTATTTTAAATAAACCCAGTGAATTTCTGAAATGAGTTTAAGAAATGTACACATTTGATGATGAGCTGCCAAGGATGGATGGATGGGTGAACTGAAGGTCAGTCCAGGTAAAATGGTGTTGTCCTAAAAGGAGATGATCTGACTGCTCTACAGATGGGGGGGCTACCTCTGCTTAAGGAAGAGAATTGGAGTATGGGGGCTAAGCAGGTGACATCTATGAACAGGAGGGCCTTTCAGCATTTGCAGTTGTATTGTCAGATGGAAAAACCAGAGGAAAACAGGGCTGTGATCACTGTGATACAGACATGCCCAAGTAATGTCATGTATGGATAACTGGACCATAGGACGTTGATCTGAAGCACAGAGAGACCCCAAATAGCAGGACTGGCTATTGCAGTATTACTTTCTGAGAAAGAAAGAATGAGAGAATCTTTGAAGCAAATCTGTAGGCTTGGCATGTCCACCATCTTCATTCATTCCTGAGAAGTCCGGAATCAAGTGGATCCACCCAGCTCATCTGGGGAATGAAGATATTCAGAATCACTGTAGCATTGCTTCAAAGAATACCTCATAACTGGTTGCAGCTTTAAAAAGGAACAGCAGCACCAAGTTGCATGATGGCCAATGCTGCTATCTGAAGCTGCTCTGATATGCCTGTGACTACTGCCTGGTTAGTGGGTTGGGAAACAGGTCAACAAGGGAAGGGAGCAAACAGCTCTCTTTTTTTTCTTCAGAGGCACAGAAGATGTTCACGTGAGGAAGCCCTTAACAAGAATTTTAACTTGTGGGGAAGACGTGAGGAAGCCCCTGACAAGAATTTTAATTTTAACTAAAACTTGTTCTACGCAGAACTGCCTTTGAAAATGACTCAGAAACTTCAGTGGAAGCAAAATCCAGGAGTCTTTTTGGTATGAAACTAAGCTTCATGCTTCATGATAGTATTCCCAGAGCTTCATTAGCTCCCAGTTATAGTTTCTATGTACAACTCAAAGAAGTAGCCTTGAATACAATAGGGAAATGTTTTGTTTCAAATTAAAATTAGGTTTTAATCAGAATATACCCAAATTTGCAAAATTCTAGTGTGGAAGGATGAGAAACTGACAGATTTGCCCTTATCTAGTCCACAAACAACATAAATTAATTGTGTGAAACCTAAGAGTAAATGCCTTCTTACATCTGAGCCCTTCCTCATACATTAAGATAATCAGCTAAGGCCCTAAAATCAAAACAAGAAGGCACTAATCTAGGCATTCTTAATCTGGAGTCCATGATCCTTAGAAAGTCTATAGATGGGCATTGGGGAGGTCCATGACAAGCGCACATACACACACATTATTTCTTCCATTCTGTTTCTTTCCTGATAATCTGAAAATTGTGTTTAAATTAATTTGTCTAGAAAGGAGGACCCTAGCTTTCAGCAGATTGTCAGGGTGCTCCATAAACTGGAAGGGGTTAAGAATAACTGCATTAATAACTGCACTAGTGACAGAATGAAGAACAGTGGGGAGGAAGACCAGAAATCTACAGAGATGCACATCAAAAATTGTACTGCACCCCACACATGTCTAAATTAGTTCTTCCTCAGGGACATTCTTGCACAATCAGTTTCAAACCTGAGTCTTTTCACAATGTTGCAGAATACTTGTTGTTAACAATCAAGGAGTGAAATTAGTTTCTTAGATGTCAGTGAGGAAGAACTCAGTGCAAAACATTTTGGATTTAATTTAAAAAAAACATAATATGTAATTAGATGTTTCCCATCTTTCTTTTTCTCCAAAAAAATGAAAAAGTCTTCAGTGGCTGTCTGAAAAATCATGTAACCTCTCTTGTCCATTTTAAATAGCTAGCTAAAAACATTTTATCTCAGAAGATGTTCCAAAACCTGAGCTGTGTACTGCTTTAATTCTGTACTTTATAAAATTTTAGTTTGTTCATTGGGCTGACTCTGTCTGCATTATTGCTTGAAATATTGTTATGCCAATTCTCATTTTACGTATCTAATTTGAGTACTTGAAAGACAAAAAGCAAGTTAAAAAATAGCCAGTGAATATCAATCAGTTCATAGAGAACGCAATAGCGAATGTGTCAACAAGGGAATCAACTTGAAATAAATGAGATGATATTGCTAGAGAGAACTATTTCAACCTTGTCCAAGGCTGTCATAGCATAAGAGGATATTTAAACTGTTTAAACTATCTCATTGCAGGTGTTCATTCTATGTTTACTTCATAGTTTTCCAACATTTTGTAAGTGAAATCCTGTGAGTCCTTAGACAGCATCTCAGAGGCCTTAGAACACTGGTGCTGCTGGCTCTACTATATAGGCGTGAAATGGCCACCTCAGGCAGCAAATTCAATGTGCCATGAAAGGGCAACAGCTGGTTATCTAACACATCCCTTTTGTATTTTTAGTAATGGGGGAGGGATGGAGAGAAGGAGGCATTTGTCTGCTTATTATGTCAAAATAACTTGGTCAGCTTTGGGTACTATGACCTTTATATGGTTGGGTGAAATGTACCATCTGCTGCTCTGCCTTGGGCAGCAAAATGTTCTGGGCCACTTCTGTGGAATACTGTAGAGAAGATCCACCCAGAGAGAAGGAAGCCCTTTCCTTCATCCATAACATAAACCTCCAACAGTGTAGCTGCTCTAACTGCAGTAAGGGCAAAATTGGAACATGTTTTATCTATTTTATTTTATTTTATTTATTAATTTACAGTGTGTCCTCCATATAAGTGGAGATTCCATTCCAGGAACTCTTGCGAATAGTGGAATTCACAAATTCTAGCATCTCATTATATTCACAATGCTGCAGCATGTTCACTCACACGCTCGTACCTATTTTAGGTATAGGGATGCAATCCTTCTCATGAACTAGAGATCATACAAGCGAAGGTCACAGATGAGGGGGGCCTACTATATATCCTACCTTTCTCTAAGTACAGAACATAGACTACATGCTTTAGATCAGTGGTTCTCAACCTGTGGGTCCCCAGATGTTCATGGACTTCAGCTCCCAGAAGCCCTGAGCATTGACCATAGTGGCTGGGGCTTCTGGGAGCTGAAGTCCACAAACATCTGGGGACCCACAGGTTGAGAACCACTGCTTTAGATGTATCAGAAGCAGATGAAGAATGCCACTCCTTTCTTTTCCCAATGCTCCCAGAACAAGGGGGACTCTGCCAGTTCTTGAGCTAACATAGCTATTTTCCTTTTCCTTGGAACCAAGAGGAGGGGAAATAAAGACATTTTAAGAGACAAACTGGTGAGAAAAAAAGTTGTGGGTTTTTAAGGGCACAAACAGCCACCCTAATCCTCTTTCCAGGCCCATGTGATCCCAGCAGGGCTTCAGCAAAGATTCTACCATGCATTCTTTGTCTACTGCCCCACAGGATTATTCTGTCAATGTCTAATTAACATTATTACTGCCCACTTTGCTTTAATAAACCATTGGATTTTTCTGAGTGTCTTAAAGCTGGAAATGAAGGAAGCTTTGAGTCAATGTTTAAGTCAGGAGGAAAGAAATGCTTGAAGAAAAAGAGAACTAAAGACAGAAAACAGAGACAGACAGACATCCTGGATTTGCCTTCTACTGGTCTGAAAGAAGGAAGGAAGGAAGGAAGGAACAGACAGACAGACAGACAGACAGACAAAGAAATATAGGTCGGTCTGAAGGGGAAAGCCCTACCATTAGTTCATGCTTATTGTCATCAGGACTGTAGCACAGCTAATATCCCATACAAATGACTTTCCAAATGTTAAATATAACCAGCGTGATAGCTTAATTTTCCACAAACAGTGCACATGTCAGTGGTCTTATCTATGGTTTGTTCACACTGGGCTTCCATTGCACTGTTCTTGCAGGTGCCATCTTCATTTCAAGCTCAGCGTGGCAGTGGTGGGACACATGGTCTTGCACAAGCTCAGTTACAATACAGGGAATGAGAAAAAACCACTCATCATTCATGAATGCATGCATGCAGTGAGACTGATGGCTTGGCTGACCCCTGAAATTGTTATAGGTTCAACTAATCCATCAAAGCTATCATTAGATAGACCATATTTATTTTAATGACTGTACAGGGCATTTCAGCTTCCGCAGTAGTGCGATGATATCTGTGCGTTGAACATTCTTGCCATCATTATAAGAAGCATTTTATTTATTTTCCCCCAAACTAGTGGACTACAAAATGTGCATGTTCAGCAACCCTCCTGCCCCTCCTCCTTTCCCCCATTTTTGGAAAGAGTTGAAGGAGAAATAAGCTAACTACTATATGTGACCATTAGACATAAAAAAGAGAGACGGAAAAGCGTACAGAGCTGGGGCCCTAGGGCAGTGTTATCTCTGCCTGGAAAGGAGAAAAGAAACAACAAATCAATTTCATCAAATGAGTGTCTTCAAGGAGAAACTGAACAAACTATCAAAAAATAAAGAGAGAGAAAGCAAATATTAGTAGTTCCAGTGGTTTGATATATCACATACACTGACAACTCTGATTGAGGGGAATGAATAAGTCCACCTGTAGTAGTAAACTCTGTCAACAATATATACGAAATATTTATGAAGCAAATTCTGTAATGTTAACTTCTGATCCCATCAACTTCAGTTTCTCTTATTGAAAGACCAGTACAATCACTTATAATCTGCAGTCCTTAACTAATTCTAAATTAATGCAGGCTCCCAACAGGCCTTCAGAGAGTCAATGAGAAGCTGAAATGGTGCCAATCTGCCTGGCTTGCTGCCTTCACTAACCTTCTAAATAACCCTGTTTTTCATCTATGAGTATTATCATAAAAATGGATAGGGGAAAATAACAATCTGTTATTTTAAGTATGAAAATATTACATGGTTGTTGGCATCTGATTTGCACCCTTGACACCACCAGTAAGATACTTTTTTACCCCACATTTCTATTTTCATCTTTTTTTCCTACTTCAAGCTTAAAAATGCAGTGGGTGGGATCCCAGTTTAGCATGTGCGACTGGACTGTCAAAAGCACACCCATCCCCTTTTTGCCACAGCAGCTCCTCCAGTTCTTCAATTCACTTGTGTAAAGTGCTCATGAAAGGAGAGATATCCAGTTTTCACCGATACCACACACACACACACACACACACACACACAACAATAGTAAGCCTCTGGCCATTTCTGCACTACACTGTAACAGTGCTATTATTTCACTTTCAACATCCTGTGGAATTCTGGGGTTTGTAGTTTACCGAGGCCAAAGAGCTCTCTGGCTGAGAATTCTAAAGGCCCCTCCCTAAACTGCAAGCCCCGGCATTCCATAGGATGTTAAAAGTGGCATAATAGTACTATAACAGCCTAGTGCGGAAACGGCCTCTGTGTTGTATCCAAAGTTCTTCTTTTGGGTTATTTGGTCTTCAGAAACATATTTTTAGGGTCTGTGAGATCTGTGATGAGGAGAAAGCAAATTGGACACCCTATTTTGTGAGAGCAGAAATGCTATCCCTGCATGCAACTTGTGGTTCAGGATCATAGCACTAGATGCAAATCATGGGCCAGGTTTTCTCAAATTATGGAGATTAGGAAAGAACAGGTTCCTATCTCCTCCTGCCTCTGTAGCTGCCTGCTCCACCACAAGGGGGAGCAAATCTGTGTCATGTTTGATAGATGCACAGTTTTTTCAAGCGCAGGCCTGGTCCATTCCATTTCTGGCATAGTCTGCAGGGTTTTTTTTTTTTAAAAAAATGTCTGCACAGAAAATCATACAGATCTTTGTATACAGTGTCCCTTCATATATGGATTTCTTATGAGAAATTTTCCTTAATATATGGCTTTTATGTACCCTAATGTAGGTATTTCTGTATGTTATTTTCCTCATTCTGATGCATTGTATTTGAGGAATGCAAAAACCAAAGGATGATTACATTCCTCTTTTCATATTGGCTTGGGATAGATCTGGAACATCCCAGGCCCTGACATTTCAGAACCAAAACTTGAGTGGTTCATCACTTGGCAATGCAATCACTGTAGTCCATACTTTGGAAAGCCTGAAGTTGGTCAGTTCATATTGAGGTGATATTGAAATAGATTCCTCCCTCACCCTCTTCCTCCAGCCCCCTTGAATCTCCCCATATGCTATCCCACACTGCTGGTGGGGATCTTTCTCTACTTCTGGAGGGAATTTGGGGAAAATGTACAGCTTGCTGCATGTGGAGGGATAAGAAATTTTTCTACTGTTCTACTAAGCTAACTTTTTTGATCATCCAGGACTTTAATTTCATTTGTAAGATGAATCTTTTTGAGAACCAACAGATCAGTAAGGAACTGCATCCTCAGCTTACGCAGCTGTACCTGTTTAACATGATCCGGAAGAACTTTGATGGGACTGAATAGGATCCCAGCTTTAGAGCAATTCTGCCAAAGAGCCAAACCATTCCAGTCAATGGAAATTTTAAAAAGGGGTCATTATTGAATCATAGTTTGTGAGTTTCATACTTGTCAACCAATTATGTGTCATCAGTTCTATATCAATGCTTCTGATCTGGTTTTTTGATGAAGGTAATTGCTGTGGTTCTGTTTTGCTGCTGTTGGAGCCCACAGGCTAGAAAGCCTAATATGTTTAATTTGATTTTCCACATTTCTGTGTAATCATAAAAATGTGCAGTCTGTTGAATGCTCTTTCCCTTTCACTTTCCAGAAATAAACCTTTTCCTTCTTTACAGTCTGAATAAAACCCTGAGGAAAAGACATCTGAACCCAAATTTTAATATAAACTGAGCAAGTAGTCCTGTGGATAATTGAAGATAGGCATAAAGAGATGCTAACATTGTTTCTCAGCCAATGCTTCTGAAGAACAGGATACCTGTTTCCCCATACAGCAATGCATGAGAAAAACTTCTCTTTACATGCTTTTGTTCTGCACTAAGAGCAGTATATTATGTCCCACAGAGTACAAGGGGAGCCACTCAGAAGCAAGCTAACCTCTGTCTCCACAGACACGGAACTCAACAGATAAAGCCTTCATGGCCATTAATCTCTGTAATTCCACCTTATGTAAAGCCATAAGCTGCTGTAATATATGTAGGAATTTTGATCTGGGTTTCATTTGAGGACTGCCTCATTTCAACACCAGTTGGGCAACAAAAGCCCTTTTTCTCATTGTTTTTGGGTACCAATTCATGCTTTTCTTATAGAGATCTAAAGATCTTGGGCAGGCAGCCTAGAAACCATTGCTAAGATCCAGTGGCATAGGGACGGGGGGGAGATGAGGGTGGCGTGCCCCCAGCAGCAATTTTTGAGGGGTGCCGCAGCCACCGCCACTCCTTGCCTGCCCCCCATGTGCCTTAGCCCCACCCTGCATGATGTGGCCATGCACCCATATGACTTGGCCAAGACCCCCCCATGATGTAGCCACACCCCCATGCAAAATAGCCACACCCCTGCCCCTCCACCCACCCCCACCCCCACACTCCCTCTGCACACTCCAAGCTACACCACTGCTAAGATCCAAGATATAGATTCTATAATTGAATTTTGGGCAATATATATTCAGTTTTGCTGTTTGATTACAAAGCAAAAAGTTGAGGATTGGCAGTTGAGTGGGCCATGGGGGATGGGTGTATAACTTCATCTGACATGCAAATGAGATGGCAATATCCTGAGATGGAGAAATGGACTGTGCCACTTGAGTCTGTAAATGCAGATTCATTGGTGCGTGATCCCTTGTGGTGGTAGTGTTTGTTTACTTGTAACTAGAGAACTAACATAGCAGCAGAGGATTGGCCTGGGATTTTTCTTCCTTATGTGCTTCCACTTTTCATCTTACTGAGAGTTATTTTTTCATCATGGACAGTATTCAAAAGTCTTAATTTGTAATTTGAAGTGATACTACAGAGCATCACCTTAGTCTCTCCAGTGGTGTGGAGTTGGAGTCCTGGTTCTTTATGATTAGTAACAGAATGTCATCTTCCTTTGCAGCCCCTCTCAGGATGAGAGTAGCTGTATTCCTCACAGTTGGGTAACAAGAGATGAGGGCAATTTTGCTAAGAACAATATATTTTAAGATGGCTTGGTCTTGAATGGGTTTTTATGAAAGAATTGTGAAGGTGACAGTCAGAAAATGACCATAAGGCATAAACGATATAGACCCATATTGAAGAAAACAGTTTGCTTAGTAAATGTTGCAATGATTTCAAGTTAAGTTAAACATGCGCAAAACATTTGGAGCCATGTTCCTAAACATCTTGGTATGTTCTGCTGATAAGATATCAGCCAGAACAGTGGAATAGGATATAAAAAATAAGTTGGATGTATGTAGTTTGGAAACAGTGCTTGCTCTTTTTTGGTGAGTTTGTATATATGCCTTTTGTTGTTCAGTTGCTGCCACTGCATGTTTTTGTAAGAATCTTATATGAAGTTGGTTTTATTACTTGTTTGGGGTAGAACCCTGAGCTACCAAGCCAGCATCCATATGGCACTGTGTCATTAAATAATACTGCTGAGATCAATCTGTGTTCAAATTCCATTCATGAACCTCAAACTGTTAAAAAAAATCTCCTTCTCCTGCATCTTGTGGACATGAAAGCAGTTAGAGCTAGTTTATTAATACAAATCAACATAGCTCCTTGACTTTTTATTATTATTGTGTTTTTTTAATAGGGCTGTGAAATTGTTACGATAAATGCCTACACTTAGGAGGTGACTCCATACACAAGGTACCTACTACTAGGCTGTGGAATGCCTTCCTAAAAGAAGCTCAGTCAGTTTCCTCTCTGCCCTCTCTCCACTGGCAGGCAAAGACCTTTTTGTTCAAACAGGCCTTCAGCCTTTAAATGGTTAGGGTAGAAGGATGTACAATGGGTGTTCTATTTTTTACATGGAACAAATACTTAGTTTGCTTTTGACTATTTTTAAGTTAAAATGTTTTAACTGGGTTGATTTTTTAATGCTTTTTAAAACTTTTACACCATATTTTGTTTCATTTATTTTGTTTTAACCTACAGTGTAAGCTGAGCCTATATGGGAAGAAGGTCAGCATTTAAATCAAATAAATAAATATACTTCAAAATGTGCCCCATTGTTACCTTGTTTACTGGGGGTCCCGGGAGGGACTCCAAAATGTGCTCAACTAAAGATGGGGAAAATTAGCTCAAAGCCCTGCTTTAGCATTACGAGAGGCAGGGTAACTTAGCAGGATCTTGTAACCCAATGTCTACAGGGTCACGCCAAGGCAAGAAGCAGACTGGTTTGAAAATAAATGAGATTTTTATTAAATACAGACAAACAGTGTATGCAACACATTCACACAAATAGCTAAAGAAAATAAAGGTTGGAGTGGTATAGAGGGATTTTAAGAGGGATGGTGGAATTGGGTGATACGACACCAGTCCTGAAGCCTGAGTTCATTGGTCTGGAGTCTCAGTACGTGGGACTGAGGGGACAGCTCACCAAACAAAGTGGCAGCAAGGCTGGATGGAAGTCCGGAGCGATCTGAGGTTGCTGCAGTCTCAGCTACTGGAGCTGAGGGGAAGGCTCGCCCAGCAAAGCAGCAGCAAGGCGGTCTGGAACTCAGGAGCGATCTGAGGAAGGTCTCAGAATCAGGGGTTTTTATAGGGAGAAGTGTGACTGCAGGCTATGCCTTACTCAGGGACAACAGTGAGTTTTGGGTGCGAGACAATATCTCCGAAAGGTCACAATTTAGCATGATTGAGTTAAGTCTGAATTGACAAAGAGATAGACTGTATGCAAATGCTCAGTGCTTGCCATTTAAGCTTCTAGCTTGCCAAGTTACCTGCTCGGGGCAGGGAGTCCTTTGTAAACGGTGTGCATACATAATGAGGGTGTTTGCAGATAGGTCTCCTAAAGCAGTGATCTGGCTATTTCTGGCCTGTCCGTATTGTCTTGGGATATTGCAGCGTTTGATGGCCGAGCCTAGTTCTGTGCTTCTCCAGGGGCCTCACAAACACGTGGAGAGGGGTGGTAACATAAGGCCGAATTATTGATATCAAAGTGATATCTAGTGCTATCACCAGGTAAGCCTAAACTGCAGTAACACCATGACCCTACAGATCTGTGTGGACAGAGGGTTGGACACATTCATAGGAGAGATGGATTCAGATCTCAGCTCAGCCATGAAATATGCTGGCTTGCTCTGAGAAGTCAGCTCTTTCTGAGCATAACAGATTTCTCAGGATTGTTGTAAGAATGATAGGAGACCACGTGCAATTACCCTACATTTCTTGGAAGAAGATCAGGGTTTAAAGATCATGATCAGAAACCAGAGTATTTGTTGGTACCTGCAACAAACTCTTGCCGGATGGACTGCTGCTGTTCTTACTCAGGATCCCAACCACCCCATTCCTTGGCCCAATTTTGTGCTGCCCCACTCACCCACACACAAAATCCAGAAGAATTTTCTAGGCCACGAAACATATGTATTCCTGTTTTTAGAGTCCCCCACCCCACCAATTTTTTTCTTTTTTCCTTTTTTTTTAGTATTTGTACAAACTTTGGGCTTTTATATGTCCTGCTGGTAGCTCCCGCTTTTCAAGAGTGGGCAACTATTGGAGGTAAGGGGATTGCACTACCATTCCAGTGGGATTTACATATAGTAGTGTAGTGGCAGCAGGAAAAAAGCCCTAGTTACATCCTCCCTTTACAAAGCACTTCCACTTTTAAAAAAACAAATTGTGCAGGGAAGATATATCTGACCCCTTTCATGTTGCTCCAGTTATAGAGCTATGATTCCACTTTGATTCCCATGAATAAATCCTGTGGAATCTTGGGGTTTGTAATCCCTAGCTGAGAATATTAAATGCCCCCCCCCAATCAGAAGATCCTAGGATTCCATAAGATGCTCATGTGACAGTTAAAGTGGAATTGTAGCACTATAATCGGGTAAGTGGAATCCCAGTGCTACAGTGTGAAAGGTTCCCCTGGAATCAGAGCTAACTACTGCTTCTGGGAGACTTACAGATACATGCTGCTGCTATGATTTCATTTAATGCAGGTGTGCCTTATAAAAGGAAGGAAATGAGCTTTGTTTTCTCAGAACCAAATTTCAGTGGTAAAGTGACAACAAAGATGATGCAGACCCAGGAGGGGAGGGGAGGAGGCATGCCACCCAGGGGCTCTGTATTAACTACTCTGTTCTCATGCATAAATAGCATTATTGATGATGCTCATAACCTGAACATCCAAAGTAAAGGGAATGATCACTTATATCTCTGCTCCGACCCTGTCAGAAAACTTTTCTACTACTGTGAGGATATTCTCTTGGCTTTGGTTTATCAGATAAACCTCACAAGGTCACCCATCTTATTTTCAAGTCTGTCAGTGGTTCCAAGCCAAGATACCTATTTTGAAACCACTTAATATGCCCCTTGAGCAGAATAGCATTTTTATTTCCGCTTTTAAAAAAAAGCTGAAAGGTCAAAATACATTTCAAGTTTCATTTGGGAATGAACATTGGTTTTGTTGGAAAATAAAACTAAAATAACTAAATTGCATATGATGACCCTGCTGTCCCTTTATACATTTACAAGCTGAGTTCATGGCTCTGTTCCCAATTCTTCCTTTTCTATGTTTCTGTATATGAAAATCTGATACTGTTCTGAAAAAATTTTTCTGAAGACAAGCAGGCGTATTACTAAAACATGAGTTGTCTCTAAGGCCTAGTTCTTAGCAGGATGACAGACCAGTGGCTGAGCTCAGATGGAGGGTGTAATACCCTTGAGTTAATATACCTCCCTGTAACAGCAACAGATCTTCCACAAAGGAGATTTGATTTTGGAAATGAAGATTCTAGCTAGTCTTCTCACTGATATGTAAGTCTTCCATAGTCATAGCTTTGTCAGGAGGTTGTTTTAGAAGCATTCACTCATGTGAACCCCACCTGAAGCTTGAAAGCACACAAGCTACATACATGTCTTTAAGAACATAGAGAACTATGACATGTAAGGTCTGCCTGGCCTAACAAGGCTTTCTAGAATAGGCTTAGACTACAACATCATTCACTTATTAATTACACAAGAGGAGCTCCACAGGACAATGGGGAGCTGTTGTCAAGTCCACACAGCTTCCTCACTCTGTCCTGACATCCCTACAAGAAGATCAGCCTGAGTTCAGAGACCTCTTTAAGTATAGGCTTTACTTCTGTAGACTCACAACGAACACGCCAATATTGGCAGTGGGTGAGGGAACAGTGCTATGTTGCAGGTAGATTTAGAAGTCAAGACTTGCTTTCCTTTGAACCTGTGAACCATCCTTCATGTGATTAGCATAAGGGTGTATGGATATATAATATTTATGTCTGCCTCATAATTGGGTCATTCTGAGCCAAAATAGAGTTGAACCAGAAGAATCTGCTGACAGTTCAATGACCAGATTCTTCTGCAGAGTTTTTGAATATGGACCAGAATTCTATTGGAGTCTTAACGCATTCGTAGGTGAACTTACTGGAACTGTGGGAATGACAATTAGGCAGTTCTGTTACATCTGTATCCAGCAGAGGGCTGCTGTTACATTACTATGTAACTGAGCTGGCAAAATGACTGATGCCCAGTGGGACCAACGCACTACAGAATGTGTATCATATCATTCACAACATACATCACATCAGTTGCAATGTGCATCAACACACCAATACACATTGGGCATTCTTTCTGGTGTCTTGTTACGCATCTTCACAATTCAGTAAATGGATATCTTAGTGCCTTTGCTATGTAGCCAGGATGTACATAAAGTTACATATAGGTTTCTGGTAGTGGTATGTAACTGTGGCTCTCCAGACGTTTTTGAGCTGCAAATTTCTTCAGCCTTAGAAGACATAGCCAATGGAAAAGAATGATGAGTGCTGCAGTCCCAAAATATCTGCAGGGCCACAGTTGCTCATTCCTATTTTAGAAGGATGCCTTCCTCTAGTTGAATACCAAAATACCAAGATTTCTGCTTATCAGGACTTCACAGTTTACTGATGAGCTAAAACTTTTGTCAATTTGAAATGGATAAGCCAATGTATAACAAGTATTTGGCATAACAAGACCAAATACAGAAGGTTGGGTTAAATAAGGGCCAACTTACTTGACCTATAACTCATTTAATCTGTGTTGAACTTGGAAAGGAGCAAGAGTGGGGAGCAACCTGATGTGGGCCCAGCTGAGATCAGGTGCCAACATCTTCAACCTTCCCTTGGTGAAACACCTAAGTCCTGAGAGCCATCCAAAAATTGGGTTGCTCCCTGATGGCCATTTCCTGTAAGGTAAACCCAGGGTATTCCCACTCAAGTCCCAAGACTTGGGTGGGACACCAAGTCCCAAGAAGTGAAAGCAAACCCCCAGATCAGATTCAAGGATAGACTCCTTCCCCACCACATTCTGGGTCTCAGGACCTGAAGAGGCCATTCCAGAGCCCTACCCTTCACCAAAAGATGTTCCATGGTGTTTGCAGGACTCACATATTCCTCTGCTACCTGCCATGGACAAAGGATAAGCCTCTGCTTTGTTCCATTACTCCACCAGACAAGCCAATAGGGCACTCCCCGCCCCCCTCCATTGCAAGTCTCCCAGGAAGATCATATTTTCTTCTTCCAATAAGTGAATGCCATCAGTCCTATAGAGCTCTGGCTTAGGGAAAGACTGGGAAAAGACTATAATGCAATGTGGAAGAAAGTGGCACAACTCTCCTCCATGCTTTGTACATTAAGGGACTGGATGAGAGTATACAAATTGAAACTTAATCCAGACAAGACAAAGGTACTGCTGGTCAGTTGAAATGCAGAAAAGCCTAGCCCACCTAAGGAACCTAACAGAGGCTTATGATTAGGCCCAGTTAGAGGAAATGGGATCAGGCCCAGTGCAACCTAATCATGAATGGGAGCCAACTGAGGCCTATGAACTGTTCATCTGGGACCTATTGACTATACTGCCCCCAGAGTCTGACCATGTGACTGATTACTGGCCTAGCAAACCTCTGGAAACCCCACTTCTTCCTGAAGGAGACGTGGCCAAACACTGCGCCTCCCCCAGGCTCTCCTGGTAACCAAAAGTACCTCATCATTGTGCACTCCCCAACCCCCCCAGATAAGCACCTTCTACAACCCAGCTATGAGCTGAAACCCTACTCCACACATCTTGGACCTGATTGAGCCAAATCACACAAATCACAAAAATGAAACTGAAATAAAACTAATGGAATTAAACTTAGCAAAAACAAGCAAAATTATTAAGAAGAAAGCTGGGGAGACCAAATCACACCATAGTACCAATCAATCTGATACTATCATGCAACCAGGTCCCACCGCAAACCACTGTGTTCAGCACTTGCTGCTTGGTATCACAAATCAAAGATCCAAAGAAGCATGTGAAGAAGTGGCCAGACCTTAAATAGCCTCTGGGTCCACCTCATCATGTGCAGTGTCCAGGCACTTTGTGCTTCCCGTGACAATCTCTGTCCTTCCAATGAGGGTAGTGATATCCAATTGAGTTATAAACCTAGATTACATTTTCCTCAGCATCTCCAAAATAATAGTTGTACTGAAATTTTGATGATGTGTAAATTTATTCTGCATTTTCCTTAATGAATTAATTTAAAAGCAAATAACTGGGATATGGAAACAGTCTGGATTATGCAAGTACACATATGGTGAAATGTCAGTTGCCATATCTGTAATCTCTTGGATGCCTTCAAGGTTCTTTAGATGTTTTGCCTGAGGAGGATCCTCCAAATTTGCTTTGAAGCTCACTTCAGACAAAATTTCAAAGGTATTTCTATTACTTTTTCATGCCTACAATTCATCTCCATACAGAACAGCACAGAGTGTAATGTATGTGAGCTGAAATCAATCAAGAAATCGCTGTCCATGGTGCTGACCATTTCTTGTTTTGTCTTTTGCACAAAATTGTTACAGCAGTGGTTCATAATCTTTTCTTTCCAAGGACCCCCTTTAAATATAATTTGTTGTTGGGGCTCCCCTCCCAGACTTAACATTTAAATATTAAAATATTTATTCATTTATTAAAGGCTTCTTGAGTCTAAGATTCAAATCTCTGCTTGAACACTGGGTGACCTTGGGCACATCACTTTCTCTCAGCCTCAGAGGAAGGCAAAGGCATACCCACCTCTGAACAAATCTTGCCAAAAAAAACTTGTGATAGGTTTACCTTAGGGTTGCTGTAAATCAGAAGTGACTTGAAGGCACATGACAACAAAGTGCTGCTGTCAGGGGAGGTCCTTTCTAGCTATCATGTCTCTCCCCTTTGAAAACTGACTTAGAGAGACTGTAAGACAAACCTATCATAGAGGTTTTCTTGGTAATATGTGTTCAGCAGGCAGCGCTTTGCAGACCCCTTGTGAGGATCCCCAGTGGTTCATGGACCCCAGTTTAAGGACCACTGTCTTAGAGGATAACATGCAAAATAAAAGAAATACACAAAAGCTGGAGCCTTACAAGTAACCACCTCTCTTCACAACACAGAAAATGTTGCCTGCAGTGGAATATTTTTCTTTCACTTTTAAGTGCCTTGAAGTCTGTTTTCTGCCATTCTGATGGACATGAAGGATTCCATCACCAGAGTTTAGGGACATTCAGTTTTTCTCTGCCAATCTTTCCTTCATTTTCCTTACAAATAGAGGAAATCTGAGAATTCAGTGTGAGTTTCAAACATGATTACTGTGAAGGTCTTCTAGACATGCTCAATTTTAGAGTCCACAGAAGTACATTTCAGTTCGACATAGTTGGTCTATGATTCTCTTACCACCTCTCATGACTTTGGTACTAGCTAATATTTTGAAGAGTGTGTGGAAACCGCTCCCCACAACCACATGAAGCCCTCAGAAGACTTTACCATAGTTCATCATAGATGACCATGCCCCTTCCAAATTCCTCTTTGTGTGTGTGTGTGTGTGTGTGTGTGTGTGTGAGAGAGAGAGAGAGAGAGAGAGAGAGAAAATGAAAATGGAGAATATTGTATGTGTATTTAGGGGAAGGATATGCCAGCTTTGACTGCATACTCCGCTAGCCTGTGTCCACTATTTACCCTGGATATGTCCACCATCATATGGCTTTAACCTCCTCTCCATCTTACTGCTGCATGATTCCCACTCAAAGAAAAAATGGCTATTTATCATAGAATTATAAACCAACCCTCAGAGTCTTCACAATCAGAGACAAGACATCACTGAACACCACTTATAGCAAACCAATCTGCCTCATTTTGTTGGAAACAAAATCTTGGGCAAGATCAAAGGTTGAAAAGAGCCTACAATTCCCACATTAGTTGGAGGGTTCTGGGAGTTATAATACTAAAAAGTAATATTTTCAAGGTCAAGACCTAATTCAGCCTCTCATCTGATCCAGCAGGGTTCCTGTGAACTTATGTCTTAAGCACCACACAATGACAAATGCCTTCTTTTCAGTAAAATTGCAAATATGACACAGATAAAACCAATTACATAAGGTCATCCATTTATCCAAATAAATGAATATAATAGCAATTAATTTAGAAAGTATAATTTGTATCAATAACAAATGGCTCCTAGGACACTACGTCTGCTGTGTTTTCTCTTCCCCTTGATTTGTTGATTGTTCTCCTTCTAGCGTACAAGAGGGAATGTCCCAATCTCTTATCCTCCACAAATGAACTGATGGCTTATGAGCTTTGAAGCTATACTGTGTTCTTGATTGCCTGGATCTCAGTAAGATGCTTTTAAGTTATAATGACTGTACACTTCAGCACAGCACAGGAAACAAGAGAAGATTTTTAAAAAAATGTTATCCAACATTAGTTTTGGAAAACATTCAAGGGACAGGTTATTAATGCTATTTCAACTGGGAAAACATGGTAGTAATTGCAAAATTGGGAGTGGATTTTGTAAACCCTAAACATTTAGGAAATGGCCCTGCAAATAAACACCAGACTGTGACCTTGGCCACGTTTGCCATTGGCCCAACATAGAGTAGGACAGCAGGACTGTTCTTACTCAGGAGAAGAGAGGAAAGCTTGGAGATTTAAATATTTTGGACTACAACTTGTAGAAATCTCCAGCCAGCATCTGGACTTGCTGACTGTAGGGTTCTGGGAGTTATAATCCAATGGGTAAATTTCCATGCTCTAGGAGAGAGTTTGCAGATCTTGAGAAGTGGCCTGATCAGATGCTGAAAAAAAAAAAGCTTTATAATGAGTTCTAGCTCAGGGCAGCTTTCATTGCCGGACAGTTTCTGTGACATTAACAATTAAAACATACAAGCAAGCATGATCCGCAATCAATTATGCTTTATTAATGGTTTTTTAACAAGTGCCACAATCCAGCTATCATCGGACTGTTGCTCTACAGAGCTGTGACAAAAAATCAAGCTAATAGTGTGATGCAATTTGCTGCAGCTTCTGCTTGCTTGCAAAACACTTGCTCTGTTAATTGTGATTTCACACACCACTGACCACCGCGGCCTAAAGGTAACATTTATGCAGTGGAACAGTTTCCATTCAGCAGTGCCTCAGTATATGTCCTAAATTTTAAAACAGTTAATTCTCTAAAGCCCTGCAGATTAAGAAAACAATCAGCTTTCAAAAACTTTCACTCTTTGATTAAGGGAGATATACGATATTCCTACATGTGGAAATTAAGCCCAGTGGATTCACTGTGGCCTCACTTTTAAGCCGAGGATTGCATGGCACTGCTTTTCGTGTGGAGGAAGATTCACCTTCATCCCCATCCACAGAAGATTTAAACTGATGGGAGTTGCAGTGCAACAACATCCGTTGGGTCACACAGTTCCCACAACTTCTGTAACCACTACATCAAACTGGGTTCACGACCTAATTATCCTGGCCTTTTAACAGATAGGGTAGAGAGATGATCTATCCATATACAATTATAGAATAAATAAGCAAATAATTCATAACATCTTCAGCATCAGTTTATGGCACCCATGTTCCTGGACAGGTGAATATATTGTTTTCTTTAGGAGCTATCCAAGGTGCTGGACCTATTTGGGAGATTGCCTCAGCATTTCTGGCAGCTCCTTTAAAGTGTAGAGTGGATTCACCACCCCACCAATATCAAAGCCTCCAGATACCGCTGCATTGCTTCCAAGTCATGAATTATAAGGAATGCTATGATATCTCCCTTCAAGCACAGCACTGCCTACTCTGGGTAAAGAATTCCTGGCTCATTTCATAACAGGAAGAGGGGGGTTTTAGCACCTGGTTTTACAGCACATTTATGTTTTCATTTATTTTTATTGGGTTTTGTGGCTCTGTGACTACCTTCTTTGAATTGGGAATTCATGTTAAATACTTTTAGCATACTGGCAGCTTACAAAAAAGACCATCAGAGGTATAAATCACAGCCTTTGTCTGCCGAAGGATTCAATATAACTGTGACCTTTCCCAGTCATTGCTTGTAGGTCCTTTGCATACAAAAGTGACAACCTATGTACATCAGAAGCATACAACATTTTCAACGGTGAAGCCCATTTCAGATATGGGCTGGGGGAGGCCTGCACACACACACACAAGCGTTGACACTGTTCTCCACACACATTCATCTCAGAACGCTCCCATGTTCTAGCAATCATGACTGAGACCATTGTTTCTAGGAGCAGATAAACAACCACCTTGGAAGGCAAGGATCTGCATTCCCTGCCTCCACAGCCCGGTTACAAGGAAAGAAAATGAGTAGAGTCTCCTTGGCTACATGGGTAGGAGTGGGACAATGGAAGAAGCCAAAGATTGCATGAGGCCCCAAAGCCACAGGCTGCCCATCTCAAATCTACACAAAGCCTATGGCAGCAATAATTGTTGCTTCATTGTTACACCTCATTACACCTCACTGAGATGTTCAGTTTGCTAATTAATCAAAGTGAAGAACCATTCCATTCATTTCAATAACACTTATCAGAATGGATTGGCGCTCGTTTTGGATTGACCCTCTGGAGTGCCGTTCCTAAATTCTTATTCACATCAGGGGTGGGTAACTGATTGGGAACCAAGGACCAATTTTCCTCCCAGACCCTCTGGGGTGCAGCCTCCCCCCTGGCCCCAGCAAACCCAAATATCTCCCCTTTTCTCTGCAGTCTTTCTCAAAATGGCAACAAGAATGGACATTGCATCATTTCCTGTAGCCATTTTGCAAGGAACTGCACAGGACAAAAGAGGTATTTGGGGGTAGTATAAGATTCTGGGGGTGTGATCTGCATGTTTTCACATTTGGGAGGCATTTGCTTGGTAAGGGGGCAAAAATTGCTTGTAAAAGATCATTCTGATTTATAAAAAAAATGGAAGACATTGAAGGGCTTTGGAGGACTGATGAGAGGTTTCGGGGCCACATGCAACACACAGGCCGTACTATGTTCTCCCCAGTCTACACACACAAGGCATTTTGTAGTAAGTAGTTTCTGCATTCAGTGTGCCAAAATCCAAGTGATCTAATGTAGGATGAGTAAAGGGGAAAAGGAGGAGCCCTCCTCCTTTTGCTATGCTTATTTAGATGGCCTAAATCCCCTTCAGGCACCAGATCCTGACTGATCTTGGAAGCTAAGCAGAGTCAGCCCTGGTTAGTGCTTGGATTGGAGACTGTTGAGGAATACCAAGTGCTGTAGGTGATATTTCAGAGGAACGGACTGGCAAACAACCTCTGAGTATACTTTGCCTAAGAAACCCTATGAAATTCATGGGGTCACCGTAAGTTGACAGGTGAATTGAATGTGTGTGTATGTGCATGCACACACACAATCACATATTTAGCACCACTGCTATCCATTGTTAAGCAACAGCTAATAAGGCATCTCTGAGTGTGTGCAAATTGCATGTTTCTAACTTCTAAACAAATGCAGCATGTCAGCACACAATTAGAATTTCAGGGCAGAGAGCTGACTTTCAAAGGAGCTGGAAGAAAATCCAAGCAAGTTTTAGTTCCTTTCTCTCTCTTTCAAAAAATTGAGTCCTGCTCTTCTTTGACAGAATACAAGAAATGGAGGCAATATTCCAAAAAGAGTTAAATATGGGCTGTACTTCAGAACCTCCTGAAAAATATGAAACATTGTAGTGAGTTTACCCTTTGCAGTCAATATAATCAAAGTCTTTGGAAAGATCACTCCAGTCCAACAATAATATAAGGCATCATTTTGAAAATACAGAACCTCTTTTCCTTGTTTTCTTTTTTTAAAAGCTAGTTGTCACTTGAACCATTTTGTGTAGATGGGCCCCAAACTTTGGATATTAGAATTACCTGGATTCTGTTTCTGAATTGTGAGAATACAAAGGAAGAAATGCAATAGAAACATCAAGTATTATCAAACTCCCATGAGAAATCTCACCTCTAGCATGACAGCAGAATACCAAGGACATTTTACCCATCATGTCTTGTAGAATATAAAGAATGCTCTCTTTTTTTTTGTCTTAAACAAGAAAAGTGTCTTCTCATTATGTTGAGAAGACAGTGAATGAGATTTTCAGACTTGGGGAGCTTTTTGTGAAAAGATACTTCTTATCCCTCCCCCGCCCCCCCAAAAAAGAATAACTTCACTTTTTGTGTGTGTTGAAAACAGACTTCTTGCACAAAAGGACAATTTTGTGAGGAAAATGGTACATATGGTGCAAAATAGACTTTTTTCTGTGCAAAAAAAAGTCACTGAGAAATGACATCCGCAGTTCTCTCCTGATTATGGGGTTCCTTGAGAGCAGGAGCTGAAGGGACTCCTTGGGGTCCTGCCACAATTGCTTGTTCGAAGGCTCCCCACAACTAAGAGTCTGCTATGAACTTCATTTCCCAGCATGCCAATTTCCATTGCCTCAGAAACAATTGGTCTGGATGCTATAAATGTCAGTTTTGGAGGCCATGTTTGGAGTCATATGCCTAACCGTAAAGGTGAATCCCCAGCAGCTTCAATATCACAAATCCAGCCTACAATATCATAACTAATGAACAGGATGCCAGTCAAGATTTTTTTTGTACAACCAAATTTTTCACAGAAAAGTCCCAAAACACAGACAGACAGACAGAGTGTCAATGCCAAAGCTCACAGGCTTCTCTGTTGTGTCGGAGTTTAGCTGCAATCCTACTTACAGCTTATGGGATGATGGATTTTTCCCAGCAACAATATATTTTTGTAACCTTTGTAATGCAAAATATTCTAAGATGGCTTGGTCTTGAATGACTAGTTAAGAGCCATTAGACTCCCAAAACATCTGCTTGGAGATGGAAACTGTTGTTAATGCTGTACTTTCAATAAGGAGAGGAACTGTCTATAGAAGCATAACATAGCTCAGTTCCATATACTCTCATTTTCCCTGCATACATGCAGAGAAATACATACACAATTATTACTATCAATGGATGTACTGGGTTTTTGCAGATAATTTGAAAACTGTGCTTATCTTCCATATACCAACCTGCCCTACTGTATGGCTCCTATCTCTGTCCAGTCGTCCTTGTCTGCCTGGGCTCTCAAGGTCTTCCTTGTAACAGCCAAATATAATGCTCACATAGGCACTGTGGGAGGAAATAGTGATGTCCTGCTGTGCCATCTCTAATTCCTCTTCACCGCCAAAGGAAACTACATCAAGCCCCATATTTTTGGATTAAAAGTTGAGAAAAATTACACCTCATGCCTGTCCTCTGTATCTGGCCATATTTGTTTATTTGCCCACAGCCTACAGTAAAATTGTACTGCTCTTTCATCCAACTGTACTGCTATACAGTAAAATTCAGCTCCTATAATATTGTCTTGCTGCTAGGGACAGTAATCATGATAGTGTTCACTTGTTAGCTCTGTGGAACAATGTGGGCTTTCTCCTGCAACATTTCACTAAGTCATGCACCTCCCCAACCTTGCAACCAAGGCTGCTTAGAGAACCAAACATGTTGTTTTTGTTTTTGCTTTTTAAAAAACTTATGGTGAGGAAGGTAATCTCAGCTTCTCCTGGGACAGAATGTAACTTGGATTGCTGCTATATATCTAACTATCTTGGCAGAGCTGTAGGGAAACCTGGCAGGTTCCATTATTGCTCTTTGAATGGTGCTATGAATATGCAATGTTCCTTGTCTGTGGAAAGGAATAGGAATAGGGCTGCAGGACAGGGGGCAGATGTTTCTGAGAGAGAGAGTTAAGTTTATTCAAGCTGTCTTTAACAAAATGAGAACACTTCAGAAATGTAATAAAAACTAAATTGCTCAAGGTTTTTCCTATAAAAATGTTTGGTGCAGGCGTGATTCCCACCCATATCTTTTTTATCTGAGAAATTGAGGGTTGTTTGTCATTTTGTCAGTTAGCCAATATCTATCTGGAGTTCGTGATTATCCGATCTTCTAGCCACCTAAGCTTCCAACAAGTGAAGCACAGTATTTCTCAAACAGGAGGGCTAACATCAGCCTTGCACTGAAATGTCCCCTAAGCATCAGAATCAAGGTAATTTAAAACAGGAGAATGAACACGTAATTTTGTACACTTTTAAGTCATTTTATTAAGATAATAAATTCCATATATACAGCATTTCACTCTGCTTGGGAGAATTATATATATAAAACATAGACATTGTGTAGGCACATATATATAGTCTTTTAAGAATCTACACATCGTCCAAAAGCATTTGGTACATCTCTCTGACTATCTGTATCACTTAACAGAAATTCATCTGTAGATATTCATTACTTATCTATCAAATAAGGAACACATCTTTTACACCCTAACACAATATCCAGAGAAGAGGAGGAGGAGAGAGCCTTTTCTCCCTTTCTCTTTCTTTCTTTCTTTCTTTCTTTCTTTCTTTCTTTCTTTCTTTCTTTCTTTTTCTGTCTGTCTGTCTGTCTGTCTGTCTGTTTTTCTCACCAGCAGACAGCCTGAGAGACAACCATAGAAGCACAACCACTAGAAACAGTTGTGGACTACTTGCCCCCTGGCTCTCTGAAGAAAGCTTTCATATTCTACTTCACTCCTCCTTATTTGTTCATTTCACTGTCTGCTTATTTGACTTCTTCTTGTTTACTTTAATAACCCAATAAGGTTAGTGGAACTGTGGACTTAGCACCCTGCCTGGATATCTAATGATCTCAGATGTTCATCAATCAGATAAGAATTTTCAGCTGGGATCTCTAGTTTTAGTTGTCTCCCAGAGTGGGTATGAATCATGTGATTTCAAGGTTACATTACATCTAGTCATCTTCTGGTTTATTTTTTTTTCCTTCTTCAGCTGCATTCTCACTTATCATTTGTTGGTAATTATATTGGTATTGTTGATACTTAATTGGCTAAATGTTCAGACACAAGTAGAACACCATTCTTCTATATAAAACCAACTATCCTAAATCTATATTTCTCTTATTCTGGACCAGTAAACATACACAGCTTCATAATATGCTGGCAATAACTCATTCCTGGGCCTTAAATTTGGAAAATATATATGGAAAATAATTTTAAGTTGGAAAATAATGTGTGGTTTAACAAGAGATGTGAACAAGATTTGTAACGTTCCTTCTCAACCAGAGAGTGCTTACTAAGAAATTGCCATTCTCCAAAAGAATTCTCACTTCCCAAACATTTTGCTTTTTGCAAAGTCAAAGGCTTTCACGTCCAGAATCCATAGGTTGCTGTGGGTTTTCCAGGCTTTGAGGCCGTGTTCTATTAGTATTTTCTCCTGACGTTTCACCTGCATCCGTGGCTGGCATTTTCAGAGGATTTTGCCAAGGTTTCTGCAATTACTGCTGGAATTACAGTCTATGCAAATATCATTGCTGGAAATGTGAAACCTTCTGAACACTGAAAGAAAATATCTTGCCCATCTTCTCTGGTCTTTGTTCAAACATTGCCTCATTTTCTGCAATGGTCATTAGTCTTTTACCAGTGAAAAGGTCTATATCAAATGAACATTCACATCTATTGAGCCATTAGTGTTGTAAAGCTGTATGAATTATATATATTCAATGCAGACTAATGATTGCTTATGTAAATTTACTGCAAACTTATCTTTTTAGTTTATTAAACTAAATTTTACACACACACACACTTTATTTCTTGGCCCTGTTGATTATTATCAAATCTTGCATGGTACAAACCACACACAATGCTTTTCAGCTGTCAGGTTTCTGTGTTCACTGATCAAAGGATGAGAAACAAGTAGTTCATATGTATCATGTGTGAACTAGCACCAATTGTTGATCCACCGAGTGGTGGAGTTGGAGGAACAAGTAATGTGTGAATGTTGTTACCGAACTTTCAGTGGAGTCAAGGATTATATTGCCACAAAGCCTATTATCCTTGTGACCTTCAAAACATGTTATCTAATTTAATGTTATGAAAGAAAGCTGTCCCACCGGAAGCAAAAAGTAGTGTATAGGTTGAGTGCTCATTTTAGTTGCCTAATTATTTGTGGGACCATTTCTTCAGTCTGTCTGAATTTGGTCTTGTGACAAGTTGGAGAGCTAGAGGGAAAACAGAGAGCACAGGTCACAGAAGGCTGACCACGTTTCCTACTGAAATTAACAACAACAGAAGAAAATGCAAAAACAAATGGCAGAAAATAAAAAGAATGGAGTTCTGGTAGTCACATAGAGACAGGGGGCGATGAGGGCGGTTCACCCCTAGCAGCAATTTTTTGAGGGCGCCCCAGCTCCTTGCTTGCCCTCCCCCATGCGCTGTGCCCTGCCCCATGTACCGTAGCCCCTGCCCCACGGACTGTAGCCATGCCCCCTCCTACCCCCTCTCCACGCACTCCAAGCTCCGCCACAGAGTTCTAACAAACAGAAAATAGAACAAGTGAAACTGAAATGAAAATAGTAGAGGAATGAAATTAACTTTTATATTCTTGTACTCTCCTATAAATCTTGCCTCTATAAATGTAAACCACAACAAATGACCAGTAGGAACTTTTGGGATGCTCTCTCATCAAACCATTTCTCAGGGAATCATTCACACCTTGTGGTTTCCTTGCCGGTTGGGTGGACCATATACCACAGGCTTCAGTCCAACTGTAAGGCTGTTATTGAAAACATTGAACTCTATCCCTCAGGCAGGTTGACACCCTGGAAAGCTCTTTTTTTTTTTTTTTGGTATAATTTTTATTGAAAGTTCGTCTCGAAAATAAAACCCCCCACACACACTTCCATACTTAAATCTTCCAATTGAATTGCTTATTTCCATTCCATTACAGACATAATTTCTATCTTACAGAGAGAAGAACAGTTACATTACTTCTCCTTTGATTTCTTATACATTTATATCCTTACCCATTCCAATACTCTTTTCTATTCTTTCTCAAAGTTCTGGATAGATTTATTTTTCAAAGAAAATGCTAACTTTTCCATCTCTATCATATCCAGAACTTTTAACTTCCATTCTTCTATATCAATATGTTTCTTTTCTTTCCAGTGCTGCGCATATGTCAACCTTGCCGCAGTTATTAGATATAATAATATCTTCTAATGACTTCTTATTTCCCTTTGTTGCCCTAGCATATTTAACAAATAAAGCTCCAGTTTCATTTCAAAATTCAGCTTACAAATCCTTTGGATTTCATCATGTACCCGCTTCCAGAATTTTTTTGCTATCTTACATGTCCACCATATATGGAAAAAAGACCCCGTCTTTTCATCACATTTCCGACAATTTGAATTCCCATTTTTAGTTATTTTTTGTATTCCTTCTGGGGTCATGTACCATCTGTAAAACATGTTATAAAAATTTTCTCTTAAATTTAAGTTTGGTGTAAATTTTATATCTATTTTCCACACTCTTTCCCAGGTTTCTAATTCAATTGAATGTCCCAATTTCTGTGCCCATCTACCTATTGTATATTTGACTACTTCTGATTCCATTGCTTTTTTCAACAATAATTTATAAAATTTAGAAATTCTTTTCTTTTGGTTATCTTTCATCAGTACATCTAATTCATTCTCTTTTCTCTCAAATCCGTATAGTTTTTGGTCCATTCTAAATCTTTCTCTGAGTTGTCTCCATGGAAACCAATTTAGTTCATGCCCTTCAGCCTTTAATTCTTCTTCTGTACACATTCTTGGTTTGTCGCCTTCCCATTTCGATAACTCTTGATATGTTAGTAAATTTCCTTGTTTTGTTGGGGCGATTTTATAAGCTTCTTGTGGTGAGACCCATACTGGTGGTTTTGTATAAAATTTTTGCTTTATTTGTGACCAAACCTTCAACAATGTCTTTCGGATGCAATGGTTTTTAAACTCTTTATTCACTGTAGATCTATCATAACACAGATATCCATGCCATCCAAATCTATCGTTTATTTCTTCTAACTCTTTAGTGGTTGTGTTTTCTAATTGAATCCAATGTTTGATCCAATATAAACAACATGTGCAGTGATAGATTTTTAATGATGGTAAGTCAAGTCCTCCTCTCTCTTTTGCATCTTTGAGTGTTTTAAATCTAATTCTTGGTTTTTTCCCTTGCCAAATAAATTTTTGTAGGGCCTTTTGCTATTCCTTAAATATCTTCTCTTTCTCTATTATTGGTAAGTTTTGAAAGAGGAACATAAACTTTGGTAATAAAGACATTTTAAAAGCATTTATCCTACCCAAGAAGGATAAATTCAGATTTTTCCATTTCTCCATATCACATTTAATTTCTTTCCATGTTCTTGAATAATTGTTTTCAAACAGTTCTTGATTCTTTTTCATCATAGTTATCCCCAGATATTTTGTTTTCTTGGTCAGTTGATATCCAGATCTTCTCTTCAATTCCACTTGCTCTTTTTTTTGTCATATTAAAAGTCATCATCATTATCTTTTCTCTATTTATCTTATAACCTGCTTTTAGTCCATATCTTTGTAAAGTTTCTATCACCACCAGAATTGATTCTTGTGGATCCTCCAAAACTATAATTACTTCATCTGCAAATGCTTTTAGTTTCAGTTCTTTTTTCCTTATTTTCAAACCTCTTATCTGTGGCTCTTCAATTATTGTTATCAGCAGAACCTCCAAAACAGCTATAAATAATAATGGTGATAGCGGGCACCCCTGTCAGTGCTCCTTTATTTATTGCAAAGCTTGCCGTGTTATCTCCATTTATAATTAACCTCGCTGATTGGTCTTGGTAAATCATCTCCATCCATCTGCAAAAATCTTCCCCCAAATCATATTCTTTCAGAACCCTTAACATAAAGTCCCAAGAAACATGATCAAAAGCTTTTTCAGCATCCAGAAAAATAAGTGCTACTTTCTTCCCTGGGTTTTTGTTATAAAATTCAATCAAATCTATGATTGTTCTAACATTATCTCTCATGTATCTACCCAGAAGAAAGCCTGTTTGGCTCTCTTGAATCTTATCCTGCAATGCATGCCTCAAGCGTTTTGCCAACACTGACACAAATATTTTATAATCTATATTCAGCAAGGAGATTGGTCTGTAATTGTTAACTTCTCTTTTGTCTTTACCTTCCTTGAGTATCAATACAATATTAGAGTCTCTCCATGGAAAGCTCTTTTAAAGTCTGCTCTAAATTCTGGAATTTATTCACTACCCCAGTGACATGTAAACTACTGCAATACAAGCATTTTTAAATAGATCATTTTAAATTTCAAGAAGAGAATTCCTCATGAACATTCAAAAACAATTCTTCCTAGTCTTCTTGCTAAAGTGCTGGTGTTCTGCATGCAGTACTTTGCTTTCCATGTGGGACCATTCAATATGCATTCCCTTGCCTGTAGTCTCAACTGCTATAGTCTAGGAATATTCCCATCCAAGGAACACTTTCTCCTGAAATTCCATAAACCCAAGATTTTAAAAATACTTGTGATAAGTAGCATTGTTTGTCCTTTAAGGCTACATTTAACATTTAACCTGTAATAATACCTTTCTGTATGTGTGCCATTTTTTCATGTTGTTTTATTTAACCTCTGTGTTATGACATCAGGCAGAATAAGTTGATCAATTGAGACAAATGCACTCTGGCCTCTGTGCTTTTTCTGATTACAAGAGTGTCCTATTTTTGAATACTCCCCCATGTAAAAAAACTTCCTGCAGTAAAACATCTGGGAGAGAACTATTATAACTGCAGCACTCTTTTCTTCAAGTTTACTTCAGAGTAGAAGAGGTTGTTTTAACAAAAAATCATACACACAGCTTGGTCTGTATTTTTAAGAAACAAGGGCTAGGAAAAACGAGAGTCAGTGTGGCATAGTGGTTTGAGCACTGAACTACAGACCCTGGAGACCAGAGTTTGATTACTCACTTGTCCATGGAAACCCACTGGTGACCTTGGGTATGTCATACACTCTCAGACCCAGAAGACTCTAGGTTCACCTTAAGGTCACCATTAAGTCAGAAATGACTTGAAATCCTTCTTCAACACAGAAACTCAGAGGGCAAATCATGCTCTCTCAGCTTCAGAGGAAGGCAAAGGCAAAGGCAAATCCTATCTGAATAAATTCACCCAAGAAAACCCCAAGATAAGCTCACTTTAGAGTCTCCGTAAGTCAGCAATAACTTGAAGGGACATGACAAAAAGGAGGAATCATTTCATTCTCTCAGTTTCATCTAATGCTGCAGAATTAACAGAGAAGTAGACTGCTTCAGCGTGTGGTCATCTGCACCGAAGGAAAGAATAGCATACATCCAACAGCACACCAATGTGTTGTAGTGTTGAGAGCTGGAATAGGACTCTGGGAGAACAGAGGTCAGATCTCTGCTTGGCCAAGAGAACCCACTGGCTGATCTGGGGCAAGTCATTATCTCAGCCTTAGGCAGTGACAAATGTCCTCAGAAGAAATTCTGTCAAGAAAACCCTAAATGGAGTCACCATTTAGTTATAGGTGATCTGAGGACACATAACAACAGAAGCACATGTCCAGCTTATGCCTGAATATGCGTGTGTTTGTTTTGTTTATTTGTTTGTTTGTTTGTTTGTTTGCTTGCATGCCTGCTTATTTTTTGTCATGGAGGTCAGGATTCTCTGCTGTTATTGGTTATCTAGTTATTGTGAAACACACTTTATTCTGACAAAACAGACATGAATTGTGCTGTGCGGCGCCTTTTTCTTTACTACAACCCACTGGCATTTTCACTGCAGCTGGACAATGCCCCCAATACAAACAATGCAAGGCTTTTTCTTTCTTTCTTTCTTTCTTTTCTTTCTTTTTCTTTTTTTGATCCTAGTGCTTGACACAAACTGTATTTCAGGAATTTCATCACTCAGCCAACCAACTTATCCTGCAATGGGAAGTCCCTTTCCTCCTAAGCTTCACACAAGTCATCTAGATATCTTACAAGGAGTTTCTTATTTCCTGCTGCTGCACTTCTATCATTTTACTTCAGGCTTTTATACTTCAAAGTCTGTCAAATCAGTAATAATTAGATCCTGAGAGAGCAAGTCATGCTGCAAATGGACAGAAATGGCTCCAGATCAACTGCAAAATCAATTTCCAGCACCAATGAGGCTATCCTAGCAGCAAGGCCAGCAAAGCTCCTGCAGAAAATAGGAAACCTCCTTTCCTAGTTTTGAAAGCTAGTGTTTAATCAAACATGTATGGAAATTTTGGTTTATGAGGGTGTGGGAAGAATTAATTGAACAATGCACACTGCATTTGGGTGTTTTTAATAGATAGATAGATAGATAGATAGATAGATAGATAGATAGATAGATAGAGTAAAATAAACAAATGGAAATATGCAGTTTAAATAAATTATTCCAGCTAGAAAGTGTTTTTGCCTAACCCCAGTACATCAATTGTACTCCCCATTCCAAGGTTAAATACAATTCTGTTTCCAGGGATACTTCAAAATTAGACTTCTGCCATGTAGTAACACTGCCTCTTTCATGGAAGTTTAAAGAAGACCAAGACAACAGCTGTTGTTGTTATCTTTATTTATTTATTTATTTACTGCCCTCAGTACATGATTTTCACAGGATAAAACAATAAAAATAACAAACAGGCATACAATCTATTTTTAAGAAGAAAAGAAAAGAAAAAGGGACTTTTTCCTTAATTTTGCAGCCCTCTCTTACTTTTCTGCAGTTTCTTCCATGGTTTCACTAACCCAAGAAAATCCATTCAGGAAAATAGACAGGAACAGCTACACAATGCCTTTTAAATCTTAATGGCAGAAGATCTTTTTCTGGAAGAACTCAAAGGCACATTTACTACAGAGTACCCCCCCCCAAATCGATGGACACAGAGCTTAAGACCTTGCTTACAGCTACAAAGATTCCATTCATTTCAGTACAAGAGTTCAATATGGCACTGAACTATAATACTTTTTAAAAAATTATTTACAGTTGCAGTGCAGCCCAAATTTAATATTTTTAATTCCAACTGATTTCTCAGAAACAATTTAAATATAATTGTTACTGAAATCACCTGAAGGCAGAAGAATGTTTGGTTGCAAATGTGGAATTGCTAATTCTCTATTTGCATCAGCAAATAGAATTTTTAGTCGCAGATGGCCCTACCATTAGACAGAATGAGGCATCTGCCTTGGGTAGCAGATTTGGATTGTTATAAAAGATGAGCAAACTGTTTACTATTTATTTTGTTATTATTGCAACTTCACTGTTTGGTCTGAGGAGAAGTGTTTAATGGGATTCTCTGCCTCATATATAAGAATAGCCTGGCACATGACTTTAAGCAGTATGCTCTTTTCATCTTCTGCCTCAGGCAACGAAAAGCTTAGCCATCCAGCTGGCTGGAATTCTAAGTTGTGTTTTTTTATTGAATTGGAGAAAGCAGCCAAGGGGAGCAGTGGTAGACTCATTTCTCCCATTGATGCCCCTTCCCTATAGTTCCAATCCTCTCATTGCTTCTAACAAAAGTTTCAAGAAGATTTAGACTATGCTAGAAGTGAACAAAAAAAGAGGCACATTTAAACATCTGGGCATGTAATGTTCCCACTAAACTATCTCATAGCTTGGAAACTTTTTGTTTTGAGTAGCAGACATGTTAGCTGGAGGCAGGGTCTGGGAGCTGAAGTCCAAAAACGTAGTTTCCAGAGTCTGAATTAGGTTGATATCTTTTCTGCATCCTTAGTAGAGTAAATGAGCTACCCAATCCTTGCTTCAGATTAATTTGTCTCATTTCAGAGCCTTAGCGGGGCATGAATGGGAATTCTTTTCCTGATTGAGTTTGATCTGAGCCATTCAGGACCTCAGTATTTCCAACAATACAGTACCATATCCTCCAACTATCCCAATTTGGCAGAGACAATGCTGATTAACTTTCTGGCATCCCACTTTTTCGGCTGCTTTTAAAATGTCCGAGTTTATGTTTCTACCTCCCAACTTTTCCCTTTGTCTTCAACTTACTTCAGTTGCTGCAACTGAGTTCAAAGTGCAAAAGTATTTCCCATTGCATTTAACTCAACAGGTGAAGAGGACAAGGTGGGGTAGAATGTTTCCTTTCCCAGTAGTTTCAGGCAAAAGCAAAGTGCTGCAGCCTCTCCTAACTTGTCTGTTCTTCCTCATTAATAACTTTTGTTCTGATGTTGCTTGACTACATATGTCCCAATTTTCATCTGTGAAATGTTCAACAGTACTCACAGTATGCACCTATTCTTTGAGATGAAATTTATATCCATACCCCAGCAGTATGAACCTCACATCTCATACAGTCATGCCCAAGCTGGTGCCCTCCAACTGTTCTTGAACCACAATTCTAATCATCCTGGCCAACATGGTCAACAACCACACTGCCTAGGGATTCTGGACTTTGTAGACTAAACACATCTGTGGGGTGCCTTAGGAGATGGAGTCCTTGTTCATCCTAGGGGCTGTTTACTTGCAGTGTAGTTAAACGAACAAACAGATACATTGGATCAGCAAAATAGATTGCCTGTGGTGATGAGTAAAGTCTGTTGTTTGCAGCCGAGATATCATTTACCATTCATGAAGGCAAGGCTCTGACTGTTTAGATGAGCTGTAGTTGAGGCTGTTCATCAGCATTTCTATGTTTTAAGTGGCTGAGTTCTTTACGGGGGTTTCTGCCAATTTAAAACCTGCAGATCTTTTCCCAGTGTTTCCCCACTGTGTGGGCATGGGACATGGATGGTGAAGAGAAAGCTACAGAAGCAAACAACCTTGTTTCTCCTCCTTTTGGTGTTAAATTTTAATTTTCTCTCCTTTAAATTTCTTAACACTCTCTTTTAAATAATGCTAAGTGTTTCTAAATTATACATAGGCCTGCAAGCTTCATCATTATAAATTCTGCTTTAAGGAGAAAAGGTAAGTACAGCCATAAATTATTGAAGTGCTCTATATAAATATTACCATACTTGATTTACTGTGAGGGCAAAAACTCTAAATGTACAATTTAAAGAAACAGGATCAAGGACAAAACTGAAAAATCAAAACATGACCTGGAATGACGATCATATCAACCAGGAGATCCTTTCCATGAAAAGATTTATATTCTAGTCAAGGGGCACAGTGGTGCTGTGTAAATTCTGTAGGGTGGCCATCAGGGCAGCTATTTGGTGAGGAAACAACATCATTATTGAGCTAATAGGGAGCAAATGGAAAACAGAAAAATTAACATAAGAAAAGGTCCCATCTGCATAAGCCTCACTGTTCAGCTAGGGCAGTGGTTCTCAACCTGTGGGTCCCCAGATGTTTTTGGACTTCAGCTCCCAAAAGCCCTGAGCATTGACCATAGTGGCTGGGGCTTCTGGGAGCTGAAGTCCACGAACATCTGGGAACCCACAGGTTGAGAATCACTGAGCTAGGGACACCTATAGCCAGATGTCCACAAGAATTACAGATGATGCCAGACCTTGGAAAAGCTACTAACTACACTGGGTAGAGGATTTTTGTGAACTATAGCCCTAGACAAGTAACTTTCTCAACCTCTGAACATTTCTACTGTTTGTCCCCAGAACCTGTTATTCAAATGCATATTATATCTCTAGGACCACTTTGCTACTATGACATATTGGCTCTGGCTGACCTGCATGAAATTTTGTAGCCCATTTTCCCAAAGATTGGTAGTAGTGATCACCCTATCCAATGAGTAGGGATGTCCCAATATTTCTCCTGCCTGAAACAGGGCAGCATATGGTGCCCTGTATCTCTGAAAGCAAACTAAGTGCCCATACCTCATGAAGTTACTTCGGCATCTGAGGCAAAATCCCGCAACCCCCTCCCTCCTTCCATCTCAGCAAAATTCAGCAACAGTAAATAAAATAATAAAAAAAGTCCATGACCAGGGCCAGCCGAAGATACGAGTTGAAGCAGCAGGGCTGGTGCTGCTCCTACCAAGGAATTCCATTTAAATGACACATGGTGTGAACAAGTATTTCCTCCTCCCTATTCTTAATCTGTTACTGATCAGCTTTATGGAACGGCTCCAACTTTGAGTATTATCAGAGACAGAGAATTTAGACAATCTACTTTCTCCATGCTATTAATAATTTTGAGAGCTTTTTATTATAAAAAGCATTTCAATAAAACATCATAGTTGTGATTAATACAGTAAATAAATAATGCAACAGGTAGTCATACAAACCTAAATCTACCTATATACTCTATATCTTCATTCCTATCGTCCACATTTAGACTTTGCTTCTGACTAGATTGTCTTTATGAAAATATAATAGCATAATAAATAAGGATCTATTTTCTCACTTTAAACCCATCACGACTCTACTAATATAAGCTAGAATGTGATCTTACTTATTACTTTACCACATTTATAGCTTTAAAATCTAATATTAGCATTTATATAAGTACATTCATATATAAATTAAGATAGCTAGAACAAGTTTTAACCATATCTCCTTCTTCAATCAAGAAAACTTGCTATCAACAAATCTCCCCATTTGTTTCTAAAATGTTGTATAACTGGATCCCATTTCTTAACAAAGGTACCAAGGGGGATTCCTCTCAATAGCATTGTCAATTTATCCATTAATGCCATATTGAACAATTTTGTTTCCCAATTGTCTACATTTGGTATTTCTAGTTTTTTCCAAATCTTAGCATAATTAATTCTTGCAAAGGCTGTCATATAAAATAAGATTTCTCCATATTTCTTGTCTAATTCATCTTCTGGCATACCCAATAAACACATTTGTAGTGACATGTGAAAGTGAAAAGCCAAAATTTTTTCAATCTGCAAGTGTACTTCCTTCCAATATTTCTTAGCTTTTCAACACATCCACCACATATGGTAGAAAGTGCCCCATTCATTCTCACACTTTCAGCACTTATCACTGCATTTTGTATATATTTTTGCCAATCTTTTGAGAGGAAGATACCACCACAAGTACATTTTATAAATATTTTCTTTTAAATTCTGGCATGCTGTAAACTTGAGTCTTTTCTTCCAAGTTTTCTCCCAATTTTCCAGATCAATTGGGTGTCCCAGATTTTGAGTCCAATGTATCATCGTTTTTTTTAACAACCTCCTCTTTAGTATCCCATCTTAACAAGATTTTATAAATTGCAGATATTATCTGGGATTCTTCTCAAAAAATCTCTCATCAAAAGCTGTTTTTTCAATTTGAAAGCCATTTATTTTCATCTCCATTTTTAACTTTTCATTTAACTGTCTATACAACAGCCAATGACAGTTTATACCTTCATTTCTTAATTCTTCCTGTGTCTTTTGTTGTAATGGAGTCACCTTGAATTTTTGTTAAATCTTTATATGTTATCCATTTGCCTTGCAAGATATTTTCTCTCTTATAAAATGCTTCTGGGGGGCAAAAGCCATAGAAGTGTTTAAAGTATATCCTTGATCTATATCTTTTCAAGTCTTCAATATTGGTCATCTTATAAAGTGATTACTGAAGTCACTGTGCACTATATGTTTATTATATCCTATGTATGCATGCCAACCGAAAGCTAGGTCAATACCTTCCAGTGCCTAAAGCCTACTATTTGATAACTTCACCCATTCTCAGAACCAATCTAGACAGCATGCATGGAAATAAAGTCTCAGGTTAGGGAGTGTTAGTCCACCTCTTTCCTTAACATCGCACAGTATTTTATGTTTGATCCTTGGTTTCCTCCCATCCCAAATAAAACAAGAGATATCTTTTTGCCATCTTTTAAAGATAGACTCATTACTAACTATAGGTATATCTTGGAACAAAAATAACAGCTTTGGTAGGACCATCATTTTTACAGATGAAATATGCCTGAGTAAAGATAATTTCAATTTTTCCCAGTTCTTTGCTAGTCTTTGCTAACTTCTATCCACACTGTCTCATAATTATTTTTAAATAGATCAGAGTTTTTCTTGGTTAAGTATACTCCCAGATACCTCACTTTAGGACTTGTTGTGAAGCCTGTATGAATATTCAAGTTTTTTTCCTCCTCTCTATTTATATTCTTTGTGAAAATATTTGATGTATCTTCATTCACTTTGAGCCCTGAAACTTTTTCAAATCTCTCTGATATCTTCTTTAAATTCTCAATTCCCTTTACTAGGTCTTCTAATATTACCACAATATCATCTGGAAAGGTGCATACTTTAAATTCATGTCCTCTTACTTTAACTCCCTTTATCAATTCATCTGATTTTATACACGTAATCAAAATTTCAATAGCTAATATGAATAATAAAGGAGAAAGAGGGCATCCTTGTCTTGTCCCTCTCAGAATTTGTATTCTTTCAGTTTTCTCCCCATTCACAATTATTTGGGCCACTTGATTTCTATAGATTGTTTTTATGCTATTCAAGAACTTATCTCCAACTTGGAATCTTGATACAACTTCGAACATAAAGTCCCAACTCAAGCTATCGAAAGCTTTCTCTATGTCCAAAAAAACAGAGTGCTAATTTTCTTCCTGGTTGATGTTCAAAATATTCAATCATGTCTAAAATACATCTCATGTTATCTTTAAGGTGTCTGTTTGGTAAGAACCCAGCCTGTTCTTCCTCTATTACATCTTTTAATATATTTTTTAGTCTATTCGCTAATATATACATGAATATTTTATAATCCACGTTCAGTAGATAAATTCTTAGGTGAAAGTAGATCTCAATCTTCTTTAAGGACAAGAGTTATATAAGCTTGCTATTAATAATTTTATAGATCACTATCATGTCCATTCTTCATCATATTTTTTCCCAAACTCAAAATGCCCAGGTGAGGTAAGCTTGGCAGAGGATATTTAACCCACTAACCTTTTTTCCAAAAACCTCTTTAGCTACTGCTTTAGAAGGTTCTAGAAGGAGGACAATTTGGATCAGATGGAGAGAGAGATCAGAACCTTGACTCTTGCCCATCTTGGCTGGTAAAATCCAGCAGAGGTATATATCAGGCAAAAATTGCCCTGAATTTTTAAAAAGTGAGGGAGTCTTGAAGTTTGGGAGTGCCTCTGGAAGTCCCAAGGACCACATATGGATCCTGCAAGGTACACTTTGTCCAGCCCTCAATCAAATAAGGGCTGGGAAATGCCTCACTGTGTCAGAGTAAGGTGCCACCTGTTTCCGAAGAGGGTTTCCACGGTCCCAGAAGTATGTAAGAACTAGCACCCTATTGCTAATATCCCCTTTGGGAGCAAGGTGCTTGAGAATGTAATGTCAATCCATTTCTGTGTGATTTCAGATCAAGACAATCTGATCAACACCTACTCCAGGTGAAAGAGGGACAGTGCTTCCCTGTGGAACTTCCTACAGCTCTTAGAAGCATTAATTACAATTGGCCACACTACTTCACTGGACTAGTTCTGCATGATGAGAATAGGAGGCATATTTTACTGCACTTCTTTTACTATCTGCAGGGCTGGTTCCAGAGGGAAGCATTGGAGGACTCCATTTAGCTCCATGGCTATTAAGGTGTGGGGTGCCACAGGGCCCTATTATGTCTTCTGTGCTGTTTAATATTGATATAGGAAACCACTGGGTAAGGTCATTAGGATTCAAGGGTTGGGTACCTTCAGTATGCTACTTGAAAGAGCAGGTAAATAGCTTTGAGTAATACTGGATCTATCTTGGGAAGCCCAGGTGGACTCTCTGGTTTGGAAGAGCTTCAGTATTTCTTAGAGAGATATAAGCAGGAGTGTTGATAACTTCCTAGTTAGACTACTGCAATGCATTCTGTGTGAGGCTGCTTTTGAAGATCACTAGGAGCTACAGCTAGCACAACGCACAGCAGACACATTTCTGAGAAATATATCTTATAGGAGCTACATGACACTGATTTTAAAGGAATTGCACTGGCTAACATCAATGCACTTCCAGAATGTACCAATTCAGGGTATAGGTAATGGCACTAAAGGACATGAACTGCCTGGCATCTCAATATTTGAAGGAGCACTGCTCCATACATATGCTTGTCCAAGGACTGAGACCTGCTGAAGGGACCCTCTTCTGTGTCCCACAGAGCAATACTCTGTGTGTGCATGTGAGACCAGGTCTTCTTATGGCACTAAAGTTATAGAATACCTTCCCCTGGGAGGTGCAGTTGACACCAGGGCTGGTTTTATTCTGGTACCAAGTTACAAGACAGCTTTTCATCAAATGCTTTGAGGGTCTAATGATTTTCCCACATCTGTACAGATCACAATTTTAAATCCTTTTAATTTGTTTTTATTGTTAAATAGTTTAATATGCTTTTAGGCTCTTATATTATGTCTTCTGTTATAAATCTTTACCTTATTTTAAATTGATTTCATATGTACATCTACCCATTATCTGGTCATATAGAAGGGGATGTAAATATTTTAAAAAATAAAATAAAATGTATGTAAATTTGGATCCATCCCCAATTCAGTATGTTTTGAATGGGGGAAAAGTCATCCTATGTCTTAATTCAGCCTTTTTTCTTGTTCTTTTCATCACTGTAGGTACGTGACTGAAAATCTGGTCAGTTTGCTCCTCCCTTGCAGGTGGAATGGCACTTCCCACTGTGAGACAATGGGCTGGAAGGAATAAAGGCCTCTAGCAGATGCTCCTACAAATGTTCCTTGGAGCTGCCAGAAGAGGATCAGTAAAGATGTTTGCAAAGCTCCAGGTGTTTGTGCTGGCTTTGTTTTACAAAGGAGTCTTCCTTACTCTGGGTGACCACAACTTTATAAGGAAAGAAGTTAAATTTGAAGGAGACCTGGTTTTTGGTGGCCTGTTCCCAATTAAAGAAAAGGGCAGTGGTACAGATGAATGTGGCAGGATCAATGAAGACCGTGGCATCCAGCGCCTGGAGGCAATGCTGTTTGCAATTGATGAGATCAACAAGGACAGCTACTTACTCCCAGGAATTAAACTTGGAGTACATATCTTGGATACTTGTTCACGGGACACATATGCATTAGAGCAGTCACTGGAGTTTGTCAAGGCTTCTTTGACTAAAGTGGATGAAGCAGAGTACATGTGTCCTGATGGGTCATATGCAATTCAAGAAAATATCCCATTACTCATTGCAGGTGTTATTGGAGGTTCTTACAGCAGTGTCTCTATCCAGGTGAGAAATTTTACGTCTTGAAAATCAGACATCAGCCCTTGAAGGGAAGGAAGTCACATGAACTTGTGTGACCATCATGGAAAAACCAGAAAAATGTTTATCCATGTATAGATTTAGCCAAAAGGTGATGGAGAGTATGTTACCCCTGCTATATAGAGCAGTGTAATCCTCCCCTCTCGAAGTTAGGGAATCCGTAATGTAATATCATGCGTCCCAACTAGGAGAGAGGAAGAACAACCAAAGAAAAGAAAGAACTAATGAGGAGGGTCAGTGGCAACCAATGGGGAAGAAGAAGGGTGAATGATGCTTTATACCTCTCACCTGTCCTTTAGCTAGGCTTTCTGAGAGCACTGTTAGATAAAAGCCCAGTTCCATTGGATCTTTAGAGGTAAGCTTTAACTGTTCCCAGAGCAATACAGGTCACTCACTGTCAAAATGAGTTTGAGAAATTAGGGCTGCCTATAGAATGGTAGACTTCAATTGTGGCATAATTCAGCTATGGAACTTACATGAAACAAACAGCTTTGAAACTATGCAACTGCTTAAGGAAATGAAAAATGGGGTCAGGCATCTAATCTAGCTTCTCCCATAACAGGAATTTTCTAAGCAATGTACTGTATGGTAGGTTGTCCACTCAATTCTCAGACTTCCCTTCAAGACTGGAAATTTGAGACATAGCTAACAATGCATTTTGTCCCTATTGCCTATGCTTACAACTGTCTAACTCAAACAGGCTCACCACAAGCATAGAAAGCAAGATCAAAGACCTATGCAATTCAATTTATCTTTTTTTTTCTCCTTGAAAAAGAAATTGATGCTGTGGAGGTTTGCTCAAGCACTTGAAACTAGAACAGGAACAATGTAGCAAAGAGCTCAAGATCAGGACTAGACAAAGGTGCCATCTGTTGAACAAACCAAAGAAAATGATCACCACAATCGAAAGAGACAGGACTCATAGCTCACTCTTCTACAGCTTTTATCACACACCTCTACTGTCACTGATTCTCATTGTAAAAGGCAGATGTTGGCATGCATCTATTTTCTGAGGATGTGTCTAATGTTGTATGTAAAGTGAATGCATGATACTTCAGTGTGAGAATAGGAACAGAATAGAGATCTGAATCAATAGCTTCCCAATTCTCACAAGTCTTTTGTCCACTGTTCCATAATAATGCTCATGTACGCACAGTCCTCTGAAAAGTACAGTATGAGTCTTAAATACACACTCCCAAATTAAGAACTGATATTTGGCACACATGCAAAATAACACGAATAACATTGCTTCAGGGGAGAGAATCTGTGCCAATCATCTGAAATTAAAACAATGGTTTCTTGGGTAACCTTACAGACTTTCTTTGGCACAAACCCAATTCTCTTGGGAAATATCAGAGGTACTAGTGGATCTCTCTCAGCAGAAAGCCTGGAAGACAGAAGGGGAACAATTTCCAGTCTTACCCACACTCACCCCACACACAGAGCTTAGTAGATAAATAAAATCACCTTTGTCTTCTTTTTAAGATATGTAAAACGTCGCTTTACTTGCAAATACGTGTGCGTAGGATGAATAAAAGTTCATCTTCTTAATGAAAATAAGTAAAAAACAAAAGTTGCTACGTGGAAAGTGTGGAGCATCTCACAGAGAGGAGCTCTTCTCACATATACTCTTACAGAGGAGAGGGAGAAAGAAGAAAGATGAGAGAAAGCCCATGGAATAAAAGAAAACTACATGATGCAGGAAGAGAGTGAGTGTAGACAAACAAGCAAACAGGAAGTTAGCATAGATAGACTAGTTTGCAAATATAGTATCTATAAGCATGTAAAGGGTTCCAAAGGCTAGCAACTTCATCAGATGCAACTGAATTAATGAAACTGTAAACACAGTTGAAACAGAAAATAAAATCATCTGCAATTAAGGCCATTTCTGACCTACACTGTTATAGTGCTATTATTCCATTTTCAACATCCTATGGAATCCTAGGGTTTGTAGTTTAGGAAGTCCCAGAATTCTACAGGATTTGAAAGTGGAATAATAGCACTGTATCAATGCAGAGCAGAAATGGCCTGAAAATTAGTAAAATTGAACACACAACAAATATTAAAAATGCTATCTGGAATCTTTTATGGCAGTTACAAATATGTAATCTAGGGTTATGCATCTGTTACTGTTATGTATTCACAATCCCTACATAGCCCCTATTTTTTTAGGAGTTACATAGGCATGGTAAAAGTCCTCCAATCTGCCTTGCCAGATGGCTGCTACTGCAGTTGGTGGAAGGCTGTCTCCCTGTTGCTTGTGAAGCAGCTGGCTAAGGTTCTCACTCTCCTGGCCTCGCATAAGTGATTTCCAGCACAAGGGGGAATTGTGGCAGGGATTGTTATCCTGCTCTTCGCACTGGAGCTGGCTTATGGGAGGGGGTGGAAATGGCAGTCAGCTTCTTCCCAAGCAACAGGGGAACAGACTGTTATCAAGCCAAAAGAGATTGTTCCCAATCATTCTAAGATTCTTTAGCTTCAGGTGCTAGAACTGAAACCTGAATCTTGTGCATATAAAACATGTACCAGTAAATAGTTGTTTTATCTCCACAGGTTTTCCTAAACATGCAGATACACTCTAAGAGACCTTGCTTTCATAAATTCCTGGATCTGGCAGAGAAATTGCACTGTTGATTGTTATCACTGTTGTCTTCAAGATGCCTGTCAAAGGGAATTAAGGCGATAGGTAGCATTCCATCATTCCTTAAATATGAGAAGCATGTGAAGTGAATTTGAAACCATCCCAGAGCTTGGCAAAATTAATTCCTTCGACTACACCTACTACACCAATTAGGATGGGGAATATAAGCTCTGGAAATCAACAGAATACGAAAATTCACAAGAAAACTCACAGAGAATATGTCCTGAGACACACAGCTGATCTTTGCTACATAGATGATTACTAGTTTCACTGCAAATATTTTCTGCAAACACCAGAAATAATCTGGAGAGAACTGAGCCAGTAAAAAAAAAAGTATTTATTTATTTATTTATTTGATACATACCCTACTTTTCTCCCAGGAATAGGACTCAAAGTGGTTTATAGCAATTTGCAGAAATAGTTACAATATCCTGTGGCTTCTGTCTGGACAGCTGTTAGTATGATCATTTCTTTGTGCTCTCAGACTTCTGCCTTCTTCTTCACATCTCCCACTCCCAAAGGAAACGAGTGACAAACTACCTCTCTCACACAAGGAAACAGAGAAAAGAGAGAGAGAGTGTGTCAATCAACAAATCCACAAAGTAGAATCTGGTCTATGAAGGCAATTAAAACCGTGTAAATTTGAAATGTTCACTGCATTAGAATTGTGGGGGGCATTTAGCTTGTGCTAAGGTTATGCTTGTGAAAAGCAACTGCATGGATTTAGCACTGCGGGAAAATGAGGATTTTTTTAACTATTAATTATTAGATACAATTTGTATGCCACCTTTCTTCTATTGAGCGAAAGGTGACTCTCATCCTCCATCCTCATAACATCTCCATGAGAAAGGTCAGGCTGAGACAGAATGACTGGCCAGTGAATTTCATGCTTCAGAGAGGACTTGAATATGAATCTCCTGAAACATAGTCTAAACCTCTAAGTATTCTAACCAACACCCCACTCTAGCACAGCTTATTTATCATGCACTGCTTATTTATCTAATCAATTTATACTTCACCATAGAGCCTTAAAAAGGCAAGCAACATGATTAATGATCCATGATAATTTTTTTAAAAAATGAAAACACTGTCTGTATCAATAGTGATCTAAATTCTCTGAATGCCAATGTTTTTGAAAGCCGAAACAGCACCATCCACTCACAAGGGGGGGGGCATCGGCCTGAGGAATCAATAGATATGCGGGAAAGTACCGAAAGAAAAAAAAATCTGGAAAATACCTTGGATGGCCAGAAACAGAGCAATCAGGACTGTGTATGCTCAGTGGGACTGGAATTTGGCCGACAGCTTTTTTAGGGAAAAAGAAAAGCAGGGAAGGGGAAAATGAAATGAGAAATCTGAACAGGCAAGACTTTAACCTGCCAGCATTTGGTTTAAAGAGCCAGTTTTAAATTTAACTAAACTCTATCTAATAAAATGAACAAAGTCATGATGCACCGCAACAATGTAAAAATAAACCACAGCAGTAAAAAATTTTGCAGCCCCCCATTTTTCTCAAGACCTCCCAAGAGAAAAAGCCCTAGAAAATCCATTTCTTCTAAGGGAAATTATAAAATGAGTTTGAGGAAAGATTCTAAACCAGGGGCTATCACTGAAAAGGGGGATTCTTGATTAATACTAACTTAGCTTCAGAGATACCAGTGTTTCCCTTTTAAAATTTTCCAGGGCCCCAGACTATTTGGGACATGGATGATTGTTTAAGTGCTATTGAAATGCTGCTTCCATCAGCCTTGGTCCATATTGACAATGGTGAAGGACAATGAAAATGAGCTTCCTGCAATCTCTAGAGGGCTACAGCTTCTTTTTTTCCCTTTGGGACGATCAAAACCAGAACCATTAAAAAATGCCAAGAAAAGGAAATGATAACTAAATAAGACTAGGAACATATACAAAATTTACCTGGAGGTAATTTCCCATTAAATTGAGTGAATTTAAAAAGGATTATAAGATTGGGATTAACCTAAGGATTGATGGTTACCAGCCAGTAACTATACTACCATCTTTTGGTAACCCAAAATTTCCAAAAAAATTTGGGGCCATCTCTCACAGAGTACATTTGTTGTTTTTCCCTTTCAAGTTGCTTCCAACTTATGGTGATCCAAAGGGAAAAACCTGAGGGGGTTTTTCTGGGCTAAGAGTGTGTGATTGCCCAAGGTCATCCAGTTGGTTTCCATGGCACGGGGGCAAATTCCATGGGGGGGAAATTGAATCCTGGTCTCCACGGTATATAAACACTCAAACCACTAACTGCACTGGTTCTCACAGGGCACAGTACGGGAAATTAATCTAAAAATTTAATCAAGACATTATCCACTGTAAGGACATATACTCTAAGCAAAATGTTATTATAAGCTAGTTATAAAAAAAGGGGTTTAGGGAAAAATAAAAGCACTGTTTGCCTCAATTAATTCTATTAATCTCAACTTCTACAAAAGCACCACAGATTTTGGAGGTGTAACAATGATGCCTGACGTTCCTGTTTTTAGAAAATCTTTTAGAAGACCCCAGAGCCAAAAGCAAAATGATAACTTTCATAATGTAAATAGGATTTCAAACTACTTGGATAGTGTTTAAACTGCAAGGTATTGATGAGCTTTATTGTCTACATGTTGGGTAAGCCAATATTTGAGTTAGAATGAAATATATTGTTCACATTGTGTTTTTTATATATATATATATATATATATATATATAAAATTTATTATTAAAATATATTTTTATTAAACATACAATCTTACAAATCACAATTAACAATACACTACATTACACAACTTTCCCTACATTACACATTACATACACATAAACACATATACATCTATAACACTACATACACATCCTCTCTATTTCCCTATCTTCATAGCATACACTCCCCTTTTCACTAACACAAATACCAATAAAAATACATACCCATACCTAATTACTCTCATGGGCGATGCAATCTTCATTTTTTCTTAATTTCTCTGCATCCCCTTTTATAGACTCTCAATTTTTCCAGTATCAATCCTCCATACATAACCCATTCTTTTTCCATCATACATTCTCTAACTTCTTTTTCTTTTCCATTGATTTGGATTTTCCTCTTCTTGTCCTCCTGCCCCCTTTATTTATTATTTGTACAGTTACTGCCTTATTTTGTATTTCTACTCTGCTTTCCTCTTACCAATAATTCTTATATCTTTCTTAATTCTAATCCAAATTTCCTTTTTATTATTTTTTTCACTGTTCCCTTTATTTCACTCTTCATAAATTTTCCATTAAATCAGTTTAATCATACATACCTATCAACGCTATTTTACCCCAATTCTCTTCCCATACACCTTTTAATTTTTCCCCATTCCCGATTAAATGTTTCTTTTGACTTATCCTTTAGGTACAAGGTTAACTTATCCATTTCTCCCAATTCGTATAATTTCTGTAACCATTCTTTTATCTGAGGTGAATTCTCTGTTTTCCAATGTTTAGCAAATATGATCCTTGCTGCATAAATCATATAAGATATGATTCTTGAATTTTTTTTCTCTGACTTTTTTATCTAACCCATCTAAAATGTTAAGAAGGTATATTTCCGGGGACATTACAAATTTAATTTTAAATATTTTCTCTATTTGCTTATGTATCTGTAACCAAAATTTTTTAGTTTTTTTACACTTCCACCACATGTGAAAAAAATTTTTTCTCGACTTTTTCCAGCATTTAACTAATTTCTTATTTTTATTCATTTTAGAGATTCTAACTGGGGTTAAATACCATCTATAATAAATCTTAAAAAAATTTTTCCCTTTATATCATAACATCTAGTGAAGTCTTGATTTACTTTCCAGGCATTTTGCCACTGATTCAAAGTAATTGTATGACCTATGTCCTGAGCCCATTTTATCATATTTGTTTTGATAGTTTCTTGTTCTAATTCTAAACTTAACAACAATTTATAAATTTTATTAAAGGTTTTTCTACTCCTGGTTTCATTATTTTTTTGAATTTGTTTTTTTTAAAGTTATCCCTTTATCCTTCATATCATCCTTTATTTTTCTTGCCAATTATCTATGGAGAAGCCAATGAGTTGAAAAGCCATCTTCTTTTCAATTCTTCCCTGGTTTTTAATTTAACCTTATCTCCTACTCTTTTGATTATATCCTTGTATGACAACCATTCTTTCGTTCTTATTTTCTCTAATCTATAAAAAGCTTCATGTGGCGAAGTCCAATGTGGTAATTTTAAATAAAATTTTTCCCCCCTAAGTTTTAACCAAATTCTTAAAATTGCTTTTCTAACATAGTGGCCCATAAATACTCTATTATTCCTGTATTTTTCATCCAAAATGTCCGGCATGCCAGCCGTAGTATAAATTAAATCCCTCTAAATTTAATAATTTCGTATTTTCCAATAAAATCCATTCCTTTAACCACACTAACGTCGCGGCTTCATAACATAATTTAAGGTTTTGGGCATGTTTAAAGACCACCCTTCTCTTTAGCTTCTTTTAAATTTTTCCATTTAATTCTAGGTTTCCTTCTGTTCCATACAAATTTACTAAGACTTGCCCCCCACCTTTCCAATGCTTTATCATTCATCAATATCGGAAAATTTTTGAAACAAAAAGATTATTTTTGGGGAATATATTCATTTTTTTCAGAAATTCTCCCTAATAAGGAAAAAATTAATTTCCCCCCATTTTTTCAAATCCTCTTTTATTTCTTTCCCAAATTCTATTGTAATTATTTTCAAATAATTCTGAATTGTTTTTCGTTATTGTAATTCCCAAATACCTTACTTTTTTCACTATTTTAAACCCTGTGATATTCATTAATTCTGCTTCTTGTATTTGCGTCATATTTTTTGTAATCATTACTGATTTATCTTTATTTATTCTTAAACCAGCTACTTGTCCAAATTCTTCCATTATTTCCATAAATGATTTTATGTTTTTTTCTTGGGTCTTCCAATTTATCACCATATCGTCCGCAAATGCCTAAATTTTTTAAATTCATGCCCTTTTAATCTTTGTTCCTCTTATTTCCTCCTTGTTTCTAATTTTAGTAGTTAATATCTCTAAACACATAATAAATAACAATGGAGAAAGTGGACATCCCTGTCTCTAGTTTATTAATTTTAAATGAATTTGTTTTTTCCCCCATTTACTAATAAACATGTTTTTGATGTCTATATATTGCTTGTATCCACTCTTTACATCTTTCTCCAATACCTAATTTATTCATCACTTCAAATAAAAAGTTCCAATTTACATTTCGAAGGCCTTTTCCACATCTAAAAATACTAAGGGTTACTTCTTTTTGATTCATCTTTTGGTAATATTCTATTATATCTATGATTACTTTTTATATTTTTTTTTCAAATATCTACCCGGTACAAATCCATTTTGATCCTCATGTACCCATTCTATCATTACCTTCTTTAGCCTATTCGCTAATATTGAGGAGAAGATTTTGTAATCTATATTTAATAGTGAAATTGGCCTATAATTTCTTTTATCCTTTTTTGCCCTTTCCCCCCTTTTTTCCCAAATTTAAAACCCCAAATTTAGAATCCTTCCACGAATTTGGAAATTTTTCCCCTTTTTCTAATGGAATTTATCACTTGAAGTCCCAAGGGTGCTAATAAATCTTGAAATGTTTTATAATACAACGTTATAAACCCATCCGGTCCTGGTTTTCCCCCCCTTCAATCTCTTTATTGCATCTTTAACCTCTTCAATTTTAATTGGTTTATCTAATTCTTCTTTTTGTGTTTCTAAAGCCCCAAAAAAATTCCACTCGATGTAAATCTATCTTGCTTTCCTGTTTTTGTGATTGACCCTTCTTTTTTAAATAATTCCTCGAAGTAATTTATTAATATATTCTTAATTTTGCTTTGTTGATAATGAATGATCTGACCTTTTTTTTAATTTTCTCTAATAGTACTTTTTTCTTTCTTTCCTTAACCTAAAAGAAAGCCACCCCCCCTGGTTTATTTGCATGCTCAAAATGCCTTTGTTTTATAAATTTCAATTTCTTCTCCATTTCTTCCAAAAGTTAAAAAAAAACTGCTTTCTCAACATTTGAATATCACTCTGAATTTTGACATTTTTTAGGTCTTTCTTTTAATTTCCCTTTTTCTTTCTCCTGCAATTTATCTAATATATATATTTCTTTTTCTTTCCTTTGCTTTGATAACCGGGCTTGTTGGCTTAAAAAAAATCCCCCCCATTACAGCCTTATTAGTTTCCCACACCGTCTGAACTGATTGCTTTTTCCCCCAAATTATTTTCAAAGAATTCTTTTAATTCCTTTTCTGCTTTCGCCACAATCCCTTCATTTTTTAATAAACTCTCTTTTAATTTCCAATTCCAAATGTTTTCACCAAATTGTACATTCAATAATATTGGACAGTGATCTGAAATGGTTCTGGGCAATTTTTCCCCATGCTAGTGATATTTTTTTTCAAATCCGAAGATAAAAAAAATTTTGATTCTGGACCATGTTTTGGGGAATTGAATAGAATGTAAATTCTCCTCCATTTTTTTTATTCTTACTTCTTCTAAAGAGAAATAATCTAATAGATTAAAGAAACTTTTTGGTAATTTCCCCTGCCCCATCTTTTGTACTTCTCGAACCTATCCCCGATCTATCTATTAAGGGATTCAGAACCCCATTCCAGTCCCCCATAAGAATCATTTTATTTCCTCTAAATCAGTTAATATCTCTAGTAACTTTTGATAAAATTTGCTTTTATTTCCCAAGGGGCCATATACTGCTATCGCTTTAAAACTTTTAAATCTTTAATTTTTACCTCAACTGCTACCACATGTCCTGCCTCATCACTATATATTTGTTTTGCTTCATGTCTATTATTCACATATATCGTTACACCTTTTTTTTTTTTTATTAATCGATGAAGAAAAAATTTGTCCTAATTTGGGATTTTTGATATATTTCAGGTCTTTACATTTGATATGGGTCTCTTGAATTGCTAATATATCTCTTTTAAATTTTTTTACCTGATGAAATATACGTTTCCTTTTATATGGAGATTTTGGCCCCCAAACATCCCAAGATAAAAGTTTTATTTTCATTTTGTTTTTTGGTCAATTTTAATTAATATCACTCAATCCCAATCTCTTCTGTTTGTTCTTTTTCCAGTCCTAAATCTAATTCCTGTAATGAACTTTGTTCCTCTTCTCCTATTTCTTCTTCCTCTCCCTCTATTTCTTCCTCTTTTTTTTCCCCTTCTTGTCTTCTCTCTAGTTCATCCTCTCTTTGTATTCTTGTTTTTTCTTTTTTTCATTTGTTCTTTCCTTATTTTCTTTTTCCCTTCCTTGAGTTGTCTGTTTTTCTTCTTTCTCCTTTTCCTTCTGCCGATCACTTGTTTTTGGTCTCCTATTCTGTTTAACTCTTCTTTATATCTTCTCATGAATTCTTTTGCTTTCGTAACCGAATACAAAACATATCTTCTTTGTTCCCACGTGAATGATATTCCCTCAGTTCTCTCCCACATATATTTTATTCCAGCTTCTCTCAAGATTTGGGTTAAGAAATTGTATTCTCTTTTTTCTTTTGAGCACAGTTGGATGTATGTCTTTAAAAACCTTCACCTCTGTTCTTTCTATCACCAATTTTTTTGTGTAACTACAATTCAAAACCAAATCCTTCACTCGTTCTCTCAAAAAATAAATCACGATGTCACGCGGTAACTTCTTCCTTTTTGCCACTATTGAATTTATACGAACACTCTATCTCCAAATCCAATTGTTCTGGTTCCCAGCCTATGTAATGTGCCGAGGTATTGTAGTCTTTGATACAAATTCTCTTGATCTTCCTCCTTCAAACCTCTTATTTTTATCGACTTATTTCTATTTCTTTGTCCAATATTAAAATTTCTTTTTTAATTTTCAGTCTTTCCTTCTGTCTTCACCATTTGATCTTCCAACCTCATTTCTTTTCCCCCCATCTGCTCCACCTTGTCACTTACCTGTTTTAACTCTTTTGTGATATTATCCAACTTTCCATTAAATATTTCCAATTCTTTTTTAATGTCTGTTTTTATTTCCATTCTCATATGCTTATTTCCGTCCTGATTTCTTTCATTTCTGTCTTAAATACCATTGTTTAAATTTTTGTATTTCCTCCAGTACATCCATTCCAATCTTTTGATTTGGTCCTTGCCCCCTTTCCCGTCGTCAATGTCTTCATTTCCGGTGTTGACAGCTTGATTTCTGATGATGCCCTTCTTTGTAATACAGTTTGTATTTGGGGCTGTGTTCCCCGTCCCAGCCCTCCTTTTTCCCCGCTGCCATCATCTTTTTTCTGATTACTTTAATTCCTCAATGTCCTATACTTATTTATTCTTTTTTTCTTTTCCTTCCCTTTTAAATTTCCCTTTTTCTGTCTTTTCTCAATTTATTGACTTATCTAATTATCAAATTAAGTAACTTCTTTTAATTTTATTCACTCTAAAAAAAAAGGGAAAAAAATTAATTTAATCTTCTTAATATCTCCCAACTTCTAATTTTTAGGTCCCAATCTCAACCTCACAATTAATCAATTCTACTCACACAGTAAATTAAATTCCTCAATATCTCAAAACCCTCTGGTGTCCTAAATTCAAGAGTTCAATTCAAATACAATTCTGATCTATATCTCAATTACTATTATAATCAATTATTATTATATTGATTCAATTCAGGATCCAGACAAAATTATCTAATATCTATTATCCAATACCAAATATTAACTATCAAATATCAAAGATAGCAAGTGGAAAGGTGTTCAATTGTTCAATTATTCAAATATCAAATCAGAAACTCAGTATATAATAATTAATTCTAACTCTTATTCAATCTCTAATTGTATTATTCAACAAAACCAGTATTTTTGAGCAATTTATCATTCACCAGTTCATCTTTATCACTCTTATTATTTTAAAAATTTAGAGTTTATATTTTACCATTAAAAAAACCAGGAACCCCTTATGTTTCACTTGTCATTTATTCAAACCACACAGCCCTCACCTCCCCCCAAACCACTTTCTCCTCAACTGTGATATCCTTATTCCCAACCTTTCTCCCTTATTAACCTCTCATCCTTCCACTCCCACTTCTCCCCAATGTCCTTCTCTAAAAACCCTCCCACCTCCTTTCTCCCCAAATCTCTCCACCCCCTCTCTACTTGCTTTTGTCCGTCGTCCCAATTCTTCGTCTCAATTTGCTTCCACCTCTCTCTCAGTGACCTTTATTCTCACAGTCTTGCCTCCTCTCTTCCTTTCTCCCGTCTTACTCCACCCTCTCTCTCTTCCTTTCTCCGGTCTCTCTCCCCCCCTCTCCCTGCTTGCTTTCGTCTGTCGTCTCTGTTCGTTTTCTATCCGCTTCCACCTCTCAATGTCCCTTGCTCTCGCCGTCACGCCTCCTCTTCCTTTCTCCCGTCTCTCTCCAGCTCTCCCCGCTTGCTTTCGTCCATCGTCTCTGTTCGTCATCTCTATCCGTTTTTTCCTCTCTCTCAATGTCCTTTGCTCTCGCTGTCTCCCCTCCTCTCTTCCTTTCTCCCTTCTCTCTCCACCTCTCTCTGCTTGCTTTCATCCGATCTCTGTTCTTAGCAACTTTTGTCCCTCTTTTCCCTCCTTCGTCTCTACTCTATTCGGCTGCCTCCTCCATCTGTCCTTCACCCCTTCCCCCCTCTTTCATCTCACCATTTTAATTCCTTCTGGCTACACAGCTCAACTCAGCTCCGTCTTCCCTGCTCATCCGCCATGTCAGTCGCTACCAGACATTTCAATACTCCAACCGTCTCACACACCTCATTAATTCATCACTGTTTCCCAATCTTTCTCAATATCAATCGCACTAATTATAAACCCTATAGGTGGATTTCACTATTTAACTTTTGCTCATTTCATTAACATTCTGACAGGAATGGTAAGGGAAAACCACTCTTCTCTGCTGCCCCGACAGAACATCTCCCTACGGAGTCCCCACCACCTCCTTTACAGTCCCAGAGTTTATCTCTCCAGGAATCTGCCTCTCCTTTTTGAGTTAGAACAATTCTTTTCCTTATTTCTCTCAGTAAAAGTTTATCTGGGTAACTACTCAGTGGTTTCCTCGCTTTTGTACTTACTGGGTTCTGTAACAGTGGGGACACATCCGCCTGTTAAGGCGATCCGTCGCGATAATGGCGGCTCTGCGATCCTTGTTCCAATCGTGTCTTCCTCCTTCTCCTCTCTTGTAGCACGTTTGGATTAACGGATCCCCGACGAGCCCCCCTCCATGATCCCCCCCTTATCCAGGGATCATTTTCCTCTATGTTAGATTAATTTTCAGAGGAAATTCCGCTACCCTCAGAGCTCCAGGGATTCCACCCGTTCGGCGTGTCTCCTAAACAGAAGTCCCCCCATTGTTTTTAAAAATTTGGGACAGATGAGGAGAAAAACCAAAATAACATTCAAAATAGAAATTTAAAAGGAGGGAGTGTGTTTTCTGTCTGTCTGTCTCAGAGACCAGATATGTTTCCACTTGGCTGTGGAAAACCATTGGGGTGACTCTGGGCAAATCACAATCTCTTGGCCTCAGAAGAAGCCAATAGCAAATCTCTGAAGAAATCTTACCAAGAAAACCCTATCACAGGGGACCCCTACCTCAGAGTCTCTTTGAAGGCACATAACAATGATAGGTATCTGAGGGGAAACAGTACAAATAGTTACATGTTAGAAACCTAGTTAAGGAAGGGTTTCCAGACTATCCTATTGTGTATATGGAATTAATATGTTAATTCTGGCCATATAGAATGTCCTTTTGTATATGAAATTCACATGCTAATTCTGGAACCCAGTTTATATACAATCATAGTCTGAAAAGAACTTTGAAAAGTCACTTTTTCTGGTTACAGCTCCCCGAATTCACCACCCTATATGGCTGGTGGTCATTCTAGTTAGGGGGTTCTAGACATAGCCCTAAAATGATTTATTCAGACATTTGAAGGCACCTGATATACAGTAGCACATTTGGATAAGTAAAGTAAGGTCATGGGGTGTGGCCGTTTCCACACGGGCTTAAAGAAACGGTCCAAGGGGTCCTCCGAGAGGACATCTCACCTGGGAGCAGGGGTGGGCAAACCCCTTTCTGTAGATCCGCACCTCAGCCCGCTCCCGGGAAAGACCCGAACTGGTCATCCCGCGTGCTTTTGAAAGACCACTTGAAACAGGTCTTTCAAAAGCACAAGGGCGCCACTCTGTTCTCGTGTTCCAGTGCAGATTTGCAGGCTCACACCAGTGCGGGGCCTCGATTGCCGGGGGCAGGCTTTAGGCTGGCGAACCTGGGGGTGGAGGCCTCCCCCCAACTGGAAAACCCCCCCATTTTCGTCCCCAGAGCAGTGCAGAGCAGCGGCCACACACTGCTCTGGACCAGCCTAACCCAAGCGTCAAACCCCCAAAAGGGCTGGTATGTACCAGCATGGGGTGATTCCCTCGCCCTGTGGGAAATGGCCTGTGTGGAAGACAATCTACCATATTTTACAGTATATAAGACACACCAGTGTATAAGACGCACCCCCTTTTCAAACAGTATTTTTCAGGGAAAAAAGGATTGATTCCCCTCAAATACAGTACATTGAAATCTTAAAGAAATCATCTTAAGTTCCATAATGGAATAAACAGAACTGGTACAAAATATTTTGCTAAATACAGTCAGAATAACAGTTATCCCCCCCATACAAACAAACACAAACAAACACACACACACACACACACACACACACACACACACACACAAAATTTAGCTTCATATACTTTTTTGGTTTTGAGGAAAAAACTTCCAAAAATGCCAGCTGGGAATAAAAAGACTGGGCTGGACTAAACTGGCAGAGGGCATTGTTGGGGTACAGTGGCATTTATTAATAACCATATTGAAGAGTGATGTAAACAGGATAAGATCTGTTTTCTCCTTTTGAAAGAAAGTGCCTGAGCTCCCACTGTTCTGCTTTGCTAATGAAGTCATAAGGCTCTTTAAGGTATTGCCTTCCTAGGGAGTTATAATAGCAGATAATGAATATTTAGCTAGATTTTTACAGTTTAATTTCTAAGATGGTTGGCAGGTGATAACTCTAAACAGACACTGTTTCATTTTTCATGGTTATTTTTTTCTTAATCATTTTCCCTGTGGGCAGAAATGATGTTAGAGAATGTGTTTTAAGGGAACACAATAAAATCTTCATATGATACCCTACTGATGCAATTAAAGGATTTAATGCTCCCAAATTTCCACCGTACTTATTTGAACATCTATGGACTCAAGCCAGATAAGTAATAGACTTGACTTCTCAATTACCAGATTACACATTTTCATATCTAAAAGGTAATCATCTTCATCATCATTGCCATTAGGAACCATTAAAACTCTGACCTGGTTCAGACATGTATGTTCAAAACAAGGAATGGTTCTCTTGTGGGAATGTTCTATCACAGGTCAAACTTTCATAACACCTCAAACACACTTCTTTAATTTCTTTAATTCTTTAATTATTGATTATAGTGGCCAGAATCCTGAATCAGCTAACCTCTCCTGGTATGATCCCACCAAACCTGACCCCTGATGGATCTCCTGGTTCACCTTCTCCCCCATGAAGCTGATAAGATAGTAAGATAGATTTGGGGGGAGTTATGAGTGTGGCAGTAGTGTCGCAGTCATGACTATATAGCAATCGTGGATACAAAACAATTACCTAGATTTACTCATCTGTTTCATTTTCACAACTGTTTCATTTTCACCACTGCTACCCAAGTCACAGTTTTGACATGATCGCCATTATCATAACTCCTTTCAAAAATACTTAACCAAACATCAGCTGCGTGGGGAGAAGGAGATCCATTCCTCCAGAGATAGGATAAATGATGAATGATGTTTCCATCAGGTTTGGAGGAGGGTCAAGCCAGGAGAAGTTACAGTGGTACAGGATTGTATCAGGACATACTGATACTGATCCAGGATTCCAGTCACTGATTTCATGCAAGAATCACAATGTAGATAAGCTGCATAAATAGTATAAATGTCAGACTTTTCCATATACAATTCTCATTAAAAAAAATTATAATCATTTCAAATCAAAGTCTAATTCTAATTTTAAAAAAATCTCGTTAGAAATAGTAATTTTCTCGTTAGTATAGTAATTTTTCAATACCGCAGCAAAGCACTATCTTACCTTATAGTGGGGCTGAGGAACTCTAGTCCACAAAGATCCTCCAGGGGCCACATGGACAGCCAAAAATTGTGGTGGTGGTGTTCCTTCAAGTCATTTCCAACTTATAGTGACCCTAAGGCAAACCTATTATGGGGTTTTCTAAGGCTGAGAGTGCGTGACATCCCAAGGTCACCCAGTGGGTTTCCATGGCTAAGCACAAAATTGAACCCTGATCTTCAAGGTTGTAGTCCAATGCTCAACCACTACTCCATGCTGGCTCTCACTTCCAAAAATACCCTAAAATTAAAACAAACAAATTTGGAAGTGGCTGGAAGTCCACTTCCAGGGCCCTTTTATACTGTACAATCATAACACTACAATTCCACTTTAAGTACCCTGACACCGTCCTAGAGAATCCTAGGTTGAGAGCAACAAGCTAGATATCCCATCTGGATATGGTACCAAAGATTTTGTTCCTGTTGAATTCCTAGTTATTTATTGTACCTGCTCCTGCTGAAAGAGAGAATGTGTTGGGGGTGCTTGTGAATCATGTAACACAGAACTCTGCAATTTTGGTTGATCATGTTAGGCAGATAGTACCTATAAATGGTTGCCACTCACCCATACATTTAGATTTCTAATGCCTACCATAGCTAAAGCATTCAGCTTATTTATTTTTAATATATGTTGCACCATATTTTATTTATTCACATCATGTACACTGGACCTTGAGAATTTCTTTAGTTCTTAGCAATGACAAGTTTAGCCAGTCCATCTGAAACCATTCTCCAGTGTGTTCGATGTGTATTTTCATTATTCATGTCTAAATGTACTATTTTTAGCTCCAGCGATATTTCCTATCTGGCAATCATTCTCTGTATGTCTCTTTTAATACAAATCTAAATATCACCAGATATATAAATAATCCACACTGTACCAGCATGATCACCTTATCTTCTTATAGAATGTATGTATTTTCCTCAGATATGCAGTTGATTTTCCTTTTTTAAATAAATATAAAAACCATCTGTAAAGTTAATATTGTGTATATCCTTGGTGAAGCACACTGTCTCCTTTAGAAATGGGAAATGAGAAAGAAATTAGTCTTTGAGCTGGAGATAGTGACAATAATCCTGATTTTATAGGTAGCATCTTCCCCAAGTGTTCAAGGCTTTGAAGAAACAGGTTGACTTTTTCTTCCCTTCTTTTTCTTTATTTATCACCTTTGTTCAGGTAAGGAATCACCAGAACTGAATCTTGCAGCAGGGTTTGAACTGGTGGACTTAGGGATGTTACGTTTTCACTTATGTACTACCGTCCAGCTCAGGCTAAATGAGAGAATGGCAGCAAGACCAGACACAGGCTAGAGCCATTCAAGTGACACCTTCTCTGTAAGAGCTTATGGATCAGATTTAAGATTAATTTAGATGATGTCTATCTCACATTTCCCAGAGGATCCCTTCCAAGTAGGGAAAGACTTCTTGTTGAAAGATGTCTGTTTGTCACAGAATGTGATTTTCCTTAGCTCCTTATGTTGCATTTGGAGTACATTGTTTTGTGGCATCAAAATGTAAGCATGGGCTTTATTCTTAAGTCTGTTCACTGCAGCCTGTATCTCGGAGGGAATCTCATTGCAGAAGGGGAATGGCTTATTTTTTTTTTGAGTGAATGAACAATTCTCTTAACATCTAGTTTGTTCTTTACCCAAACCTGGGCAACCAAGAGACCTCTTCTTGCTGACTTCCTCTGAAGCTGCTCAGAAACCAAACTTGTGTTCCCATGGTGCTTAATGAATAGGGTTTAATTTAGTTGTGATTAACAAGTTCCAATTACTTCAGTGGATCTGCTCTAGATAGGAGTAGATTTGATTTAACCCATAGTTTGAAAGTGTGCTATTATGGTATTTTCCAACCTGAACATACATATTCCTTTTTATTCAAAGTTACAGGTATTCCATGCATTTCACTAATAGAGTAGTACACAAATGGGATAGTAAGTAAAGATTATCAGACTGATATATCATTAGAGACACACACATACATACACATGGGAGGAGGGAGATAAAGTAATGCACTTCAGATGCCCAGAAAACCAAGGACTGGTGGAATCTTGGTGTTTGTTCGTGAAAAAAAGAAACTATCTTGTGCAAAATAACCACAATTTTTGTTGCAAAAATAATTTTGCATGCACACAAAAATATAATCTAACAGAACATTACAAATCCCAAGCTAGATCAGAGCAAACACCTATCTAGTCAAGGATTCTGTTTCCACAGTGGTCAGACAGATAATAATGGAAAGTTCACCAGGAGTAACATGATGTTACAGATACATCATGTACAACATTACATACATCGTTTGAGCCCTTCCAGGAAACTTTATTAACTCAGCGAAATCTTAGTCCCCAATGCTATCTTGCCACCAGCAGGTCTATTTGCTTTATATAGTCAATTTACACTTCCATTGTAAAATGGCCATGATATGTCTGGTTCCAGGTTCTCTCAGGTATATGTAAACAGTTATGTTATGTTCTTCTTTTTAGGTTGCAAATTTGCTTAGACTCTTCCAAATTCCTCAGATAAGCTACGCCTCTACCAGTGCCAAGCTGAGTGACAAGTCTCGATATGACTATTTTGCACGGACTGTGCCACCAGACTTCTATCAAGCAAAAGCGATGGCTGAAATCCTGAGGTTCTTTAACTGGACCTATGTGTCAACAGTTGCCTCAGAAGGAGACTATGGAGAAACAGGGATTGAGGCCTTTGAACAAGAGGCTCGCCTCCGAAACATATGCATTGCCACCTCTGAGAAGGTTGGCCGTTCCAATATCCGTAAATCTTATGACAGTGTTATCAGAGAGCTACTTCAGAAGCCCAATGCAAAAGTTGTTGTCCTCTTCATGCGCAGTGATGACTCTCGAGAGCTCATTGCTGCAGCCAACCGGTTCAATGTTTCATTTACATGGGTTGCCAGTGATGGGTGGGGGGCCCAGGAGAGTGTTGTGAAGGGCAATGAGCATGTGGCATATGGTGCAATAACCCTAGAGCTTGCTTCCCATCCAGTGAAAGAATTTGACCGATATTTTCAAAGCCTCACCCCCGACACTAACCATCGCAATCCCTGGTTCAAGGATTTTTGGGAGCAAAAATTTCAGTGTAGCCTTCCAAGCAGAAAATCCCACAGAAAAGCTTGTGACAAAAGTTTATCTATTAACAGTTCCAACTATGAACAAGAGTCTAAGATCATGTTTGTTGTGAATGCAGTCTACGCAATGGCCCATGCCTTGCATAAAATGCAACGGACCATGTGCCCAAACACTACCAAACTCTGTGATGCCATGAAGCATTTGGATGGCAAGAAGCTCTACAAAGACTACCTACTGAAAGTCAACTTTACAGGTAAAACCATCATGATTTTCCTTGGATGCCTGCACTGTTAAAATTTTGCTTCAGTGGGAAAGTGTCTTTCTTGTTGCCGGAAGCAGACAAGCAGAGGAGAGTGGAAGGCAAGCTAGGAGGAAGAGCAGGGTAAAAGGAAAACTGATAGAAGAGGGTGAGCAGAAAGCTATTTTGGGTCAAACTAGACATTAAATTGAAAGTGTATTTTCTATAATTAACCTGTTTTTCCTCCCACAATGCAATTTCCTCAGAAGCACATCAGGAAAAGGAGACCTTTTATACAAAAAAGTGATTTTGCAAACCCTGGTATTTATTAAATTGGATATGCACACACACTCTGCCATATTGACTTATTTGCACACAACACACCACGTGATTTAGCTTCCATCCAAAACAACCGCCTCAAAATAGTGCCTTTTTTTCCTGTCCTGAAGGCCAACAAGTCCTGACACACTTGGTTTCATTCCCTTCAAAAAATTACTCTCCGTCTAACATTTTTTAAAAAATATATGTGGAGGGAGAATTAGGCCACATTCCCATGTCACCACCTCTGCTGACTGTACCCCCAAACCTCTACAAATGTGACAGATGTTGGAAGGGGAAACCAATGTACCTTCCATTGAGTATTCATGCAACTGCAAACTCTGCCTGATCAGGGCTTTTGATATTACGAAGGAGCCTGGATATATTCAACCAGTTTGCTGAGTTCTATGCCACATATCGTTCTAACACATGGACCCTAATTTTGAAGGAACTTATGTTCTTTCCAGCTCCTATGACTGACAGCCACTGTGAGAATTCAATGCTTTAGTAAGACAGCAAACACTGATATCACAGTACTATAATTTAGAGAGCTGATTTTGTCATTTCCTCATTATATCTTCTTCCTTAATATACTTTAAGCATTCCTCTGAAGCTAAAGCTCTGTACAAAGTATTGAATCCACTGTCCTTGCCCAGAATAAGTACCTCTTCCAGCCAATAGTCCACAAAACCACATTCCAGTTCACTACAGATCTGTTGAGGTCAAAATTGGCAAGGACATTGTTTCTTAAAAAATGTAATGAGAGCCTGAGCCACGCTAACTTCAAAAAGGATTAGAAAGTAGCTAGGCATCTCAATTCTCGCTAAGCTTCCCTGAGGCCCACCAAAAAAGGGACAGGCCAATACCTCACATTCACCTAGGCCATTTCCACACTAGACTGTTATAGTGCTATTATTCCACTTTCAACATCCTATGAAATCCTGGGGTTTGCAGTTTAGGAACGGGCCTCAAAAGCCCCTCCCTAAACTGCAAACCCCAGGATTCCATAGGATGTTGAAAGTGGAATAATAGCACTATAACAGCCTAGTGCAGAAATGGCCCTAGAGTCTCCTAGATGTCTGCAGTGCCTCCAAATCACAGTGTGATGTCACACTACACAGTTACAGTGTTATGATTCAACTTTAACTGCCATGGCAACATCTTACAGAATCCTGGTTTTGTCATTTAACATACTCTTCAGCTGCCTTAATTTGACAAGGACAGTCCTGATTAATCCTCTGTCGTACCAATTTTTAGCTGCTTTTAAAATGCCCCCATTTCTTTCTCCAGCTCCCGCTTTCCCCTTTATCCATAGCTTACTTCAATTGCTGCACACTGAGTCCAAACTGCAAAAGGAGATTGCACTTAATTAAATCAGCAGGGGAGAGAGGAGAAGGGAGAAGCTTGCCTTCCCAGTAGGCTCAAGCAAAAGCAAACTGCTGCAGCCTCTTAGCTTGTGTGTTCTTTCTCACTGATAAGAAAGAAGACCACACACTCTGATGTGGTCTGATTTCAAAGCTATGCATGTCCCAGTTTTCATCTGTGAAATGCTGGAGGGTATGAAACAGCCTGGGAGCTGCATGAGACCCATGTTTTGCCCACCATGGAATTGAGACAAAGCCACGCAGTCCGGTACAACATCTAAAAGCCAAAGGCCTTCCTTGGCAGGAAGGTTTGAACTCTGTGTCAGAAGGCCTACAAGAAGAGGGACTATTGTGATCATTGTGGTGTGTGATCATTGTATTGCTCCTGAGCCTTCTATCTGCGGCTTCTCTGACTCCTGAATCCAAGTGCAAGATGTGTGTCTCTTTCTTGTTGCTTGTTCTTATTATTCTGCCCACAAATTGTATAGCTGGTCTATTGCTGTCTAGTTTCTCACTGGGGAGCAATTTTGTTGTCCTGGCAAATGAGAGTTATGAATTATTCAACAAAATAGGTCCCAACAAATCTGCATAATAGGGAGATTCAGGTGTTGGATTAACTAGCGTGGACAATTTATTACGGATCATTTTTGCCATTTGATTCAGTGTTGCTAGGTAATCAATATTTCACGACACGGGGCACCCTGCAGGGCAGACTGTAATGATGAGTTCTATTGATTCAGTATGCTGACAACATTTGACATTATCTGCAATTTTGGTGATAATCAGTTCTAGCCAGTTCTGCGACCTAATCCTGCTCATTGTTATGCATACAGAAGTTCCAACAATCTTAGGGAATCTTACATATGAGTAAACATGTATGAGTAGAAATGCATACCATTTCCATCCAGGCACACATACTTTGTACAGGAAAGCAATCTTTTATTCCAATATTACCATGTTGTAGTATTAAAAAATACATGAAATATAGTCACTGGGTTTCTCACTGGCAGTATAATCATACTCTAATCTTGTAAAATATATACTGCCTATAAATAACCACGTAAAGATAACTTTCAAGCAATCAGCTCATACAGCTTTACTCAAGGTGTCTCTACTTGCAGCCACAAGTAAACAACCAAGGTATGTATTGACCTATTTCTGTGGCCTATTTTCCTCCATATTTAGTGACCACAAAATGAAAGTCAAAGCCTATTACATGCACAAGAATTGCAATGACCTTAATATGCAGAAGTCTGGTATTGTTAATACTATGCCTAATAGCTTTTCCTAACTCAGAAATGACGTATACCTTTTTGATCAGTAGCTATCCATCCAGTCTTTGACCAGCAACTTATGTGGATGCATTTAAACCATGACTACTATATTTAATTTTTGTCCATGAAAAGGGAATGTCAGAACAATAAACAGTCGGTTATAAAGTGCAGGCATTATGTAGTGGTTTGAGCGTACCACTATGACTTTGGAAACCAAGGTTCAAATCCCTGCTCAGACCATGAAAAACCCCTGGCTGACCTTGGGCAAGTCACACACTTGGGGCTTTTTTGCACTTTGGGAAGAAAACGGGGCTGTCTGTTACTCACCAGACTGGCACGCTCCCTCCGACGATCCACGCTGATCCGGAGCAGTGCGTGCCCACACTACACACTGCTCCAGGGATGAAAATGGAGGCTTCCGGTTGGTGGAGGCTCTCCAACAACCGGAGAAGCTCGCCAGCCAGAAGCCCACCCACGGAAGATCTGTAGCCTCGCGCTGGTGCGCACAGGAACGCAGCGATGGACTGGGGCATGCCGGGCTATTGAAAGACCTGTTTTAAGCGGTCTTTCAATAGCATGGAGAACCACCAGTTCTGGTCGTTCTGGAGCGGGCTGAAGTCTGAAACTACAGAAAGTAGTCCGGACCCAGTTCGCCCCCAAGTGCAAACATCCTCGCTGGAGGACACGCTGTCCCATTTTAAAAACAAAGTGCAGGAAAGGCCTCAGTCTCAGAGGAAAGCAAAGGCAAAACCTTGCCTGAACAAATTTTGCCAAGAAAACCCTGTGATAGGTTTGTCTTAGGATCACCGTAAGTCAGAAACAACTTGAAGGCACACAATAAAAACAGCATCATCTTTCAATGCTTTTATTTATTATGCACAGGTTTAGACTATGGTGACAAGTGGAAACTTGCAGTGAAATATTACAGTGCATCCCCAGCCTGTAGCAGGAATGTTTCTAAGGATGGAGAAATCAGTCTTTTTCTAGTCCGTGCCAGTTTCACATGCATTCAGACATAAGTTCCATCTCATTACTGCTTCAGACAGATAGTCACATTTATTTTTGTATGCAATTCCCCTAAAATTCATGTATTTGAATGTAGCTTCCCCTAAAACATGTATTTTGTACAATTTTGCCTTAAAAGTATGCATTTTCCTACAAAAAAATATTTGTAAGCATCTTCTTTGGCCTCAGAAGTAAATTCTACAACTCAGAGAGAAGTGTGAAATCAAAAGACTCCAATCAGTCCATTAATCCAAGAAGTGTGGTTGAGATGGTTTTCCTTAAAATGCATCACAAACAGAACTCTCCCACTTCTCCTGAAGTTTCCTGCATTTTAGTCACATGGCAATCAGGCATTCCTCACCCCAAGATCATAGGGGTGAAACAGCAATTCATCAGTTTCCCAAATAGGGGCAAAATTACAGTTCCTGGCCCCTTTAGAAACTTCCATGGTGGAAAAATGCCATGTTGAAAATTCCCACAACTTTGCAAGAATAGTCGTTGTTGTTGCTGTTGTTCCCAGCACAACAAGAACTGTGTGATTTTTGAAAACTGCTCAAGAATAAAAACCTGTGTTCACAATCTTTTCACTACACAAAGAAAACTTCAGCTTTCTAAGAAAAAAAATTACCCACCTGCTTACGTTGCTTTTTGCTACATACGCGGGAAAATTATGCAAACAGCAAAGCTAGATTGCACTCTATATCTATATAGAAACACTGTAGTGAAGGATTTGACATCACAGCTGCAGCCTTTTCTGGTTCGATTGTTGCACAACCCAAACGTTACATGGCAAGAAAAGAAACTTGGGCTGACTGAAGCTGCACCTTTACCAGTCTGAATGTTGCACAATTTTCTTTCTATGCTGAAAGCTGCAAAGTTTTAAGGAACATGGTTGCTGAAAAACTATTGATTTTCTGGGCAAACTGCACAGCTGTCTTAGAAAGCTGCACGGTTTCCCATCATTGCAAGGGTGGGGAAATTTCAGAGTTTCCTGAAGCTGTGGGATTAAAAAAACTGTTCTCAACATCTGTTCAAAATTAGAAAAAATTGAGATTTACCAATCCTCCAAGATAGTGGAAATGGCTTAAATAGGCCTTCCCCATTTCCCTTCCGTTTAGACTACTTTGTATAATATCTCTGTCTCTTATTTAACAACTTTGCCTTCCATGCCTGAGGAAACCTCCAAGTCCAGAAAACCACCGCCTTATCTATTTGTGGTCCTATCTTGCTGTCCAGTTGATTGCAATTCCTGCATTCTTAAAATGGACCTAAATGATTTTTTTTATTTCTTTTAAAAAAATTTTAAAAAGTTTTAATTTTTTTGCTTATTTGTTGATATTTTCACATCATTCCATCACAAGCCAGTGTGAGCAAGTAGCAGAACCAAGGATGGAGGTATACAGTTAGGAAGTAGGTTGTTCTTTAGCAGCTGTAGTCAAGGATCTCTTCGTCCACTAGTAATGGCTGGTGGCTCCTGTGTCGGTGGGGTTGTAAAACTGCTCTTTTAACTTTGAAAAATTTATCCAGGGTACTGAACCTATTTAAATGCCAGGGGTCAGCACCTTGAAGGTACTGACTAAAGGCCAGAGTGGATTAACTACCCAATTGATGTAGAAGCTACTGACAACCACTGCCCTCCACCAATGTTTTTTGTTTTCTTATTTTAGAGGGGGAATAATTATTCATTTTTATGGCAAAGGAGTAAAGAGCTGTACAGAAAGCTGTGCAGAAAGAGCAAAATATGTACTAAAATGCCTATCATCCTCAATGACTATGGCTAAGGGGCATATTTTGAGGATTATGAATCCTACACGTTTGAAGAATACCAAGTTGCAGAAGGCTACTTCATATTGTCTAGCCAGTGTGGCATAGTGGTCCAAGTACAGAGTCCCAAGTTTAAAAATCTATCTACCCATGAACCTCAGTGGGGCAACCCTGTAGCACTCACTTGTTCTCTGACTAAACTGCCTCCCACGTTTTTGGTGAAGGGTAGAACCATGCATGTTGTCCTGTGTTTCTTAGAAGAAAGGCAGGCTATGGGTGTAATAATACTGATCTATTTTTAAAGTTTGCAGTCTAAACTCCATATGATTAATGGACTATATTTTCTGTAACAGGTAGTGGCCCTACTTGAAGCATCTCAATGGCAAGGCACACCATGCTCCCTTTTTTTATCCCTTGTTGGATCACATTCATAAAATGCTCAGAAAGGCATTGTTCTATAGTACTGCAATGTAACTCCCCCCCAAAAGCACCCGAGCAGGATGAACAATAATGTAACACACATCTGACATAATTTCCCCTGACCTCTGGGCCTCTGCTGACAGAGATGAAGCTGCTTTAGAGTTCTCTGTGTCTGTCATCATCCTGTCTATAGTAGAATCAGGTGAGAGATAAAAGAAAGCTGACACACAAACCTCATAGGCACGGAGGAGTGCTGAATATTTCAAAGCTGTGAGAGACAATGCTACCATGCCATCTGTATAGAGAGAGTGGGGGACAGATGGACAAGGTGAGCAAGCAAAGAATGGTATGGCAATTATCTTCCTTTGCTGTTCTGTCAATGCTTAAGTGAGGACTGTTATGAGCCAAAACTTCCACGTGAATGTCAGTCTTGGTGGAAAGAAAGAACCTTACAAAATTGGACCAGAATTCTGAGGCTTGTGCCTTTTCTCATTTCTAAGCAAAACAGCACCTTCCCACACAGAAAGAAAAAAAAGAAACATTCACTATCATCTCTTTGACAGCTCACAGTTCTACCTGTCCTTCTTAATGCTGACTGCTTCATTGCTAGCCGACATCTGTGTTTGTTTTCCTGACATTTCCTTGGATTTCAGTGAAACTTCAGATTGTCTCTTGATTTATATTGCCAGATTTAAAAATAGCAGCAAAGGCATTTGCAGTTATTTGTCTTTGTAATCCAGTCAACAGAGACGGTTAGCTTTATCCAGGGTGTTCAATCACCAAGACACTATTCACCTGCACTGGAATGCTTTTTTAATTTTTTGTTTTAATTTGGTTTGTTGTTGATGATGGTAAAGCAGGTCACTAACGAATTAACTGCTTGATACAGTATAAAAATCTGTTATCTAGTAGCTGTATGAAAACTATTTCCAGAAAATTCTGGGTAGTAAAAGTGAGTGTCAGTAAGAGACGAAACCTATAAAACAACACTATGAATACACACAGATATCAGTGTGTCAAAACATACATAAAGCCAATTACAGTTTCTGCAGTTCTTGAACTGAGATCAATGCTGTTGCCCAACCTAGTTAAAAATAGCAGCTGGCATACTATTCAGTAGTCACAAGATCATAAGCCAAAATTACAGTCCCATCACTGTTGGGATTCATGCTTGTGGTCATTAAAAATTGGATGTGATCCCAAAAGCCTATCTTTTCAGGCACAGAACAGTCCAAACCAAAGAGTCTGTGAGGCATTGCAGATTATGGCATTGGGAAATGATGTCTGCAGTGGTTGCAGGACACATTGAGAGAAGCAGTTGTGGCAGGACCTCAGTGTGTCACTCCAGCTACCTGCTTGCAATGGCCCACAATCAGGAGAGTCGTTTCCTAATATGCAATGCCTTAGAAACCATTTGGGTGGGGCTCTGATTGAAAAGACAGGCTGGGGGATGGTGGTATCATCATATGTAGCTACAGTGATATATGTCTGCTAATGAAGGATCTCAGACCCCAGGTTCCAACTGAGTTCAAGGATCACTTTGAGTACCATGTTTGCCTCTTTCAAAAAAGCTGATGCCCACTGGAAAGAGATGATCAGCACCATGATTTTTTCCTCTCTTTCCAAGTAGAAAGGCAGCAGCATCATGCTGAGGGCTTGTGCTGCACATGGCCTCCTTTTAAATTGAAGTTGACTTCTGAAATGGGAAACCCTTTTCTGAAGAAAGAGAAATATTTTTCATTACCAATATGGTACTTGAAATGTCACTGGGATCTCAAATGGTTCCCTAGTCAGCAACAACTGCCCCATGGATGATGAGTTTCTCCAGGACAGGGTGGCTGTTAACACATATAATTTTCCCTCCTGCTGTATTCTATCAGGTATAGCTAGCCTTTGAGTTGACTATTTCTGCTCATGAGTAGTCCTTTCGGTAGCACCATGTTTGACTAGTGTGCATAAAGTGTTTTGGAAACCATTCAATGGTGAGTTAAATTCACCTCACGTCTCTCTTTTTTTTTTTTGTAAGTTTTTAATACGTGCTTGCGGCATATTTTCTTTCCCTATCCATACACTGTCCATGCTCTGCTTTTTTTAAAAAAAAAAAACAACCTTCCCTTCTACTGGTGGGATTTGCTGGACTTCAAGAGGTGAAGAAACATGCCTTGAGAGGATATTTCCATGGTAACCACTTCATTCAGTTAGAAAGCAAATAGAAGTCAGTGGCATGCAGGACATATTCCTTCCCTTGCTTCTGAGCACAATGAAAAACTTTCTACATCATCTACACTAGCTTACTTCTTCTGCTGAATTTCTATTAGGCATTTTTTGGTTTTTCAGTTTTAAGAGATCAAAAAAAGTGTCAAATAAAATAAACAGCTAAACCATTTTTGTACACATGATGTAACCAGGCTTCAGACTATACACTGAAGCATTATGCATCAAAATTAATTACCCACAAGATATGTAATCTCCCCTTTCAATGTGTCTTAGAACAGTGCTACCCAAAGTGAGGGTTGCAGACCTGTGGTGGTCTGCAAGCTATTGACCACCAATCCATGGCAAGTTTCCAGGGAAGAAAGAAACAGGTGTAGCCAGCAGACACAAGTATGATACTGTTCCCCCAGCACACTGGGGGGAAAAGCCCTGCTGGCCAGATAGCTTAAGAAGAACTGTATTATAATACAAACTTCACATACAGAAAATCCTAGGTTCACTCCCTGTGAGGTGCCCACTCTTTAATCCTAGAGAGTTGCTGCCAAGTCAATATAGATCAGAGACCAAAGTGCAATAGAATAGGGGACAAGGAAAATGGGGTGAGAGGACAAGGTTTAATTCTTGCTCCTCTCCAATGGGCTACCTCAGTATGTCCATGCACCAGAAGTTATATTTTGTCCTTTCTGGTTGCCATTTTTGACCAATTTCTGGGGTTTTTCATTTTGTAGGGGGTAGTGGTTCTGGGAGTTCTGCTGTTTTTGTGGGCAGTTTGGGAGTGGGGATTAATTTTTTTCTCCATTGTGGGAAAAAGTGAGTATTCCTCTGCAGTATTCTTCCCATATTCAAATGTGGTTTTGGTACAGGAAAGCCATCTATTGTGCAGAAAATTCTCACTAGTCCATTTTTCTGCCCAACAGAATTTTCTGGCTGTCAGGAAACCAATTTGTTTAACCTTACAATGAATACCCTTTCCATAGCCATCTGAGGGCATTTAGGGGAAAAAATGGGAGGTAGGGGGCTCTAGATTTCTCCTGAGGCTTTGGGAGTGGGATTTGGGCAACATGTCTGGCCAATAGGAAACACCTCCCCTATGCCTGATGTAGAGAATATTGCTTTAGGTAGACCTATGGTGTCACACATTCCATATCCTGAAGTACTTTAACATGCTAAATTTTTCAAGGAGAGAGTGATTTAACAGAATGCAGACTTGGCATGCAAAATAGCCCAAGTTCCATCCCTGACATCTCCAGTTAGAACTGGGAAATATAGACAACAACAAACTGGATGGACAACCGTCTGACTAAAGCAGCTTCATATTTCTAAATCTGCGTAAGCATCTTGATGTACGGGAAACTGATGCAGGGGAGAGGTCTAGAACAGAGCAGATTTCAAGTGGTATCGAGAGATTGTTTTCATCTAAACTAACCTAAGTATGGAAAGAATATTTGAAAATATTTGGAAAATGGTCAGAAATACATTTTTCAAGAATTGAGAAAGTCTCATGTAAAGAATCCTGTACTGACAATAATCTTGTTCAGGACTTATTCTGCACAAAATTTGCATACTATTGTTTGGCACAGAAGACATCATTTTCTGTTTTCTGCACCAAAAATGCTATCTTGTATGCAAAACAATCATGTGTGAATTTTTCACAGAACAAATCCTGGATTATGAATAGGCATCCAGAACTGTATGGTTTTCAAACACTTTCTCACAGTAAAAAGAAAATTGCTAAAATTACGTTTTTCTTTGAGAAGAAAATTAGTGAATAAGTACATCGCTAGAGTGACCTTTCTTGGGATAGTTCAGAACTTGGGCAACCTAAGTGCCTCTTTTAGTTCACCGTGTTACTGACTCATAAAGACCTCTGTTCTCTCACAACTGATATATAATAATGTTCTTATGTGTAAATGTGGGCCTTTCCACACTACACTGTTATAATGCTATTATTCCACTTTCAACAGCCTGTGCAATTCTGGGTTTGTAGTTTACTGAGGCCAAACAACTCTCTGGCTGAGAATTCTAAATGCCCCTCTATAAAATGCAAACCATAGGATTCCATAGGATGTTGAATGTGGAATAATTGCACTATAGCAGTGTAGGACAGAACAGCCCTGTGTGTGTTTGTGTGTCATAAAGAGAAAGAGAGAAGCAGAAAGACCTTCAAAAATTTTGCAGTTTTTCATCGAAGTCTACACAAAACCCTGCTCAAAAGAGTTGTGCAGAAATCCCAAACCTCAGGAGACTTCTTTATATTTTTTAAAAGTCCATCTAAATGTCTACATCACAGGAAGATAAAAAAATAACAAAGACAGTGGGCATACAATTTGCATATCTGTTTGACAATGCAGTTCTCACCTGTTGAATAGCATTAGTGTGACCCAAACAGACAAACAAACAAGTATTGTTTCTCATAGATCAGAGCTTCCTTGTCAAATGAAAGACTCCTATACGAACATAGAAATGTACCAATATCCAGAAATGCAAATCCTAGCTCTAGAACTAACATTGAACCATATAATCTCACAAACCACTGAAGATCCCAGTGTTATTTGCCAAAAATTTTTAAAACATTGGTGTCTCCTTGTCAGTGGGATACAAAATTGGACATAAAAGCATTATTTCAGGTAGTTCCACAGGAAGCATATGTAAACTATGATGTACCCACAAAAAAAACCTGAAACTATGCCAGACATGTACTAGCATATCCCTTCCACTGGAGTCAATGGGAGAAAACATGAAAAATCTTGTCCCGTCTCCTGTCCTGACTCTGGCAAGTTGAGAGAATTGTAGACAGTGGTTGCTAAGTTGTGCAGTCCCACTGTTGCCACCTCACTCACTGTCCCCAATGTTACAATTGTTGTTCCCATCTCTGAAAATATTGTTCTGGCCCTTTGTAAAGAATTTGAGTACAACCATGGAAAGTATGGGACTCTTGGGACAGTTGGCTCAACAAGCATGATGCCATGCTTTTGGCTCTAAATTTGGGACCAAAATGGCCCAAATAAAAAATTTAATGCACACCCCAGGTGAAAATTTAAAGGAAATGTTGAAAAAGACACTGAAAAACATTTCATTTGGGAGAGCCTAGTGGTTTGCAAAGGCAGGTTTACAGCTGAACCCTAAGAAAACAAAAATAAAGACCACAGATGATTTACATAACTTTAAATTAGATAGTGAAGACATTGAAACAGTTCAAGATTGTCTATACCTTGGCCCAGTTATGAATCAGAATGGAGACTGCAGTCAAGAAATCAGAAGAAGACTAGGATCTGGAAGGCCAGCTATGAAGGAACTAGGCAAGATCCTGAAGGGTAAAGTTAATCACTTACAGTGCAAGCACAACTCAGAAGAAAGCATCACTGAACTCAGGAGGCTTATTTCCAGATAAGTGTGTAGAGAATTGTAGCCTCGCTTATTACAGAATGTCATATATTACAGGTTAGCTTCATGGGCAATTAGAGTAAAAAGAAGTTTACTAATAAAAATGGATGTGTCAGTTAAGTAGTTGAATCAAGAGCAGAAAAGATATGTGCAGAGACCTGAAAGATGTCTACCAAGTCTACCAAGTAGATACATTGAAAGCATGTTGTCATAACTTTTTTTTTTAACTCTGTGACTGAATTTTGCAGGCAGGAATAGGCATTGGTGCGCTGCCATTTTTCAAAACCCAATTTTTTCTTAGCAGAAGTGACAATGAATGTGAGCCCAGGGTCAATTTTTCAACCCATGGAACAAGCATGTATATAACTTGATTCTGCAGGATGGAAAACTAACCTTGCTTCATATATTGTTCTTTTTATCCTCAAGGTTATTATCATTACTGTCATTATTATTGTCTCCCGTCCTGTTAGCAGTAGGAACTTTGGAAGCTGGATATTATGTCTACAGTGTTTACTGCCGAATAGTATTCCTTTGGAGGGCTGCCAAGTGAAAAGCCTATAAAAGTATCATCCTAAGTGTAATAAATGTTTGGCATTTTCTCTCTCTTTCTTCTTTTCAGTGAGATTATTTGTGCCAGAGATCGTAACAAAGTCTCTAGACTGTAGATAGCTCATTGGACTGGAAATGGCCTCTAGGCCTTCCTAAACATGGTTCAGATCTTGTTGAGGAAGAGCACCGCATTGAAATACAGCAGCATCATAGGAGCAATTTATATAGCAAACTGATGTAAAGTCTATAGCAAACTGTTTGATAGTAACAAGATTTAACAGCAGAGCTGCCTGTTAACTGCTATTTTAGGCTGGAAGTCAATCTGATCTAGAACCGGAGCCATACCTTTATTTATTAATTCCGGGGGGGGGAATCACTCTAAAACAAAATTTGAAAGTCTCCACCATCAATCAACTAGAACTACATCCTTCTCCAAATGTTTAAAAGCAATTTAAAGTTAATGCCTGGGAAGGTTTTGAACAATGTGAGATGTATCTTGGCTTCTGTATTAAAAGAGCAAAGAAGAAAAAAAGAAGGGCCAGGAGATGCAATCTACCACAATTGGGAACATAGAAAAATACTGTACAGGGCAGCCATCTCAGGTGGCAGAAGTATAGACATGCAGAATGGATAAAGCTGTGTATACTACAAGACTCGCTCTGCCCTTTCAAACCTCCCTATTGGCCTCGGGTGTAGTGGAGGGTCCTGTCCTATTGCCAGTTATGGAAGAAGATTCATCAGCCAGTCCTAATAAATGTTTGTACATGGAACAGAACCCTTAGGAGAGGAAACTTAGCCTCAGGCCACAAAATGTTGGAGGTTGGTTCTGCTGCCAGATCATTGAGGTGTCTAGGATCAAACGTTTCAAAAACGTTTCACACATATAATATTGAGATTGTAAAGCTACATTTGCTTTTTTGGGAGTAAGACGTTATCCTCAATGGGACTTAATTCTGAGGAGACATGGATTCAGACTAGACTTTTAAAAATTTAGACTTCTAGACTTTAAAAAAGTTGATTTCTGTAAACTTAGGGAGTTACTGGCTGAAATTCCATGGTCAAGAATACTGAAAGAGAAAGGAGTCCATGAGAGATGAGAGTTTCTTAAAGGTGAGATACTGAAGGCACAATTTAAAACTGTGCCAATAAGGAGGAAAAATGGAAGGAGTCTAAAGAAACCAGAATGGTTGACAAAAGAACTCTCAGCTGAGTTAAGTGTTAAAAGAAATATGTACAGGAAATAGAAGAATGGTGAAACCACCAAAGAGGAATTCAAGCAAATAGCCAAGAAATGTAGGGAGAAAGTCAGAAAAGCTAAAGCACAGAATGAACTCAGGCTTGCCAGAGACATTGAAAACAACAAAAAGGGCTTTTTTTTAGATATGTCCACAGCAAAAGGAAAAACAAGGAAATGATAAGGTCATTGCGTGGGGAAGATGGCCAATTACTAACAGAGAGAAGAGAGAAGGCAGAACTACTCAACATTTTCTTTGCCTCAGTTTTGTCCCAAAAGGATAGAAGTACTCAACCTGGTGGGGTGTGAGGCAGGTGAGGAAGGGCAGAAAAGAAGCACAGAATAGGTGGAGAAATAGTACAGGAATACCTAGCTGAACTAGATGAATTCAAGTGTCCAGGGCCAGATGCGTTACACCCAAGGATATTAAAAGAACTGGCAGAAGTCATTTCAGAACCATTCACAATAATCTTTGAGAACTCTTGGAGAACAGAAGTCCCAGCAGACTGGAAGAGGGCAAATGTCATCCCCATCTACAAGAAAGGGAAAAAAGAGGACCGAAATAATTATCAACCAGTCACCCTGACATCAATACTAGGAAAGATCCTAGAGCAGATAATTAAATAGTCAGTTTGTAATTACTTAGAAAGCAATGCAAGAATCACAAAAAGTCAACATGGATTTCTCAGAAATAGGTCATGCTAGATTAATCTTATCTCTTTTTACAATAGAATTACAAGCTTGATAAATGAAGGGAATGCTGTGGACATAGCATATCTTGATTTCAGTAAGGTGTCTGACAAAGTTCCCCGTGACATTCTTGCAATGAAGCTAGTAAAATGTGGGCTGGACAGGGCTACTGTTAAGTGGATTTGTAATTGGTTGACCGAACCCAAAAGGTGCTCACTGTCAAGGTCAGAGACCCAGGTGGTGAGCCAGTCCAGAGAAGAGAGTGAGAGAGATAACAGAGTCAAACCAGAACGTGTCAAAGCAGGGAATTAATCAAAGGAAGTCCATTTACCAAAGCCAGAATGACAAGCAAATCCAACATCAAAGTCCAAAATCCAGAGGTCAGGAGCCAAGAGTTCAATCCAAGATATCAGGAGCCAGGTGCTAGAAGCAAGGAACAGGCAAAGAGAGAGCTTGTAGAAAGTTTGCCACAAGCAAAGGAAAGCTTCCAAGCAGGCAGGTAATATAGCCCAAGGCACAGGTGTGGCCAGTCACCACATCTTAAACTTAATCAAGGAAGCTTCCCTTTGCTCAGTTCTCTTAAGTCTCTGCCTTGATTGCGGGCTGATTAGAGCAGGCTCAAAAGTATCTTCAGGATCACTGCTGGATCCCTGTTCCTCTAAAGGAGCAGGTAGAGGAACATCCAAACCTGCTTGGTCCACGGCAGAAGGGGGAGCTCTTGAGCTGCAGGACTCATCTCCAGCCTGAGCAACAGGGATCAACAGCTGTTGCTCAGCAGCAGCAGCTTCATCAGCAGCTTCACCAGGAGCTTCAACTATCACACTCATCAATGGTTGCTTTTTATCTTGGAGAGAAGTGGCTAGTGGGGTGCCACAGGGTTCTGTCCTGGGCCCAGTACTATTCAACATCTTCATCAATGACTTGGATGAAGGACTAGAGGGCATGCTGATCAAATTTGCAGATGACACCAAATTGGAAGGGGTTGCTAATACCCCAGAGGACAGGAACAAAATTCAAAATGACCTTGACAGACTGGAGAGCTGGGCCAAAGCTAACAAAATGAATTTCAACAGAGAGAAATGTAGGGTCCTGCACTTGGGCAGAAAAAATGAAAGTCACAAGTATAGGATGGGGGACGTGTGGCTGGATAGCAGTATGTGTGAAAGGGATCTAGGAATCTTGGTAGATCACAAGCTGAACATGAGTCAGCAGTGTGATGCAGCAGACAAGAAAGCCAACACCATTTTTGGTTGCATCAATAGGAGTATGGTGTCTAGATCAAGGGAGGTAATGGTGCCACTCTATTCCGCTTTGGTTAGATCTCATTTGGAATACTGTGTCCAGTTCTGGGCATTTCACTTCAAGAAGGATATCGACAAGCTGGAGCATGTCCAGAGGAGGGTAACCAAAAGGGTGAAGGGCCTGGAAGCCATGACCTATAAGGAGCAGCTTAGGGAGCTGTGGATATTTAGTCTGCAGAAGAGAAGGTTGAGAGGGACATGATAGCCATGCTTAAGTATTTGAAGGGATGTCGTGTTGAAGAGGGAGCAGGCTTATTCTCCGCTGCTCTTGAGACTAGGAGAAGAAGCAATGGATTCAAGCTGCAAGAAAGGGATTCCATCTGAACCTCAGGAAGAACTTCCTATGGTCAAAGCTGTTTGGCAGTGGAATGTGCTGCCTCAAATTGCAGTGGAGTCTCCTTCTTTGGAGGTTTTTAAGCAGAGGGTGGATGGCCCTGTTGGGAATGCTCTGATGTGTGTTCCTGCATAGCAGGGGGTTGAACTGGATGACCCCTGGGGTCTTTTCCAACTCTATGATTCTATAATTAAATGTTGTAAATATTTTTATTTCCTATATGATTCATAATGCTGATGCTTGGTGATATCATTAGGTGCAATAACTTTTTCTAATCTGCATTTCAGAACAGCATTAATTAATATTTAGTAATAAATTATTAATAGTATTATATTTTTTATTTATTTATGAATTATGTTTTCATCCTGCCTTTCTTCCAGTATTGTCAAAGCAATGTGCATCACCCTGCTTCTTCCCAGTTTAAGGTGGCAACAAGCTTAAAAGAAAGACCTGGTTGAAAGATAGGGCCTGGACTAAGTTTATCCAGTGAGTTTCATGCTTCAGTGGAAACTAGAATTTGGAAAACACCATTAATACTAAAGTAATTTTTTTCTGACATCAGGTAAAGAAGTACAATATGTCTCCTTGTGCACAAGATTTCTCAGGCTGTTCAATGACTGCCTGAAGATGCTAGGTGCCACTCTGCCGCCCTCTATCTAAACCCTACCTCCCCCATAACCTCCTTCTTTGCTGTGCTCTGCTCACCTTCACTTGCCCAGACCTCAGCATAAGGATGTTGCCAGCTTCAAATAGAATCTCAGTCTGGGTCTATCAAGTTCCAATCGAGCACTCAGGCAATTTCCACACCACACTGTTATAGTGTTATTATTCCACTTTCAACATCCTATGGAATCCTGGGGTTTGCAGTCCAGGGAGGGGCATTTAGAATTCTCAGCCCGAGAGCTCTTTGGCCTCAGTAAACTACAAACCCCAGAATTCTACAGGATGTTGAAAGTGGAATAATAGCACTGTAATAGTGCAGTACAGAAATGGCAACAGATTACTTCTTACACTCACTCTCTTGGTTTCATATTCAAGCTGCCCCTCGCCCTGTGAGACTGAAATGAAACCAGTGTGCTGAACCAGTGACCAACCTTTCACTACCTTCAATAATGTTTTGACACAAACGTAATACACATTTAGGATTATAATGGAAAAGGAAAGGATATTCAGTGATATTTGAATGAGAGATGAAAAGTGACACTCAGGAAACCCTAATGAGGCAAACAATGGAGGGACAGGAATCATCGTAGTTCAGAATTTATTCTTTTTTGAGATGTTCCTTAAAAACTGTAGGGAAAACAAAAATACCATGTGCATTTGTTTTTGCATGAAATAACTTACAGTCTGGAAATAATGCTTGAAAATTGTGATTATTCTTTTAGAGAGCAGGAAAATGTTAAAAAATTGACCCCTTAAAATATGATATGTGTCTCAGAAGTGCCTTAGGAATGGACACTTGCATTTGCAGAAACTTGACTGGCGAAAGTAGTGCATCTTTTTGGATGATGTTCTATGATATAATCAGACAGAGACGCATTGAACTTGACTTATACTCATCCAGCTTTCATTCCTAAATAAAAGAATGTAGATGCAAAAATAAAAGAATGGTACTAAAACAGTACTAAAAGTATATTTCACTGCAATAACTTTCAAATTATTGAACATTTTTGCTTGCTTAGTCAGTGGGGTAATGATTGATTATGAATTAGGAGATCCAGGTTTTGATACCCATTGTGTCACGAAAGTCATCAGTCCCACTGCTGTCACAGAGGTGTAACAAGTATAAATGGAGGAGAAGATCCATGCACATCACCTTGACATCATTGGATGAAAGACCAGATAGTGATGTAATTAATAAATGACCAAGCCATATCAGTCTGTTACTGTATAAAATATAAAGAAAAGGAGTCTTGTAGCACTGATTTATTTATTTTAGTAGGAGCTTTCATGGACAAAATTCACTTACTCAGATGCACTGATGGAGTACAATGGTTCAGGGAAGCAATTGGCCATCTCAGGCACCTCTGCATGAACCTACAGATACTTCAGTGATGATGCTTTGGTGATTTCTGACCAGCATGTGACTAGTTTTTGCATTGAAGTTCATTCTCATTTCCAGCCTCTCCACCATGTAACTGCATTTATGCCTGAGTTTAAATATCATATTCCATAAGTACATCACAGTAGGTGATTTGAATCAGTGAAAGCCTGGTCTAAAATAAATAAATTCATTAGTTGCAAAGTTTCCACAAGGTAGGTTGGTAGGGAGCTAGTCCGAAAGATAAGAAGATAGATAGGTAAATTGACAGACAGACAGACAGACAGACAGACAGACAGACAGATAGATTTAGCTTTCTTTTTCTTTCTTTCTTTCTTTCTTTCTTTCTTTCTTTCTTTCTTTCTTTCTTTTTCCTTCCTTCCTTCCTTCCTTCCTTCCTTCCTCCCTCCCTCCCTCCCTCCCTCCCTCCCTTCCTTTCTTTCTTCCTCCCTTCCTTCCTAGAAACCAATAAATACACAGGATGTTTTACACATTGTAGGGGAACATTTAAAAAATGTAATCTACAGCACTTGCAATTTATAGTGATTATAGTGGCCACTCTCTCACCATAACCTTCACATGCATTAATTCAATGTCACATGATGTTTTGTGTTCCATTATAGTCAATGGATGCAGCGGGCACAGGTCCACACTGCCGTGGGTGCATGCACCCATTGACTATAATGGGACACGATGCTTCACATTTTTTGTTTCACACATGGATTCCTGGAACAGGACCCCCTCATATGTGGAGGCAAACTGTACAGACCCAAATTTAGTCAGTTCCCAGGGCAACACTGACATTATGACAAACCATTAAAAGGGATCTTTCTTTCTCTGGGACCTCTTGTTTCCTTTGGGTCACGAGAGGCTGCTTCACCTACACATCTGCCATAAAATGAGATGGGGACAGTTAATGTCAATAGGACAAAGCCAACTGGAGTTCCAGAAACCCTGCTTAACCCACAGATTTGTAGACTTCCATCGGTATATTCTGGGTTCTCCATGAGTCTCGCTGAATGCTGAACATTCATCCTAGTTTTCACCAGTGATTTAAGGATAATTCAAGTCACCCAAGAATCTCCAGTAAATTGCTGGCTTTCTGTGACTTCCCTCATGCTTGTTTTATTATTATGAACATGTTGTAATTATATCATCCGCTCATCATTTTGTTTCACTGTCAAACGTAGGCTCAAGGTCACAGATGATTAGATGCCACAGATGGAAAGTGTTTCCCACACTTTCAACCCCAAGAGCACAGGTCAACCCTAAGTGAAGTGCCCTGTAGTCTGTCTTCAGGGCACTTCACTTAGGGTTGAACTGTGCTCTTAGCCATGCACTGAAAATGGTCACCGGGCTAAAAGGAAAAAAATAAGGTCAAGAAATTTAATGTATTTTAGGATGTTGCCACTAGTGCTCTTTTTTAAAAAAAAAAATCTCTGCAGCTGATGTTCACCTTCACTTTCTCCTTGGGTCTGTTCCCATGCTTTTAAGCAAAGAAATAATATATCAACAGTACTTTTCTGTCTTTCTCCCCCTGAGGTTGCCTGATTGTTCCTGAACTGATTCAGTGGAGCAAAGTATTAGGAAGAAAAATAATGTGTTGCAGTGGTCCTTGACCTCTCTCCTTGAGGGCTGAGGGATTTGCAAATATGAAAGAGGGCATACAATTGAAATGCTGTAGAACAGGAGTATGCAGGTGTCAGGCTTGTGAGATCTGCTTTGTTTTATAAGCAAACCTCTGGAGGTCCAGCAAGTGAATATGGGTGCCAAATGCTGGTTCAATCAGCTGAATATATGTTCATAAGCACACAACTGGATCCCTCTGAGCACATGCTTAACCCAGAAAATAATGATCGCTACCAGAACCAAGCTTACAAATTTTCACACACACACACACACACACATTCCTACATTTCCCCAAAATTTTCACTTTCGGGAATGAAAATCAGTGCCTGTCCCCTCTTCCAAAATTGTATGGCTGCTACTCTTGGAGTGCATTTTAGCACATTTTAGAAGAAGTGCCTCCTCAAACAGTGAAAGATGCCTGCTTGTCATAATGTGCCTTTCCTGACCTATGTATCTTGCATTTAGCATGCTTTGTTTTGTCACTGCCCATCAGAAGGTAAACATGTGCTTAATTTGCAGACTTGATTGCTGAATCATGGCTCCTCTGGAATCTTTTTGCTGAAGGGAAAACAAGTAATCCTTGAGAATACACATTCGCCTTAGTGTCTAGCTAGATAGTTAAGTGTCAGAAATGCTTGCAAATGTATGGCAAATCACCTAACTATCTATCTGTCTATGTCTCATTGGAGATGGGGAAGAATTTTTATCTTTTCTTATTTTAATAAGAATGAATTCATTTGACAGGACTTGAATCAATATGGACACCAGAAATGCAATTATTCTCAGTATTCTCACTTCACAGCATTTTGCAAAGCAATTCTTCCACTAAAAATGCACACACTAATGTGTATTTTGGAAAATATGGCACAAAACATGTAGATATTAGTGAAAAGTTATACAAAAAAGCTTTGCCAGAGAAAATGTCTTTCAAAAATTGTGCAAGTGTATATAAAACATATACAAATTTTGGTACAGCTTATGTTCTAAGTCATCAGCAACGGTGGAAACAGGACACATTGAGGATTGGGAAAATGAGAAACTGAATTGTATAGATCCAAGAAGATCTGAGAGGCAATTTGAACAGTATATCCTTACTTTAAAACTAGAGGCCTTTGTCTGGAATCTCACATTGAATTTGGTCATGGATGTCTATTTTTACATTATCCTTGTTTCAACATGTTTCAAAGTGTATTTTCTTGTGCTTGATTCTAGGGATGTAAAGCATATTGGCATTTTAACTTTTTTTTATTTTGTTTTTTCCTCAAAGAGAAAATGTGTCTCAGCACATCAACGTATCAAAAGAAAATGTATCTCAAGCATATTTAGAAGACAGTCATCACCACACAAGATTTAGGGACTTACACCTGCACTTCCATCCACCCTGACCTCTCCAGAGCAAGGCATTTGAGGTCTGGTCATTTTGAGAGAAGCGCACACTGTTTGCTTCTCTGCTATGGCATTACCACAGCAGGAAAGCAACTGACATACTCTCCAAAACTTATAAATGTCCTGCTCTGAAGAGGCAGACTGTCAACTTCCCAGCTGCTGCAAAGTTCTCCAGAGAAACAGAGGGCAGCTCTCTAGGTGGGATTTGGGGTTCATCATCCCTAACATCCTGCAGTCTGGGCACTGCACTCTGCCTCATGGAAGGGCCATCCCTGGCCCTCCCTTCCACTTCCTGGTTCATGCCTGGGGAGGGCCACAGGATACCACACCAGCCATTACCCTTTGACCTTATCCCTATTGTCTCCCAGGCAGAGATGCAGGAGGAAGAAAAGAATGAGTATGTGGAAGATGTAGTTAGACTTCTTCCTATACATGAAACCATGTGCTGTCTGAGGAAGTGAGAGATGGAAGGGGTTTCTAGCAAGCCCTATGCCAATCCACCCATCTCAACACAATTGACTTTCAGGCTGCATGTCTAGACTATGCCCTCAGAAAGAGTCACAAAATCCTTTGAGTTGTGGTGGCATTCTTTATTTTCTTTATTTGTTTGCTGCATTTATCTGCCACATTTATATTTGTGTTTACTCAGTCCTGCCACAACACTTCCAAAAAGTGCCTTTAACATTCATGCAGCAGTTCATGCAGCAATCACAATGGTACTTTCCCAGATAGAAAACATTGTGTTGTGAATTATTGAAAAGAGTGCTAACCCAACAATAGCAATCTAATCTTGAGGAAAGACAAGTGGTAAGGGGCTTTGTTGACACTCGTCTTCATTCCCTTACATAACTTCTATTAGAAGAAGCGTACTAAGTGAGATAAAGGCCACTGCTTTCTCAAGTCACCCAGGAGTGTCTTTAGCATGAAGATTTAATTGGGGAAATGAACCATGAACCATATTTACATTCCCTCAGTGAATCTGATGAGCAACCTGAAAGCACCATCCAAGAAAGTGCACTGTACAAAATGGAACATCACTAGCTCAAATGTCCTCTTACCTCGGCCATAAAGTTCATAAATTCACTAGGCAAATCTCAGGCAAATAGCATGATTTCTTACAAATCTGAGTGGTTTGCCATAGATCAGTGAGGATTCTTGGCTTCTAATTCTACGACAACAGAACAAAATTATTCCCTTATCTCCATTGTAAATGATACTGCTGAAGTGAAGAAAGCTTGGAATAACCAGAAATAGATTTTGTGAGTATGTGCATGTGTGTGTGAAAGAGCAGAGAGATTTATTTAATTCAGAACACACTTGGGCTCAAGATTCTTTAATTCCTAACCCTGCCTTAGCAGATTTCTCAACTGTTCTGGAGAGCTCTACATACTTTCAGTCCAACATTATTAGAACTGTCTTTCAGACCTTCCCATTCAAAACACAGTAAGTTCTGAACTGAAGAGGGAAGAGACAGCACACAGAAGGCGGGGCAGCATGCACAGGCCTCTCACACGGATACCTTGGTCACATGCAAAGGATGCATCTAAACAGGGCTGAAGTATGTGTCTTTTGCCCTGAGCTGTAGTGCAGTGGTTCTCAGCCTTTGTTTCTCCTGATGTTCTGGATTTTGGCTCCCAAAAGCCCCAGTCAGTATGGCCAACAGTGAGGGGTTCAATAGGGCATTTAGATCCAACACCTCAGACAGACCAAAGGTTGAGAATCGCTACTCTAGTAAATGGATCTTGTGATTGTAATAAAAAACAAACTGGATGCTGAAAGCCTGATGTTTACCCACTCTTCTTATAAGGGATTACTAAGATAACCGAAGGAAAGGCAGGATATAAATGTGACAAATACATAAATAAGGCATGTGAAGTACTTGCTTTGAATGTGCTAACTGTAAACTTGAGAATTTTGAAGAATAACGTACCTCTCCTCTCATTGACTGCATGAGATATTAGTTTCTTTATACTCCACAAGCTCTCATCAGGAGGAAATAAAACAGTTATACACACAATTTTACATATATATCCGAGTTTCTGAAATGCAATGTGTGAATATTTCAACTGTACACTGCACAGTTCTGTTGGTCAGTATTAGTGGTCTGTGGTCTAAGCAGGACGAGGAACCTCAATCCAAAGTGGCAGGCTGAGGTATCCCAATTCTCAGACCACAAGCTCCCAGTTAAGTATGCATATGCTGGGAAACCTAGGATGGCCTCTTTATAATATGCAGAGCTGGCCTTATGATAAAAAGTAACTTTGGTGAGGAGCGCTTTCAACAACCCCCACCCTATCAAAATTTTCTTTTTAAATTCTTTCTAGTATTTGTTACTACATCCCATGTTCAGTAATGCTGCCTCAAATAAGCCCAGTTGGACTGGAATTTATATAGGCAGAATATCATCAAATTGAAATTGAAACATAAGTTTAAAGCTGATGGGTAGAAATGCATTTATTTTTGTAGTTAGCTCCCAAAGCTAAAGTAGAACTCAAGGAGGAAAGATTATATCCAACCTAATTTGCTGTAGACAAGTTGCTCAACAAACACTGAAGCCTAAATCCAATAGAGTAAACCCATTAATCAAGGATAACTTTGTAAATCAACACCTGTGTAAGTTTTATTGACTTACCAGATCTACTCTTGTTGCAACTAACAATCGGATTTAGGACTGAGTTCACTTCAGTGTTTCCTTCAGCACAGAGTCTGAGGCAAACTTTCCTTGCTTCATATTAAGACTAGTCCTGCTAACATACCACACTGTAGTGTGTGAAATTGATCTTTAAATATTGCATAGTTCAAGAAGTTTCTCTTTTAGAACAGGACAAGAACAAGGCTGAACTTTGCTAAAAAAAACAGTCCAGACACGATCCTGCTGATTCTCCCTTGTCCTGTGGGTATTAAATATATGTATACGCGTACATGAATACACACAAACAAACAAACAAATATTTACATACATGAATGTAGGCTTGTCTACCAAAAGATAAAGAAATAAACAAACTGGTTGAAGTAGAACCATTCTGCTCTCAGATCCTTTCAAAATAGGAGTGAGCAAACAGTAAAGCTTGAATAATTCACCAAGTTCCTTTTCAGTTCCCACAACCCATATTTTGCTTTAATTTTTGTTAGAGAGCATAGAAGCTGTACTCTATATTCTTTGGTGCCACCTTCAGGCTTCCTAGATATTTACATTCACGGTCTTTCAAATGCACTTGTATTTTCCATTGAGAGTTTGTTTCTTCTGACTTACTTTCCTTGGGGCTTTGTGTCCTAACTCAGTTCACCTGTATGGTTATATCCTCACAATTTGTTATCAGAAGAGCCCTGCTGGATCAGACCAAGGCTTCATTTTTTTTTCAACTAGATGCCTCCATGAAGCCTATAAGCTGGGCAAGAGTACTGGTGCCTGTTTCCAGCACCAGTATTCAGAAAAGTATACTGTCTCTAGAGATGAAAGCTGCATTGACTTTTCATAGCTAATAGCTATTGGTAGCCAAACAGGATGCACACTGGTCAGGGAATATGAGAGTTGCTGTCCAAACTATTTGGAGGCTATTATCTCCTATGTTCCTGTTTGGGCCTATAGCTCTAGCTAAACCACTTCCACTTGCCACACTTTCTTTTCACCTTAGTTCTGGCTGCCTTGTGGTAACAATGTCACTGACATCTCTCACCTCTGTGTTGGCTGCCAGAAAGGCAATGCTGACTAATGAATCCAATTAGACATTGAGGTGAATGCATATTCCAAGCTGTTAACCATTCTCCTCTCACAACAAGGTTTCTTCACTTGATATGTGTACCCACAATCAGACTTGCAAATTAAGTCTTTGGACATTTCTGGGGTTTGCAGTTTAGGGCGGGACCTTTAGAATTCTCAGCCAGAGAGCTCTTTGTCCTCAGTAAGCTACAAACCCCAGAATTCCACAGGATGTTGAAAAGTGGAATAATAGCACTATAACAGTGTAGTGCAGAAATAGCCCTAGTCCTCTTACCATCTAATGATCAAAGATAAAACAAAGTGTACTAAATACAAGGTACATAGGTGGGGAAAATCAAGTGCCATGACAAACAGACATCTTTTATCTCTTAAGGGAGCACTTCTACTAAAAATGTGCTAAACATTGCATTTAGTTTTGCCTGCAATCCAGGCTTAGGTCAGAGTGAAATTCAGGGTGGGCCCAGACTGCTTAGTCATCATCTTGGAGTCTACTTAACCTACTTGTACAGAAAGCCTCACCCTGCTGGCAAAGTCAGGGCACCCTAAGTTTATTCTCTTCCTCCCATGGGACTTTTCTTTTCCTGAAAGAAAGTATTTTCAAATTCATATTTTCTCTGTTGAAGAAAGAGAGAATGCCTGGAAGATAGAATTTGTTAATAGTTATTTGTTAGTAGTTATTTGTTACGTTTGTTAATATTCAGTTCTGTCTAGAAGTTGGAATTGAGTTTTAGAAGATGTGGGAATCAGGAACTCTGCATCCCATCATCTGAGACTCTACTGCTTTCCCAACGTTCTCACTTTTGGGACAGGATGGTTAGAAAAACAAATGGAACCTGAAAGACAAATGGCTTTGGGTCGGGGAAGTTTGTTTTTGTTATGTATTTTCTAGCTGGAGCTTAAAAAGGCTGAAGTAAAGGGAGCTTGCTACTTTGGTCCCAGAGAGGTTTACTGCTTTTTGAAAAACCACTGAAGAATTTGACAGAAGGCCCAGTTGCAAGGAATGGGAAAAGAGAAGCCTTACATTTTTGTAAACTAACAATATTAGGACTGATTATGGATCACATTAGACAATTAGACAATTCACATTTACTTTCCTATCTGCAGGGGTCTGCCTCTTCATTACCATTTAAAAAACACTTCCTTGCATTTTAAATCACTCTTAGCTACAGTCTTGTTACAGGAGTAGTGAGTTTGAGCATGAGTATTCTGCAGCAGAATACCTGGAGACAAAATTGGTAGGTTAGTGCTCTGTTTAAATGTTCACGAAATGAAATGAATAGCTTGGGTGTGTTCAGTAGGCCCTGATAATCCTGCCTATTGATATTTTTCATGCTTATTTCCTTGGCCAAATACACACATGTGAAATTAATGTGTATCTTGGAGCTTCTTGGTTGACGCTACTTGACTGAACAGCTGCTCTATTTATATTTTGACTTAGTTCTCTTACAATGAGTCAAAACCTCCTCTTTGGAAAAACATCTTAGGCCATTTCCACACTAGACTGTTATAATGCTATTATTCCATTTTCAACATCCTATGGAACTCTCAAAGGCCCCTCCTTAAACTGCAAACCCCAGGATTCCACAGGATGTTGAAAGTGGAATAATAGCACTATAACAATCTAGTGCAGAAATGACCTTAGTCTCACTAAGTAGCATACTCCATCAGTGAAAAGGTCATTTTTTTTTCCTACTCATCTTTCTCCTTTTTTCCAAAGTAGGTTTGAAAAAAATCTTATTTTATAAAGATGTAATGTTTTGGTGAAGTGCTACAGGTAAGTTATATAATATGTTTCAGAAGCCATCTGGGTATAAATCTCGATTTTGTTACCACAGGAATTTTGGTACAAAAGAAGATTAGGAAGATGTCTTATAATAAATCAAATCATTGTTCTACTGTCCATTACCAAATATTCTGAATGGCAGCAGTTCTCCATGTTCGCTGGCAGAAAATCATGTTTAGTCTTTACTTTTGAGTCTTTTGACTGGAGATACCAAGAATTGACTTTAAGGCCCTTTCCACCCAAGGGGGCTGCGCCGCTGTGGGGCCAGGATGGCAGAAGCGCAAGCCTGATCATGCTTCTGCATGATGTTGTCTCTGACCCACTGCCATCTTGCCCCCAAGATGCAAGCACTGTATTTGCAAAATGGAAAAAATCCATTTTACACCTACTGTTGTGCAGCACTGCAGAAGGGCAAAGCACACTGGAGACACCTCCTTCCCCAGTGCAGCAATGGCAAGTGCTTGGCTGCACTGAGAAGGGAAGAGGTGGGGCCAGTGTGCTTCCCTCTGTAGTGATTCGGCGAGGTGAGGGAGAGAGTGTTCTTGGCACACTCCCTTCCCTGCCAGGGCTGCAACAAAATGACCTGCCAGAGCTCCATTAATGGCCTTAATGGGTTGTCTGTGAATGAAATCTTGTACTTGAGTTATTAGCACATCTTTTTTAAGTTCTCCTTTTGTGCTTCTAGCCAGTTTTATATTTTTTCACTTTACAGATTACATTTATATATTTATAGAGTTACAAGGAGATCAAGGCAGCTTACACAGCCCTTCTCCATACCTTATCCTCGCACCAAGTTAGTGGAATACGTGATGCTGAGAGTAAATAACTGGCCCAAGGTTACTCAAACCATGGAGACTCAAATGTGGATCCCCAAAGCCCCACCTGAGCCCCATTCTAACCACTACAGCACACTAGATTGTGGTAGACACAAAATCTGGTGGAATCAACTTTCTCCTTCAGTTAGAATTCCATCAAAGACTCCTGTCACAGCCCCTAAACAAATGCATCTTTCCTGGCCTGCTTTCTTGACGGAGATTACCCAAATCCACCTGAAAGTCTCCTCTGGGTGGTTAATTTTGGGGAGAAAAGAGTAGACATAAAATATAACTGTTCTGTGTAATTGAAATACTATCTATGCAAGAGGAAATTAGGAATATGTGTTTATAACCAAAAAAACACACAACTTTGTCAGCAGATTCTGGCCTTTTCCGCACTTTGTTTTTGCAACGGGGCAGAGCGTCCTCCAGCAAGGATGTTTGCACTTGGTGGCGGACTGGGTCTGGACTACTTTCTGTAGTTCTGGACATCAGCCCGCTCCAGAATGACCAGAAGTGGTTGCTCGCCGTGCTATTGAAAGACTGCTTAAAACAGGTCTTTCAACAGCACGGTGTGCCCCACTCCATGACTGTGCTCCAGTGTAGATTTGCAGGCTCGCACCAGCGCGAGCCTGCAGATCTTCCGGGGGTGGGCTTTAGGCTGGCGAGCTTCACCGGTTGGTGGAGAGCCTCCACCAACCAGAAGCCACTGTTTTCATCTGCAGAGCAGTGTGTAGCACGGCCGCGCACTGCTCCGGATCAGCCTGGATCCTCCGAGGGAGCATGCCAGTCCAGTAAGTAACAGAACAGGGCGTTTTCTTTGCCAAGTGCGAAAAAGCCCTCTGTTTCTCATTTTCTCTCTCTCAGTTATCTTTAAACTACTAAGGCATATCTGGAATTTAAAGTACTAAGCATGTCTTGAAAGAGCGAAAAAAGAATGTGAGAGAATTTGATGTTCCCCTATAAAAGAATCTTAGTTGACTGATCAACTGTTATTTAAATAGATTAATTGAATTAAACATTTCCATTTCAATGAACTGCAATAGTTGAGGGGGTGAAATCTATGACATATGGGAGCTTAGCTGCAACATGATTTTTCACTGTTTAATTTTTCAGATTGGCAGCTCAATATGTGAAGTGACTGAAACCAGTGCTTTGAAGGGACCATTAAATGATGTGAAAGTTCTGTCTGTAGCATTAGACCTTGTCTGGCTCATCAATAATTGGTAGTGTACTGAACTGATTGGGTGAGTTCAGGCATTTGGATTAGCAGTATTGTTTTTGTGCTGTGGAGACCGGGCCTTGGAAATGCATACTGATCCCCTCAAATGATGGGTGAATCACAGAGTTCCACATGCCAATATATGTGCAACACACCTGATGAACATGATCTTTCTACCCTGACTGGCAGTGGAGAATATTCACTGATAGTGGGTGAGAATACCTAGCTCATGTGTATCATCTTTCATATTGTGCTGTATACAAGTGCTTTCAAAACTTGGAGCTTGTGGTAACTGGTAGTTCCTATGTCATGGGCAGTGAATCCATGAGGGGCAGTTTTGAGCTTTAGAGCTGCTGTCAAAGGTGCTGAAACAATGTGGTAGATGGAATTTCAGCACCTCAGAGAGCTCCCATTGCCATAGGAGCCCCTGGCTGCCACTGTTCCTCACTACACAAAAGATGTCACTGTGAAGAAAAAGAACTGAACCATAGAATCATAGAATCACAGAGATGGAAGAGACCAAAGGGGCCATTCAGTCCAACCCCCTGCCATGCAGGAACCCACATCAAAGCACTCCTGACAGATGGCCATCCAGCCTTTGCTTAAAAACCTCCAAAGAAGGAGACTCCACCACACTTTGAGACAGCATATTCCCAATGCCAAACAGCTCTGACCATCAGGAAGTTCTTCCTGAGGTTTAAGTGGAATCTCTTTTCCTGCAGTTTGAATCCATTGCTCCTTGTCCTAGTCTCTGGAGCAGCAGAAAACAAGCCCGCTCCCTCCTTATCATGGCATCCCTTCAAATATTTAAACATGGTTATCATGTCCCCTCTTAATCTTCTCTTCTGAAGACTAAACATACCCAGTTCCCTAAGCTGCTCCTCATAGGGCATGGCCTCCAGACCCTTCACCATCTTGGTGGCCCTCCTCTGGACATGTTCCAGCTTGTCAATATCCTTCTTGAAATGAGGTGCCCAGAACTGGACACAGTATTCCAGATGAGGTCTAACCAAAGCAGAATAGAGTGGTATCATTACTTGCCTTGATCTAGACACCATACTCCTATTGATGCAACCAAGAATTGCTTTGCCTTTCTTGGTGCTGCATCACACTGCTGACTCATGTTCAGCTTGTGGTCCACCAAGACTCCTAGATCCCTTTCACACATACTGTTATCCAGCCACGTGTCCCCCATCCTATATTTGTGCATTCCATTTTTTCTGCCTAGATGTAGGACTTTACATTTCTATCTGTTGAAACTCATTTTGTTAGCTTTGGCCCAGCTCTCTAGTCTGTCAAAGTCATTTTGAATTTTGGTGCTATCGTCTGGGGTATTAGCAACCCCTTCCAATTTGGTATCATCTGCAGATTTGATCAGCATGCTCTCTATTCCTTCATCCAAGTCATTAATAAAGATATTGAATACCACTGGGCCCAGGACAGAACTCTCTGGCATCCCACTAGACACTTCTCTCCAGGATGAAAAGCAGCCATTGGTGAGCACTCTTTGGATTCGGTCAGTCAACCAATTACAAATCCACCTAACAGTAGCCCTATCCAGCCCACATTTTACTAGCTTCTTTGCAAGAATGTCATGGAGAACCAGCTTCAGGACTCAGGCAGATCTCAGACATTCCTCAGACCATAGGCAAAAACACCACAATGAAAGAGAAGTGAAACCACATTGGCATTTCTCAGAGTTTAGACATCTATGAACTGAGTGCTGTCAGGCACTTTAACAAGGCCATATGTAATTCCTCACAATAGAACCACAGTAGAATTCTTCACAGTAGAATCGTCCTCTAAACGTATCAGTAAGCTTTCACTCCATCCACTTTAGTAGCATGTGCATCAGAGGGACTTTTTAAACATCACCTTTTGGCAAATCTAAGAGGCTCAAAGGTGGAGTAATGCTGTGGGGGTGGAGGCTTTTAATTTTCTTTCTAATTAGAATTTGATTACTAGTATAAATTAGTTTGCAAGGCTTGCTGCCTTTTGTGCAAGCTATTTCCCAAAGTGAGTAACTTTAATTTAAATGACTCTTATCAACCCCAAGGCATCAGTGTTTAAAATCTCAGTGTACGTTCCTGGGACTTGGAAGTTATAAATTAAACAGAATTATTTCTTTTTTAAAAACTCAGTTAACTTTTTATTTCTTTTTAACTTTTTAATTATATTATTCCACATGCGGGGGGGGGGATGTGTGAAGGAAATGGGAATGACAATAAATGGCAAGTAGATACAATTTTAAAGTTACCTGACTTGTTAGTCCATACTGCATTCACCAGAATTCAAGATGTTTGTGACACAGGAAATAGTATTAGCTCAAATGCTATATACTTTTAGCATAATGTAAATATCCACTAACATGATATTCTGGATCCCACAGCTCTTCAATAGGAGCCTTGAGTTCACCTATTGCACAGCTGTTGATTAGTTTTATAATGCTATTACTCCATTTGAATTGCCATTGCTGCAACTATGGAATTCTGGGGTTTATAGTTTGGTAAGGCATCAGAACTCTCTGGCTGAGAATTCTAAATGCCCCTTTCTAAACTGCCAGTCCCAGGACTCCTCACAATGGAATCATGGCAGTAAAAGTAGAATAATGGCATTATAATTCTGTATTGTGAATAGACCCCTCAGAGCTGTAGTTTAGTAAGGCACTAGAAGAGTTCCTTGGCTGAAAATTCTAAATATCCCTCCTTCAAGTGAAAATACCAGGATTCCACAGGTGGAAGTATGACAGTAGAAACCTAGCACTAAAACTGTGTAGGATGAAAGGGCTTCAAGTCAAGAAAGAGCTATATAGATTTACACTTGCATGTTTGTTTGCTTGAGAGACTGCAATTACACAACTTCTGAGAAATCTCAATGGGCTGTGAAATTTTTTTTATGCTAGCATAGTGCTCCAACAGGTTTCTGAATACAGTGTGGGATGTTACACTCTCATATAACACATGTAAATGCTGGGAGCATGTGAGCTCCAACGCATGCATATACTCACCACCTATGCTGATGGTAGGAGCAGGCCTGTGGGTATATACCATTGCACACCAGGACCTACCAGCAGCCCCTAGACAAAGTAGGGAGGGACACCTAATAGGTGTTGTCTTATGATGAGATGCTCTTTTGCCAGGGCCTCAATCCACTGGCATGGCCTTATTTTCTCTCATTTGGAATGTTTATTAAATCCTATGCATGGTAGTGATTTGTATATAGGGATACTGGCAAAATCCACTATGGAATCTACTGGGTCCTGAATTTTACCCTGTTCCAAAGAAGAAGCATCCTCACAATGCCAAATTGCTTTGTTTCAGTAGATTCTGTTGTCATGCAGAAAGGATCCCACGCCGTCAAAATATATGGAGATATTTATGTATATGTCTTAGGAAAATACTGTATTATTTTTTAACGTGATGGATGATGATGACATTCAAATGAAAGAGACAGGAGAAGAAGCATGTTTTTGAGCACAGAAATGTATACGGGTGGCTTTATATTGTAGAAAAATATGTATTATTTTGTATATTGTTTTTCACCCAAAATCCACTTAGAGAAAAATCCGGAAAAAGTGTCATATACATAGTGAAAGATGAGAGCATATGAGCTGCTGAAACCTACATTGGATGGATTATGTTTCATTTATACACTATTAATCTGTGTGCACATCATAACATAAGAGCTGAGAAAAATCTCTCTTGTTTCTTTTGGACAGCTTACTGTTAGCAATGAACTACAGGGGTCCTCAGCATTTGGAAGGGTTTGGGGCACAGAACCCTTGTGAAAATAATAGTTAAAAAAACACACAAATAACACACACACACCACCTAAATGAGTGCTCCTTCTCCCATTCCCTTCCAGGGCTCCCTCTGTATTTCCAGATGAATATTTGCACCCAGCTTGGCTACAAGCTTGAACAAATTCTCCACTCCCTTTGCTAGATTGAGAGTGCTGGTATCACAGATCAAACTCAGAGATCTGAATTAAACCCTATTTGGGTCTTGTATTTTGACTTAAATTCATCAAAACCAGTAGCACATAAGCTTTGGCGTCTAATAGGGTAAGTGACTGTGATGGACCAGAGGTTCCTGGATCCTCTCAGAATCACACAGCCTCCCAAAAATGCCAAAAACATGAACAAAACCCCTAGAAATGTCTACAAGTTCACTGCAGATTTTGAACAATCAAATTTTAAAAAATGTCAAACAGAATAGGCGCAGCAAAATTCACTGCAGAAGGTATCAAGTGGTTGAAAGCTATAAGCATAGTTATCAACAGTTTTTTAAAAAACTTAATATTTTTCATTCCTGTAATTTTAAATATAACAAATATAAAATATTCTCCCTATACTGCTTCTCATTGTAAAGCTTAAATTTGCCTCTTCTGAGGTTAAACATAGAGAAAGAAGTTAACAGTGCTGATAAAACCCAATAAAATTTTAAACACCTAAACTCGTGATCCCATTGTAAGTTCGAGACTAAAATGTGCGGGTGTTTTCAAAGGCGCTGAACCTTAACAAACAAACAGTTTGTTCAGACTAAAGTTCAGACTTAAACAGAGCAGATTCACTGTCCCACTGACATTACAGCTGCCAGCTGCTATTGGTCTAAACACTTTTTCCCTTTGCAAAAATCATTCCGTAGTTACATTTGCTTGAGGAATTTAAGCCGCTTCACCTAGAGCCCATCCAAAGAATGGTTTGAATAATGATTTTAGAATGTGTTTCTCAGAGTCAAACTCTGTAGCATTGATAGGAAACATGTAACATGGAGACAATTTTTGTTTTTACTTTAATGAAATTGGCAGGGGCTCCAAATCTTTCTGGTGTGCCCCTGGACTGAGCAATCTTTAGCCCTTTCTCTGTGGAAGCTTCTTTTCTCTCCGTATGAGAAAAACTGTACTGCCAATAACTAGTGAGGGAAAACTGTGTGTGTAAAGTTAAGTTGCCATGCCAGTCAAAGTTTAGACAAAGAAAGGAAGAGGGCCCACCTTGTCCTTTGCTTTAGGCAGCAAAATGACTTGGTTCAGCTCTGAGGCTTCCTACTGTACACCATTGTCCTTGAACACACAGACAGTGAAAAAGGGGCAAGGCAGCAGGCACAAGCAGGGTCTGGCAACTTTAGCATTAGTACTAATGTGTTAACACTGAAACACTGGAGAAAATTAATTTGCTAACATTAATTTGTAGCTTTAATTGTCAATAGAAACTGTTGGTTGTTAAATGTTGTTGTTGTCGTTGTCATTGTTGTGTGCCTTCAAGTCATTTTTGACTTGTGGCACCCCTAAGGAGAACCTATCATGGCCTTTTCTTGGCAAGATTTGTTCAGAGGGGAGTTGTCTTTGCTTTCTTCTGATGCTGAGAAAGTGTGACTTGCCCAAAGTCATCCAGGGCATTTCCACGGCTGATTCAAACCCTGGTCCCCAGAATTATTGGCTAATGCTCAAACCGCTACACATAAATCACCATCAATTGATATGATATGAAAATTACTGTTGAAATAAACTACCTCTGTTCTCTGGACATATGCTGCTACTCTTCCTTCACAAAATTCTATTTGTATACAACTTTCAGTGTCTAAAAAGAACTTTGCTTTGGTTTGCTTTGCTTTCGAAAGAGACAGTTCCAGTAGAATGAAGCAAAAAAGGAACAAACAGAACAGGTCCTAAGGAAAGAATCTCCTTCCCAGCCTACCATTAGTAAATGCCTGTTTCTTTCCTGAAATTTTAATAGTGACCTCCATTTGAGTTACAGGGTTACAGAAATAACCCAGGTGGCAAAAGAGATGATATATTTCTTTTCATGATAGGCTGCAACAAATTGCTATTATATGCAAAACTAAAGGCAGAGAATTAATGAGGTGACTAAGGGATGATTGATTGTGACAGAAACAACCTTGAGAGGACACAGAGCCCTCTGTTGAAACTGTTACTCCATTCCTCCAAATAACTCTTACAATCAGAAGGTCATCCAGCAGCTCCAAGACAGAGCTTTTATTGTGCAATTACCCTGCCTCGTTTATAGAATTTCAGCAAAGGCAAGGGTAGGTCCAGACAATGTCATTTTCTGTCTTCCCACTATTTCTTACATCTCTTTTTAAAATCACAAACATTAAGTAAAAGAAGGAAAGATAGACAAGCTTCATGAGCTTTTTTGACTGGTAGCATTAGGAGCTATCTATTTTGGAGCACCTTTATGCTGGATCTCACCAAAGTATTCTATTTTTGTCACCCTTGTATTAGAACCAGATGTCTGGAAAAAGCAAATATCATCCATTCAAAACTCCCAGCCTGAAGACAGCCCTTTAACTTTTTCCCTGCACCATTAATCAAAAAGCTCCTCTGTCAGCCCTTGTTCAAACCTGACATTACATTTGGGTGTTTTCTTCATATCTTTGTGACATGGGACCACTTCTAGTAGGTGCAGTCCCAGTAACTATGGAAACATGAATGGTGAGGGTCAAGTACAAGGACATTAGTATTCCCCTTGCCAGAGCTATCTGGTGGCCTTTAGAGGGAAACGGAGGCATGTTACCTATTTTTGGAGAGTGCTTCAGAAAGCAATTTTCCAGCTACTGTTTTCCTACTTGGGAAATTGCATTTTTCAGACACTCAACCTATACTTCTGAGTTTCTGGGAAATAGTGTTCTCCCTCTTAAGGCATACACATATACACATGCCCTCCCTGCATACTTCAGAAAACAACCAATTTTGCAGTAATGAAACCTGTACAGATCATGGGGGACCTCTGCGGCTCAGAGAGTTGCTGAATGGCACCTGAAGATCACTCTCAGGAGGGCTCCCATTGGAGTTACGAATTTATTCATCAACAGATAAATGTACTTGATCTGTCACTGGAGAAAAAGCAGAGCCTGGGGCTGTTGCTTTGTTGTACTGTAGCTCAAAGCATAGATTGCATGAATCTTGTAGCGGTGGCTGGCATTTCCCATGTCAATGGGGTGGTAAAGCCATTCTGTTGTGTCAGTCTGGCTTCAAAGATGCTGTCCAAGATGCTCAGCCTAGTTGGGAGGCAGGGTTTTATACACTGAATAGCTCTTCTAACATTCAGAGTAAACCCTTCAGCGGATCTACTGCTCCACAGACCTGGAGGCTTCAAACACAGTAGAAATATCTTACATACTCCTTAGAGATCATTTTGAAGGATTTTGGTGCCCAAAAAGAAAAGAAAAGGTAAAGAAAAGGGGGAAAAACAGAAAGGAAGGAAAGGAATGGAAAGTGGAAAAATCCAAATTTTTGGCCCCTGGGAGACCCTAGGGCCCACAAGAACAGCCCTGGGGGCCATATGATGCCTGAAGGCTGCACTTTGCTCACTCCTGGGCTATAGGCAGATGCTTTTTAGACATCCTTCCTTCTACAGCAGCACTGCAGTATGACATGGGGGCTTACAAGGAGGTAGAGGATTCCAGTCTCTGATGACAAAAAAAAAGAGTTATTCAGATGTAAGTTGGACTTAGATCAGAGTAACTCACTAATGGGATGCCAGCCAACAAGTACATACGTGGTGCACCAACCACAGTCAACTGGAAAGTCACTTAGAAGCACATGCTGAGCCTCAAGTGAGAAAGACTCATGGAGAATCCAGGATTGAATAGAACAATTCAGACTAACAAAAACTACTCGGTATGACTGGGAAGCTAGCAGTCATGGGGTGGAATTATATTAATTAGGCCCATTCAGTTCTTGAATGATGAGTGAACAAATAGGTAAATCCTTCTGATGGAATGCACCCTGTTCTAATCAGGACTAACAATAGGATTCTGGCCAAGCTCTTAAGCATAATTTGATAACATTTCTCCCTTCCATCCTTCCTTCATGAACCATATTTCAGCAAGAAGAAAGCCCAGTTCTTGTAATTAAGCATATTTATTGGCAAGAGGTTTATGTATTTAGCAGTCTGGTGCATTCAGAATCACTTTGCTCATTGCCAAATTATTGGTAACAATTTCAGCAAAGAGATCATCATGACTACAAATTACAAATTCCCCTCAGCTTGTTTCTGAAGTAGCTCAGCTATATGCATTATCTCTGCTCCGCAGCAAACTAATCAGAAAATAGTTTGGTTTTATTCACTCAAGCCATTTCAAAATCTGAAAACCTAACATGTTCTCAATAACATAATCAAGTGTGTGACATTAAGAGGGTAATTAATGAAGTTCTGTCTTTTCTCCAAAAGTAGGATTGAAGAAACCTTAGAGAAGAAAAAGAGATACAAGTAAAATCACTTACAGCTAAAAGTATACAAAATTATCAGAGTAAAATAAGGCTTCCATTCCTGAATATATCTGCTCCATGTTTTAGTCTGAACTTTAAGGGAGCTGTTCAAAGTACTGAACCCTATCCCCAAAATAGGTTCAGCACTTTGGATAGTCCCTTTAATTAAGACTAAAACCAGGAGTGGACTCACCAGTCACCACTGGATGTTACCATGGCCATACTGAACTGCATCACATGTGCTAGGACTCTTTGGACATGATTTCCAGGATGACCAATACTTCAACAGGGTAGGAGGGAATGAAGTTTCGGTTGGGCCCCTTTAAATACTTTAACAAGTCTTACTATATTTTGAGTTGGATCACTCTCCTTTGGGGTCGGCAGAACCAGATTCAGCAAGATAATCAGTCTCTGTTTGCTACTGACCATCACTGATTTCTTGGATCCTGACATGGAAGGGCAATGCAAGTACGCAATAGACCAGGGCCTGTATCACTATACCAAAAGTATCTTTTTCAAAAAAAAAAAACCCTATAACTCTGTACACACGAATGAAAAATATTTTGACTAACATAGAAGTATTATTTCTTTCCTATTTTTGACAGCACCATTCAGTTCTTCCAAATCAGCAGACAACATTGTCAAATTTGATATTTATGGAGATGGAATAGGCCGCTACAATGTCTTCAATTTCCAGCACAATGGAGGGAGATTCTCCTACTTGAAAGTTGGCCAGTGGGCAGAAACCTTGACTCTCGATGTAGATGCCATTCATTGGTCCAGAGGCCTTATCCCTACTGCCCAATGCAGTGACCCCTGTGCACCCAATGAGATGAAAAACATGCAACCAGGAGATGTCTGCTGTTGGATTTGCATTCCCTGTGAGCCGTATGAATATTTGGCTGATGAGTTCACCTGCATGGACTGTGGCCCTGGGCGATGGCCCACTGTTGATCTCTCTAATTGTTACGACCTGCCAGAAGATTACATCAAGTGGGAAGATGCTTGGGCAATAGGTCCTGTGACCATTGCATGTTTGGGCTTCATTTGTACCTTCCTTGTTGTGGGGGTCTTCGTAAAGCATAACAACACACCCTTGGTCAAAGCCTCCAGTCGTGAGCTGTGCTACATCCTCCTCTTTGGGGTCTTCCTCTCCTACAGCATGACCTTCTTTTCATTGCCAAGCCCTCGCCAGTCATTTGCACCATGCGCCGTCTAGGCCTCGGCACCTCCTTTGCCATTTGTTATTCTGCCCTCCTGACAAAAACAAACTGCATTGCCAGAATATTTGACGGGGTGAAAAATGGGGCTCAGAGGCCTAAATTCATCAGCCCACGTTCTCAGGTTCTCATCTGCCTGAGCCTTATCATGGTGCAGATTGTGATGGTGTCTGTGTGGCTGATTTTGGAGGCTCCAGGCACTCGCCGGTACACCCTCCCGGAGAAAAGGCAGACTGTCATACTGAAGTGCAATGTCAAGGATTCCAGTATGTTGATCTCTTTAACGTACGATGTCATCCTTGTAGTTTTATGCACTGTGTATGCCTTCAAAACAAGGAAGTGCCCAGAAAACTTCAACGAAGCCAAATTTATTGGCTTTACAATGTATACGACGTGCATTATTTGGCTGGCTTTTCTACCGATCTTTTATGTGACATCAAGTGACTACAGGGTAAGTCTTCCATCACCATTTTAAGCAGATTCCTTGTAAAATTAAATAGCCTTTATTTTTTAAAAAATGGGAAAGGCATTTTTTCCAGTGTAACCTGATTTAGAAGGTGCAGCAGGAGATTTCAAAGTAAGCAAATACAATATAAACTCTATGCAGCATCTAAAGAACCTTCAGCCATGTGAAGTGCAGTGTGGCCAACTTTCTTGACACTGGCAGTTTGCATTTGCCTAGTGAAAAGTGGCTGGTGAGGTGATAGACCAGTGGATGGTAGATCTGAAACCAATGGTGGCTGGAGCCAAACTCCAAAATCATGTGGAATACCCCTTCTTCCCCAAACACCCATTCATATACACATTAGCACAAGTATGCACCCAACCAATTCATTCACTTTCCCATTCATTCCCTTTCTCACATGTATCCTCCACTCACCCAATCACACAAATATGCACATACACAAGCACACCCTCTACTGTCTCATCTCCTCTCCAGTACTGGTACTCTTAGTTCTCAGCTATAGTGCCAGTACTGCTTCTGTGTCTCCCACCCCTTGCTTTGCCTTGTGCTTTCAAAACAATGACAAACAGAAAAGACAGTGGGAAAACATGCGTGCAGAGTAGCCATAGAGCACAACACCTGAAAAGTAATTCCTAAACAACTCTACATGCATGCATTGTGGTTGGGCTAGGCAGACATACAAGCCAAACACTGAGTATGGTGAACTAAAGTGCTATATTAATAGCACTGAAGGTACCACATTCTGTGGCTGTGTCACACTTTTTTTTTGGCTCTTCTATTTCTCCTCACAGCAGTACAGAGGTACTGGGAGAGGATGGCAGAAAAAGAAGTCAAGGCTGGTATGTGGTACATAAGTCATCCACCAATGGTATAGTAGATAAGAAAGCTACACAGATTGCACATGGTTTGTAATGTTTCTCTTGGGACTTTGGGAATTCAGAAGGAATTTAATTCTTCTCTGTCCTCATCTACTGTGGTCCTTACAAAAGTCATTACCAAAGGAGAAAGTTCCTTCTCTATGCATACACTAGGGTTGAGGGGGGTGATATGGTCAGAATTTTACAAAGAGGGGAAGAATTACATTTCCTGTTCCCTCAGTATGCTGCTTGATCAAGCACTCCTGCAACTTGAACATCTTAAATGAGATACATTTAGCATCAAGAGAGGTTTAGTCCATAGCATGAGGAGAAGGTCCATGCATACAGGAAGGCTTTTGTTCTATGAAATGTTGGAGAATATGCATGCATCTTTGATGTTTTGTAGCTGGATATGGGTGAATTTGAAATAGTTACTTTGGGGGATTTCAGTCCCCAAAATTCTCCAGCCAGCCAAATCAAGTGTAGATCAAAAAGTAGCTTTTCCAAAGTCTAGCTAGGCATAAACCAATGCTTAAGCAAAATATCTGAGTTGTGCCATTCATCTGTAGAGGCTGCAGTCCTCTGAAAATCAAATGCAGAGGACCATGGCCTCCAGAAGACAGGATATGAATCCCTCTGGCTGGCTGTGGCTGAGATTTGATCCTGGCCAGGAGAGTTTTCTTTTTATGGTGCTGTCTCCTTATATTGTAAAAGGAGCACATGGCCTTCCAGGTGTCACTGGACTCCAAACCCCATGAGCTGCAGCTACCATAACCAAAAGTCAGACATGATGGGAACTGGAGTCCAACAGCATCTGGAAGCTATAGCTTCTCTTCCCTAGGATAGTTTCTTTTCCTGTTTTATTGCTACTTTTCAGCTTCTGAAATGGGTGGGATGGGGCAGGGAGCCACTTAAATTTCTCCACTGATTTTGCAGCAGTTTTCTCCATTCAGGTTCAGACCACAACCATGTGCATCTCCGTAAGTCTGAGCGGCTTTGTTGTCTTGGGATGTTTGTTTGCTCCCAAAGTGCACATAGTCCTCTTCCAGCCACAGAAGAACGTGGTCACGCACAGGCTGCATCTCAACAGGTTCAGCGTAAGTGGGACAGGAACCACTTATTCCCAAGGTAATGAATAAAGAGCATGCTTCACTCTTTCCTGTAACAGAGTCAGCCCTGTGCCCCTCATTCCTCCACTGGCCATTTCTCCACCATGCTTCCTTGGGATGGGCATGCCTCAGAGCCCAGAAGGCAACACTATCCTATTTTGGCCACGCTTGCAGCTCTTGCAGAATGCATTGTGATGCTGTGCCTGCCATTTGGGTTCTTCAGAATCATGGTGCATTTTCTCCATTCACCATGAGGGTTTGTTTTTAGGGAGGCTTATGGCTGTTAAGGGCAAGGGTGTGAAACAAACTTTAAAATATATTTCAAACATTTTGGAGCAACCGTTTCTCAGCCAATGATAGTGATTTTTAGGCAATTTTTCAGAGGTGTGGGGGCTTGAGGGTTCTATGAGCCTCCCAAGGGCCACACTGGACTCATCTCCAAAGATGTTTTTGCACTCCCTAAGCTGCTGTTTTTGCACCCCCTAAGCTGCTGATGTTCGCAGCAGTTTACAACAGCAGTTAAACATCACAATTACTATTTATAACACATGTACTATTGTTCAATCAGTTGTGAAACAAAGCATCCTTGTAAAAAAAAAAACCTGGCAATTAATATAACCAAAACTGGAAGCAGACAATAAAAATCAAGCCCCAGTATTTAAAAAAAAATTACATCTAAGATTGAGGCCAAACCCTAGATGCAACTAAAAACTAAAAATGCTAGGAGCTCCAGGGTAAATGGTTTTTTAAAAAAAAATCATAGGTAGAAAAGGGCAACAGCTCATTAACAGCTGTGCCAAAGGCAGAAACCTAAAGGGTGTTGTTTTGCTCAGGTATTGATAGACTATGTTGTGGAAACACCTCACTTGCTGAATTTCCACCTGCCCTGCAGCTGTTAACAGAATCAGAAACATCAGATGGTTATTTCAGTGGAAAGATAGATGGATCATACGTGAGCAAAAAATGATGTTTAGTATGTTCTTAACAAAACCACTTCTTAATCATTTTTGATGCTTAGAATCAAAGCCAAGATGATCCAGCAGGTAAAGTACAAGATGTAGCATTAATTGCTTGGACTTCAAACCTTTGTTTCTCCAAGAACTCAAGAGTTTGCCTTCAGGCAAGCTTGTCTCAGTTTCTATCTGTGAAAGCTGGAGTTGCAAAGGTTTCATTAGGAAAGTCATCAATTCAAATGTTAATTGAGTGAAGCTGAAATCCAATACACACTAATAAGAGTCAGCCAGATCAAAGCTTGAAAGAAACTAGTTATTTTTTGCAAATAACTAGTTCCTTGTGGTTGATTCCTTCTCCACATTAACCAAAGTAGAACTAGTTCATGTTGTTATTGCAACTTAAGAAAGGATAACTTTGCTCCTTTTGTGGTGTAACTAAAACTTTTTAGTCTCAGCTATAGCAATAGAAGTATTGCTTCATTAAACAGTAGAGAAGGATTATTACACAGTTCAAGTGCTGCTACTGCCTCATGAGTGCTGTAAGCCACCAGCAAGGGCAATGGGAGGAGAGTATGTTTTGTTCCACAGGTGAGCAGCTTTTAGCATGCAGATAAGTAACCAAAAATCTTGCACCAACATGACATAGTGTAGCTCCCTATAGGAGTCTGTCTGAGTTTAAAGATCTTTGGGAGATGGCTATCTCCTGGTCCCCCCACCACCCAGTGGTGTATCTAGGTTCAGCAGCACCTGGGGCAAGCATAGAAGTTGCACCCCTAGGTGCTGCTTTTCCCACCACGTGAGCCGGGGAAGAATCTGCCAAGGGCAGCAGCAGCAGCGGTGGGCCAGGCCTGGCTGTAAGGGCTGCAGCTGCAACTGCTGCCACTGCATCGGGCCAAGAACAACCCCGGCGGAGGCAGCGGTAGGCCAGGCCTGGGTGGAAGGACTGCTGCTGCCACTGCTGTTACACCAGGTCAAGTGAAAGCGACTCTGGTGGGGGCAGCAACAAGCCAGACCCAGGTGGAAAGGTGGGAGGGTTTGGCTTTTTTGTGCCCCCACTGGCATTGGTGTCCAGGGCATGTGGTCTACTTGCCCCATCCTAAATATGCCTCTACCACCACTGCCATGTTTGGTGAGGGACTTCTTTTTCAAGTAAAAGCAAAAACTTAAAACAGTTTAAAAGATATTTTAGCATCATAAAAAGGATAAAAGCATAGCACACTCCATTAACAGACCCTTCTGCCACACAAGTTGAGAACCAATGGCTTGAATGAATTAAAAGGTCTTTGCCTACCTATGGAAAGAAATTATAGATGGGGGCCAATCAAATCTTTTGTGGCAGAGAATTCTGAAGTCTGGGAGCAGCCACTAAGAAGGCCTCCTCCCAAATGCTCACCAAGCAGGCCTGTGATGTTGGTGGGACTGAGAGAAAGCTCTCCCTCAATGATCTTAAAAGTTAGGCAGACTCATATAAGGAGATGTGATCTTTTAATCTCAGCCTAAGCCATATAGGACATTAAATGTCATCATCAGCACTTTGAATTCTGCCCAGAAACAGATCGGTAGCCAATGAAGCTGTTCCAATAAAGGGATCATATGTTCCTTTTTACCAGCGCTGGCCAGCATCTTGGCTGCAGGTTTTTGGACCCTATCAAATTTCCAAATAGTTTCCAAAGGTAGCCCCACATAGTGTGAGTTACAGTAATCCAAGCAGGATATAATCAAAGTATGTGTCACTGTTAGGGGTAAAAAAAAAAATTCCAAGCATTTAATGTTTTGTTTCTGAGTTCCTAACCAATTTTAAATAAGCCATTCTGTCTTCTTGCAAGAACTGTGTCAAAAGTCAATAAGACAACTTACTGAGAACATGTGTTTGTTCACAGAAAGAATGATGCCTACGTTATACTGTTAGAATGATCTGTTCTCTCTTCCCCTGTCTAGCAATTAAGCAATTATCATGTGCATTTTCTCTTTCTTTTTGGGAGCTCTATAAAAATCCTAGTGTTTCAATAAAGCTTTGTTCATCTTCCTCAGACCACTGCTTGCAGCCAAGCTGACAGCAGAGGCTGACAAGGTGTTCCCTCTTGGCCAAGAGTAAAGTGTGTGAGAATCCTTCCCAACCTGAGAGTCCAATTTCAGCTCCATGATTTTACGTGAGAAACAAGGGTGGGCTGGTATTTCAGTCACAATTAACATCACCATAGCCATTTCCAGGAACAGGAGCATTTGGCACGCTAGTTTTAGTTGTGGAAATGCATTCTTAGCCACTCCCAAAATCTGGGCTCAGATTTGAGTACAGGGCTATGCCCAGGAGTTCTAGTAGTTTTTAAATGGTTTAAATTTGTGCCCTCGCTGTATGTGTTTCTACCTCATCATTTTCCTGCAAGATAGTCAGTTCAATGACCCATGATTTCAGGGCAAAGAAAAACAAATGGCCGTGTAACTGAGAAAGACTTTTTGCTAATGATGACTTTTCTTCCTTTCAGCTTCAGCCAATGTGTACGTTCCGACTGTCTGCAATGGAAGAGAAGTCGTGGATTCCACCACCTCATCTCTGTGATCATTCAGCTGATTCTCACATTCCTAGACTGTTAGGAAGTATTGCACATTTCTGTGCACTCTGGAAAAAGAACATTTTAAAAGGACTAGCATTTTCTTTTCTAGAAACGAAGTAATAAATTATTTTTGAGGACTCTACAGTACGTAGTGATGTTCTTATTAGGACAGCTTTAGGACCCCTCTGTGATTAACAGTTCTAAGGGATGTGTAAATAATCACAACTTCCAGTGCCATCATGTTGACTCAGCAGTGAGGGAAGGATCAGTTGCCATGTTAGGTGGCTTTCTTACTGAGATTTTTTTGTAATTTCTTGATGTAATTTACTTAGATTCCATTTCTATGTTGTATATTATGGTTACATTCTGTGCAACAGATGGTTTTCACAGCAGTATTAATTAACGTAAAGATGTCAGTAATAAAATCTGAAAACTTTTCCATCATGCTTGCCGTTTTCTTATTCTTCTCCTCTTCCAGACTAGAATTCACCAAAAATGGAGGGCTAGATCTGCAACAAGTGCCATGCTGCAAAATGCATCCACTGTTATCCTTTAAATTTTACTCACCTGAATGATCTCCCTGTGGAAGTACTTGGTATATATATTAAGGAGAGTGGAGCAGTATCAGTGCAATGTGAATTTGTGACAGAGACAGCAGTAAAAACGTAGGATGCTTTTATAAGGTAAAGAGAAAATTTATGTTTATTGTCTCAGGAAATCGATTGTAGGATAGGAAAGGCAATAGACCAAAAAAAAGTTAACCTATATTTAGTTACAAGAGCTCCTGAAAGCTGGCTGTCATTTATGAGTGTAGGCTAGCAACTGTCATTGGGGTTGGAATTTCATGGATGGTCCCAAACTAAGGGAACAAAGAGACTAGGTAACTTTTTGAAGGTGTGGGAAATAACCTCAACAGGTAAGAAGCAAGCAAAAGGCTTAAGTAAATAGATCAAGAAAAGATACAGAGTTGAAAAAAAGAGCAGGCTGCCTTCTCCCACTATACAAGCACTACTTCCTCCCTGTTTCCAACACCACACAGGAGTGCAAAGTACTTTGTAGATTCTCTAAAGCTGGTCTGCATGTTACGAAGATGAACACTGGGAGTATTTTGGAATTCCTATTGAGAAAGTTAAACTGTGACACTCACACTAATTCTCAATGGACTACAACTCTTACTGGGGTCAGAAAATGCCTCACAACTCACATAATGTAAGCTAAGAAAAAAGGTGCACGGTGGATTTATTTACTTACTTATGTGATTTATAGACTGTTTTTCTCCAAGATGTTAAGGTATCTCACAAGATCATTAAAAATCAGATACATAATTAAAAATCAGATAACTTTAATAAAATGAAAAAAATCAGATACAACTGAAACACAAGTTTGGGGTCCCAAGATTTACCTAGGGATCTCTATGTACTCTGCATCACTCCCTAGCCAGCCCAATCAGGAGCAAGCAATGAATGAATCTTTCAAGTAGAACAGTGGTTCTCAACCTGTGGGTCCCCAGATGTTTTTGGACTTCAGCTCCCAGAAGCCCTCAGCATTGACCATAGTGGCTGGGGCTTCTGGGAGCTGAAGTCCACAAACATCTGGGGACCCACAGGTTGAGAACCACTGAAGTAAAGGTAGATTTCAGCCTGGTCCAGCTACCCTTCTTGCATTCAGACTTGTGCTAGCTTTCTCTCCTTTGCCGCTCTCCATTGTTGACTGCCATCAAGTCAACTTTGACTTATGGGCAGCCCTATGAACAAGAGACTCCAAGTCCAACTACACCAGAGCTTACAGCATTGTTACATGCAATTCTGTATGGTTTCTATCTCTTGTGCTTATTCCTTTAGCAACAACTTTCAGCCATTTAGGCATGGGTCTGGAACCAGTCTCATCACAGTGTTTTCAAGGTAAAAGGCTTCAGGAGTGTTTTACCATTGCTTTATTCTGCACAATATTAACAAACATTAGGCCATTTCCTCACTAGACTGTTATAGTGCTATTATCCCACTTTCAACATCCTATGGAATCCTGGGGTTTGTGGTTTAGGGAAGGGCCTCAAAGGCCCCTCCCTAAACCACAAACCCTAGGATTCCATAGGATGTTGAAAGTGGAAGGATAGTCTATAACAGTCTAGTGAGGAAATGGCCTTAGTTATGGTGCCACTGCTGTTGTGTCTGAGGGATCCTCTGCCAGTGTCACCCTTTACTATGGCTACTGCCAGTAGCTGTTTGGCACAGTCTGGCTCCTCAGCAAAAGCCTGTCTGTAATACGGGAGACCCTACCAGCAAATCTGCATAGCCTCTTGGTTCATACGAGCACACAGTCCCACCACCACTGAAACATAGTTCTATATTGGGATTACAGGTAGATAGACTCAATCTAGGGAGCCACAGCCCTGCATTTGTAAGACTTGAACAGGACTGTGGATGACAATGTGACTTGGAGGTCTATATAAATCGAAGTTGACTTTGACAGCAGTTACCAGCAGCTTGAACCAGTTTTGGGGAACTGGGCCTGCATACCTGTTCAGTGACCTTAGGAATGAAGGCTTCTGAGGATATGCACAGCCTGATGTGTTGTTGCAGGCAGGGGCTTGGGCCCATACAGGATGTCCTACCTGCCATTTCACAGGTGAGCCTATGGTTGGGATTTTAGCATCAGTCAACAACACATAGCTTGAAGCCATGATCCAGTGCCTCATTTTGTGCAGATGTAACCAACAAAGTTGTATCTGTGATCCTCCTTACCTGTACCCTGACAAAATTCATTGTTAGGGCTACAATAGGTCGCAATATTAAAACACAATTAAAGCAAGCCTCTTTTTTTAAAAAAAAAAAGAAAGAAAGGCAAATTTTAGCACCCTCCTATTTAAAACACGGTCTGCTGTTGCTATTCCTCAAATTATCCAACAAGCTTCAGTGTTGCTGCTGCTGAATCATCTAATGAGCTTCCTGGCAGATATAGAAATTCAGTTCACGAGGTATTCTAGCAAGGTAATATGGCCTTAGTAGAATAATTCAACAAAGTGAATTCTTGTACTTTTCAGGAGTTTTCCCATTAAAACATACTGAGCAGTTTACAATTTTGTTAAAGTTCTCTTCATTTTCCAGTGCTATCCTGAGGTTTTCCTCTGATTCCTTTTGGCTGTAAATGCAAAACATAGTTATGATCAACAGTAACCATTTATATTTTGGCATCAATGTGCAAGACACAATGTGATTCCCCCCAAAGCATGCACAGTGTACAACTGACAGCTCGCTTTTCCAAAACAGGTGTCGCATCCTTAAGTGTGGAGCTTGATATGAATTGGTCCTCTATGTACACATGAGAGTCCAATAGGAACTGATTAGAAAAATCACACAATTTCAGGTAAATTAGCTTAATAAAGACATTTGTTAGTTAAAATAAAGAGTTTTTACACTTCCATCCCCAAATAAACTAAAACAGTAGCAATACGGCTACACATAAACAACAGAGATTCCAAGTGCACAATCAAAAGGAAGTCTGGAAGCATATCAGACCCAAACTTTTGGAGAAACTCCTAAGCGAGCTTTCTGAAAGCACTCCAGAGTCATGAGGAACAATCTTATAACCAGATTCCTAGAATTTGCTCTTTCATGCTCACAGTTTCACCAGCTGCCCAAAGAACATGAAGGTAAGTGTTTCCCTCTTCATGTGAAAGAGTGATATGTAAATGTGCTGTGAACTTGGTCTAATAAAATGAACCAAATGTGATTCCTGATTATGTTATATTGGGGACAGACTATGGCAACCTGAAGACACTGGTCCAAGACATCTTTTCCAAACACTTTCTTCCACACAAAGGATAATTTCTTTCTCTTATCTGAAACTGCAAGGGACTATTGTTGTTCTTATGTGCCTTAAAGTCAGTTCTGACTTATGGTGACCCTGTTCTATAGCCTTGTTAGGAGAGGTTTGCTATTTCCCTCCATTGAGACTGAGAGAGTGTGACTTGACCAAGGTCACTCAATGGGTTTCCATAGCAGAGAGGGATCCCCCATAGATTTATTTAGTCCAGCACTCAAACCACT